>OY744540.1:66923471-67203471 GCA_963556195.1 Sepiola atlantica | reverse complement strand
TACATAGAGACATTGAGTTTTATATATAGAGAAGATATCTCAATATACTGTATAATTACGTTGACACATTGGTTCCCATTAGATCACCGAAGTTAAGCAATGTTGAGCCTGGCCAGTACCAGATGGGTGACCATTTGGGAATACCAGGCACTGTATGTGGACACCTAGCTATGGACAAATAATGTTGCTGACCCGCTGTGCTTAGCATGGCGACTATGGCAAAAAACCCTGAATGACAGTCACCATAAAGGTGTCGGTAAACCAAGGAGGGGTTCTTCGTCCAGAAGTGATCAAAAACCTTGATGATGCTGATCTCAATATAATGAGCGTTTATAGTGATGAGATGTTATCACATTCGCATGCAACATCTTTTAACTATAGATGCTTGATAACCCCCCTTTTCTATCTCCCTCCCCCTCTCTCTCTCTATATATATATATATATATATATACATGCACATTGAAGCATAATCACGTTGACACACCGGTTCCCATTAGATCATCGAAGTTAAGCAACGTTGAACCTGGTCAGTACCATATGTGTGACCATTTGGGAATACCAAGTGTTGTATGTGCTCTCCGTTTATCTCGGCATTGTTTTCAGTCGTCCTGGATTTCTCCTTGCCACTAGAATCAAGCAGTGCCAATTCAGGAGAGGTGTAGTTAAGGATTGTGCAACCCTTGCTTCACAATTATACGTGCAGTCACAGGGGGTATCCATTGTCTCTGAACACTGAACGTAAGTCATGAGTGAGCGATTGGCTATAATTTTTATTGTTAAACAATTTTCTAAGGATTCAATCCATATTCGTTTGAAATTAGTTTGTTTTCTGCTTGAAATGAAAATTACTTTTTTTTTTCTTTTTTTTTTTTTAACTATTATTCAACTCAAACGAGGATATTGCCACTGAGATGTAAGGGGTTATTATGATAAGAGCTAGATTTAAAGGGATGGGTAAGCTCAGAGTTGGACAGCAAGATGTTTGTAGCCACATCTGCGCTGGTGCATCATCTACTACTCTCTCCCTCCTTGACAAGGTCCAAAAAAGAGTCGCCAACCTAATAGGTCCCTCACTGTCAACCAAGCTCCAGTCCCTGTCCCATCGCCGCAATGTAGCATCCTTGTGCTTGTTTTACAAATACTTCAATGGATTGTGCTCTGATGAAATGGCTGCTCTGGTGCCCCCTCGTCGTAAGTTCACTAGACCAACTCGACAATCAACTAAATCCCATCCATTCACTGTGGAGGTCCCCAGATGTCGGAGAGCTTTCTACTCAAATAGCTTCTTTCCTCGTGCTGCTGGCCTCTGGAACTCCCTCCCTGCCCCCTGTTTCCCCGACGGTACTGACATGCAGAAATTTAAAAGTAATGTAAACAGACATCTCGCCGAGCAGATACCAATTTAGGTTGAACCCCCACCACCCCCCACCGTCTCCCTTTTCTTTCTTCTCAGTAGCCCCTTACGTCTACAGTGGCGGCCTGCCTTTTCTGGGGTGAACTATGTTAATAAAAAACAAAAGAAAACATTACATTTAAATTTCTGCATGTTGGTACGGCCAGGGAAGCAGGGAGCAGGAAGATAATTCCAAAGGCAAGTGGTCCAAGGAAAATAACTATTAGAGTAAACAGTTTTCCAGCATCTAGGGACCTCTACAGTGAATGGGTGGGATGTTGCTGCTAGTCTGGTGGGTTAGAAGTATTTTTGTTGAGGGGATACAAGTGGCTTAGCATTAGCGGGAAATATAAAATGTATTACAGTTGTATCATACGTGTTATAGCAAGTGGAATGCAGAGGTCTGGTGATGCCCGGCATCAACTCTTTGATTGTATGCCTCAAAGACTCAAGTATAAGTCCTAGTACTAAGAAATATTATGAGAAAGGGAGATAATTTGAATATGATTGTATGCCCCAAAGATTCGAGCATAAGTCTTAGTACTAAGAAATATTATGAGAAAGGGAGATAATTTGAATATGATTGTATGCCCCAAAGACTCGAGTATAAGTCCTAGTACTGAGAAATATTATGAGAAAGGGAGATAATTTGAATATGATTGTATACCTCAAAGACTCAAGTATAAGTCCTAGTACTAAGAAATATTATGAGAAAGGGAGATAATTTGAATATGATTGTATGCCCCAAAGACTCGAGTATAAGTCTTAGTACTAAGAAATATTATGAGAAAGGGAGATAATTTGAATATGATTGTATGCCCCAAAGACTCAAGTATAAGTCTTAGTACTAAGAAATATTATGAGAAAGGGAGATAATTTGAATATGATTGTATGCCCCAAAGACTCAAGTATAAGTCCTAGTACTGAGAAATATTATGAGAAAGGGAGATAATTTGAATATGATTGTATACCCGAAAGACTCGAGTATAAGTCCTAGTACTAAGAAATATTATGAGAAAGGGAGATAATTTGAATATGATTGTATGCCCCAAAGACTCAAGTATAAGTCCTAGTACTAAGAAATATTATGAGAAAGGGAGATAATTTGAATATGATTGTATGCCCCAAATACTCAAGTATAAGTCCTAGTACTAAGAAATATTATGAGAAAGGGAGATACTTTGAATATGATTGTATGCCCCAAAGACTCGAGTATAAGTCCTAGTACTAAGAAATATTATGAGAAAGGGAGATAATTTGAATATGATTGTATGCCCCAAAGACTCGAGTATAAGTCTTAGTACTAAGAAATATTATGAGAAAGGGAGATAATTTGAATATGATTGTATGCCCCAAAGACTCGAGTATAAGTCTTAGTACTAAGAAATATTATGAGAAAGGGAGATAGTTTAAATATGTATGTATGCCCCAAAGACTCAAGTATAAATCCTAGTACTAAGAAATATTATGAGAAAGGGAGATAATTTGAATATGATTGGATGCCCGGGTCTACTGCTCTCCTCCTCCCCTCTGCACACTACTGGTTACAGTTTAGTTTTAGGGGTCAAATAAATCAAGGTTGATTAGTTAAAAGTGAAAAATACAGGTGAACAAAGGATTATCAAAGTAGCCCGTATTAATGGTACCATTATTATCACATTCACAACCCAGAAAGTCTTGTTTCTTCTTCATCAGTTCTTTTTTTATTAACGTGCAGATTGAGGGGCATCATGCACACTGGTGGGCCCCGTCCAGGTAGCTGATTAGCTGCACTCATGGAAATATCTACAAAGGTTTATTTGAATCCATGGAGGATTCCCTTCTTTACCCAACACTTTTTTGTGATTGATGTTAAGTGTCTCACCAACCAAGGTCAACAGCCCGCGCTCGACCAACTCCGTCAATCAGCTTTTATAGCGACCAACACCCGCCAAATTTTAACTTTATATCGTGCAACTGTATGTATTTCATGGAGATATGTAGCAGTTTTCTACAGGCCGGCGCACAGCCGCCATATTGTTTGAATATCAATGATTTCTTAGCTGCCCGCTGATTGGTTAAAGCAATCTACTTCCTCCTTTGCTTGATCAATCAGTGGCCTTCTTCTAGGCGAATCTCGGAGGGCTAGCATAACTATATAAACACTTGAGCACAATACGCTGTCCTCTCTCTTTCTTTCTTTGGCATAGCCAAACACACATCATCCCTCTCTGGAGACACAACAGACATCTTCCCAGAGCTTTGGCCCTGGGTTCGTCTTCAACAAGAAGACAAGGATCTAAAATGGCTACTGCCTCATGCACGTGGAATTAATATAACACATACACATACTTACATACACACATGGACACGTCCTGACACCGTGGCCGGTGTACAAGCATTCTATATTACCAACTATTCTTTCTTCCCTACTCATGGGAATCTCTTCTCTTAAGATCAAAGTGTAGTATCTGTTCCGATGGATACTGCACCCCATAGACTGGTATTGTCTTGGCCTTCGAGGCTTGATTTACGCCGGTCTATGGGTCTGTCCTGTGCAGTTCTAGGAGGTCCACCCTCCCATCCTTCGCCTCCCCTCTTTGGGGAGGAGTAAGTTTATTGCTTACTGCTTGAGGCGCCCCTACCGGGGAATGCCGACGGGGCTGCCCAGGCAATTTTTAAACCCCACTTTCCCGACCCGACCTTGGGTCACATCTTACTTGTGGGAGTAAGATAAAAACTGGCCTTGTGCCTAACTCCTGGAGAGGAGTAAATCAATACTATGGGAAATTTTTGTGACATCTTGGCCTTTTGGCTAAGATCAAAGTGTAGTATCTGTTCCGATGGATACTGCACCCCATACTGGTGTTGTCTTGGCATTCGGGTTTTTATTTACGCCGGTCAATGGGTCTGTCCTGTGCAGTTCTGGGAGGTCCACCTTCCCAGGCTTTGCCTCCCCTCTTTGGGGAGGAGTACCAGGGAATGCCGACGCGGCTGCCCAGGCAATTTTTAAATCCCACTTTCCCGACCCGACCTTGGGTCACATCTTACTTGTGGGAGTAAGATAAAAACTGGCCTTGTGCCTAACTCCTGGAGTGGAGTAAATCAATACTCATGGGGAATTATAGTAATGGACTTTCTTTACTTTTGTCTTCGTCCATACTTATGGACATACTAACCTCTTTTCTTTTTTGTTCACGAACAAACGAAGACGACCCAATAAAGTTGTTATTAAATGTTAGAATGAGAGTTTGAGATACAGATATAGCTAACATGGGCATATCCCACATATACCCTCTGAGTAGACTGCCAGTTGGTCCGTGACTGCTTATTGGGTATTCGCAACCAACCTTCATATCTGAAGGCTGTTCCCCTATTGCTCCACATCACAAAGTAAAGTTAAAAATTCCCATGATGCAATTAATACCACATACATCTAATCACCTGCCTTCGTGTCATAAACGACGTTGTCGTCATTTATGTATCAATTATTTGGCACTTGTGCAGTCTAGTAAACAGGGGCAGATAATCCACAGGAAGTAACGACCAATAGATTAAAACATTTTAATAAATTTATTTATTTAATAAGATATAGATTCTGAAAAAAAAAAACATTCTAAAAAATAAAGTTTATTTTCAATAAAGTAACATTTTAATTAAATTGTAATTGTAATTAAATATAATAATTTTATTATTATTATTATGTTCGTTTTATAACATTTAAAATTATTAAAAAAAAAATCATTGTCAATTTCAGAAACTTTATTTTATTACAATGTTTTTGCAAAAATTTTACTTTATTGAAAATAAACTTTATTTTATTACAATGTTTTTCTTTCAGAAACTATACTTTATTAAATAAATAAATTTATTAAAGTGTGTTGATCTATTGGTCGTTACTTCTTGTGGAGTATCTGTCCCTGTTTACTAAGCTGCACAAGTGACAATTGTTTTCTTTACTTTTTACTAGTTATATAACTATGCCCGAGAATATTTTGGTTTTGGAATTTTTTTAGATGAAGATCGATTATTTGTATTATTTAAATCATTCGAACTACTTTTCTCATTTTGGATGTTATTCTCACAACGTTTCGGCCGATGTAAATTTCGACCATTTTCAGGTGCATCTTGTTGAACTCTGCAATCTCTACAGAATTTCACAACTAACAGATTCCGTTCAAAATTCCGTTCAAAATTCTGTTCAAAATTCTGTTCAAAATTCCGTTCAAAATTCCGTTCAAAATTCCGTTCAAAATTCTGTTCAAAATTCCGTTCAAAATTCCATACAGATTCCAAGGTTAAACATAAAGATTCCGAGTTCAGAAATACGCACTTGAAGAAGGTCAGAGGTTACATCGTCCGAAACGTTGTGAGAATAACATCCAAGATAAGAACAGCGGTCCAAATAATCCAGATAATACAATTTTCTTTTTGTTTTTTTTCTTTTAAACATAACGTTTTATTTTTTCATTTGACCAAATCATTATATTTTTCAATAGGATTTTGAAAGTTGCTATTTATTTGCCTTTCCATGAGGGCAGAGTTAGACACCAGGTGGGTTTTTAATGTGGGGAAAATCCAGCTCCCCAAAAAGTGGAACTCTGGGGTGGAACAAAAATTACAATTACCTCAGTTGAGGAAAGAAACAATGAAGTGTAGTATCAGAACAGATACTACACTCTGATCCTAACCAAAAGGAAAGTTACAACGGTTAATAATTATTAACTGAAGCACAAAAAAGAGCACGTTATCCCCCACCCAAACCACCACCACCACCACCACAATCACCCACCAGTAATATGTTTGTTGTTTTATTTCTTTTTCAAAAGTCTTATCGTGAAAACACCACAGTTTTACAACAGGAAAAGGAAATCTTTACACTGATTATTCCCTCACCCCCCTCTCTTTCCAGACTCGGAATCTCAGTAAACACTTACTGTGAGTAGGTGTTGTTCATACACAGTACCGCAGGGCTGTTTCCCGGCTGACTACAACATTGCCGTCTTCAAGTCCAATGTAAACAAATTCTTTCTGAGCCGTCCTCTGAAATAATCAATTCTGACCAGTTTACAACCATCGTTACTAATTCCCTCGATGTTTCACTGCCAAACTCAATTAACTCTTATCCTTGGGTGGCCTTTGGGCCTTGATAAGAGGTCACTCATTTGTAAAAAAAACTTTATAAAGAATAAAAAATACCAGTCGAGAATATGTTCTTTACAATCAGTCTCACAATAGTCTTGTACTTTTGTAGTTATAATGTTTTTTTTTAGTCTAATTTTATTTCCTCTATGTAATATTTTTGTTATTTAAGCCTTCAGTAGCATATATTGTGACTTGGTAGATCATGCATTTTGTCAAACAATTATTTTGTAGAGGGCAATTCACCTTTTTTTTACAGTTACATTCTTCCTTAGTTTTACTTTTCTTATTTCTATCTGATACTTAACTCGCACAGCTTTAGAAGGTGTTGCTTATATTAGTTGAGGATATGTCCTCGACAATTAGTCTGACAGGTGCTGTCTAGCTGAGGTATGATTATGTTCAGTCCGAGAAGGTCCCCCCCCCTCAGCTGTATCTTCTTTTTGAGAACGGGTTAGTTTATTGATAATCGCCTTAGTCACCCCTATCGGAGAATGCCGACGGGGCTGCACAGGCATTTTTGTAGGTTAGAATGCACTTATTCTAGTGCGCTGGCTTGTCAATCCCCACCTTCCGACCTTGTGTCACATCTCCCAGTAGTGGGAAGGATGTAAATACTAGTAATAAAAAAAATTAAAATTAAATGAGTAATTATTGAAGTTATGTTGATGCGAGAAATTCTACCCCCCCCCCCCTCCCCACACACACACACATATACACGCGTGAAATTGTCGCATAATATTATTGATATAGAAGATTATTTATTTTTGGGAATCTCTTTTTTAATGAATAAATCCCATTTCAACTTTTAATAAAAACATATTTACAGACGCACACATCAATAAATATACATATCTCTATCTTTATAATGTTAGGTATGTTTATATATTTGTACGTATAGGATTCACTCCTAAACTAATTAACCGATCATTATGAACTTTGGAACACAGATGCTAGGCCTAAGGGATTATAATATATACAGTTCATACATTAGCTCCATTGTTCTTTCTGCTTCTCGTAATCACTGCAAACACTTTCTCACACCCGAGGCTATTCTCTATCTCTACAAATCTATCAGCCCGTGTATAGAGTACTGTTGTCGTATTTTAGATGACGATGAATCTCTATCCCATTTGACGGTTCAGAAGTGTATCTGTAATTTGATTGACTTCACCCTTTTTACTTCTCTTCACTTACAGATGTAATGTTGCTAGTCTCAGTTTTTTCTATACATACTATTATTGCATGTGTTCTTCGGAATGTCTGATTTATTCCCTGCTTCTTTTGTTCCAGCTCGTTTGATTCGTTGGTCTAGTGATCTTCACCAATTCACTGTTTTTATATACCGTTATAATACAGCTTCCTATTCTAGTAGCTTCTTTCCAAGAACTGCAGGCTTGTGGAACTTTCTTCCTGCTGACTGCTTTCCTCCTATCTATAGCCTTGATCTTTTAAAGACTAAAGTCAATAAGCATCTCCTGTCTTTGCAATAATCATTTGTCGTTCTTTTTAGCTCTTTATAGCAAGTGGCTTCATGTCTTGATTGGAGCAATTTCTATACAAAATGAAAAAAAAAGAGGTATATTTAATTTAGTTTAGTTTCATGCAAGGGGGGGGGGCAAAAGGGGTGAACACTGTTCATTAAAATACATAGGTATTAGACATCAATTAATAAAGATTCCCTAAATTTTGGAGTATTTTAAAGGTGTTTTAAGAGGAATTATATGGACACAACCCTCCATTTAAAAATTCAAATATTTCAGATTTGCATTGAATTTGATCTATAGTAATTAGACACCAATTAAGCAAGATTCCTTGAATTTCAATTTTTTCTTAAGACCCCTTAAGCCTTACATTTTAGACATTTTCTAGAATCAAAATCATGTAATGGATTTTGATCAAAATTGGAATAAGGATTGTAAAACTAAAGGTTTAGTATAATTATATATTGATTTTGATCTTTGTAAGGGGACATAAAAGTCATGTAAATCTGTTCTTTTTCGGGGAATTAATTTTACCTGTCCTAGGACAGGTATTTTTCTAGTATATATATATTTTTTAACATAGTTCACCCCAAATAAGGCAAGTTGCTACTGTAGACGTAAGGGGCTATTGAGAATTAGAGTGAAATTGGGAACTGTGCAGCGAGATGCTTGTTCACATTAGTTTTAAATTTCTGCATGTCTGTATAGTCGGGGAAACAGGGAGGGACTTCCAAAGGCCGGCAGCATGAGGAAAGAAGCTATTGGAGTAGAAGGCTCTCCGGCATCTTGGGACCTTCACAGTGAATGGATGGGATTTAGCTGATTGTCGGAGTGGTCAAGTGTACTTATGTCGAGGGGGCACCAGAGCAGCAAGTTCATCGGAGCACATTCTATTGAAGTACTTGTAAAACAAGCATAAGGATGCAACATTGCAGCGATGGGACAGAGGCTGGAGCTTGATGGATAGTGAGGGACCTATTAGATTAGCGACTCTTTTTTGGACCTTGTCTAAGAGGGAGAGACTAGTGGATGGTGCGGCAGGCCAGATGTGGCAACAATACTCCATGCATTGGCGGATGGTGGCTTTGTAGAGATATAGGATACTGTCAGGTGTGAGAAGTTTTCTAGCATGGTAAAGTGAGCCCACTTTCTTTGCAGCAGCCTTGTCAATGTCTTATATGTGTTTGTTCCAATCCATGCTACCTGTGAATGTTAGACCAAGAACTTTGAACGTTGCACTCTCAAGTTGGGTGTTATTTGGCAATCGGTGGTTGAAGAGTTTTTGTGGTTGTTTAAGGAAAGGAGCTTTGTCTTAGCAGTGTTAAATGTTACCATCCATTTATGATACCATTCCACTACAGACTGGAGGTCCCTTTCTAAGGATTTAGCCATTGCTTCAGATATGTGCGTGTCCGTTTTGCCCAATATATCTATCTATCTATCTATAGATTGAAACTAGCTACCGGAACAGTAGCAGAAACTCGCTATGAAGCGAGCTGACAACAGAAGATATTGTTGTTTTGAAGAAACAGCTTACCTTGTGGGCTTGTATATATATATATATATATATATATATATATATATATATATATATATATATTTCCTCACCTGTTTTATTGGTGGAATAGTCCATTTCAGCCTCCAGACAATGTCGGGTCATCAGGAGAGAATGCGCACCGTTTCAGGGCCTTTAAAAAATTAACTATATTAAGAATATATAATATGAATATGCAGATCAAATTCTTTTAAGGTTTTCATGACAGGACGCTAGTCTGTCGCCGGTTTGATTTTTGGTGATGCGTTTTGCTTACATCACCTAGTATTCCCAAATGATCACCCATCTAAGTATTAACCAGGTCAACGTTGCTTAACGACAGTGATATGACGAGGAACCTGTGAGTAATTTAGTAAATTTATTAAAAAAGAAATAATCATAAAAATATTTGTATGTTCCAAAATGCCCCTGGCGACGGCAACCACTGCTCTGCTTTTTCAGACCTCGTGGGCATGTTGCTGTAATGTGTTGGTATGGCGGTTGTGGTGGGGAGTACAGTGTGACCCTCCTTCCCTCTTACTCCAACCACATAAGCACAGGAAAAAAAAACTGCAGATAAGCCAGCCACACACACAGTCCGTTTCAGTGTTGCCGTTGATATCTCTGCGCTGAGCTTAAGTGTACAATTCATAACAGACTGCATTTGAATATATATATATATATATATATATATATATATATATATATATATATATATATATACGCCTGTCCGACGGATGATAGAGACCTACAATTACATTTTGTTGTGATCTTTGTACCCCTACCCCGCTTCTGTCCCCCAACGTTTTTTTTTTCGTTTTTTTTTCTCATTTCCCAAAATGACGCCTTTGGCATTCCGATGCCGTCCACCGTCAAAATGGTCTCAAACCTAAAAAGTAAAAAGAAAAAGAAAAAAAGAAGTCTTTTACTTTTTATTCTATCACCAAAACCCAAACTTACCAACTTTCTTCGTCTCTTCTCTCTCTCTCTCTCTACTCATGGGTGCCGCTTGTAAGACGACCAAGTGTAAGTAGCTTTTCTCCTGATTTCATTTAAAATAAGCTTATTAATAATTTTTTAATTTTTGTTTTGTGTGTGTGCGTGTCGGTATTTTAGAAGTATAGAAAGAAAAATTGCTCAATTGTAGAATAGGGAATCTTAAAAGATCTCACCTATTTCAATTGGTTACTTTTGTACACTTGTTCAATAATATTTATTGTTGGCATATATATATATATATATATATATATATATATATATATATATATATATATATATATATATATATAACTTTTTTGTAATATAGCAGGAAAAATCCCAGCAGAGTGCTCGAAACCGACGGTACGAATCTTGTACTAATTTTTCTGTACCAAAATACATATATATATATATATATATATATATATATATATATATATATATTATTATTATTATTATTATTATCGGTTTATCTTTATATTTTTATTATATATTTGTAACTTATTACTTTTTCCAATATTTGTCCCTGCGTCCCCTCCTGTCAATAGATGTTCCTCTAAGATGAACTTGTTATTTTCTTCCTTAAATTTTCTGTAAGATGTGCTGCTAAAGGCGCTGATGAAGACGCGTTTTGGAGTGGCTTTGTAAAAAAAAAAAAATTTTAATTAAAAAATAAAACAAATAAAAAATAAAGTATTTCCAGAATGTTTTGGAAACGACCGTACGCCATACTAGACTTGTTCTAATTCTTTGAACAATTGGAATGTTTTAATTCATAAAATCCTCTTATATATATATATATATATATATATATATATATATATATATATATATATATATATATAACTTCTTTGTAATATAGCAGGAAAAACCCCAGCAGAGTGCTCGAAACCGACGGTACGAATGTTGTACTAATTTTTATGTACCAATATATATATATATATATATATATATAAGGTTAGTTGGAGAGAACCCCAGCAGAGTGGTCGATTATTATGAAAATTAAAAAATAAGAGCGTAGTAATATTTATTTATATATGTATTAAAATCAGAATAACATCGGTAGCGTCGGCTTCAAACCCAAACAAAGGAGACCTAGTTCGGAAAAGGAGACCAATTATAGGTCCCCTTTGTTTGGATTTGAAACCGACGGTACCGACGTTGTTCTGATCTTCTGTAATACATATATACATATATGTATATATTTCTATGTATATATTTTTATGTATAGGCTAATCTCCTAAACTAATGAATGTATTATTATGAATTTTAGAATATATATTCTAGGCAACATGATTAGTAACCTGGGCAAATTATTATTTTTTTTTGTAAACTTTAACATTTAATGAGTGCATGTATATAAAGTAAGGTATGTGTATATGTTTATATATATATATATATATATATATATATATATATATATATATATATATAATTTCGTTGTACAGGATAAACTCCTAAACTAACGAACCGATCATTATGAATTTTGTAACAAAACGGGTAGGTGTAAAGAGATTTTGTTTAATTTACTGCGATGCAAAAGGGGCTTCTTGAAAATTCAGATAGCTCCGATTTTTTAAAAAATTTCAATTATAGTCATTAGACATCAATCAATAAATATTCCCTAAATTTCAGTTATTTTGGAGTAATTTAAAAGTGTTTTTACAGGGCATAATATGGGCACAACCTCCCATTTGAAAATTCAAATATTTCAGATTTGCATTAGAATTGATCTATAGTAATTGGACACCAATTAAGCAAGATTCCCTGAATTTCAATTTCTTAAGGCTTTAAATTTTAGATATTTTCTCGAATCAAAATCATGTCATGGATTTTGATCAAGATAAGAATAAGGATTTTAGACGTAAGGTTTAGTATCATTATATATTGATTTTAATCTTAGTGAGATGCCATAAAATTGAAGCAAAACTGTGGAATTAATTTTACCCGTCCTGGAACGGGTATTCTTCTAGTATATATATATATATATATATATATATATATATATATATATATATATAATGTTATGTATTAAGTGTTTTTTTCTTATGCCATTGCTTGCATAGCTAATATTACTAAACAAGTCTGCAGTACTGGAAATAAGTAAAGAATACTACAAAGCGAAAAAAGAGACTCATACAGTAGCATAAAAAGCAGCTTAATACATAACAAACATACTGTATACTGTCTAAAGAGATATCCAATATTATAAACATATATATATATATATGTGTGTTTATATTATTATTATTTCATGTATCTACATAAAATGGTATAAGGTGATATAATATTTTATGTATCGTTTTCAGTATTTGCTTCAGCAGTGCTCAATACGTGAGTAGAGCTAGGTATTAAGTTATGAAAATATATTTATTCATGGCAATTAAGCTACACAGTCTTCCGCGTTTAATCCCCATAGGGGATCGGCAAGCTAAAATGCATGGAATTCGTGTTTCTTAATTGCCATAAATATGTTTTAATAACTTATATATATAAGATAGATGGAAGAAGAGGGGTAAACATGTTCGAATGACAAATTTATTGTTCAATGCAAGGTATACTTGGTAAAAATATGTTTATTATTCCCTCTTCTTTTATTTATCTTTATAATTGCTCTATCTCGTATATTGAGCTTATCCCATTTAACTATAGGTTCTATCTACTAAAACTATACTTTTAGTTTCATATTTTATTTCATATTTTATATATATATTTATATATATGGATTTACATATCTGATGAAAGCGGACCACCGCTCGAAACGCGTTATATAAAATTATAAAATGATAAAATAACAAAATAATAAATAAATGTCGAAAAAAACATTTTAAAATGTTGGTAGCCTTTACATATATACTTTTCTCTCGTTGGAACTGCACTACCCTCTTCTCTCTCTCTCTCTCTCTCTCTCTATATATATATATATATATATATATATATATATATATATATATATATATGAGAGAGAGAGAGAGTGTGTCAGGTTGTATATGAAAACAAATCAAATAAAGTGCTCGATCATATAAGAGAGCTAATATAATTTATTTAGATACTGTATATTACATATTTCAGCAATGTACCGCGGTTTCATCCAAAAGGGCAGATTTAGACATCTTAAAGATGTCTAAATCTGCCCTTTTGGATAAAACCGCGGTTCATTGCTGAAATATGTAATAGACAGTATCTAAATTATATATATATATATATATATATATATATATATATATAATGTGTAACCTGTAGTATATATTTATTACCTTTTATTATTTCGTTTTATTTTTAAAACGTTCTAATATTTCGTGAATATCATCCTATCACCACGGATTTCTTTTTTGTTTTAATTGTATTGTTGTCCGGAAATACAATTGGTGCATTGCTTTAACTTGTTTTTAAATCCAAACTTTTATCGCAGTCGCCGACCATTTGTTTTATTTGCGATGGTCGTTGGTTGATTATTAATATAAAGTATCGTCTACAAACCTCTTTATCGTTGTCTTCGTTAAATTTAGTAATTTTTTTTTCGATTTTGCATTTGTAAAATTATTTTTTTTTTAAATGAAATATGGCGCTCTCTTTAGAAATACAAAAAATTGTTACTTGTTCTGTCCAACACTATGCAGTTAAGAATTGAGTGATCAGTTTATGATAAATTTATATAATAAAGTAAACCTCCACTCTAAAATCTAATATATATATATATATATATATATATATATATATATATATATTAAAAATAACCGACAATTTTTGTCTGGTTATTTTAGTATTGATCCTTTCAATTTTCCGGATTAAAATCTTAATCTCGGAAGAAACAAGATTAATTTTAACACTAGTACTAATATACTTAAATGCTTATAATACCTAATAAACATAGTTTCATATTTAAATTTTCCCGCCATAATTAATTATAAATCTCACTCCAGGTCTTTACCTGTTTGTAATTATTCCACTGACGATGGACCCAGACGGGTCAGAAAGTACTTTGGACCAACATGTACATTACGGCAGTTTCATCAGCCAATTTTCTTCCGAGATTAAGATTTTAATCCGGAAAATGACTCGATATACATATATATATATATATATATATATATATATATATATAAAGTCAGGTTCATATTATATACCAGTAACCATGTTTTTATTTTATTATCTTTTATTTTTTCACATTTCCAAAAAACATAACATTTCTGTGAGATATATTTTTACGGTCCGTTTCATTTGTCTTTTGCCAAACAACATTTTTATGTTAATCATCGAGCTGAATCTTTTAAGGAGACTGCAAAGTAAAAGGGCGCTAATAGTATATGCTAATACATATATTGTCATTAATAATTATATATATATATATATATATATATATATATAAATGTCATCAGTCAACAGAAAATCATAAGAGCACAAGTGGGAGAAAAAAAGTATAATGATAATGAATAAAAAAAAAACTGAAAATGAAAAAAAACATAAATAAACGTGCAACTTACAATTTTGTGTCGAATTTATTGGACGATTTTAGAAGTAAAGTAAATACCAATTTCAGTTTTTTTTTTTTTTGGATAGTCTGTAGGAAATTTTCGGGAACCATTCCCATTTTCAAGCTTTCTATAAGGTATATATATATATATATATATATATATATATATATATATATATATATATATATATATATATATATATATATTACATTATTATTATTATTATTATTATTATTATTATTATTATTATTATTATTATTATAAATAACACTGTACATTGATTCGAAGGCGATCGATACCTGCTGTTTCATGCGAACACTGAAAATCCAGCCTGTTAGGCTAAAAAATACCGCTCGTATATGTTCTTCTGCTCATGTTCTGAGAAACGGTTAATCAACACCTAATTGAGCGCTCTGGTAATTTCTTCTGTTCAAAAACACTGCATTACACTATCTAGGTGTACTGTTGCCATATTTGGGCTGGTGAATATCTGTCCCATTTAAGGGTTCTTGATAAGGTGCAGAAACGTATCTAATTTGATTGGCCACACCCTTTCTTCTTCTCTGCACTCCCAATCACACAGACGTGATGTTGCTAGTCTCAGTCTTTTCTACAAATACTATTATGGCATGTGTTCTTCAGAATTGTATGATCTATTCCCTGCTTCCTTTGTTACAGCTCGTTTGGTTGGATGGTCTAGTGGTCTTCATCAATTCGCTGTTTTGATTCCTCATTGTAATACAGCTTCCTATTCCAGTAGCTTCTTTTCAAGAACTGCAGGCTTGTTGAAGTCTCTTCTTGCTGACTGTTTTCCTCCTACCTATAGACTTGTTTTTTTTCAAGACTAAGGCATCTCCTGTCTTTTCGACAATCATATTTCGTTCTTATTAGCTCTTTACATCAAGTGGCTTCATGCCTTGTCTGGAGCTATTTCCATGAAAAAAAATATATATATATATATCTTATTTCATAATTTTACTTGCCGAATTAAAAAACAAAATATTCAATGTAACTCTTGAAAATTGTTTTGCGCAGAATCGTACAACCAGGAATAAACACTGTACTTCTGCAGTTTACGGACCGCGTTGAAACCGATGTTTTGTCGGCATATTCCGGCAGGTTAAGTAAACTGACAGAAGATGTTGAAACGCCTAGCCAAGCAGGTTGCAGCAGATGACAACAAATTAAGAAAATTGGTTAAAAAAATCATAGATTAAAGCGAGTTAGGACGGACGCTTCAGTCTCCTGAAGGAATTATTGACTTTTGACAGAAAAGGAAACTTATAGATGAATTGAACAGTTGCAGGACATGTGCACATATGAATATATGTGCACACATATGCATCTATGTGCACATATATGCAAGTTAAAAAGAAAAAATAGCTAAAGGACACAAGAAACTGGTTTTCCTTTTCACCCTAACCCTACAAAAAAATAAACTAACCCTACAAAAAAAAAATAAACTAACCCTAACCCTACAAAAAAAAAAACTAACCCTAACCCTACAAAAAATATAAACTAACCCTAACCCTACAAAAAAAATAAACTAACCCTAACCCTACAAAAAAAAATAAACTAACCCTAACCCTACAAAAAAAATAAACTAACCCTAACCCTACAAAAAAATATAAACTAACCCTAACCCTACAAAAAAAAAAAAACTAACCCTAACCCTACAAAAAAAAAATAAACTAACCCTAACCCTACAAAAAAAAAAAACTAACCCTAACCCTACAAAAAAAAAACTAACCGTAACCAAGTCGGTAAGATTGAAAAAGAGTAGCAAAAAAAATCATTAAAAAAAAAAAAAAATTTTCTAACAGTTATTTCGTTATATTTTCTACGTAAAATTATAAAAATTCATGTTAATTACCATACAACGACTTTTTTCCTTGATTTGAATTTTCTTTCTTTATGTTTTCCAGTATGATAGCGTGCTCTTAAAAATACATATTCTACCATTAATATTTCATTATATTTTTTCGTAACAAAAAAATAAATATTTTTTGTTGAATTTACCATACGATGACTATTTTATTTATTTAAATGTTGTTTCTTAATTTTTCAAGTTTGACAGCGTCTTTGTCAAAAAAATCACAAAGTTTTTGTTCGGCATCTTCCGGCGGTTTACGTAACTTGCCGGAATGTGCCGATGACACGTCGGTTTCAACGCTGTCTATAAACTGAAGAAGTACCCATAAACACATAATTACTAGGGTCTTTCACTCATGCAGCTCATCAGATCACTTCCAGAAAAAATCCTCGAGCACAAACCATAACATTCATTTATAGACAACCGGCCATTTTGTATCTCAGAGATACCATTGTTTACTTATATATGCTGGTTGTTGAATGTTAACATTCATCAAGCTTTTATATTCAACAGTTTTGGTAAATTTTCTTAAAATATATATACACAAATATATATTTCTATATATGAATGAGAAACTTGACATTCTAAACTTTAAAGACCCTAAAAACCTATTAAACTATGGAAGTGAAATAGCAAAGAACTGTATACACAGAATAAACTTTACTTTAGGATAACAATACATAATGAAAATAAAATAATTTAAAAAATAATTTAATAAATAAACAAACTAAACCCGTATCTAAAATTTTAAGAAATAGAAATAAAACTATCTCAAGTACGCACATGTTAAAATAAGGTTCCCTATTAATTCGACACATTCACAAAAGTGATGCGTCACCCTTATACAAAACTAAACAACAACAAAAATGTCAAGTAAAAGTCAACCGAAATTTTGTTCGTGAGAATCAGGCCATTGACTAATGAAAACATTAACCTATGGGAGGGAATAACTCTGATTGGTTAGCTAGACTAAAAGCCACGTGGATATATAAAAACACTCAGTAAGACGAATTCCATGTATTTTAGCCTAACGATTCTCCACGGAGGTGAAACGCAGACGCCTCTGTGTAGCTTAATTGCCATAAATATATATAATATATATATATATATATATAATGTGTGTGTATGTATATATATATATATATATATATATATATATATATATATAATGTGTGTGTATGTGTGTATATATATAATGTGTGTGTATGTGTGTATATATATAATGTGTGTATGTGTGTATATATATAATGTGTGTGTATGTGTGTATATATATAATGTGTGTGTATGTGTGTATATGTATATAATGTGTGTGCATGTGTGTGTATATGTATATAATGTGCGTGTATGTGTATATATATATATATATATATATATATATATATATAATGTGTGTGTATGTGTATATATATATATATATATATATATATATATATATATATATATATAATGTGTGTGTATGTGTATATATATTTTTGTTTTGTTCTTTTACAAAACATTTTTTTAAAATAGGTATTTTTGAAACTTAAACTTAATTATTACGGTATCGTTTAGTTATTAAATTAATACTCAAACCAACTTGTTATAAAACTATAACTAATCGTTGTTAAGGTATAAATGTTGTTTTAATCTCTATTTACAAAATTATTGGATGTAAAAAAAACTTGAAATAAATTTTTATTTTTTAATACATGAGAATTTGCTGAGAATTTTAAAGCCATGAACGACTTTCTATTCGACAGTTTAAATGCTTCCAATTTCTTTCAAATTTCCAAGTGTCACAAAGTAATTAATTCATGTGTTTGTTTCTATTATTAACAAAACGTAAAATGACCGACTTGTTTAAAAAGAAACCGAAATGCATTCTGGTGGATTTAATTTCGTAATAAAATTTCTGTTTTTTTTAATAGGATATTTTAAATGTTATTTTTGGTACTTTACGCTGTTACAATTTTTTTTTTCAATAAAGAATCGATTAATGGTAAACAAAAAAATAATATTGTGTAAGTCACGCAGAGGCGAGAAACACAGACACACAAGAAGTGGTAACACAATTTTAGTAATGTAGAGATTATTGGCTAAAAAAACTCTTCAAATTTGCATTCATTAAATTCCTTTAAACTTTTGTTTAATCTTTGTAAAAAAATGTTGGTGTTTTTTTTTATGTTCAGGGTAAAATTAAAATAAGATTTAATTGTTGTTGTAAAGCTGAGATAAAAATGGCCACCAGCGATTAAAACAGTGAATTACATTTTCAAAACTTTAAAAATTAAATTACAATTTTATTTCAGCACAAAAAATACAATTTAAGACCAACAATCATAAGTAAAAGTACAAAGTTGTTAACAGTTGAGACATCATAAACAAAAAACTACAAAAACAAATAACTTATACCAAACGCAGCAGAATTTAATTATTTATCGACTTGTATACTTTTAATGTACTGAAACGGTTAAGTTTTTAATTTCAAAATTTTGTTTTGTTTAAAGCTGTCATGAAAAAGATAAAGATGCCCACCTATATTTTTGTTGTCGCTTAACTTCGCTTAACTTCATCCTGAAAAAAATAGTAAAAGCAAATTACTTACCCTACCACTAACCCTAAGTCGGGGGGGGGGGCTTGCTATTCGGACTTAGTCATATTTAAAAAAATATTTTTAGCATGACCCCTCCCCCCACACTCCCAATAGTTAAGCGACATCTCGACGGCCAGTTTTGGGTTTTGTGTATCGATAAGCCAGCTTTTGTAGAAATAAAATTTTGAAATAAAAAAAATCTTAGTTTCATCACGGTAAAAGTATGCAGATTGGTATATAATTAAATGCCATTGTGTTTGATATGAATTATTTTATTTTTAATTAATTTTTTTTACGATTTATCAACTATTAATTATTCTTCACTTTTAGCTAATCATTTTTGCAGAATAGTTAATAGTTTAGAAATCGTAAAAAAAAATAAAAATAAAATAATGGAAATTCAAAACACTGGAAATTCGGGCTAAAACTTCGGTTAAAAACAAACAAAATAGGTGAGGCTTTTAGATAAAATGTTATCCTTTGCCCTACGATCTCAATGAATTTGCATTTCTTCATAAACAAGGCAGCCATTTTAATCTTTTCTTAATAGTTTAAAAAAAATTACTTTGTCACTTTTCGAAATTTGAAAGAAATTTGGAAACTTTTAAAGTATCAAATAGAGTCATTTCTGGCTTTCAAATTCTTAGCAAATCCTCATGTATTAAAATATTAAAAGTTTTCGAAGATATTTACATCCAATAATTTTATAAATACAGATTCAATAAACATTACTTTAACAAAATTAATTATAGTTTTAGAAAAATTTGATTCAATTAAAAAGCCTCACTGGCCAGATTTTACTTCCATACACATGCCTGACTGTCTCTTCCCTTGGTCGATGGTGGTACCGCTCTGCTGGTTTGTAATGACAGAGGTTCTCTGAACTTACTCCATCCATTCCTAACTCTTGCAATCACACTAGCACCTGCTCCTGTCAGTGTGTCAATGGTAACAAAACTTCTGAATAACCTCAATAGCTTCGACAGCCAAATAAACTTCCTCAATATTTGTGTTCTCATTTGTTCATGTTAGAGATATTCAGTCCCTCACCCTCACCCCAAAAAGAGACATTCTATATATGCCGCAAATAAAAATTGCTAATAACTTAGTTTACCTGACGCCCACTGTAGCAAAGTTAGGTACAAGATCAGTTTGGTGAGTTCCGATTTTAATCACGTAAATTATTTAGAGGGGAATGGGTTTTGGCACGGTTCCTGTTTTACTCCTAAACAACTTATTTTTTACTTAAGCAATGTTTTCAGAGAAAAAAAAATTAAATTAAAAACGTAGAAACAGTACTTCAATGGAATGTGCTCCGATGAACTTGCTGCTCTAGTGCCCCCTCGACATAAATACACTCGATCAACACGACAATCAGTTAAATCCCATCCATTCACTATGGAAGACCCCAGATGCCGGAGAGCCTTCTACTCCAATAGCTTCTTTCCTCGAGCTGCTGGCCTTTGGAACTCCCCCCCTGCTCCCCCCGACTGTACCAACATGCAGAAATTTAAAACTAATGTGAACAAACATCTAGCTGCACAGCTCCCAATTTAGGATGATCCCCTAAACTTTCACCCTAATTCTCGGTAGCCCCTTTCGTCTACAGTGCCAACTTGCCTTGTTTGGGGTGAACTCGGTTAAAAAAATAAAATATGGATCAGGTAGCAACTCTGTACAATGAATAGAATCAAAGTTACCGCCAAAAGTGTGACTTTTACCTTTTCTCTGACCTTGACCTTTGTTGACGATTGGTCAAGCGATGTGGACACCAGGCTGTACAGAAACAAACAAACAGACAAACATGGTTACAAACTCAACCGAAAACATAACCTCTTTGGCGGAAGTAACTAAATTATATAGTTGGATGGATCTGTAATGTGAAATCTGACCAAACCCAACATATTAGGTTGGAGAATTTACTGTATTCGCCTAGCATGGAGGCTATCCTAAGGACAAATTGCTTACGCTGGTACAATCATGTGGAGCTTTCATCCTCCTGGAGAAACTGTTACAGAAGCATGGATGCCTTGAATCGCAGGACGGTTGACCAGCCAAGGAATTTGAAGACAGTTGAAGACGTGCTGAACTGTGGGTACTGGAGAGCGAGCTTGCGAAATATCAAAAAACGTCTGACTCCTGGACAAGGAAAAGTGATGTTAAATAAATAGAAGAAGATAGCAAGTTTCATTATATACGCAACATCATCATATTCGGTTTAACGTCTGTTTTACATGTGTTGAATGTGTAAAACAGAAATTAAAACTCGACTGGAAAAATATAGTCGCCATCTTTATAAACAAGTTGAAAAAGAAGCTAGCTAAAGAAGAACGATAACTCAAGTTCATGACTCTGTCCTTTAACTAGAACTTGAATTATTGCCTTTCTCGGCTTGTTTATAAATATGGCATCTATATTTTTCTGACCTAGTTTTCATTTTAAAGTTTGATGCGTATGATAAAACTCCCTACAACTTAGTGTTTTTAATACTTTTTTCGATTTATTAAAATATGGTTTAAGTAAAACTAAGTTGTTTGTGAGTAATACCGAAACCCATTTCACTCTAAATAATTTATGTGACTAAAATAGGAATTTTTAGTTGAGAATCCAGCTTCGTAGAAAGGGAAGGGGGGGAGCACTCTAGATTGCTGTAAAATTTCCTATGATCGGCAGTGAGGGCGCTGTGTGTGATAAACAGTAAAAGAAGGAAGTAATGCCTGGGGCAATGGCTTCTTGAAACCGATCAGAACAGATTCTTTTGTCTAGCCAGAAGTCCTGAAGACCCCGGTATCAAGTGGATTTCTCCTGCTCTGACCGAGAACAGGACATATTATTTTAGTGCGGTTGTGTGAATATATAGAAACTATCTTAACAAGGATTGTAAGACAAACTCCTATAATATTTTTTGTTACAAAACGATCGTCAAACGAAAATAAAATAAAACCCTTTTATAAACAACAATGAAAGGTATTTATTTATGGTATCTACACCGTTGGGTGCAGGTTGACGAAAGTTAGGACATTGTCCGAATGAAGATAAGAATTAAGTAACGAAGTAAGAAAGTTCGGTGCTTGTAGACAGTTTCGGCCAGACGGAAAAATTGGAAAAATTATTTATGTGTGAAAACAATATAATGTACTTACTCACTGGTATTTTATTGTTCAATGTTGAAAAAATTAGGAAAACTTATCCAGTATAACTTTAATTACAAATATTTTTACATTTTCCATATCGTACAAGTCACTTCGATGACTATGCCTCCATTTGCTACCGTTCAACAGAAGTCAAGGGCAGATAATTTGCAAGGGCAGATAATACTCATTTAAAAAACAAAAAAAAATAAAAAACAAGTACATTGATAAAAAACATAATTTATTGTAATGACTATATTTAATGTGAAAGTAAATAAAATTAAAGTAATTAAATTGAAACTGGGTATCTTTCCGCAATTTCGTGTAAGAGACCGCCTAGCTTGTTGGTCTTGTACTTCTGACGCCACATAAATTCAGCTAAATAGCTATTCACCATTTGCGTATGGATCCCACATTACGGAAAATGTAAAAATATTTGTAATTAAAGTTCTACTGGATAATTTTTCCTAATTTTTTCAACATTGACAATAAAATACCAGTGAGTAAGTACATAATATTGTTTTCACACATAAATAATTTTTCCAATTTTTCCGTCTGGCCGAAACTGTACAAGCACCGAAAGTTCAGTTGGCTGTCAAAAGTCTTCTTAGAGCAATATATCTTCAGTGAAGATAACTTTGCTCGGCATTGGTGATGGAAGCAGGAGAGAAGAGACGTCTTTCTTTGGTAATACCAGGAAACTCTCTGGCTGCTGTTCACAATTCCCAAAGGGGCTGGAATTAGTCCTTCGAGAGTCGGTTGAAATTAATTCACCCTGGAAGCTGATTGGTTCTCGTGTGATCCAAACACCTAACCAGAGGTTGTTCTCTGCGAAAGAAAATAAATGTCTATGTTCATGACTGATGCAAATAACCTGCTGTTCTATTCCTTGTAGAATGATGTGGTAGGAAATGAAATGCAAGCGGAGGAAAAATATAAAACACGTGTGAAGCTTTTAGATTTATTTTTAGAACTAACGGAAAATATATATTCCCATGTAAATGCGATAACATAAATTGTCATTGTTGATAGCATCGTTCCCGAGAGTTCAGCATTCAAACTGCTCAGTCTGACATTCTCAGGCAATATGAATTGGAATAAGTACATAGAAGATGCTGCCCAGGCTGCTGCAAAGAAGGTAGGCTCCTTCTACCAGGCTAGAAAACTTCTCACACTTTCCAGTATCCTATATCTCTATAAAGCCAGCATTCGCCTGCGCATGGACTATTGTTGCAACATCTGGGCTAGTGCATCAACCACTAGTTTCTCCATCTTGGGTAGAGTGCAAAAAAAGAGTTTCTAACCTATTATATTTGATTTGTTTCTTAGAAGTGTTGTCCAGGGAGTTTCGTCCGGGTTGTCTGGAAGAGATGCTGTATGCTGATGATTTAGTAGTTGCCTGTGAATCAATCGAACGTCTTTTCCAATTCTTTTGTTAAAACATCTATGTAGGCTGTTGCTATAATTGCACAATTTCATAAATCCTTTTGGTAATTTTGCTTGTATTAACAAACATTTCGCTTTTTGTTTGTTGGTCTTTTGGCCAAGATCAAAGTGTAGTATCTGTTCCGATGGATACTGCACGCTGTCCTGTGCAGTTCTAGGAGGTGCACCCTCCCAGGCTTTGCCTTCTCACCCTTTGAGAAATGGGTTAGTTTATTGCTAATCGCCTGAGGGGAATGCCGACGGGGCTGCCCAGGCAATTTTTAAATGGCCAGAGTGCTCACCTCTCGAGCACTGGCTTATCTAATCCCACTTTCCCGACCTTGTGTCACATCTTACCTTGTGGGAGGTAGATAAATCAAAACAAACATTTCGCTATAACAATTTCTTCTTGGCCTTTTGGCTAGGAGCAAGGTGTAGTATCTGTTCTGATGCTGTAGATAGTCTTTTCTGTCCTCGTTCAGTGGAGGAGAAGTTCATTCTAGACCGAGGCAATTTAAATTTTTGTTCCAATCCAGAGTGCCTCTTTTTGGGGAGCTGGATTTTCTCCACATTAAATACCGACCTTGTGTTAAATTCTGCCCTCGTGGGGAGGCAAGTAAATAGGAACAAACATTTTTTTATTTCGAAAAGTTATCTCCATGACCTTTCGGCTGAACTGTTCTGGTTTGGTGAACAAGGTGATGAAAATTCTTGTTTTATTTTTTGTAAGAAAGTTTTTGAATCTAGAACAATTGAATTTTGTTCCGTTATCTGTTCTTAGTCTTTCGATTAAAACACATAGGATTCTATTTATATCAGCGAAATATTTCTGTTGCATGAGATTTATTTTTAGGAAAATAAACTGTAATAAGTCCTGAGTAATCGTTAACAGCAGTTATTGCCTATTTCGAAAGTTGGTTCTATTGGACCTCCTAAATCACAACAGATTTAACCAAGTCTTTTATTTGCCTTTTTGTCTGCTTTTTTTTTTATTCGTGTTTTGACACATTTTGTCTCTGGCACAAATTTCACAATAAAATTTATTGTTATTACTTTTATGCCTTTAACAGCTCGTTACAAATTTAAAATGGCTTCTTTATTGAAATGTCCTAATATATCATTCAGACAATGTGTTTGTTTGCTTTTAATAATGTTGACAAAATACAATTCTCCTCGTTTTTAATGGTACACATTCTTCTATTTAAGATTTTCAGTTTCGTGCTATTTTGTACAAAGTCATGATATATGGCAGTGAATACCGGGCCCTCGTCCAGTCCTCTCTCGCCCGTCTGCAGTGCAATGACAGATCCATGATCAGATGGATCTGCAATGTGAAATCTGACCAAACCCAACACATCAGGTCAGAGGATTTGCTGAAAGCACTACACTTGCCCAACATGGAGGTAATCCTGGGGATGAATCGATTGCGCTGGTGTGGTCGTGTGGAACGTTCATCCTCTTGGATGGGCCGCTGCAGAGGCATGAATGTCCTAAATCGCAGGAAGATTAGCCGGCCAAGGAAAACTTGGAAGCAAGTGATTGGACAAGACTGCACAGAGTGGAATTTGGAGACTGCTGACCTACTGAACTGTGAGAGGTTGAGAGTGGGCTTGCGAAATATCAGAAAACGTCTGACCCCTGAACAAGGGAAAAGTGATGTTAAATGAACAAAATTGAGGTTCCTTTTTTATTGCCTGATTGCAAAAAAAGTAAAGTTGTCGACCATAGTCGAAGGCGACCTGAAGGCTCCCTTTTCATTAGCTATAACACCGAGATGTAGGGGAGGGCGCCACTCCTTTCCCAGGATTACTCCACTTACCCTTGATCCTCACCTTATAATGCTGAGTGTTTAAGCAAAGGGGCATCAAGTACTATTTTTTGAGTTTTTAGTATGACTCAACTGAGGATTGAACCCGAGTCTCGTGGTCCATTAGCGAACACTAATCATTATGCCAAATGGCTCTGATTGTACTGAAAAATATTCTGTCCTTATAAAGAAATACATAATGCATTCTTTTTAGAATTATTTTACATTTTTAATCATTATCATCTCTGAGGTAAATGTCAACATCGTCATAGCATGAACTATGCCAGTACTATGATTTCCATCAGCTAATTCAATGATATTTTTATTTTAATGTACTAATGAGTCACCGTTTATCAAGGCTCATAGGCCACTCGAGGACAAAGGTTAATGTGTTTGTCAGGAGGACAGTGAAGCAACACCGTAAGGAAGCAGCTCCATGGTATTGTGTTCCACAGACGGATAATTCTTGGAAAGAAACTTTGCTGATGGAAGTTCCATTTAGTTTTAGATTCAGAGAGGGAGTGTCGAAATTTTGCGGTCATAACCAAAATCCGACCTTAGAGTATTGATTTACTCCTCTCCAGGAGTTAGGCACAAGGCCAGTTTTTATCTTACTCCCACAAGTAAGATGTGACCAAAGGTCGGGTCGGGAAAGTGGGGTTTAAAAATTGCCTGGGCAGCCCCGTCGGCATTCCCCGGTAGGTGCGCCTCAGACAGTAAGCAATAAACTTACTCCTCCCCAAAGAGGGGAGGCAAAGCCTGGGAAGGTGGACAGCAATGCACAGGACAGACCCATTGACTGGCGTAAATCAAGACCCGAAGGCCAAGACAACACCAGTCTATGGGGTGCAGTATCCATCAGAACAGATACTACACTTTGATCTTAGAGTAACAAAGGGGTGAAAGAAACAGAATAAATAAAAAATAAAAAGGGTCAAAATGAGAAAATAAGAGAAGGGGACGTTAAAAATGTCCGAACATGTGTTTCTAATGTTATTTTTACATCATTTTAGTTTTGAATAATGAGTTTTTACAAAGGTTCAACAACTTCTCTCGTCAATAAGGACACCGGATCGAAGGTGTTGATTCCAAATCTGCGATTAGTTTGGCTCTTAGATAAACTATTTAACTGTGATGCCGCGAAACATACAGACAACTTTGCTTTATATAATAGATTAGTACAATTAAATGACAATATCATAGAAAAAGCTAAATAAAATAATCATTATATTTTTTCAGATAAAAAAAAATAGATTAATTCATTTAATAGACGTAACGTTTTTCCAATTTTAAATTAAAAACGCAATTTTTGCTAGGAAACTATTATTTATATTGCCTGCAACATGGATGAAGCAGACATAGCCAACAATCTGTTGTCTCTGTAACTTCCGGTAACGGTGAGCCTCGGCACCAAAACATTCACAAAAAGGACATTACAATAGAAAATTATCAAAAAGAAATAAAAACGAATGTTTTACAACAGACCCCCTCCCCCCCCCCAAAAAAAAACAACAAGAAAAAAGAATAGTGTTGAAAACAATAGCAAATAAAGAAATCATATATATTGATATCATGTTTGTAATTTTATCATGTGTGTGTGCTAAACTTCTTTCAAATTATACAATACCACACTCCCCCTCACAAGAACAATCATATTACACATTACTATCGATTTACTAAATCGATAGTTAAATGTTTGTGAGGGTTTTTTTTTTTCCAAAGATTTTTTTTATGGAAATGACTCCAGACAAGGCATGAAGCCACTTGATGTAAGGAACCTTTTTTTCAAAAAATATTTATGGAAATCGCTCCAGACAAGGCATGAAGCCACTTGATGTAAGGAGCTAACAAGAACAAATATGATTATCGATAATACAGGAGATGCCTATTAGTCTTAGTCTTGAAAAGACCAAGGTTATAGGTAGGAGGAAAACAGTCAGCAGGAAGAGAGTTCCACAAGCCTGCAGTTCTTGGAAAGAAACTACTGGAATAGGAAACTGTATTACAATGAGGTATGAAAACAACGAATTGATGAAGACCACTAAACCAACGAGTCAAACGAGCTGTAACAAAGGAAGCAGGGAATCGATCATGCAATTCTAAAAAAACACATGCTATAATAGTATTTATAGAAAAGACTGAGACTAACAAATTAATGCAGTTTCCATTTAGAAACTATATACGGCATAATCACGTTGACAAACTGGTTCTTGTTAGATGACCAAAGTTAAGCGACATTGAGCCTGGCCAGTACCAGATGGGTGACCATTTGGGAATACCAGGTGCTGTATGTCATCTTCCTATGAATGGGATATACATGCAGCTGGTGACCGCTTGTTAATTTGATATTTCCTGTAAACTTCTTCCTTCGGAGGAAGCCGGCATAGTCTGCCCAGGGCTAATACCACGCCAGGTATTACCGGTTCGTTGTATTTAGAAACTCGATTCGTCCGAATATATCTATTTACCTCCTCTGAGATGAGGTTTTGAAAAGCCGACACAATAGGTGAAGTTATCGCTGACCTACAAAAAGGGCTCGAGCATCTCTGTTCGCATTCCCCGGCAGGGTTGCCTCAGGCGATTAGTAATTAACTCACCCCATTTTCAGAGAGGAAGTAAAGCCTGGGACTGATTGTCGAGGACGTATCCTTGACTAATTATTTTGTAAGTATTCATCCGAGTATCTCCATGAGACAATTATTTTTAGTTTGTGTGTGTATATACAGTGTGATGATGTATGGAAGTGAAACCTTGCCAGTGTGGGTTGAGGACATGCGTTGCATGGAGAGAAATGATAAGAGAATAATACGATGGATGTGTAATGTGAGTCTTACAGACAGGCTTAGTTCTGATGACCTCAGAGGAAGATTAAATCCGGACAGTATAGGGAGATGTGTTCAGAATAGGAGACTTCGATGGTATGACAACATTGAAAGAATGGATGAGAGCTCATTTGTTAGTAGCTGTAGAACAGTTAAGGTAGCAGGTCCAGTTCACAGGAGAAGGCCCATGAGAGGAAGTGATAAAAATGGACTTGAGAGAAAGAGGGATAAATAAATACCTGGACAGAGATAGGTTAGTTTGGAAATTAATTTCTTCAAGATGTCCAACGCATGCCAGAATGTTAAACGAACATTAAACTAATGATGATTATGATTATGATGTGTGTAACTACAAATAAACGTGATTTGTAAAACTTTAAAAAATCAAAATTAATTAATGATTTATTAAATATAGTGAATTAAAAAGAAAAATATAATGAATTAATTTAAATTTAAAAATCCTATTTAAAAAAATATATTTTGATAAAAACCAACAACATGCACCTCTGGTTCTAAGCTCTTCTTCTCAAATATCGTGTGTGCATGTGTGTAGCTACAAATAAACATGATTTGTAAAGTCTTGAAAACATGAAAATTGATTAATTAATCAATAATTTATTAAAAATAGTTAATTAAAAATAAAAATTTTATGAATAAATTTAAGTTTCAAAATCCTATTAAAAAAGATAATTAGGTAAAAAAAAATAAAAAATTAAAAATTAAAAAAAAAGATTTAAGTTTCAACATTTGACGTCTGCTCGATTTTACTGCAAAACCTTTTTTTTTTTTTTTTTAAATAACTTTCATCCATCATTGAATTATCTTTCCAAAAATGTAAATATTTTCCCACAAGAAATTAAGAGAAAAGACAAAAATTGGAAGAAACAAGCAAAACAAAAAATGAAAGTAAAAAGCTTCCCGGGCAACGGCGGGTAGGGACAGCCAGTGTTTCAATAAATATTAATA
Source organism: Sepiola atlantica (assembly GCA_963556195.1). Classification (NCBI taxonomy): domain Eukaryota; kingdom Metazoa; phylum Mollusca; class Cephalopoda; order Sepiida; family Sepiolidae; genus Sepiola; species Sepiola atlantica. Next base: position 67,173,890 of record OY744540.1, on the reverse strand, counting down.
TATTAAAAACTAAATGGCAAGACTTTATGAAAATTAGTGAATCGATTGTGACAATAGCCTTGAATACGTGCCGTCCATTTTTTGTTGTATACGTCCGCCCGTATTTTCATTTTTGCTTACATATTTTGTGTCTTCTTTCACGTCAGCCAGTACAGAAACATGAAAACCTCAAAAGACATTGTTAATTATTGTTTGTCTAATAACAAAATGTAGCCATGCTCATGTACAGTGCAAACACTAGACTTTATGCAATAAAGATGGCACGAACGCATTCTCAGTCTTATCCAGCTGTTTCCTTGAACTAATTTAAATTTGTATTATTCACCAAATTTATGTCGGAAGTCATTTGTTTGCGGATGTCTTACTTGAAACCAACAGCTGTTGATTTAATGATGATCTATTTAAACGGGTACTCTCTTCTCTAAATCCCGAGGGGCAAATCTCTAAAAAGAAGGGGCTGTGCATTATGCTTTAGAGCAGTAGTTGCCAACCCTTTGAACTGCTTACTTACTTAGACTTAGGAACTCCCGCGTCCTGCGACGGGACAGTCATAGTGAATCATCGTTTTTGGTCTTAAGCCAGATCCACAGCGTTCCTTCCAACTTCTTCCAGTTGTGATCAAATCTCTCTCGATTGTTTGCTTCCAGTTCATTTTTGGTCTCACTCTTCTTCTTCTTTTTCCATCAGAGGTCCACCGAAGCACTTGGTTAGCAAAACCTTCTGGGGCCAATCTTAGGGCATGTCCGAGCCAGCCTTGATGCTATTATTGACCATGCCACCTGTTAGTTAGTGCGGTCTCTGACTTCTTGGTTGGTAATTCAATCGCTCCATTCGACCCCTAGAATCTTTCTAGGGCATTTGGAATCAAACGTGTTTAACTTCCTTTCTTGGCTGATTTTGAGATGCCAAGTTTCACTTCCATATTTGGTCTCACTCTTCTTTTTCCATCAGGGGTCCACCGAAGCACTTAGCAAATCCTTCTGTGGCACATCTTAGGGCATATCCAAGCCAGCCTTTAACCGTTATGCCACGTGTCCATTGCTGAGGGGGCAAGAACAATCTTATGAATTAAATAAAGTGTTCAGTTCGATATTCTGTATAGGTTCTCGCGTTCAACATGACGATTCCCAAGTTCTAAAAGATGCACCTGAAGAAGTTAAGAAGTTAAGAAGTTACATCGGCCGAAACGTTGTGAAAATAAAAACCAAGATGAGAAGAGTAGTCCAAATAATCTCCAAAAATCGAAATAAAAGGCCCCCGTTAAATCGTCTCCAGCAAGCATGACAACAACCATGGTTAAGATTTTTTTTTATTAAATTAAAAATTACATTTTTTTTTTTTTAATGGAAATAGCTAGAGACTAGGCATGAAGCCACTTGATGTAAGGAGCTAACAAGAACGAAATAAGATTATTGCAAAGACAGGAGATGCCTATTGGCCTTAGTCTTGAAAAGACCAAGGTTATAGGTAGGAGGAAAACAGTTAGCAGGAAAAGAATTCCACAAGCCTGCAGTTCTTGGAAAGAAGCTACTGGAATAGGAAGCTGTATTACAATGAGGTGTCAAAATAACGAATTGATAGAGACCACTAGACCAACGAGTAAATTGAGCTGGAACAAAAGAAGTGGTGAATAGATTACATAATTCTGAAGAACACATGTCATAATAGTATTTATAGAAAAGACTGAGACTAGCAACATCACGTCTGTGAGAGAGACGGCGCAGAGAAGAAGAAACGGTAGGGCCAATCAAATTACATCAAATTAAACAAAAAAAAAAGCATTGAATTTAATGGTTTTTGGTTTCATGCAAGCAGAAGATGTTTTAAAATAGTGCTGATGCAGTACTATTTTTAGGATTTCGCTACAGTAAATCTTAAACTGACAATAAAATAAGCTGAAAACAGTGGAATAAAAAAAGCAAAGCATAAGGAAAAAGATGTAAAAAGTAGACATAAAAGATGTGAAAAAAATGATGTGAAAAAGAATTTAATTCAAAAGGATTAATAATAAAAATAAAGCAAAGAAATAGAAAAACAGATGTAAAAGATGTAAAAAATAGATATGAAAAAGATGTAAGACGTCGAGAAAGGTGTAAAAAGATGTGAAAAAATAATGTGAAAAAGAATCTAATTCAAAATGATTAATAATAAAATATAAAACATAGAAATGAAAAAACGGATGTAAAAGATGTAAAAAATAGATATAAAAAAGATGTGAAAGAAAACATCGAGAAAGGTGTAAAAAATGTGAAAAAGAATCTAATTCAAGATGATTAATAAGAAAAACAGATTAAAAGATGTAAAAAATAGATATAAAAAAGATGTGAAAGAAGACGTCCAGAAAGGTGTAAAAAAGATGTGAAAATAAAATAATGTTTTTCACATTATTTTATTTTCACATCTTTTTTACACCTTTCTGGACGTCTTCTTTCACATCTTTTTTATATCTATTTTTTACATCTTTTACATCGAATTCAAAATGATTAATAATAAAAATAAAGCAAAGAAATAGAAAAACAGATGTAAAAGATGTAAAAAATAGATATAAAAAAGATGTGAAAGAAGACGTCCAGAAAGGTGTAAAAAGATGTGAAAAAAATGATGTGAAAAAGAATCTAATTCAAAATGATTAATAATAAAAATAAAGCAAAGAAATAGAAAAACAGATGTAAAAGATGTAAAAAATAGATATGAAAAAGATGTAAGACGTCGAGATAGGTGTAAAAAGATGTGAAAAAATAATGTGAAAAAGAATCTAATTCAAAATGATTAATAATAAAATATAAAACATAGAAATAGAAAAACGGATGCAAAAGATGTAAAAAATAGATATAAAAAAGATGTGAAAGAAAACATCGAGAAAGGTGTAAAAAATGTGAAAAAGATAATGTGAAAAAGAATCTAATTCAAGATGATTAATAAGAAAAACAGATTAAAAGATGTAAAAAATAGATATAAAAAAGATGTGAAAGAAGACGTCCAGAAAGGTGTAAAAAAGATGTGAAAATAAAATAATGTTTTTCACATTATTTTATTTTCACATCTTTTTTACAAATTTAAAAATAAAGCAAAGAAATAGAAAAACAGATGTAAAAGATGTAAAAAATAGATATAAAAAAGATGTGAAAGAAGACGTCCAGAAAGGTGTAAAAAATGTAAAAAAAATGATGTGAAAAAGAATCTAATTCAAAATGATTAATAATAAAAAATAAAGCAAAGAAATAGAAAAACAGATGTAAAAGATAGATATAAAAAAGATGTGAAAGAAGACGTCCAGAAAGGTGTAAAAAAATGTGAAAAAAATGATGTGAAAAAGAATCTAATTCAAAATGATTAATAATAAAAAATAAAGCAAAGAAATAGAAAAACAGATGTAAAAGATGTAAAAAATAGATATAAAAAAGATGTAAAAGAAGACGTCCAGAAAGGTGTAAAAAAATGTGAAAAAAAATGATGTGAAAAAGAATCTAATTCAAAATGATTAATAATAAAAATAAAGCAAAGAAATAGAATGTAAAAAATAGATCTAAGAAATAGATGTAAAAGATGTAAAAAATAGAAAGATGTCGAGAAAGGTGTAAAAAAGATGTGAAAAAATATTTTTTTTTAATCTCATTCAGAAAATGAATAATAACAACAGTTTAATAATGCTAAAACATCTGAAACAATAAAATTTGGCACATACAAAAAATGTTTGGTATGAACGATTTCCTCTTTTTGTTTTACAATGACACCAAAGCTATAAAAATGAATTACATACGTACATAAGTATTAATAAAATCATTCAAGTATACACATTGTTGAACACACTAAACTTATCGGTCCAATAAATAAACTGTATATTTCATTAGAACAACACAAGGAGAAGGAATTAAGCAATTAAAATGGAGGACAGACAGCAGATGGTTTTCATTTATGAGATGCGGTTACACATCTTTATAATAAGTTCAGTCGACCAGTTGGTCTGTCACACATCAGATTGAAATAGCATTTTTCTTGGTCTGCCATGTTTCAACTTGAAATAGCATTTGCATTGGTTTTTCATGCTTCAATTTGAAATAGCATTTTCGTTAGCCTGTCAGGTTTTAATTTGAAATAGCATTTTCCTAGGTCTGTCATGGTTCAGTTTAAAATAGAATTTTCGTTGGTCTGTCATGTTTAAATTTGAAATAGCATTTTCTAGGTCTGTCATGTTTCAGTTTAAAATAGCATGTTCATTGGTCTGTCATTTTTCCATTATAAATAGCATTTGCATTAGTTTGTCATTCTTCAATTTGAAATAGGATTTTCGTTGGTCTGTCATGTTTCAATTTTAAATAGCATTTTCGTTGGTCTGTCATGTTTCAATTTTAAATAGCATTTTCGTTGGTCTGTCATGTTTCAATGTTAAATAGCATTTTCGTTGGTCTGTCATGTTTCAATATGAAATAACATTTCTGTTTGGTCTGTCAGGTTTCAGTATGAAACAGCATTTCTGTTATGTCTGTCATTTATTAATTGATGTCTATTCTTAAAATTCTACAAAAATCGAGGAGGTGGAGGCTCTTCCTAAATTTTTAGGAAGAGCCTCCACCTCCTCTTTGCCTCCTTGGCATCAAACTAAATTAAACTAAATATAGCCCACGTTATCCACCCTAGCAGCTGCGTTCCAAAATTCATAATGATCGGTTAATTAGTTTAGTAGTGAATCCTATACATCGAAATATATAGACATATACACATACCTAACTTTATATAAATAGAGACTAGCAGAATAGCCATACCCGGATGTGGTATTCTGCTTGTAAATAATAAAATGAATTCACTAAACAGAACAGTTTTGCACCACTTTTATGTCCCCATAGTATTCTTCTTACGAAATCAATGGTTGATTCTGATTTGTCAGGTTTTTTTGTGTCACGTTGGTAGATGTTCTTAACAAAAAAATGTATTTTGATTTAATTTCTTTAAAAAAATAATTAAACCGGCTTGGAAAATTTTGAAAATGGATGCAATTTTCAATAATTACATAATAATAGCAAGAGGAGCAGCATCCTTATCAAGATCTCTCTATAAAAAATTAATACCCGTCGTGAAAAAGCAATGGAAATTTTAATTCAACTTCCAACAATGTATTTGTGCGAAAAGATATTTTCATCTGTTTCAACAATTAAAATTTGGTACCGGTCTCAACTTGAAATAAACGCAGCTTATTTTTCTAAATTCGTATTCGTGGTCCACCAAATTATAAATTATACATTTAGTGGTCCACCAAGTTATAAATTATACATTTAGTGGTCCACCAAATTATAAATTATACATTTAGTGGTCCACTAAATCATAAATTATACATTTAGCGGTCCACCAAATCATAAATTATACATTTAGCGGTCCACTAAATTATAAATTATACATTTAGTGGTCCACCAAATCATAAATTATACATTTAGTGGTCCACCAAATTATAAATTATACATTTAGTGGTCCACCAAATCATAAATTATACATTTAGCGGTCCACCAAATTATAAATTATACATTTAGCGGTCCAGCAAATTATAAATTATACATTTAGTGGTCCAGCAAATTATAAATTATACATTTAGTGGTCCACCAAATTATAAATTATACATTTAGTGGTCCATGAAGTTAAACATATAGGAAAAGCTTCATCAGCATTTAATCAGGTTTGCAATATCTGGAAGAACAAAAAAAATTCATCCTCAGATTACAATTAAGATTTTATAACAGCAACGTTTTTTCCACACTGCTATATGGAAGTGAAACTTGGCATCGCAAAATCAGCCAAAAGAGGAAGTCAGACGGATTTGATTCCAAATATCTTATATAAGATTCTAAGGGTCGAATGGAGTGAGTGAATTAACAAATAAGAAGTCAGAGATCGCACTAACCAACAAGTGGCATCGTCAATAAGATGCAAACGACATCTAGGCTGGCTTGGATATGAGCACTCTGGCCTACAAAAAATGCCTGGGCAGCCCCGTCGGCATCCCCCGGTAGGGGCGCTTCAGGCAGTAAGCAATAAACTTACTCCTCCCCAAAGAGGGGAGGCAAAGCCTGGGAGGGTGGACCTCCTAGAACTGCACAGGACAAACCCACAAACTGACGGAACCAAGTCCCGAAGGCCAAAACGACACAGGTCTATAGGGTGTAGTATCCATCGGAACAGATACTACGCTTTGATCTTGGCCAAAAGGCCAAGAAGTTACGAATGTATGCTAAATCTACTTGACATGAAATCTTGTGTTAAATCTTTGATTCGTGAGAATGTTTAACACATATTAGTTCGAGACTACACATGTTCTTGGCCTTTTGGCTAAGATCAAAGTGTAGTATCTGTTCCGATGGATACTGCACCCCATAGACTGGTATTGTCTTGGCCTTCGGGGCTTGTTTTACGCCTGTCTATGGGTCTGTCCTATGCAGTTCTAGGAGGTCCACCCTCCCATGCTTCGCCTTCCCTCTTTGGGGAGGAGTAAGTTTATTGCTTACTGCCTGAGGCTCTCCTACCGGGGAATGCCGACGGGGCTGCCCAGGCAATTTTTAATGGCCAGAGTGCTCACCTTCTCGAGCGCTGGCTTTTCAAACCCCACTTTCCCGACCCGACCTTGGGTCACATCTTACTTGTGGGAGTAAGATAAAAACTGGCCTTGTGCTTAACTCCTGGAGAGGAGTAAATCAATATACATCATTGATTAAGCTGGTCACTGGTTAAGCTACGTTTAGTCTGGTCAGTACTAAATGGGTGACCATTTGGGAATACCAAATGCTGTATACGGAAAGTCTCTCTGCTTATCCCGGCATTGTTTCTAGTCGTCTTAGACTTCTTCTTTAGCACTTGATTAAAGCAATGCCGGTTCAGGAGAAGTGTGGTTGGGGATTGTGCAACCCTTGCTTAACAATAACTTCCTAGCGCAGACACCGTTACAGGGGGTATCCATTGTCTCTCTTAACTGAATGGAGCCTACTATTAGTTCTAGAATATCGACCGTGTAAATATTTTTTTAGGTGGCGGCGTTACACTGATGAACTTGCTGCTCCAGTGCCCGCTCGACGTAAATATCCCCGACCAAACCGACAATCAGTTAAATCCCACCCCTTCACTGTTGAGGTCCCCAGATGTTGGAAGGCTTTCTTATCCCATAGCTTCTTTCCTCGAACTGCTAGCCTTTGGAATTCTCTTCTTGCTCCCTGTTTCCCTGACTGTACCAACATGCAGAAATTTAAATGTAATGTGAACAAACATCTTGCTGCGCAACTCCCCACTTAGGATGCCACTATGGATATGGCCCCTAATTTACAGAAGCCCCTTATGTCTCAGTGGCAATGTGCCCCCTTGTTTGGGGTGAACTAAAGTAAAAAAAAGATTAAAAAATGCCGAAAGTCAGTGACCAGTGTTTATATGATGTAAACTCTGGGGTTTTCTGACTTGCTATTTGCTTTCTAGCTTCCCCATAACAATTGAAATGGTTTCATCTGACACTATTAGTTTTAGAACATCGACCTTGTAAATATTTTTTTTAGGCGGAGGGGGTTAAAGTAAAATTGCCGAAAGACTATAATCACGTTGACGCCACTGGTTCCCATAAGATCACTGAGTTCGATCAACAGCGAACCTGGCTAGTATTAAATGGGTGATCATTTGGGAAGACCAAATGCTGTATGTAACACAGAAATCTCTTCAGATTAATCTACAAATCAATTATATACAAACCATACACACATTTTCGACATAAAATGATCCAACGCCGGTTGATATCAACCGAACTTCACTCTACAAAAAGTTATAAGACTTGTGTACACCCTCCGTCAAAAATGACGAAAAAAAAAATGCTTTGCCAGTGTTCGCAATAATATTCATATAAAATCATAGAACTACGACATTAATTTAATTTTTCATGCATAAATTAAGGTGCTGAAATTAGGACCACATTGTTAGCGTTAGGGTTGATTTCAAAGTTAGCTCGGGTTCTAATCTGAAGAAGTACCTTAATTATTATCATTTCTGATGACCTAAAGAAGATAAAACACCCACCATTGACTTTTGATTTAGAGTGGTGGATTTTTTTCCGATATCATTTCAGACGATGGGGCTTGTCTGACTTGTTACTTAAGTAAGTTTTTCTAATGCTTTTTTTTTTTAAATTTCAATAAGATAATTAGGGACTTAATTATTGTGAGTTTAAAAGTTGTGAGTCATTTCTGATGACCTAAAGAAAAAAAAACACCAACCGTTGACTTTGCTTTTTTTTTCATTCTTTTTCCATTGATGATTGGCAGGTAGGAATGAGGGGGCTAGACATTAAAAAAAAAAATTTAAGTCAGACTTTCTAAAATCAAAGACATATGCGGAAGTGAATAAGAAAGAAAACGTCTCAAACTGAAAGGTTAAAAATAAAAAATTAGAATAAGGGAAAAACGTATAAATCGGTATAGAAAGTGTTCTCCCTTTCCTTATTCGTTGGACAGACTTTTGTGTGACGGGACGGATATATATTTGCTCTTTATTATAGAGTGGAGGATTTTCTCTATCTATGTCTTTAATCCTAACAGCATTTTGGGCATATGCATTTTTAAGCCAGTAGGCTGAAAGTGGATAGTTTTTGTTAAGTGTGTCCCTGTGTTTGTGGTATGTATGTGGTGGGGGTGGAGTCAAGTTAATAAGCCGTTAGTCATTTATCAATGTTTACATCATGTGAAAACTACTTGACCAAAATCTATTGAATTCAATTACCGAGTGTTTAGGGCTTATTAGAATTTTTTTTAAATCACTTTCACTCCTACACCCTAAATGGTTTAGGTCTGTTAATTCTCTTCTTTGTAAAAGAATTCCGCTTTTTTTTCAATTCAGAAAAAGCAGATTTCCGTTTAAATCGCTAAATGTAAGTTATCTCCCTTTTTGGTCAAAATCCGTTTTTTTTTAATAAGAAAAGGCTGAGTTCTACCAAGTCGCCAGAGCCTTAAGTCCTTATTTTTTCGACGCTATATAGCTGAATCTTATTCCTCTTTCTTCCTCTATCTCTCTTTCTCACTTTATCTTTCTTTTTCTGTTTTTCTTCTTTTTCTCTTTCTCTCTCCATTTTGTCTAGCCTTCCTTTCTCCTCTTATGGCAGTTCTCTCTGAAAACTCCAAATGTTAATTTTGCCATACTTCAGACGATTCATGATGGGGCTAAAGGAGGTAGAAGACTTTTGTTCCATCAAAGAGTTACTTCCAGTCTCCTTACCCTGCGTGCAAACTTGGGGTCTTTCTCTTAATTTTGAAACTGATTGCCGTTGTTTAGGAAAATGCAGAAAATGAATGATTCAACAATAAATAAAGCTAAATCGTGGGAAATAGATGCAGTTGTAAGGAACAAATTTAAATGGAATTGGCTAAAGAAGGACGTTTCTATTCTTAGTGGTAATGGTAACCCCATACACAGACGCATGGCAAGGCGTAACCTCCCAGGAACTTCATCTTTCAGCTTTTTTTTGCCATTGGTCATTCATATTCCTGATTGTTTTGGCAGCGAGGGTTAACTGTGTTAGCGCAGCTGTCACAAAATTGCAACAAGTCTATAATCTCTAATAGTAGACGATACTACATGCATATTTTCTGCAAAACGGGTTTTATGAGCAATATAAGACACAACAGTAAAAATATGCACAATAAATTCAGCAATTGACTAATATGTGCATGAGAAAATGACAATTTCCCATGAGCGGATGGTGAACCTCATTATAAATTCGAGATGGTCGCCATCACAATATGCAAATTAGTCAAATTTTACAATTTATTTTGATAGTCCTACTTATATGCTACAAATGTCATATACATTGTTTGGACATACAATAAAAGTTTAAGCTTATAGAGTCATTTTAAAAATAGGTGTAAAAGATCAGTTTTCTACAAAAAAAAAGTAGCGTTCAGAGTTTTAAAGTCATAAGGTTGTAATCATCTAAAATTTATCATTCAGAATTTTAACGTCATAAGGTTGTAATCATCTAAAATTTAGCGTTCAGAGTTTGTAAGTCATAAGGTTGTAGTTTTCTATAATTTAGCGTTCAGAGTTTTAACGTCATAAGATTGTAATCATCTAAAAATTTAGCGTTCAGAATTTTAAAGTCATAAGGTTGTAATCATCTAAAATTTATCATTCAGAATTTTAACGTCATAAGGTTGTAATCATCTAAAATTTAGCGTTCAGAGTTTTAAAGTCATAAGGTTGTAATCATCTAAAAATTTAGCGTTCAGAGTTTTAAAGTCATAAGGTTGTAATCATCTAAAAATTTAGCGTTCAGAATTTTAACGTCATAAGGTTGTAATCATCTAAAATTTAGCGTTCAGAGTTTTAAAGTCATAAGGTTGTAATCATCTAAAAATTTAGCGTTCAGAGTTTTAAAGTCATAAGGTTGTAATCATCTAAAAATTTAGCGTTCAGAGTTTTAAAGTCATAAGGTTGTAATCATCTAAAATTTATCATTCAGAATTTTAACGTCATAAGGTTGTAATCATCTAAAATTTATCATTCAGAATTTTAACGTCATAAGGTTGTAATCATCTAAAATTTAGCGTTCAGAGTTTGTAAGTCATAAGGTTGTAGTTTTCTATAATTTAGCGTTCAGAGTTTTAAAGTAATATGGTTGTAATCATCTAAAAATTAGCGTACAGAGTTTTAAAGTCATAAGGTTGTAATCATCTAAAATTTAGCGTTCAGAGTTTTAAAGTCATAAGGTTGTAATCATTTAAAATTTAGCGTTCAGAGTTTTAAAGTCGTAAGGTTGTAATTTTCTCGGAAATGAAAAATCATCTTCAATCCCTAATGAGTACCTTAGACGTATCAGTTTTTTTTGGAAACCCCCAACTTGCTGTAAAAAAAGACCAAAGCCAACCGACCTTATCTGATATGTATGATAAATGTTTTTCTCATTGGCCAACGGACATCCTGATTTGATTTCTGTGAAACTATTGTTTTTTTGTTTGTTTGGTGGTTTTATCAGAAATGTTATCTGACTTAACTTTGTTTCTGATAATATTTAAATATAGCAAGCACCTTCATGTACACTGGATATCTCTATTTATATAAAAGTTAGGTATGTTTTGAGCTGCTCTCTTGAATCACCAAATTCTGCTCAATCACCACCGTCATTACCAATCATCACAATCTTGTCTCACCGTCCACCTGACATTCATTGAACCCTTATCCACGAGTGGCCTTTGGGCCTTGATAATTGGTGACGCCTTAGTAAAAAAAATGTTTATATATACAGGATTCACTCCTAAACTATTTAACCGATCATTGTATATTTTGGAACGCACAGTAAGAGGTAGTAATGTTTAATTTAGTTTTATGCATAGGTGGAAAAAGAGGGGTGAGGATGGAAACCCTTTTGTGAAAATCTAGATACCTTTGATTTTTGTGAAATTTTAACAACCCTAACACTAATCTTTGATTTTTGTGAAGTTTTAACAATAAATATTAGACATGAATTAATAAATATTCCCTGAATTTTAGTTTCTTTGGAGAATTTTAACAGATTTTAGGGGGGGGGGGGCATAATATGGACACAACCTCCCATTTGAAAGTTAAAATATTTCAGATTTGCATTAAATTTGATCTATAGTTATTATAAACTAATTAATCAAGATTACCTAAATTTGCATTTTTTCTTAAGACCCCTTAAGCTTAAGCCTTAAATTTTAAACATTTTCTAGAATCAAAATCATGTAATGGATTTTTATCAAAATTGGAATAAGGATTCTTTAGTAGCATTATGTTGAATATTAATCTTTGTATGACGACATAAAAATGGTGCTAAACTGTTTTGTTTGGGGAATTTTTGTACGGCGGTGACCTTGTTGTCAAGGCTGAGACCATGGATGAGCTTGCTAAGAGACTCAAAGTATGGAAAGACGGAATGGAAGCTAAAGGACTGAGGGTCAACACCGCAAAGACGAAAGTCATGGTCATTGGTCCTGAACTGCATACACTAAAAGATTCCGGTCAACACCTATGTGCAGTGTGTAGAAACGGGGTAGGGAGCAACGCCATACAGTGTATTGATTTACTCCTCTCCAGGAGTTAGGCACAAGGCCAGTTTTTATCTTACTCCCAGAAGTAAGATGTGATCCAAGGTCGGGTCGGGAAAGTGGGGTTTAAAAATTGCCTGGGCAGCCCCGTCGGCATTTCCGGTAGGGGCGCTTCAGGCAGTAAGCAATAAACTTACTCCTCTCCAAAGAGGGGAGGCGAAGCCTGGACCTCTTAGAACTGCACAGGACAGACCCATAGACAGGGTAAATCAAGCCCGAAGGCCAAGACAATACCAGTCTATGGGGTGCAGTATCCATCGGAACAGATACTACACTTTGATCTTAGCCAAAAGGCCATACAGTGTAACCATTGTACTCTATGGGTACACAAAACATGTACTGGAGTATGTGGTAGACTCGCACCAAACTTTAACTTCAAGTGTAAAAGGTGTCAGGGACTTACTCGGCCGATTGAGGGTCGCCCTTGCCAGGAAATGAAAATTGGTGAAGACACTCTGGAGGTGGTAGACTCCTTCTGCTACCTGGCAGATATGCTGAGTGCAGGTGGAGGTTGTGAACTCAGCTCTACTATCAGGGTAAAGACAGCATGGGGGCAAATTTAGAGAACTTCTGCCGATCTTAACATCTAGAGCCATCCCTATTACAACCAGGGTGAAAGTCTATGACAGCTACGTCAGAAGTGTCATGTTGTATGGTAGTGAATGTAGGGCAGTCAACCAGTCCTCACTCGCCAGACTCTGCTGGAACGATGGTGCCATGATCAGATGGATCTGCCACGTTAAATCTAAACCAGACCCAATATGTTAGGTCAGAGACCTTGCTCGAGACATTGACCATCCAACCGCTGGACGTTATTCTTAGGGCGAACAGACTACGTTGGTTTGGACATGTTAAAAGAAGCAGTGGACCAATCAACACATCTAGAGATCTAAAAGTCTTCAGTCAGTATAAAGCCAGACGCCCAAAGAAGACCTGGAGATATTGAAGGTGGACCCCCACGACTGTGACCACTGGAGACAATGTATAATGACCACCAGACAACGTCGAACCCCTGACGAAGGGAACACAGATGCTAAACTAGGATAATGAGCGTGAGTGAGAGATTCTCCGGACTTTTACCCTGTGGATACAAACTTAATCTGGATTACTATATATATATATATATATATATATATATATATATATATATATATATATATATAGTGTGTGTTATAATGAAATAAATTCCAGGAGGAAATCCGGGTATGGGAGCTCAATGTAATAAACAGAGCAAGAATAAAATAAAATATTGTAACACGATAGCATCGATGATTATGTGATTTTGTGTTACTATATTTTATATATATATATATAAAATTCAAAGTGGTGTAATTTAACAAATTACTACAGTTTCCTGATTGATCCAATCCTTATATGTTGTTACTGTTATACACTTGAATTGAAGTCCAAATTCTAAAAATAGGATTTGGACGTGCATTCTGAGGATCAGTTCTACTGTGAAACTGCAGTAATATTTTAAATTATTATTGTTATAAAACTTTCACTAAAAAGATACCAAGCCCTTTGCATATGTAAAGATCTGCAGTCTTGGTTCGGCCTTGTTCCAATTCCGAGAAGTTTATCTTTCATGTTATATATACAGTGTGTTCGATTCAAGAAGGTGTCTTGACTGGAATTCTGCCATCCTATTATCGGGGGGGGGGGGGGCATCACACGAGAGTGTTGTCTGCTTTCTGTCTTTTCCATGAACTTTGTGCACGGTATGTTATTTTTATAAATGTCTTTTATTGAGGTTTCTGAAGAGCAGCGTGTAATTGCGTTTAGTTGTAGCATATTGCACGTTGTGAAACAATTGTAAGACCATCGTCAATTCTACCATTGTAAAAAAATAAATGATATGAGAAAAGACTGAATTTTGGTCATTGGAATATAGGTAATCATTATATATATAATTAATGGAGATTTGGTATCTGTCTGAAGCCGAAACTATACTATTACTATCTTTTAATGCTTAATTCAGTTTACTATACTACTTCAGACTAATGTAGTATCTTTCAATGCTCAATTTGGGTGAGGGGGGTTAGTGTTTCATGGGGATAGTGTAGTATCTGTTCTGTTATGACACAATCTTCCAAGGCATTACCTCCTCCTTTTGGAGGGGACGATATAGTATATGTTCATTTGTCATAATACCATCCTTCCAGTTATTACCTGCTTTTTTGTGGGGGAGGGGAGTGTAGTATCTGTTCTGTTGTCCGGAGACCATCATCCCTCAAGGTATTACCGTCTCCTTTGGAGGGGGGTCAGTGTAGTATATGTACGTTTGAAATATATATTAGCAAAAATATGCGATCAGAGGGGGCATAATTTTGCTAGTATATATAATGTGTATACATACATGCTGCCGTGAAGCTGACCTACTCTGTTTTTTCTGTGTCTTTTTACTTACCAACATATGATGACCTTGTGTTAGTTTCGCGGGGGGGGGGGGCGGCTCCTCGTGTTTTATTCATCTGTAAAGTGTTTCAAAACTCCCCCCTCCCCCCTTTAGATTTTGTGTTAACGCCTAGAATGTGCATTGTCTTTTAATGGAAGTGCTTATTATGGTATCAGGGTGAGGGCCGGGGTGCTACAGAGTGTTCTTGGATTTATTGTTTTTCTTTTGTTTGTTTTATTGAAATCGTGTAAGTGTTTAGGTGTACGGGGGAGGTGAGGCTGTAAAATGACTGCTTGAAATATTCGGATGGTTTAAAATGAATCTCGTTTTTGATCTCTTATCAAATATCTCTTCCAGAACAATCCAAAGTGTTATGGGTATATTAGGTTAGGTTATGGGTATATTAGGTTAGGTACTGTGCATATTAGGTAAGGTACCGTATATATTAGGTTAGGTACCGTATATATTAGGTTAGGTACCGTGTATATTAAGTTAGGTTATGTGTATATTAGGTTAGGTTATGTGTATATTAAGCTAGGCTATGTGTATATTAAGCTAGGTTAGGTTATGTGTATATTAAGCTAGGTTAGGTTATGTGTATATTAGGTTAGGTTAGGTTATGTGTATATTAGGTTAGGTTATGTGTATATTATGTTAGATTATGTGTATATTGGATTAGGTTTGGTATGGTTTGGTAGTTTTGTTTTATGGCATATCAACCCTTTTTGGGTTATTTAATGCCGAATCTGGTCTTGTTTTCTTCTCTTTTTTGTTTCTTTCCCCTTTTAATATCTGTTTCTATTTAACCCATAGTTGGGACCCTAACAGGTACTACCACTCCGGGTCAGGGTGGACCTGGGAGCAATGGTAATTAAGAGGAGGCTCCACATTCCCCAAAGTCCGTAAGCCGGATCTCACCATCGGATGTAGTTTAAGGTCATATCCAGGACCGGGAGTAGGGTAGGAAAAATAAAAATAAAAAAGGGGAGGGAGAAAGGGAGAGGGGCTGTTGTTTTTGTTTTTGGTTTTGTAGAACATAATTAAGTTTTACAAAAAAAAAAAAAAAAAAAAAAACGTCAATGTAGGTGAATTTCGTCTCAGGGAGCCACAGGGCAGCCTGATCTGGTATCACCAGGATATTGGATTAGGTTATGTGTATATGATTAGGTTATGTGTATATTAGGTTAGATTATGTGTATATTGGATTAGGTTATGTGTATATTAGGTTAGGTTAGGTTATGTGTATATTAGGTTAGGTTATGTGTATATTAGATTAGGTTATGTGTATATTAGGTTAGGTACTGTGTATATTAGGTTAGGTACTGTGTATATTAGGTTAGATTATGTGTATATTGGATTAGGTTATGTGTATATTGGATTAGGTTATGTGTATATTGGATTAGGTTATGTGTATATTGGATTAGGTTATGTGTATATTGGATTAGGTTATGTGTATATTGGATTAGGTTATGTGTATATTGGATTAGGTTATGTGTATATTGGATTAGGTTATGTGTATATTGGATTAGGTTATGTGTATATTGGATTAGGTTATGTGTATATTGGATTAGGTTATGTGTATATTGGATTAGGTTATGTGTATATTGGATTAGGTTATGTGTATATTGGATTAGGTTATGTGTATATTGGATTAGGTTATGTGTATATTGGATTAGGTTATGTGTATATTGGATTAGGTTATGTGTATATTGGATTAGGTTATGTGTATATTGGATTAGGTTATGTGTATATTGGATTAGGTTATGTGTATATTGGATTAGGTTATGTGTATATTGGATTAGGTTATGTGTATATTGGATTAGGTTATGTGTATATTGGATTAGGTTATGTGTATATTGGATTAGGTTATGTGTATATTGGATTAGGTTATGTGTATATTGGATTAGGTTATGTGTATATTGGATTAGGTTATGTGTATATTGGATTAGGTTATGTGTATATTGGATTAGGTTATGTGTATATTGGATTAGGTTATGTGTATATTGGATTAGGTTATGTGTATATTGGATTAGGTTATGTGTATATTGGATTAGGTTATGTGTATATTGGATTAGGTTATGTGTATATTGGATTAGGTTATGTGTATATTGGATTAGGTTATGTGTATATTGGATTAGGTTATGTGTATATTGGATTAGGTTATGTGTATATTGGATTAGGTTATGTGTATATTGGATTAGGTTATGTGTATATTGGATTAGGTTATGTGTATATTGGATTAGGTTATGTGTATATTGGATTAGGTTATGTGTATATTGGATTAGGTTATGTGTATATTGGATTAGGTTATGTGTATATTGGATTAGGTTATGTGTATATTGGATTAGGTTATGTGTATATTGGATTAGGTTATGTGTATATTGGATTAGGTTATGTGTATATTGGATTAGGTTATGTGTATATTGGATTAGGTTATGTGTATATTGGATTAGGTTATGTGTATATTAGATTAGGTTATGTGTATATTGGATTAGGTTATGTGTATATTAGATTAGGTACTGTGTATATTAGATTAGGTACTGTGTATATTAGATTAGGTTATGTGTATATTGGATTAGGTTATGTGTATATTGGATTAGGTTATGTGTATATTGGATTAGGTTATGTGTATATTAGATTAGGTTATGTGTATATTAGATTAGGTACTGTGTATATTAGATTAGGTACTGTGTATATTAGATTAGGTACTGTGTATATTAGATTAGGTACTGTGTATATCCAGAGAGCTTCGTTACATGTTTGAGAAAAAAAATTCGAACACTCATCACGGTCTTGGGACTTGTTGTCAACACATGTGTGGTCCAGCAGATTCTACTAAAGCATTTGCTAAAGGCATCTTCAGAGCTGTATAAGCATACAGATCGCCAAAATGTGTACACTTTTATGGTTCTCGACTCACTAGAGCAGTGCACCTTCCAATTGTCAAAGAAGAATACGCTACAAAGCTGCAATGTTCTCTATGTCGAAGCACCCGTTTGTCGATGATCGCCACAGGAATGACAATTACCCGTAAAGAAAAGAGTGATTTTAGTCAAGGTTTACTCGTCTAGATCTGCCGTGTTCTGTCTATGTCCATGCTTATTAACAGAGTAACCCGTGAAGGATGTGGTTCTTCGCCATGCACAGATGGTCATTCACTATGAAGAGGCTGTATTTCTTGCATGACACATAGTGCTGGTGTGCATGAGACTGGTCGAGGATGCCATGAATAGGGCATCTCCGAAAGATACTACTCCTCTACAAACCCCTTTAGCCTTTTGTCATGTGTGTATATATATATATATATATATTAATTTTTATTTATTTTGGTGCAGAAAAATTAGTACAACATTCGTAACGTCGGTTTCAAGCACAGAAGTACTTAGCCATCCAGCTCTCTTCAGCTTCTGTTGTCATCTGTTTCGGAAATGTGAAGTCACGTGTCACTCAATATGGTATGACACCAGAATTTTGAACTCGATACGATGTGACACTAGAATTCTACGTTTGATATACTACAATATCAGAACACAAGAATTATTAGATTGGGCTAGTGTCACGGAAAGATGGAGAAAAAGTATAGGTTATTTAAATAAATGAATTTTTAAGTAGTAAGGGTGCTTCTACTGTTTGTTTTAATGTGTTGAAGTTTAAAATTATAATGGTTTAAAGACCAGTCACAATGCAGTTTTTTTTATGAATAAATATATCCATTTATTAATAAAATTGAAAATATAAGCCATTAACAATGCAAGATTAATTTATTATTTTTTTTTTTATCCATTTATATTTTATAAATAACTAGCGGAACCCGTCGCCCGGCGTTGCACGGGAGAAAGTACTACCTATTGCATGACGTCAAATAAAAAAAGGAAATGACCTATTTTTTCTTCCCCCCCCCCCCCCCGTCTATTGTGTTGGCGAATGTTTTAAATTTAAAAAAAAATATAAAAAGTGGTAGAGTAGAATGGGATCGAACGCTAAAACAGGTGATTATGAATCCTACCTTCTTACCGACTGCGCCATGGATTCGGGTTAAAATAAATGTGAAAATAGGTCAATTAACTTAAGAACCGGTGTTTTGTGAAAATTAAACTGTGTATATTAGTTCCCGGTGTCGATGAGTAGAGTGACAGTACAGAATTGTTAGAGAGAAAAGTTTTTGCTACCACCTATATGGAGTTGGTTTTTAGGAGAGTCGTGGATGGCGGGCCAAATGTAATATTTAGTGTAAGCTGGGAAAAAAGAATAACAAATGTACTAAAACACGCTCGAGTGAATAAGTGTAATGTAATGGTGAGTTTAGTAGCCGGTGATGCATGTGGTTATTTTCCTATTCTCCGAGAAGGTACAGGGGAAAAATCGTCTCTACTTTATATATTAGATTATATCTACTTATTTAAATTCTAATTTTCGGCCCATAACAGAGCCCTCGTCAGGAAAATACAAACAATTTTTTTCTTTCTTTTTTTTATGTTACATTTTGCTGATTGTCGAGTTGGGCAGAAGTATTTATGTTGAGGGTGCACAAGTACAAAATATTCCATTATACTTGTAAAATAAATAATTACTTTGCATAATTCTGTTAATTCTGACATTGTTTTTAAAAATTCTTTTCCTTTTCTTTCAGTATTGAAATTCTTCTCCAAGGTCGGGAAGCGGACCCCGAAGAAATCCTCATGAGCCTCGGTTTTGGTAGTACTGAAGACAGCAGCGCCCTAACGTCACGTATACCATCTCGTTTCCTAATGCTTAACTCTGATACACGTGGCGTTAGCATTGATGACCTTTTGGGACAACACTCGGAACTTCAAGAACTCATCGAGAACTGGAACACGCAGAAGCACTCGTCAGGTCAGTCTGTAAACCCAGTTCATGTTTCGAAAGCACTTCAATTTCTTTCAGCCAACGAGGTCCCATCACGCTACCTGCAACCCTCTAGTGGGACCATGCGCCAAATGTTTGGCATAGAAAATGAACGAGACAAGGAGAATAAACCTCTGTGCAAATTCAAAGACGATCGAAATGTTCCCCCACCGCTACCACCTCCGCCTCCCCCTCCACCACCCCCACCTTACCCGCATCACACGTCCAACACTGCCATTACATGTTCCCCTAAAAAAGATAAAGCTTCACGAACTGCAAAGCTCGCCGACACAGACAACAGGCTCGCCGATGCGAAGCACTTAAAGACCTCGAGTCCTTACCATTCTCCTGTCCGAAACCCCATCCTCACTGATCTCACGTTGAACGAAGATGGTTTTGATGACATCAGTTGGTCATCGGAATCAAGTGTTACCCTAAGCTCTTATATAAATCTTCGGTTGGCTCCGAATGAATCTTTAGTTTAAGAAGTGCCTCAAAATTTTATGCAACAAAACTTTGCACTTAATTTTAATTTTTTTTTTTTTTTCCATTCCTTGAAAAAAAAATTTTTTTTTTAAATACAAAAACAATTATTTTTTTCTTTAATGCAAAAAAAAAAAAATTTAATTGGGAAAATTTCTTTTGCATTTAAAAAAAAAATTACCGTTTTTTTTTTAATATAGTTATTTGCATTTAAAAAAAAAAAAATCCGTTTTTCAAAAAAAAAATGTATTTTCATTTAAAAACATTTTTTGTTCCACTTTAAAAAAAAAAATAATCTTTTTTCCTATTTAAAGAAAAAAAAATTTTTTTTGGATCTCGATATTAGTTTGGTTTCGTGCTGGTCATTTTTCTAATATTTTACACTGAATGTAAATATGTTTTAAGACTTTTTAAGCACCAAATCAGTCCAATTATTTAAAATTTTTAATTTGAATCTGTTTTTTTTTTTTTAATTTTTAAAACTGTTGGTCCGACTATAGGCAAATATTTTTATTTTTTTATTTTTTTTCTAAACACATCTCAGTTGAGTCCATTTTGACAAATCTTGGTTACAAATTTTTTTATTTTTTGTTAAAAAAATTATTTTTTACAAATAAATTACACATGTTGACACATTTGTATGTATGTGTTTGTATATGTGTATTTGGGTGTGCAATTCTTTTTTTTGTGTGTATATATATATCAAGAGTACTCAATATTGTTTGTAGAGTGTTCACACATAAATATATGTATATGACTATAATCACGTTCACACACCGGTTCCCGTTAGATCACCAAAGTTAAGCGACATTGAGCCGGGTCAGTACCAGATGGGTGACCATTTGAGAACACCAAGTCAATGGCTGGCTAACAATCTGCAACTACAACGAATAGTCCTGAACCATTCGTTGTGATCTGCAGCTACTAGACACTAACTGGCGATGACAGATCAATTTCAGATATTATATATATATATATATATATACTTTAGGATCTCACAACTGTTGTTTCATGCCTTTTTTTTTCACAATCTTCAGGATACGGGTATAATCAAGTTGACACACCATTTCCTGTAGGATCACCAAAGTAAAGCAATTTTAAGCCTGAACAGTACTAAATGGGTGACCATTTTGAGAATACCAGGTGCTGTATGGAACAAAAATCTCTTCGAGGAAGTAGTGTTATCCAGACTTTGCATAGGTCACACAAGGATTACACATTCCTACTTGCTTGAAGACAAAAAGCAACCATTATGCCATGCATGTCTGACTACGTACACAATCGAACACATTCTTACTGAATGCATTGATCCGGCTCATATAAGAGAACTGAACTGTTAAAAAAAATAAACTAAAGACTATAATGTACTTTTTAAAAGCAGTTGATCTATATGCAAAAATATAAAGATCTAAAGATATATGAATAAAACTTGATTTGGCATTCAATGAACTGAAAAAGGATCATATACCGTAAAACAACAATAAAAATATTTTCAAAGAATAATGTTTTTCAAAAAAAGATTTTTTATTTTTCAAAGAATCCAACTTGATTCGGCATTAAATGACCTGAAAAAGATTGATATGCCGTAAAACAAAAAGAAACAAACAAAAATCTCTTAAAATTTTATCTTCAAATCAATCGTATGCAGAAACATGTATGGTTTCAGCATAAAATGACCCAACGATGGTTGATATGCCATAAAACCCAACGACAACAATCTTCGGGTGAGTGTGGAACCACTTATTGTTTTTTCTGGCTTGGTTGCAAGTGAATCCACAAAAACGGTGAACAGCTCTAAACTCACCTAAAAATGGCGAGAGAGCATGAAACAGTAGTTGTGAGATGATAAAGTATATATAATATACATACAATTGTATACGTACAATCATTTTTAAATCATGTTCCAAATAAACAATCTACACAAATGTATTATAATTGTTTACAGCTGTTTCAATACAGTGTTTATTTTAAGTCATACAATGAAACATCAAATTGTTACAACATCGGATTATATTTATATAAAAAAAAAAGTTAAAGTTAAAGAATTAAAACAATTTAAGAATTTTCCCCGTGTGAGATCAATTCATATATATTTTTTGTAAAACTAGATGCTATTAAGTGTCCAGGATATGTTTCAATATTGCAGATAAAATAAGCTCAATGATTACTAGGTTATATGAATCAGAGCGTTCATACATTGATTGGGTAGATTTTAAAAATTCAAAATTTATTAGTTACAATTTCAACTATTATAATCCAGCTCCGGAAATAAACACTTTACAAGGTTTAACCGTATCTGAAACGCATGTACATATGGATAAACTAAACATTATAGAGTGTTTATTTCCGGAGCAAGATTATAATATTTGAAATTGCAACTAGTGCTTTGAATTTATGAAATCTACCCAGATATATATATTCAAGAAAAAGTTTGTTAAAGCACAGATACAATTGTGATACTAAATTTATCTATTAATCGATCAGATCTCATAAATCCCCAGAATATATTAAATATTGCAGATAAAATTTAGCTCAATGGTTAACATGTTATGTTAAGCAGAGCTTTCATATTATCATTCAGTAGATTACAAAATTTATGACATAATTAAAATGTTAAATATTATAATCACGCTCTGAACATCAGAACTTAACAATGTGAAAAATCATAAAAGTTTTTCAAGTTTTACTCTGATGTAATAGTGATAATAAAATGATTTTTTTGAAATGTGCGTACATATGGATAATAAACATTGTTAAGTGTTGATTTTCGGAGCGTGATCATAATATTTAAAATTTTAATTATGTCATAAATTTTGTAATCTACTGAATTATAATATACTGAATTGTAATATTATCATAAGACGACAAAACACACGTGTCTGTGGATAATTATATTTAAAAAATATATATATCTTTTTTGTTTTTGTTTTTACAAAGAGTGCTCAAAATTAAAAAATTCTAATTTCTAAAATAATAAAATTACAAAAAATAAATGTTATTTATTGTTTAATTGTTACACACGTTACATGTTTGATGCAATCTTTTAACAGGAATACATTAAAAACACTTTTTGAAATTATAATCTATTTAATAACATAAAAAACATGAAAAATTAATTGAATAACAAATGCAGCTGGAAAAGAGAAAGATTGCATCAAACATGAACCGTATATAACAGGCAAACACAATAATAACATCTATAACAGCATTTCTTTATTGTAATCTATCGTTATTTATGCAAACATTTTTAGCTACATATGTGCATACATGTTTCAGCTGAGACTTTATTCAAAGTCCAGCTTCCTCAGGTCACAGTAAATACACCGGCAGTATATGATACATATGTGCATACATGCTTGTATAAATAAAAATTTCTACTAAAATACAACTCTACTTGCTACTAAGCACTATCTTATAAACACTGTAGTTTTATTGGATTATGAACCAAAAACTATATAGACATATATATATATATATATATATATATATATATATATAAACATAAATAATATAAATGGAATGTTATATAATTATAATTAGATTTGTATAAGATTTTCCTTGGAGTTTACTAAATGAACAGTATCTAATTAAAAATGGGGGAAAAAACTCAATATTTTTCACACGAAAGAGTAGAGCTTTAAATATACGAATACAAATATTTAAAATAACGTTTAAATCAGGTTTCAAAAGTAAAAAGTTCCAGCAAAAATAACTTTTTACATACGTTTCGAGAGAAACTTTTATTAAATTAAGTTTATTAAAAGTTTCTCTCGAACATACGTCTATGGAACTTTTTTACTTTTGAACCTGATTTCAATTTTATTTTAAATATTTTAATTCACATATATATACATATATATATATATATATATATATATATATATGAGAAAGGAAGGATGAGAGTAATCCGACGTAATGGGAAATGAAAAAGGCAAAACCAAAAGATGTTTTTTTTTGTTTTTTTTTATGTATTCATCAACGTTTCGTCTTTATTTGTAAGACTTCTTCAGGATGATAATTTTAAGAAAAATGTCATACAAGTACATAGGAATATTGGATTGACATGATGGGTTAATGAGAAGAAATAGTAGCCACTACTGGGAGCGCAGGACTATGGTCCGGGCTGAGAGAAGTCGGTGGCAGAGAGTAAAAAAAATTATCATCCTGAAGAAGTCTTACAAATAAAGACGAAACGTTGATAGAATACATAGAAAAAAAACAACAAAAAAAACATCTTTTGGTTTTTCCTTTTTCATTTCCCATATATATATATATATATATATATATAATAAGCTAATGTAATTTCATGTTCGTATGTATGTTATCACCCTACACCCCTGTTTTAAAAGATGGGATTGCCCGGCCACCGAAGATGTAATACATAAAAAGTAATTAAAAACATTTCATCTGATACACTGTTGAAACTCAAACTGAAATAAACTTTCTTGGCTTTCGGGCTAGAATCAAAATGTAGTATCTGTTCTGTCCAAATATGGTACAATAATATCTTTGGGTCTGCATTTGCACCGGACGTCCATAAAATGGAAATATTTTAAAGCCCGGCAGCAATATACAACAGATGAAGTATAAAACTAGAATTTCCACGGGTGCCGCAGGTATAGATTTATTTAATTTTTGATGAATATACAGGTGTAGTGCATTAAGATAACCCAGGTTTCAAGAGGAAATCTAGTTTACAGAACCCCCCCCCCCCCACAAAAATGGACTCTTCCAAATATAATCTGTTGCATCCCCTTCTCCACAATGGTTTTGTTGCCCCCCCCCCCCCTTTTAATTGTTAAGATAGGCCCAATCCGTTGTTTGCATGTTTGAAAATGTTCAGCATTCCAGAAACGGATATTAGTCTTTACTTTTTAGACTCTATTAACAAGAGTTATTCCGGTGTAGAGGACTTCGAGGAGTCCATTTTCGTATTCTATTTTTTTTCTGTAAAACTGGATTAAGTCGCCTCGTAAAACCCTGTTTTTCCTTAATGCATTATAACATTATAATAATAAAAAAATAAGTTTATGCTTTTACCACCATAATCAAGCACTTTTTTTGAGGATGATGATGATGATGATCTAAGAATTGAGAGATATATATATATATATATATATATATATATATATATATATATATATTACAGACATGTACATAATCATAATCAATATTAGCCTGTCGATGTTATCGATCAACAGCTGTTAGAAACTGAGATCTCATCAGACAGAAAGAAAATCTGTTCCTTCTCTCAAATCATACAATTACTATATATATATATATATATATATATATATTATTTTAATTTAATTTTTTAAATTTAATTATTTTATTCTTAAAATTTAATTTATGTCACTCCCCATCTGGGGACATCACATTAGTGAAGGTAAAATTATTCCCAACTAGCAATAAGGTAAAATGCTTTTCCGTATAAATAATTTAATTTATTCAAAAAGTATTGGAAACAAAATAAATAATTCAATGACATCTATATATTATTTGCAGTCAAACTTTCAGAGTTTAAGCTCAATTAATTTATAATTCCAGAGTATTACATACTTTACAAGTTTATTATAATCACCAGGTCTATAATAAAATGACATTTAATCCATGGATTTTCAAAGAATTACTCTTATCCTTAGAAGGAAAAAAACAATAAATTTCTTATTATTTGTAAGTATTAACTTGAAAACTTGCTACAAATTTTTTGGATGTGCTTAAAGCAAAAATTGTCCAAAGAAAGTTTCAATAATGAGCAGAAAGTCAATGTATCAATGCAGTTGTCGAGAAAATCGAATTAGAATATGGTATTATGTAGTGGAGGGTGATAGATTCCAATAAAATTCAGAAACAATTCAGATGTGTATTTAAATCATTTAAATCATTTTTCAAATCAAGTTCTAAATAAAGATCATACACAAATTTATTATAGTTGTTTACAGCTGTTTCAAGGCACTTTTAATTTTCAATCATACAATGAACCACAATTTTTTTAAAAAACAAGACTATCGTCAAAACAAACTTTTTGTATGTGCCCATCAAAAAATAAAATCAACAGTGATGTCCTTCCAAAAATTCCAAATTCCAACAGAAACAAAACAAAATCACAAGAAAAGATCCATTGTTAAATACCTCGGTAAAAAAAACTTTAATTATTAAAATTACTTTCACATCAAACTCCGCAAACATTTTCCATATTTCCTTTCAAAAACGGGAATATTTATAAAATATATGGGTAAAATCTGGGTACCTTAATGGTCGCCTAATGGTTTGCATCTTGTGACCGTCTGAAATTATCACCCTCCTCCTACACTGATGAGTGCATAAGCTCGAAACGATGTCGTTTGTAAGTAAATATAATTTATTTAATATTTATTTATGAATATTATATATATATATATATATATATATATATATATAGTACATGTATTGTATTAGTTTCTGTAGATGTAAATCCGTTGAAACTCAAGTGTTTATAAAAAGTGCTCAATAACGAGTAGAGCTGTTCTTAAATATAAATTTTTATTTATACAAACATTATTGGTTACATATGTGCATACAGGTTTCGGTTGTACTCTTCACAGAGAGTCAACCTCTTCAGACCAAAGAAGACAGAGAAGCCTTCTCTGTCTTCTTTGGTCTGAAGAGGTTGACTCTCTGTGAAGAGTACAACCGAAACATGTATGCAATTATGTAATATATATATATATATATATATATATATAAGAGAGAGAGAGAGAGAGAGAATGGTAGTTTGCTTGAAGCATTGCTGGGAATTGTAATAAATGTATTAAGAAGGCTGAAAGCAATGTAGAGAGCCGGATTGATGAGAAGCTGGAAAGAACAAAAATAAACAATCGAAGCGATGGTCTTACAACTATCTATTTATTTTTTCTTTTCAATCTTACGTAAACAGCAAGTATGGTGTTAGCTGTGTTTTACCCACCAAACACTCATTTCTTTGTTACTCAATCAAAGAAACCGCCTTTTGGCTAGGATCAATATGTAGTATCTGTTCTGATACTACACTTTACCTTTTCTCTCCTCGGTCAGTAAAGGAGAAATCCTTCTAGACTGAAGCCATTTTTATTTTGGTCTCAATCCAGAGTGCCTCTTTTTGGGGGGGACTGGATTTTTCTCAAACTAAAAACTAACCTCGTGTCTACCTCTGCCTCGTCGGAAGGCAAATAAAGAGTAAGCGCTTGGTTAAGGGTTAATTGATAAACTTAGATCTCTATACATAAACATGAATGTCTGGTTCACTTTGCTTCATATTTCCTATTCTATTGTTCTGTTTTCTATAGGATGACTCATCCCTGTTTCTCTGTTGTTTTCTTAGCCAATCGGTGGGCTTCTCACAAACTATAGGATGAAAGGTTAGAGAATCTACATAAAAAGTAAAAGTGTATTTATATGTAAAATAGAAATGGGCCCAAATCTTTAAGTGCCCCTCTAAGGGATCTATGGGGGCAGAAGGAGAGTAGAAAGTGGACCTTGGGTTTACTTTCGGCAGCCACAGAACTCTCGTTTCCCTTATTTTGTCCTTTAGTCCTCACATTCCAGGAGCTATGTTTCTGACAAAGGGGGAAGAATTGCTGTTTTCTGGGTCGGAATCTATCCATCTAACACTTATCGTTGGCTAGTTTTTTTTACCTTGAAGTGGTAATTATTTTTTTTTTAGCTTTTTACAACAAGTGGCTTCATGCCTTGTCTGGAGCTATTTCCCCCCCCCCCCAAAAAAAAGAACCTCCCTTAAAACTTCAAATGCATCTCCATTTTATGAAAAAGTATTTTTAATAAAACCACACGTGAAGTAAGAAAAAAAAATTAGTTGAGTCGAGTAGTTGAATTAGCCTGTCAGTCGAGCCAGAACTGAGAGGGGAAAACTATGGTCCGCTGATATAATTATCTCTGCATGCGTCCGAAGAAATAAATACCAAATAAAATTTGCACAGATTTTACTGTCACAGCAGTCAAGATCATATTAACATCTTATGATCTGGTATGTTAATTTAAAAAAGAAAAACCTTTGTATTGGAATTTTTGAAATGTGGATTGATAATTTGTATTATTTGGACTACGGTTCTCATATTGGATGTTATTCTCACAACGTTTCGGCCGATGTAATCTCTGGCCTTCTTCAGGTGCATCGTGTCGAATTTGGGAATCTGTACGGAATTTCGAACGTGATCCTATATTTAATCCATGGGGATGGTATGAACCCGTGATGCAATGCATAAAAGTGTTAAGTAATAATCAGTTCGAAGGGACAGTCTTCTGAAGGTTGAAGGTTCAATCCTCATTACGGGTGATACTAAGAATGCAATTACAAATTACTTAAGACTTCTAGCCGGTCATGGCTGACGGAATGAAAGCAAGCTACCCGTGTGGATTAAATAAAGGGTTCTGGTTGAAATTCTGTACAGATTTCCGAGTTCCACAAGACACACCTGAAGAAAGTCGGAGGTTACATCGGCCGAAACGTTATGAGAATAACATCGGAGATGAGAACTGTAGTCCGAATAATCCAAATAATCCAAAGAAAAGCCTATTACATATGTTTTCGATGAAGGATATCGTTGAACTCTTATAACCCTAACCCTAACCTTAACCCTAATAGTCCGGGATAAAAACACTGATTATCAATGACTAGTAGAGGCATACAATGCTGCCCAATAATCAAAGTGGTTCTTATACAAGGTGCCCCATCCTAAAAAAAATGGCACCAATGAAAACATGAATAAAATTCACAACCATATTTGGTACAAATAAACCTCAGTCTATGTTTGACTTGTCCACCAACTTACAGTTATGAATGTCCAACAGTCTTTTGTTTTATTGCTGTTCAAAGATGCGCAAAATTGTCAATAACTCTGAGAATTATGGTCTTGGAATTACCTTAATTTGGGATTGAACAGTCTGGGAATTGTTTTGATAGACATTATTTTTCAGATAACCCTACAGATAAAAATCCGGGTGATTATGGTCCAGTGAGCGTGAAGCCCATTAAGGATCACACCTCCTACTGATGAGACGATCACCAAAGTGCCCCCACATATGATTGAACGGCGATAAAACAAAAACTGCTGCAAATTCCTGACTGAAACTCAGTAGACATGCCAGGCATAGAGTGAAGTTTATTTGTACCAATGTTTGAATTGCAGAAATTATTGTGAATTGTATTAACGACTCCTTCAATAGGTGGCATTTTGGGGGTGGGTGGGGATGAGGTCGTCCTATACTAATTCTTTGAAATTGGTCCGAGTGACTTGGATAGGACCAGGTAGAGTACACTGAATGCTCTTCTCTGACTTCCCGATGAGCACTGCTGATGCTTTCACCTACATCACTTTATCGAGGTATATCTGTAAGGCATATTTCTGCTCTGTAGTTGATCAGCTGAGAAAGTCACAAATTTATAGCAGATGCAGCAGATGCAGCTAATTTCATTTGTAGCAACTGTCAGATTTTGACAGTTGCTGCAAATGAAATTAGCTGCATCTGCTACATGTAGCACCGGCAGGTTTGTGCACCTTTTGCAGAACATACAATAAATGCTGTCACAAAAGGTGCACCAACCTGCCGGTACTACGTGTAGCAGATGCAGCTAATTTCATTTGCAGCAACTGTTGAAATCCACCTCACATGGAAAGAGAAGTTGTTGCAGGTGTCGAAAGAGTCAATAAATTCACCTACGTAGGTAACACAATTGATTCCAGTGGGAAAACTGACACAACTATAAGACGACGTATATCTGCCACATAGAGATTTTTCAGATAGCTGTCAACAATTTTGCGAAGCGCAGGGATCCCATTCTATGCAACAGTGTCAGAATACAACACACATGCTCGAGCTGTACTCTTGTATGGCTGCCAAACATGGTCAACAACGAAACGTCAGAATCGTTTTTGAACCCGGGAATCTTTATGTTGGACTTGAGAGCATGTACGGAATTTCGAACCAATTCTTTTATTTAATCCATGGAGGTAGATTGTTCTCATTCTGTCAATATATTAAATCTATCTTCAAAGGATAATTAAAATACAATCCCTTAAAAGAATCCCGAGTTTTACCTATTTTTATTTTTTTGAGGCACCCCTACCGGATAATGCTGACAGGGTTGTTCAGGCTTATTTTGATGGGTCCAGAATGAACCTATTAGTGTGTGCTGTTATTTTTGTGCCACATGTTCCTGTGGTGGGAAAGACATAAATACAGGATTGCATCAGGAGTCAGGTCCTTTTTGGATTGGTAGAATGATCCGACCATTTGGATTGGTAGAATGATCCGACCATTTGTCCAGCAACTTTAACAACAGATTGGATAAAAGTCTCATGACTTTACAATCCTTCTTCTTCTTTCGTGTGAATCAGATGATTCTGGTGTGGGCATTAGGTTCCCCGATGTTTTTTTAGTTAGAAATCTTTCTGGAAAGACATTGAGTACTTACGAGAAGGACCACGACAAGTTTGCCAACATCCCTAAGTGAAAGTGGTATTGTGAAACCGACTGGATTCGAACTTGGAACACCCAGGTCGATATTCACTTTACCACCATCACCTCCCACTTTACGACCCTGCATTTGTGCCACTAAAGAGAAACCGTATTTTTTAGTGCACCTCTATGGTATCTATTGTGAAGGATGTGTAATGTGAGTGATAAAACACGCATATGAAGAAATAAATGGATGTAAACGATTCTATGGAAATCAACAATATAAATTAGTTATTTAACGATTTTACAACTAAAGGAATTACTATAAATTGAGAATGGATTGTCTGTTGCTCAGCCGATTTCAGTAGCATCCTCCATTTTGAATTTCCCATTCTGTTATGTCGTCTAGTTTCTGCAGGGGCAGATAACCCTGCCTCAATCTGTCTCACCGAGGACAGATAAATCTTGCTTCAAAATGGCTTCCAAAATGTCTCTTGGAAAGGGAGATCACTTAAGTGTACAAAAGATTTGTTTTCCCTTTAAATATAGAAATATAAAAAAATATAATAGATGGCTTATTTATCTACCTAACAGTTTCAATGAAACAGAATGTTAATGTTATCAGATGACTCAAAAACTGACTGATTTTGGGAAATTTTGTCGCAAGGTCACATACGATTGCTCCTCACGAGGCAGAGATTAATTTCTTTGTATTGAAAGAGGAAAACATGTGAAGATATAAAGTTAAGTAGTTTGATTGCTTAAAACAAGTGCGCACTTGAATCTTTGGATGATATTAGTAATGATATTAAACTAAAAGATGACTCTTAAAACTGAGAGATGACTCTTAAGGCTTAGTGGTTGATGACTACCACTACAAAAACCAGGCTGTGGAGTCAGAGTCAGTAGTTCAAACAATCGACTCCGACTGACTACTAAAATTATAGAAGATCTGAATCCGATCTAAGAAATTATCTTCTTTCACTAGGAATCTATTATTATTATTATTATTATTATTATGCTAAAGCTAAGTTAATCAACGTTTGTTTTTCCAAGGCTTTATTCTTATATATTTTAGTCACACAAAATACATGTTAAAATATTCATCAGTTTTTGGATTGAGTTATGTTTGAAAAAAACTTCCATCTTAATTGTTCTAATTAGTCGTAATTTACAATTAACTCATTAAGTGACTCATTTCTTACTAACTTTATATCACTTTCACCCTCTCTCACTGCATGTTATATCCCCACACATGCCCTTATTCTATACGGTATATCTCTCTCTCTCTCTTTCTCTCTCAAAAGTCGAAGATACTAAAGAAAGGACAGAATAAAAAGATTGGACTAGTCCACTATAAACAAAAAGAGAATATCACACAAGCAGTAATATTATTTAACCCATAGTTAGAGAGAAGAAAAGGCTGATTTTGAATTTTGTCTTTTCATTTTTTACATTAAACTGACTTTGCAAACTCACTTTTTCCTGATTCTAGAAACCTAACCTGGCTCAATGGATGACCTAACGGGTCACGTTGTTTTCTCATATATATATATATATATATATATATATATATATATATATGTAAGTTAGCCATGCTGATGACGGCTGTGAGCCAGAAACACGTGTCCATGGATTACTTTTATGTACGTATAAAATAAATTTAAAAAAAAATATATATATATATATATATATATATATATATATATATATATATATATATATATATATAGTGTTATATATATATATATTAGGGTAGGTCGATTTTACACTTTTTTTTAAATATTAAAAAAAGGCACGTACCGAAAGTTGTATATAGACCTATTAAATACTCATGCAAAAAATTAGATCAAAAACTTCAGCGGTTTTTTGAGCGTTTGGTATCAAAGATCGTAGACAAGAATATACTGAAAATTCCTCGTTTTTGCAAGATTTGCTTGAATATTGGTGTGAAAACCAAATAATTTTAGCTTTTAAGCAGGGAATGTCCTTTTATTTTATAAAAATGATATGAATTAAAGAAATCTTCAAATTGAAAATTTACCCTCCCCCCCTCATTTTCAGTATCTGCTTTTGTAAACTACCTTTTAACATTATGAATTAAACAGTAATATTTGAATACCTAAAAAAATGATTTTTTCTGTTATTAGTGAAAATATAACAAGCAAAGAAATAAGGAAAAACCTAACACTATTTTAATGAAGCTTAATATAGAGAGTCAAATTGCTCCATATAAGACCCCTTAGACAAAAATGCTGGTCTCAATTTCTGACTCAAAACTTTGGCTGTAATGTGTTGATGCCATGCTTCAAAACCATATACAGTTTGTGAAGCTTCTGTTATTAACTTAAGTGCCCGTTCCACACCCTGAGAATGTGAGGGCAAATCTGGCAAGTCAAGCTTGGTTCCATTCATCAACGATTCTCGAAGTTCAGATTCAGTAAAATCTTCCGTCATTGATGGTTCAAAAATGCCGCATAATTTTAAATCTATTAATTGTGTCCAATGTGTGGCATTAAAATTAATAGGTAGTATTCTTTTTAATCTTTTTCTGGTTGACTCCTCACTCCTGAAAGAACAAATTAATTAATTGAATTATTAAAAAATTCCAATCTGTACTGCTTTAATAATTATGGTGAAATTAGATAAAATCTTTAAAAATCATTCTATAAATTGGAATAAATAATTGAGTCAGAGATATATGAATAAATATTACTTACCTAATGGCCAAAATTCTTTTTAAAGCTTCTTCTCTTACTTCAATCTCCTCAGATTTAACCATGGAATATAGAAAGTTTTCAGGCAGTAAACAAAATGTATTACCTTGTATATTTCTAAATGTGATATCTTGGATTTCCTGAGGCTGCTCCTTAATTCTCTGGATCATATTAAAAATGTGCACTTACTGATTGTGGAATTTACTATTTCTTTTAATTTCAAACCAAGAAGTGGCATACACATTTACAATAAAATTTACTACATAGTGTAGTTTTGTTGTGTGCCTTTGTGGGTATGCACCACGAGTCCATAAACACATAAGCCTGATGGCCAAAGTTAACCATCTTGCTTGGTTTAAAGGACCAATTTTCCAGGAGGCATATCTAGAGTCAATCTTACCTCTAGAAATACCTACTGTGTATTCATAAAGGAGTCTTTGGTCAGAACGAAGATCATGTATTTCATCAATTTTAAAAATTGACTCTAGAGGATTGCTAATAGTGGAAAATGATATTTGGGGTAAATCATATCAATCATTTGAGCATAATTTCCCCAGAGGGCTACTGAATGTTGTAGGGCCCTTTGCGCAACCATCTATGTTTTTAAAAAGGGCTCTGAAAGGTAGTTCATTATGATGCAAAGAGCAACCAATTGTGTGAAGAGTTTTAAAAAGTTTTTTTTCTAAAATTGCAACCATTCCACCTTCGCAGCCTGTGTTGGTATTAGTGTTGTCAACAAGTATAGCCTTGATACTGTTCTCACTGTGGAATTCATGCAAAACATCCACCACTTGATCTGCATGAACAGCACCTGTTGCACCACTATTAGGAAGAACTCTATGTCAGATATTTACTTTCACATGGTGTTTCTTTTGTAAAAGTTAAATGGTGTTCTGGTCCCTTAGTTTTTTTCATAATTCTCTGTCTATTTTCATCCACAATTTCCTTATACATCAATGTGTCCTTATCCATTCTCCTATCAACTCCAATACATATATTTTAGGTGGGGTAAAAACTCCTGGCTGAAATAGTTTTATTTATCTACCTCCAACAAGGTAAGATGTGACACAAGGTCAGGAAAGTGGGATGAGAAAGCCAGTGCTCGAGAGGTGAGCACTCTGGCCATTTAAAAATTGCCTGGGCAGCTTCGTCGGCATTCCCCGGTAGGGCCGCCTCAGACAGTAAGCAATAAACTTACTCCTCCCCAAAGAGGGAAGGCAAAACCTGGGAGATGCACCTCCTAGAACTGCACAGGACGGACAAGCCCCAATAGACGGGCGTGAATCCAGACCCAAAGGCCCGGACGATACCGGTTTA
Organism: Sepiola atlantica; assembly: GCA_963556195.1. Taxonomy (NCBI): domain Eukaryota; kingdom Metazoa; phylum Mollusca; class Cephalopoda; order Sepiida; family Sepiolidae; genus Sepiola; species Sepiola atlantica. The sequence goes on along the minus strand of OY744540.1, from coordinate 67,139,604 downwards.
TTTGGTGGGGTAAAACCCCCTGGCTGAACTAGTTTTTATTTATCTAACTCCCACAAGGTAAGGTGTGACAAAAGGTCAGGAAAGTGGGATTAGATAAGCCAGCGCTCGACAATTCAATATATATGTGTGATAATTAAACACAGAATCAACACGGGAACTCAAATTCGCCCGATGAATTTTCAACCGGTGAATACCATAAAAAATATCCAATAAATAAAACGCCTATGTAAACAAATAATTATTTATATATAACATTAAATATTATAGTGTTTTATTCCTTTTTAATTTGAATATGTACATTTAATTTCTTAAGAAAAATAATAAACTTTAAAATATTTATTATTAAGTAATGTATTACTTTTTTTTGTTAAAACCCGGGTTTAATTTAAGGCGACACATCTGCCGGTGAAATCTCGGCAGTGATAAAAAATCTCGATTTATTTGATCTTAAAGTTGCAATGCTCAAATAAATACAAAATTTTGAAGAAAAATATTTCTTGTGGTAACTTTTGACATTATTTGGCAACTTTCTTCGAGTGCGATAATTTACAGTTTCAAAATCGACCTCCCCTAATATATATATATATATATATATATATTATTTAAAACGTTTGATTTTAAATACAACGGATATGTACCTAGTATTATTATTGCCACTGTGGTTTTTAGAATTTTTTGTTAAAAAAATATTTTTCTCCTTTTATTCATCATCATCATCATCATCATCATCATCATAACATCCGTTTTACATGCTGGACTGCATTGGACGGCTTTTAGAAATTGACTTACAAAGTAACCTATCTCTGACCAGGTCTTTATTAATCTTTCTTTACTTCAAATCCATTTTTATCACTTCCTCCCATGTTTTTCTTAGCCTTCCCCTGTGAACTGAATCTACTACCTCAACTGTTCTATATCTACTAACCCAACAACTTTCATCTATTCTTTCAATGTGGCCATACCAACAAAGTTTCCGGTTCTGCACATATTATTATTGTGTACTCACTAGGAGTTCTCACACAGGTCGTTCTCAGCGATTGCTCACTGATAATAATCAGTGGTGTTCCCTGGAGTCTGAGTGACAACAAGTCTCCCCAGATTTCCAGTACTCTCCACCTCTTTCGATAACCATTGCAAATGATTTTGTGTTATCACAACAGTTGCTTACCATTGATTTCATTCTGGCAACGACCTTTAGTCTTCTCTGATATTTAGGTGGCAATAAGCTTTCGCAAGGTCCCAGTACTTTCTGCACTCTTCCAATGGAGGTCAGGTTAGTGCTCTCCCTCCTTGGTCTTTCCATCCTCCTTGACCCTTCACGACTATTTCGTGTGGTGGTGGGGGAGGGGATGGAGTTAGTGAAATTTTTTGCATATTCAGTTCCCTTTGGGTTCATGTGGTGGTGTTCTATTGCAACTTCCATGTGACTGGTTAGCATTCGCAGTTCATGTGGGTTGTTGTTATTATTATTATCATTGTTGTTGTTGATGATGATGATTTTTATTTTTATTTTTTATTTTTTTATTTTAATTTTATTTTTTACTCCTTCACTCACTCACGACGAGTTTTCACACAAGTGATTATCATTTTCGTAAGTGAACATCAAATGGTGCCAAACTTTTCTGTTCGGGGAATTTTCCCTGTCCTGGAACGGGTATTCCGCTAGTATCTAAATGAATAAATGTGAAAGTTGGGCTCATTTCTCGCAAAGTCAAAAACGCCCAATTTCAAGTTAATTCAACTTTGAACAATAGACGCACCATCTTTTTTATATATTGTTTATGTACAGGCGATATCAGTTGCAAGGTTTTTTTAATATTTTAATTTTTATATTTATTCACCCCAAACAAGGGGGAACATTGCCACTGAGAGGTAAAGGGCTACTTCGAATTAGGGTCCATACTTACAGGATCATTCTAAGTGGGGAGTTGTGCAGTGAGATGTTTGTTCACATTACTTTTACATTTCTGCATGTTTGGAAGTCAGGGAAACAGGGAGCAGGGAGGGAATTCCAAAGGCTAGCAGTCTGAGGAAAGAAGCTATTAGAGTAGAAAGCCTTCCGGCATCTGGGAGTTAACCTAATTTTCATATTGGTTTGGAAAAAGTAAATTTTATTAATTAACTATTATTTGTTATCGATTTTCAATTAAATGACTGTTTGGATTTTAATATAACAAATAATTCTGTTTTACAATATGTGTTTCATTTTCTGGACAAATATTTCGCTTTTGTGTTCAAATGTTCTTTTGTTTAGAGGGACAGACTTGATTTTCAACAAGTTGTGATCCATTTCTAAATTGTCAAGTGAAAAAGCAAATTGATTTCTTATTTCTTTCCCTCACATCTAAAAGATAAATGAATTAGTATGGAAATTACCAAAATGTTAATGTTTATCTATAAATGACAAAAATTTGGTTTCGTGTTTATGACAGAGTTATGAATGAAATGTTTATTATTTTAAATTAATGGGCCCTTCTTTAGTTAATATTATTTGATGCCGACAAAGTAAGAGAAATAACTTATCTCGATTTTATGCATGTATTTTTTTACAATTTATTTCAAACATTTTTTTTCATTGAACAAAAAACAAACAAAAAAAACAAACAAACAATGATTGTTAAACTTTTTATTTACAAAAACAAGAATTTGAGGAGAGGGGAGGGGGTCCAACAATTTATTTCAAACATTTTTTCATTGAACAAAAAACAAACAAAAAAAACAAACAATGATTGTTAAACTTTTTATTTACAAAAACAAGAATTTGGGGAGTGTGTGGGGGGGGGGGGGTCCAACAATTTATTTGAAGAAACAATGAAACAAAAAAAAGGAAAATCTATTTCTCATACTTAATATTTAAGAATTAAAAACATTTGATTTTTAATGTTGATTATTTTTAAACGTATCATGATATCATCTGTCTTATTTGACGATGGCTTCCTTTCAAAAATGACCCTTTGCACATGCTACGAACGTCAAAAGTTTGTTAGGCTTCATACCACCAGAAAAAGAAAAAAAAAGAAAAGGTTATCTCCCTTACATTGTCAGCATTAAACAACATGGACTAAAGTACCAATTGATGTTTCATACATCACCAATCATCCTTCACACATTTCTCTAGAAGCATACGTGGAATAACAAACAAATGTACACACACACACATTATATATATATATATATATATATATATATATATATATATATATATACTAGCTGGCCTTGTAGTTATGTCATAAATTCTTAACAATATATATATATATATACTAGCTGGCCTTGTAGTTATGTCATAAATTCTTAACAATATATATATATATATATATATATATATATATATATATATATACAGTGTGATTCATAAGTCACTTAGCTATTTATTTTTGAAATTCTAAAGTTAAAAAATGCGGTAATACAAAACAGAAAGTTTATCCAACAAATTCATTTATGGGAGTTTAAAATTACTGCAAATTTTCAAAATTTCCACCTTCGTTCTGCATGCATAGCTCCATTCTTTTTTGCCAGGAATTTACGACTCTTTGTAGCATATTTGATTGATTATGAAATAAATATATATAGAGACAAATATATAAACGAACAAATTTAATATAACAATAGCAGTAATTAGAGAGTAAGATAACAATTATCAAAAGTTCATAGTATGTTTGTGCTTCACATGGTAATCATTTTAAATAGCTAAGTGAAGTGACTTATGAATCACCCTAATATATATATATATATATATATATATATATATAATTAACTTGTTACAAATATCCAGGGGGTATGAATCCGAAGGAAGTTGAAACCGGGTTTATAAGAGTGCTCAATGAAAATTCAGAGCAAAATATATATATATATTTTTTTTGATTTTATTCCATTAGTCGCGACAAAACAAGTTCTGTTTCATTGGCGCAAATAGCGGCCAATTCGTCAGGCTAACGATGGAATCCGAATGGCATACGTTTTAACTTCACCTCAACGGGAGATTGAAAATACATTAGAGGGGGGAGACAGAGTTTGGGGCTTTGTCTATAACGGTGACAATAATTTGAAACAAGTCGTGTTTCAAATTATTGCGTGGGAGGTTTTCACGTGTTTGTGCTGTGATGATCTCAATTTCATCCGGGGTGGGGGAAGGAGGGGCGACGGCTAGAGTGAGTTAAATTTAAAATGAGAATAAAAATTATGATTATAACCGTCATTCTTATTTCCTTTTAATTCTAATAGGTAATTATCATGTGGATAAAATTGTTAGATAATTTTAATTTAGGGTATTAATTGCTACTTCTGCATTTTATTTATTTTATTTTAGTGTCTTGTTTATTATTTGTAGTGAATTTTGTTGTGATTATATATATATATATTTTTTTTTTTTTTTAAATTGTGATTATATTATACTAAGATCAATACTAGTGGAATCATTTTATAAGAGAAGTTTAATGGTGTTACCAGTTTTAGCATTAACAAAACCGATTGTGATGACAATGATAACCCCTGCCAATCATACCTACGATAGTCGCAGTGATAATAGCCTTAATAAAAGCCTTAATAAAAATAATATATATATATATATATATATACAATAATATTTTTTATAAATATTAAATATTTAAAATATACCTAGAGACATCGATGTTTCATGCTAACGCAATCTTCAGTCTAGGAACTAGTTCTCACCGGTCACCGGGCGCGAACTCCGAACACAAATCGCCACTGATTCGCAGTCGAAGATCTTACCCGAAGGCCACTGGAAACTAATTAGTAAATAAAGGGGAATTTCAACTGTAAATAGTAGAATTACTACTATCCACCAAGTAATTAAGAGTGATCTACGAGTCGGATCATTGCATATAGCTATTTGTACTACTTGTTATTGAAGCTCCTCGGAAAGTGCCCAGCCTCTGTGGGAGGGGGCTGATAAACAATAATATTTTTTATAAATATTAAATATTTAAAATATACCTAGAGACATCGATGTTTCATGCTAACGCAATCTTCAGTCTAGGAACTAGTTCTCACCGGTCACCGGGCGCGAACTCCGAACACAAATCGCCACTGATTCGCAGTCGAAGATATATATATATATATATATATATATATATATATATATCATTGTTGTTGAGGTCGAAGCAAAAAACAATGTAAATATTTGTTGACTCTTGCAGTCCTTTTATAGAATATAGGTTGATGAGATTTGCAGCCTTCTTTCGTTCTCTAATAATCCACCGCTTTTGATTCTTCACATTAAAAGAGATTACCAGACTTCTTCTTCTTGCACTGGTTAGATGACATTTAAGTTGGGTTCGCTTGTCTCAGACCTACTCTCCGGTTTATGCCATCATCATCATCTAACATATAAAGTTATCTTGCCGGATTTTCAAAGTAAGACCCAAATTGCATTTAAGCTGACAAATCAAACTTGGCTTCTGACAAGCCAATTTTCATTTCTTATTGTTGTATCGCGTTTATGGCAATATGATATATTTAGCTACAATTTATTATTTCGACGACTGCTAATGGGAAACACTGTAAAATAATAACCTAAAAATTAAAAAACAGCAAAGAGGGAATTCATTTTAAATTGAAGAATATAATAGAAGTTGTCTACCTTAAGCTTAAAAACTAAAAAGACTTCACTACATTTGGGGAAAATGCTGTGTAGATACAGCTAGTTTAATATATAATGTAAAGTCACTGTTTTTATCATTTCTTTGTCATCAATATATACATACATATATATATATATATATATATATATATATATTAAATAATTAATTCAGTTCAAATATTCAAAAAATGAACAAAAGCAATATTTTTCAAAAGTGCTCAATATGTATTAGAGCCCTTGATAAGAAGCCGGCAGTGCTTTGAAACAATTGTCGGGCACTCAAACAATGTTTATTTTAATATATATATATATATATATACTAGACCAATTTACATCCTGGTATGAAATTAATTCCCCAAATAGAACAACTTTGCAACACATCTTTTTACGAAGACGAAAATCAAAATATAATTTTACTAAACCTTATGACTTGAATTCTTATTCAGATTTGGAACAAAATCCATTACATGCTTTCGATTCTATTAAATGTCTAAAATTTAAGGCTTTAGTTTAAGGGGTCTGATGTGTAGTGGTGTAAATGATGAGATATAAGATGAATATAAAAATAATTAAATAAAACTCGTGTATGAATCAACAAATTTACAAGTGAAGAAAAATAATTACTTCTTAGTCCAAACCGTCTCACTTGGAGAGATCTCTGTAACACGTGTTCATCCAAAATTGTCTCTATCTGCAATCGTCCAAGGGGCATAACTCTACTCTCCAAATCTCTTTGAGGCAAGCAAGATTACCAATGCAAAGAGTTACTTCGCTTTTAATATGTTTTCTAGATGTAAATCTGTTTCATCTAACACCTCCCCTTTAAACTGTGTGCTATTTGTGTTTGTTGATGTGCCCTGACCTGAATTGGATTTGTACGATTTGGGATGCGAACCGATCTCCTTGGAAACACCTTGAGTTGTGTCCTCGCTTATTCTCTTTGCCTAACTGAAGCGCGTTGTTCAGGTAAATCAAATGTATCCAGTAGTATCTCCAGTGGAAAAGTATCATCCTGCGTGTCCTGTTTATTGGTTTCTGATTCGGATTTCGAACCCTAAACAGAAGACTGCACACGTATGTCATAAATGACATTTCCGCTTTGACGCAAGATGTACCCTTGTGTCCACTTACTTTATATTGTTTCTTAAATTTTTCAAATTTTGAATTTTGGATATTCCCCTGCCAACTTATCCATCTATGTAATTCCTCTGATGATAAGATTTTAATCTTTGAAAATCCTGGCTTAAGAAAAGAAAAATAAACATGTTTTTATCGAGTACATCTTGCATTGAACAATTGAAGATGAAATAGATTTGTCACCCGCACATCTTCATCTTTTTTCCTTCATTTATCTTATATATATATATATATATATATATATATATATCTTATATATATATATCTTATATATATATATATATATATATATATATCTTATATATATATATATCTTATATATATATATATCTTATATATATATATATCTTATATATATATATATATATATATGTATTTTTATGTAATTATTTTTATTGGTGATTCTAGCGTGTGTTGTTATTTTGCTTACTATTATTTCGATTGTCTCACTTTCCTAAGTGATTAAGATGCAGAAAACTTCATAGGATGTATTTTTTCCGTTAATATATATTTTTTATTTATTTTATACGTACATAAAAGTAATCCATGGACACGTGTTTCTGGCTCACAGCCGTCATCAGCATGGCTAACCTAGACAGAGATCGAACCTTCGATATTGATGTCTATAGTCCAGCGTTCTACCACTGGACCAAGACGCTCCGTCTAGAAATATGTACGATTTTTATCACCTAAATATTTAATGTATTTTTATGTAATTATTTTTATTGGTGATTGTAGCGTTCGTTGTTATTTTGCTTATATATATATATATATATATATATATATATATATATATATATATATATATAGATTTAGATTTTTCACTTATAAAATAGATCATTCAGTGAAGACCGGGGTTGTTCCAATAAAAAACAAGCTCGATGATACTCGATTACAGGGTACAGAGCATTTATATGTGATTTTATGAAGGCTTACCAAAGCATTCCTTTCAAGACACCAATGATCACCATTAAAGATATTTTTTCTTACAAATACTATTTATTCAAATTAAATGTTTTTTCCTACACGTGTTTCACTACCAAGCAGTTACTTGCTTGGCAGATCATCAGGGAAATTAAATGTCTGGAATACTGGTTTCAACTGCCGACAAAACACAATGTGGCGTTGTAATAGTTGAGGTCACTTAAGAAAAGAAGAGGAAAAAAATAACATTTAATTTGAATAAATAGTATTTGTAAGAAAAAATATCTTTAATGGTGATCATTGGTGTCTTGAAAGGAATGCTTTGGTAAGCCTTCATAAAATCACATATATATATATATATATATATATGGGAAGAGAAGGATGAAGGTAATCCGACGTGATGGGAAAATGAAAAAGGAAAACCAAAAAATGGATGTTTTTATGTGTACATCAACGTTTCGTCTTTATTTATAAGACTTCATCAGGATGATAAAATAGAGAAAAAAGGTCATGCAAGTACAGATACATGTAGGGTAGACATATTGGGAGGAAAAATAAAATGAAATAATGGCCCCTACTGGGTGGACGTCCGTACTTGTTGGAGAAATAGAAATGAATGTTGAAGAAAATGAGTGGGGAAAAAATGGAAGACTTTACCCCTGCTCATCCCCCACCTCTTTCTCTTACCACCAGCCACAGTAGTCCTTGCTCACCTCATCCTTCCATTTTTTCCCCACTCATTTTCTTCAACATTCATTTCTATTTCTCCAACAAGTACGGACGTCCACCCAGTAGGGGCCATTATTTCATTTTATTTTTCCTCCCAATATGTCTACCCTACATGTATCTGTACTTGCATGACATTTTTTCTCTATTTTATCATCCTGATGAAGTCTTATAAATAAAGACGAAACGTTGATGTACACATAAAAACATCCATTTTTTGGTTTTCCTTTTCCCATATATATATATATATATGAATATTTTATGAGTAACATTAACCCATTAAATTAAAAAAAAAGAAACCCATTACACACCCAACTCAATAAGAGCATACTATTTATTGATCAATTGTGTTACAGAAGGTATGTAACACACTTAATCTATGTATGTATTGCAGGAAGCATTTCTAAAAAGCTATGAGAGACCTTGTCCCACTTCTAATCTAATCATTGTCTGTGTTAAATTGACCCCCTTCCTCTTCTTGCACCCACTACACTTCTTGTCTGTTAGCCTTGTAACAGGTCTGGGCATGGTTCATTGTTCCTCTGTTCTTCGTTAAGTAATCTTGTTTGAAGAATGCGTTTCTTATTACTTATCTACTTCGTCCATAATCAATCGTTTCCTTTTTTGTTCTATTCCTTTCTTCCTCTAATTTATTTGACTGGACTTTTATCTGTTTTTTGTTAAGTTTTTATTTTAAACCATAAGTATATAATAAAACTTGTATGCAGAAGTCTTTATTTGTTTAGTATCTGTTCCGATGGATACTGCACCCCATAGAACGGTATTGTCTTGGCCTTTGGGTCTTGATTCACGCCGGTCTATGGGTTTGTCCTGTGCAGTTCTAGGGGGTCCACCCTCCCAGGCTTTGCCTTCTCACCCTTTGAGAAGGGGTTAGTTTATTGCTAATCGCCTGAGGCGATCCTACCGAGGAATGCCGACGGGGCTGCCCAGGCAGTTTTTAATGGCCAGAGTGCTCACCTTCTCGGGCGCTGGTTTATCAAATCCCACTTTCCCGACCTTGTGTCACATCTTACCGCTGTGGGAGGTAGATAAATAACGTCTTTATTTGTTTTACAGTCAAACCTCGGTTAACTCTTAACGTCTTTTTTTTAATTTTTAAACTAACGAGTCAGCATTTATTAAAGGGAAAAAAAAAAAAGAATTAAAGAGATGGAGGGATTGACAGTTAAAAGGATGAATATTATGAGAGGATTGAAACTGATGAATACCAAGTCAAGGATACGTCTTCAATAATCAATCTGACAGAGTCTATGCCATTTAAGTAAGGTGACCTTTTTTTTTTCTTAAATATGGTTTCTGTGCAGTTCTAGAAAGTCCACCTTTTTTATTTAAAGAGAGATTAGTTTATTGCTAATCACCTAAGGCATTCCTACGAGGAAATGCACTTTTTTTTTAAGAGAGATTAGTTTATTGCTAATCACCTAAGGCATTCCTACGAGGAAATGCACTTTTTTTTTAAGAGAGATTAGTTTATTGCTAATCACCTAAGGCATTCCTACGAGGAAATGCACTTTTTTTTTAAGAGAGATTAGTTTATTGCTAATCACCTAAGGCCCTCCTACGAGGAAATGCACTTTTTTTTAAAGAGAGATTAGTTTATTGTTAATCACCTAAGGCACTCCTACGAGGAAATGCACTTTTTTTTAAAGAGAGATTAGTTTATTGCTAATCACCTAAGGCATTCCTACAAGGAAATGCACTTTTTTTTAAAGAGAGATTAATTTATTGCTAATCACCTAAGGCATTCCTACGAGGAAATGCACTTTTTTTTTTAAGAGAGATTAGTTTATTGCTAATCACCTAAGGCACTCCTACGAGGAAATGCACTTTTTTTAAAGAGAGATTAGTTTATTGCTAATCACCTAAGGCACTCCTACAAGGAAATGCACTTTTTTTTAAAGAGAGATTAGTTTATTGCTAATCACCTAAGGCATTCCTACGAGGAAATGCACTTTTTTTTTAAGAGAGATTAGTTTATTGCTAATCACCTAAGGCACTCCTACGAGGAAATGCACTTTTTTTTAAAGAGAGATTAGTTTATTGCTAATCACCTAAGGCACTCCTACAAGGAAATGCATTTTCTTTTTAGGTCATAGTGCTCTTCCTTTTAGGGGCTGGATTTTCAATCTTCACCTTCCGACCTTGTATCACATCTTCCCGCAGTGGGGGGGGGGAGGTAAATTCTGACTCTTATCATCCGTTTTTTTTTTAACTAATGAGTCATCATTTATCAAAGACAAAAAAATAAGTATTAAAGAGATGGATGGATTTTCAGTTGCAATGATAAAGAATATTATGAGAGGATTGAAAATGATGAATGGAAGGAACAAAATTTGATTACTTATTATATGGTTGCTTTCTGCATTTTTTAAAATTAATTTTTTCTTTTTCTATTTTTTTTAGTTTTTTATAGTTTATTTTTATTTATTGAGTCATCACTTATCACGGCACTTGAGAATAAGCATTAATGATGAAGAATATTATGAGAGGATTGAAAATGATGAATGGATAGAACAAAGTTTGATTACTTATGAAGACAGTTTATGACAAGTATTTGTTGACATTGGTTTTGAAGGAGACCATGCTGTAGTCTGCAGGGAAGAAGGTTTTAGAATGAAACCACAGGTTTAGCTTTATTGATTTCTAGCAGGCAATCGAGCCATTCAAGCATGTCATCACCAAACGAAGTTACCAGGAATGATACAAGCAATTTGGCTTTGTGTATCGATCTATTAATTTATGCCTCCACCAGCAAAAAGAAAAAGAAAAACTCAGGTTTCATTATTTTGGGAATGGGTCTACTTCTTTTTTTATCCTACTCTCCCACTTTTTTTTAACACAGTGGTTCTCAACCTTTTTCCGTCTGATGCTGGGAACATGGAGGGAGAACGGAAAGATATTTCTCGTCGTGGTAGCATTACGAGTTCTTGCTGTGAATGTTTTAAAAAGAAAGTCCAAAGACTGGAGCTCAGACGAGCATTTTTCCATGGAATTAACGATAGATTAGACTCTAATCTATCGTTAATTTTTAATCAATGAAATGACGATAGATTAGAGCAGTGGTTCTCAGCCATTTTTAGCCCGTGAACCCTTTAATAGTATCAGAATGATATTCTCCCCCCCCCCCCAAAAAAAAAAATGTCTGACTCAAAATGTACATTCATACCAACAATAATAACTAATACTAACATAATAGCATTTAATACAAATGCTAGCGTAGACAAAATGCACTGTTTTTTTGTGGCCCTGGACGCAGTTTGTGTCTGCTAATCTGTGGTGCCAGGTTGAGAACCACTGAGCTACAAGATATCCTCACTTTTATCTCAAATACCATAAAAATCATTCAGCAAAAAAAAATGTCTGCTTATTTTATAGAATAGTAAAAACTAAATGTGTATGAATTAACACGTTAGAACTTTGTTGACTGGCTTGATTTTGTTGGCATTTTTTGCAGTAGGGACCACGTAATGGTTTCCAACATCCTTAAGTGAAAGTGATTCTATGGAACCAACTGGATTCGAACTTGGCACACCCAGATCGTCAGTCCATGTCGTTATCCACTTAACCACTGTCACCTCCCTTTATAGAATGATTTTTTTTTTTTTTAATTTACATACAATACAAAAATTAAAAAAAAAAATTAAACATTGCTTGATTTAATGTTTTTTTAAAGGATATTGTTACTGTAAGTCAAATTGTGTAAAAGTAGTTACGTGTAGTGGAGCTGATACAAACAATTGCTCACTTTTTTTTTCAGCTAAAGCAGTGGTTCTCAACCTTTTTTAGCCCATGAACCCTTTTCATCATGTATCAGAACGATATTTCTCCCCTTTCAAAAAAAAAATGTCTCACTCAAAATGTGCATTCACTCTAACAATAATAACTAATACTAACATAATAGCATTTAATACATAAAATCCAACATGACCTTTCAGTAGCGATGGCCGATGCACACTGTGTTTTTGTGGTCCTGGATCCAATTTGTGTCTGCTAATCTGTGATGCCCCCCCCCTCCTGAAACCCTGAAATTTCCCCCAGGGGTGGTGGTGATCCCCCCTGGTTGAGAACCACTGTTTTAACACATCAGTATAATCTCCGGTAAGTTCAGATTCTTTTAAATATCAAATCAGAAAGCTCCCAATTCAGTTCTTACATTCTCTATACCAGTGGTTGATAACATTTTGAATTTCATGGATCACTAAACGTATAATTTTTAATTTGGTGGAGCACTGATATAAATTTAGGAAAAACAAAAACGATTCTAAACATAAGGGTTAGTAGCATTATATCTTTATTTTAATCTTCATAAGGAGCATAAAAGTGGTGCAAAAAAAATTTTGATTTGAGCATTTATTTTACCAGTCCAACACCGGGTATTTTTCTAGGTTATATATGGTAAATGAATACCCGTCCCAGGACAGGTAAAATTACCAGAACAGAACAGTTTTGCACCACTTTTATGTACCCTTACAAATATTAAAATCTACTAAAACTTATGTCTAGAATCCTTATTCTAATTTTGATTAAAATCCATTACATGATTTTGATTCGAGAAAATGTCTAAAATTTAAGGCTTAAATTTAAGGGGTCTTAAATACAAATTGAAATTAAGGAAATCCTGCTTAATTTGTGTCTAATGACTATGGATCAAATTCAATGCAAATCTGAAATATTTGAATTTTCAAATTAGAGGTTGTGCTCATATTATGCCCCCTAAAACCCCTTTTAAATCCTCCTATAAAAATTGAAATTTGGGGAATATTTATTAATTCATGTCTAATACCTATTGTTAAAATTTCACAAAAATCGGGTGTATCTGAATTTTCAGGAAGGGTTTTCACCTCCCTTTTATTTATTTTGCATAAAACTAAATTAAACTAAATATAGTCCACATTTTGACCCCTTACACTTAGCAAAATGCATAATGATAGGTTAATTAGTTTAGGAGTGGATCCTGTACATACAAATATATAGACATATGAAGATACCTAACTTTATATAATTATTTCCACAATCAGACAACGCCACAGGCCACACAAACCAGGAAAGCCACAGACCGGAAGTCCAAGTTTCAAGTTTTCGCTGGGTTTTCTTGTTTGATGACATCGTCCTAGCAAGTTCAAAATCATATTTGTGAGACATCGGCCTCTGTTCTTTGTAGTTAGATGACTACACCCCTTGTTGAGAAGAGTAGGTACATCCTGCAGTCGGCCTTCACCACAGCTGGCTTGATCAGTGTTAGTCAATAGACTTTCTTGTATGTGGCGAGGTGGCTCAGGTGGCAGAGTACTCGCCTCGCATGCAAGCGACTCGGGTTTCGAATCCTGAGTTCGGATATATTCTACTGATGAGTCCAAAGGAGGGCAAAACTCAAGTCTAGGGCTGTCGGTGTGTGGCTTTCAGGGTTTGCGTGGGCTGCGGCGTTGTTTGATTGCAGAAATAATTATATAGTATCTCACATTAAATCTAATATATATATATACACATATATATATATATATATATATATATATATATATATATATATATATATATATATAAATAAATATATTAAATTATCATTGTTTATCGGCTATTCAAATATTGGCCGCGCGGTTAACGACGTTGGATTTAAGTTGAAAAATACTTGTAATCCAGGGTTTCGAATCGTACGACCGGTAGTGAATAGTCATATCTCTATGTTGATGAGTCTCGATTGAAAAGGGACGAAACTTATACGTACATAGATAATAAACAATAACAAGTATTTTATATATATATATACACATTTTTTACTATAGATTGATAAATTTAATTTCGAAACATCTGTAATCTACATTGTTAACTTCTGTTGTCTGCGTTTTTATCGAAATTACTTTAGGTATTTGAAAATGTCATGGAGACATAGATACCCACCCACACACAACTCTCACAGACAGTCACTCACCCACCCACCCACATACACACACCACAAACGTGTTAGCTACCTCAACACACATCCCAGCCTACCTAACCCAACATACCTCAACACATACATACAAACACACACAACTCTGAGACACACACACACACATCTACACAACCTACACACACTTTATTATCTCACATGATCTTTTACTATACAAATCATAAGAATTGTCTATAAAATAACTCTTTATAATAAACACTCATTGTTTTTTGTATTAGTCAGAATTTTCGGACCACTATTCTCATGTGTGTTGTTATATTCACAACGTTTCGGCCGATGTAACCTTCGACCTTCTGCATCTGCATTTTTTTTTTTACTTGGAAACCTTCTAGTTAAACTCGGGAATCTTTTTGTCAAACTCAGCAACGTGTACGGAATTTCTAACTTGACCCGTTATTTAATCAACAGAGGTAGATTGTTCTCATTCCGTCAGCCATGACCGGGTAGAAATGTTAATTCATGTTATTCTTAGTTATTATCGTTAGTAGTAAGGATTGAACCCACAACCTCCAGAAAACGGTCACTTACAGACGATTGTCAACCAATGCTTGTTACTGTGAGGCCATAGACATTCCAAAGTTTGACTAGAAGGTTCTTAAGTTCCAAAAAATGCTAAGAAGAAGGTTGAAGGTTACATCGTCCAAAACGTAGTAGTAAAAGTAGTAGTCCGAATAATTAAAACATTCCGAATCATTAATTTTTTTTTTTACTTCAGGCGTAATAAAATAATAATTACTTTAGGCGTAATAAAAAACAAACATACGCACAAACAAATATACTTCCAAAATATAAAGTTATTGTGTCGAATTTTCAAAGTCAGACCCAAATAGCATTTATGCTGATGAATCAAACTTTGTTTCTGACTAGCCAATTTTTCATTTGTTATTGTTATATCGTGTTATTGGCAATGCAATGACGTACTTAACTACAATTCATTTATAAAATTTCTTATTCCAGCCAAGACCACTACTAATATGAAACATTTTAAAATAATCACCTGAAAATAAAAATCAGTAAGAAGGATAACTTATATTTTAGATTGAAGAATATAATAAGGGTTGTCTACCTTATATGCAAACAAATAAAATTAAAAACTAAAATTAGTTCACTGTATCCCGGGCAACGTTGGGTAGGGACAGCTAGTTTTTTTGTTTTTTTTTATGTATTCTCTGTCTTAAATTTCTTTTTAGATTTTTATCTTTCATTTCCTTAAGCCTATCATTTTATTTCCTAATTACACGGATCTTAATGTTAATCTTAGTCCATACAACGCAGCATCGGATGAAAGACTTACCAATCATACAATTAATTATGTTGGAATTATTTACTGATGACGTCATGACATGGATTTTTTTTACATATTTTACATAATTAATCAAGCTTTTGGGCATAATGGTCAGAGTGTATACTAATGGGCAAAGAGACCAGGGTTCAATCCTTGGTCGAGACACACTAAAAGCTTATGAGTATTTATTTACTCTTCTCCAGGAGTTAGGCACAAGGCCAGTTTTATCTTACTCCCACAAGTAAGATGTGACCCAAGGTCGGGTCGGGAAAGTGGAGTTTGAAAAGCCAGCACCCGAGAAGTGAGCACTCTGGCCATTAAAAATTGCCTGGGCAGCCCCATCGGCATTCCCCGGTAGGGGCGCCTCAGGCAGTAAGCAATAAACTTACTCCTTCCCAAAGAGGGGAGGCGAAACCTGGGAGGATGGACCTTCTAGACACAGGACAGACCCATAGACCGGCGTAAATCAAGCCCCGAAGGCCAAGACAATACCAGTCTATGGGGTGCAGTATCCATCGGAACAGATACTACACTTTGATCGTAGCCAAAATGGAATTTAAAAAAATTAAGTTTTTCCTTTTTCTACTTTTTTAGTTTTTTATAGTTTATTTTTTATGTTTTGAGTCATCACTTATCGAGGCCAAAAGCCACTTGAGAATGAGCGTTAAGTATGAAGAATATTATGAGAGTATTAAAAATGTTTAATTGAATGAATTAAGTCTGATTACTACTTACGAGGACAGTTTATGACAAGTATTTGTTGACATTGGTTTTAAAGACGACCATGTTGTAGTCTGCAGGGAAGCAGTCTCGTGTTAATGTGTTCCACAGATGGGAAGTTCTTAGAAAGAAACCACAAGTTCAGCTTTACTGATTTCTATCAGGCAATCAAGCCATTCAAGAGTGTCATCACCAAACAAAGCTACCAGGAATGGTATCAGCAATTTGGCTTTGTGTATCGATTGACACCTACTTGCTAAACACTCAGCATTATAAGGTGAGGATCAAGGGTAAGTGGAGCATTTGATGGAAAGGAGTGGCGCCCTCCCCTACATCTCAATGTAGTAGCCAATGAAAAGGGAGTCTTTGGGTCGCCCTCAACTATAGTTGATCCATGTATTTATTTTATAATATCTGGGTATTATTAGCATATTTGTTTTTATTTGTTTTGTTGTTGTTTTTAGATATGTCATTGGTCTGTGATGCTCAAGTCTTGAATAACATTTTCATTGGTCTTTTATCATTGGTTTGAAATAGCATTTTCATTGGTCTGCCATACTTTGGTTTGAAATAGCATTTTCATTGGTCTGTGATACTTAGGGTCGAAATAGCATTCTCATTCCTCTGCCATATTTAGCTTTAAAATAGCATTTTCATTGGTCTGCCATACTAAGGTTTTAAATAGCATTTTCATTAATCTGTCATACTATTATTAATATCAGGGCAAAAGTTGGAGGCACTAACCCTCCCATAGTCAAAGGTCCTGATACTACTATCCAAATAACTGGGTACTATTTTTATAACAGAGAAATATTTGTGTATACACCAGTAATAAAGAGAAAAATAAAGTCTTCATTGGCCATTTTCGCTTTCCTTCTCTTATTCCTTCCATTTGATGGGTTTGGCTAACAGAAAGAATAGAAGACAGGAAGAATAGAAGACAGAAAGTATAGAAGACAGAAAGTATAGAAGACAGAAAGTATAGAAGACAGAAAGAATAGAAGACAGAAATAATAGAAGACAGAAAGAATAGAAGACAGGAAGAATAGAAGACAGAAAGAATAGAAGACAAGAAGAATAGAAGACATGAAGAATAGAAGACAGAAAGAATAGAAGACAGAAAGAATAGAAGACATGAAGAATAGAAGACAGAAAGAATAGAAGACAGAAAGAATAGAAGACAGAAAGAATAGAAGACAGGAAGAATAGAAGACAGGAAGAATAGAAGACATGAAGAATAGAAGACAGGAAGAATAGAAGACAGAAAGAATAGAAGACAGAAAGAATAGAAGACAGGAAGAATAGAAGACAGGAAGAATAGAAGACATGAAGAATAGAAGACATGAAGAATAGAAGACAGAAAGAATAGAAGACAGAAAGAATAGAAGACAGAAAGAATAGAAGACAGAAAGAATAGAAGACATGAAGAATAGAAGACAGGAAGAATAGAAGACAGAAAGAATAGAAGACAGAAAGAATAGAAGACAGAAAGAATAGAAGACATGAAGAATAGAAGACAGAAAGAATAGAAGACAGGAAGAATAGAAGACAGAAAGAATAGAAGACATGAAGAATAGAAGACATGAAGAATAGAAGACATGAAGAATAGAAGACATGAAGAATAGAAGACAGAAAGAATAGAAGACAGAAAGAATAGAAGACAGGAAGAATAGAAGACAAAAAGAATAGAAGACATGAAGAATAGAAGACAGGAAGAATAGAAGACAGAAAGAATAGAAGACAGAAAGAATAGAAGACAGAAAGAATAGAAGACAGAAAGAATAGAAGACAGAAAGAATAGAAGACATGAAGAATAGAAGACAGGAAGAATAGAAGACATGAAGAATAGAAGACAGGAAGAATAGAAGACATGAAGAATAGAAGACAGAAAGAATAGAAGACAGAAAGAATAGAAGACATGAAGAATAGAAGACATGAAGAATAGAAGACAGGAAGAATAGAAGACAGGAAGAATAGAAGACAGAAAGAATAGAAGACAGAAAGAATAGAAGACATGAAGAATAGAAGACATGAAGAATAGAAGACAGAAAGAATAGAAGACAGAAAGAATAGAAGACAGAAAGAATAGAAGACAGGAAGAATAGAAGACAGAAAGAATAGAAGACATGAAGAATAGAAGACAGGAAGAATAGAAGACAGAAAGAATAGAAGACAGAAAGAATAGAAGACAGAAAGAATAGAAGACAGAAAGAATAGAAGACATGAAGAATAGAAGACAGGAAGAATAGAAGACAGGAAGAATAGAAGACATGAAGAATAGAAGACAGAAAGAATAGAAGACAGGAAGAATAGAAGACAGGAAGAATAGAAGACATGAAGAATAGAAGACATGAAGAATAGAAGACAGAAAGAATAGAAGACAGAAAGAATAGAAGACAGAAAGAATAGAAGACAGAAAGAATAGAAGACAGGAAGAATAGAAGACATGAAGAATAGAAGACAGAAAGAATAGAAGACATGAAGAATAGAAGACAGAAAGAATAGAAGACAGAAAGAATAGAAGACAGGAAGAATAGAAGACATGAAGAATAGAAGACAGGAAGAATAGAAGACAGGAAGAATAGAAGACAGAAAGAATAGAAGACAGAAAGAATAGAAGACAGAAAGAATAGAAGACAGAAAGAATAGAAGACATGAAGAATAGAAGACATGAAGAATAGAAGACAGGAAGAATAGAAGACAGGAAGAATAGAAGACAGGAAGAATAGAAGACAGGAAGAATAGAAGACAGGAAGAATAGAAGACAGGAAGAATAGAAGACATGAAGAATAGAAGACAGAAAGAATAGAAGACAGAAAGAATAGAAGACAGGAAGAATAGAAGACAGAAAGAATAGAAGACAGGAAGAATAGAAGACAGAAAGAATAGAAGACAGAAAGAATAGAAGACAGAAAGAATAGAAGACAGAAAGAATAGAAGACAGAAAGAATAGAAGACATGAAGAATAGAAGACATGAAGAATAGAAGACAGGAAGAATAGAAGACAGGAAGAATAGAAGACAGGAAGAATAGAAGACAGGAAGAATAGAAGACAGGAAGAATAGAAGACAGGAAGAATAGAAGACATGAAGAATAGAAGACAGAAAGAATAGAAGACAGAAAGAATAGAAGACAGGAAGAATAGAAGACAGAAATAATAGAAGACAGAAAGAATAGAAGACAGGAAGAATAGAAGACAGAAAGAATAGAAGACAAGAAGAATAGAAGACATGAAGAATAGAAGACAGAAAGAATAGAAGACAGAAAGAATAGAAGACATGAAGAATAGAAGACAGAAAGAATAGAAGACAGAAAGAATAGAAGACAGAAAGAATAGAAGACAGGAAGAATAGAAGACAGGAAGAATAGAAGACATGAAGAATAGAAGACAGGAAGAATAGAAGACAGAAAGAATAGAAGACAGAAAGAATAGAAGACAGGAAGAATAGAAGACAGGAAGAATAGAAGACATGAAGAATAGAAGACATGAAGAATAGAAGACAGAAAGAATAGAAGACAGAAAGAATAGAAGACAGAAAGAATAGAAGACAGAAAGAATAGAAGACATGAAGAATAGAAGACAGGAAGAATAGAAGACAGAAAGAATAGAAGACAGAAAGAATAGAAGACAGAAAGAATAGAAGACATGAAGAATAGAAGACAGAAAGAATAGAAGACAGGAAGAATAGAAGACAGAAAGAATAGAAGACATGAAGAATAGAAGACATGAAGAATAGAAGACATGAAGAATAGAAGACATGAAGAATAGAAGACAGAAAGAATAGAAGACAGAAAGAATAGAAGACAGGAAGAATAGAAGACAAAAAGAATAGAAGACATGAAGAATAGAAGACAGGAAGAATAGAAGACAGAAAGAATAGAAGACAGAAAGAATAGAAGACAGAAAGAATAGAAGACAGAAAGAATAGAAGACAGAAAGAATAGAAGACATGAAGAATAGAAGACAGGAAGAATAGAAGACATGAAGAATAGAAGACAGGAAGAATAGAAGACATGAAGAATAGAAGACAGAAAGAATAGAAGACAGAAAGAATAGAAGACATGAAGAATAGAAGACATGAAGAATAGAAGACAGGAAGAATAGAAGACAGGAAGAATAGAAGACAGAAAGAATAGAAGACAGAAAGAATAGAAGACATGAAGAATAGAAGACATGAAGAATAGAAGACAGAAAGAATAGAAGACAGAAAGAATAGAAGACAGAAAGAATAGAAGACAGGAAGAATAGAAGACAGAAAGAATAGAAGACATGAAGAATAGAAGACAGGAAGAATAGAAGACAGAAAGAATAGAAGACAGAAAGAATAGAAGACAGAAAGAATAGAAGACAGAAAGAATAGAAGACATGAAGAATAGAAGACAGGAAGAATAGAAGACAGGAAGAATAGAAGACATGAAGAATAGAAGACAGAAAGAATAGAAGACAGGAAGAATAGAAGACAGGAAGAATAGAAGACATGAAGAATAGAAGACATGAAGAATAGAAGACATGAAGAATAGAAGACAGAAAGAATAGAAGACAGAAAGAATAGAAGACAGAAAGAATAGAAGACAGAAAGAATAGAAGACAGGAAGAATAGAAGACATGAAGAATAGAAGACAGAAAGAATAGAAGACATGAAGAATAGAAGACAGGAAGAATAGAAGACAGAAAGAATAGAAGACAGAAAGAATAGAAGACAGAAAGAATAGAAGACAGAAAGAATAGAAGACATGAAGAATAGAAGACAGGAAGAATAGAAGACAGAAAGAATAGAAGACAGGAAGAATAGAAGACAGGAAGAATAGAAGACAGGAAGAATAGAAGACAGGAAGAATAGAAGACAGGAAGAATAGAAGACAGGAAGAATAGAAGACATGAAGAATAGAAGACAGGAAGAATAGAAGACATGAAGAATAGAAGACAGAAAGAATAGAAGACAGAAAGAATAGAAGACAGGAAGAATAGAAGACATGAAGAATAGAAGACAGGAAGAATAGAAGACAGGAAGAATAGAAGACAGAAAGAATAGAAGACAGAAAGAATAGAAGACAGAAAGAATAGAAGACAGAAAGAATAGAAGACATGAAGAATAGAAGACATGAAGAATAGAAGACAGGAAGAATAGAAGACAGGAAGAATAGAAGACAGGAAGAATAGAAGACAGGAAGAATAGAAGACAGGAAGAATAGAAGACAGGAAGAATAGAAGACATGAAGAATAGAAGACAGAAAGAATAGAAGACAGAAAGAATAGAAGACAGGAAGAATAGAAGACAGAAAGAATAGAAGACAGGAAGAATAGAAGACAGAAAGAATAGAAGACAGAAAGAATAGAAGACAGGAAGAATAGAAGACAGAAAGAATAGAGGGGTGTTTTAAGCAAGATTTGAGCTTTCAGGCTGAGATTCTTCTTCTTCTTCATCCAATTTATTTTTGAACAGGCCTTTGATTAGGCCTCTATAAGAGGGTGGGGCCTGTCTGTCAGTCTTGATCGAAGTCTTCCACTTCAGGCTCGGCAGTCGCGAGGATCTAAGTTTGCAATCGCCAGGGCTGCACGGTCACGTTTACACAGCTCATCCAAAGAAAGCCTCGGTCTTCCAGCCTGCCGATGGACATGTTTCTGACCCGGGAGATCCAACTGAAGCTTCGCTCGACATGACCAAGCCATCTCATCCTGCCCAGCTTAAGGACTTATTTCCTGTATACAGAGCCTAGAGAGAAGAGTCTCGAAAAGAGTGTCGTCTTCTGGCCTGACATGACAGATCCATCTATCATGGCTCTTTCGTTATGCTGCAGTCTCTTGATAGTGCTTGCCAATGCAGCCCATGTTTCAGGGCCATAAAGCATAACTCCTCAGACAACTGGTGTACACCTGTCCTCTAGTTGTGATCGCCAAATGCTTATTTGTCGAGATGGGAAGGAGTTCTCTAAAGCTCCTCAAGGCAGACTTGCATCGGGCAATAGCAGCAGTCTCACAACCACCATCGGCTGAAAGGGAGTCACCCAGATAGCAGAACTTAGCTACAGCTTCCAGATTAAAGTGTAGTATTGATGACCTTATGCTTAATTTGTTTAAAATGTAAATTTTTTCTGTTTTCTGCAAATAAATATTTCAAAGTGTAGTATATGTTCTGTCCTTGAGCAGAGGTGGGGGAATCTTTCTTGATTGGGACAGAATGTTCCTTTTTGGAGAGCTGAATATCCCTTACATAAAATACCGAAATTGTATCTAGCTTTCCCTTCATGGGGTGGCAAGTAAATATGCATTGTGGAATGCATGATTCATTTGGTGGTTCAATCGGTTAATATGCCGGACTTAAAGGTAGAGGTTATGAGTTCTAACCTCACCCAGGCAAAAGTATTTTTACTCTGATTTTGTCCTAAAATGGACATAAGCATCTCAAATTACAATATTACGCAGATTGTTTATGGAAATTAGGATCCCAGGTGACGCCGTGTAACCCGGCTTGTTTATTTATATTTCTTTTCTTACACAAAAATAAATACTTATTATTTAAGAATTAAAAGTACAAAAATTACTCACATTGTCATAACATCGCATATCGATATGTAAATTACATGTACCAACAATTTATCGCCATTTTGGAATGAAGGGAATTCGAATGCTTATAAGAACATTTTATGACAAGTATTTGTTGACATTGGATTTGAAGACGACCATGTTGTAGTCTGCAGGAAAGTAGTCCCATGGTAATGTGTTCCACAGATGAAAGGTTATTGGAAAGAAATTTTGTTCATGGAAATTCAATTTGATGCTAGGCATATGGAGGAAGAAATGAAAGTTCTTTGCAGTTGTGGTAGAAAGACTAGTTCTTGCTATGAATATCTTGCGAGGAGAAACCAGAGATTGGAGCTCAGTCCAACACCTTCCGTGAAAATAGTGATTGAGTAGAGAAAGACTAGTAACGTCTCTTCTGTGAATAATCCTTTAGATTTACATGAGATTTGAACTCGGGTATTGATATCGTAAAAACTACTGCCTTTTAAATGTGTACTCTGCCTATTCCTTATTTGTCAACCAATCACGTGTTTCTATTTGTATACAAATAAACTCCCAAAACATCATAACCTTTTAATAGTATATAGCTCAGTAAACAATTATTAAGTTTAAAAGCCACTGAGGACAAGGGTTAATGAAATGGATAGATTAACAGTTGAATGATGAAGAATATTATGAGAGGATTGAAACTAATGAATGGAATGAATAAAATTTGATGACTTATGAGAACGGTTTATGACAAGTATTTATTTACATTCGATTTGGAGACGACCATGTTGTAGCCCGCAGGGAATCAACCCCATGGTAACGTGTTCTACAGATGGGAAGTTATTGGAAAGAAACTATGTTCATGGAATTCCGTTTGATGCTAGGCACATGGAGGAAGAAAGGGAAGTTCTTTGGAGCTGTGGTAATAAGACGAGTTCTTGCTGTGAATATTTTACAAGGAGGAACCGGGGATTAATGTTCAGTCGAGCACCTTCCATAGAAATAATGAGAGAGTAGAGAAAGACTAGTGTCTTCTGTGAAAAATGGGTTGTAGAGAAACGAAGAGATCATCACTCATCAGAGTGTGAAGTCGATTTTGTACTTTAAGGCAAGAAAGATTGTGAGGCAACAGTATACTGTAGCAGTAGTAGTTCTTACTAGAAACAGCAGCAGCAGCCGCCATTAACGATGTTTGAAATATCTGCGTGACTTGTAAGCTTGGTCCTGATTGGAGCAAACATTTCATTTCGATTCTGATTTACCCAATCAGAAACAATCTCTAATGCGAGCAGAGTGCTGGTTCCCGGAGTTTATTAAAGGGAGCAGATCGCCACTATTCTTCCCGCAAGAACGCCTCTACTATGTAACTAACTTGCGTTGCTCAGTTCAACCACGAAACCCCTCTTTTGGGACACACACCAAAACCGCCGTTAGCCACAGGCTTTCAGCGTCGACAAGAAGACTTCACTATCCACGATGGCGACCTGTCAGCACGTGAACCTAATCCCAATTCCATTCGACACACAGGCTTACTTCCAAACAATAACATTATGAACTTTTCTTCGTTCCCTACAAACAGGAGATTAATTCTAGAAATAAAGTGTGAATGATAATACAGCACGAACACAATTTTTCCAGAGTAAAATTTTACAAGGAATCCAATAGTTGTATACATTTTGTATTAGGGTGTTTACAATAATATTGTGGGGTCTGCGTTCGCACCGAACATTCCTGAACAGCAAAAACAGCGGCTTACTTTATTTTATTTTACTTTTATAACTTGGAGATTAAAAAAAACTCACAGAAATGAAAAAGGTAATAATAAAAATGATAATATGGGATTCGGGGCTGGGCAGCAGATGTACAACGAGGTTCTCCATCATTCCTGGGTAACACCGGGTGTTTCTGCTAGCCGTTCTATAATTGTTACTGTTTGCTTGTTCAAGTTTTACAACGGTTGTCTCTTGTTATTAAAATATGTCCAAGGCCTTTTTTTTCTTTTTCACTCAGCTGGTCATGTGATTGTTTTCTTTCTTTTACGCCATGTTTCATGCAGATGGCAATGGCGACGATTAGCGGAGGAGTTTGCGTTTCGTCTTTATTTTTTTCAAATTTAATTTTTTTTTCTTTTGGTCACATGGTTATTGTGTGCTTTTGGTGGTGTATTTTTGTTCTCCTTTGTGCATGTGGAGTGTATCTCTGTGTGTGTGTGTCTCCCTCTCTTTCTCTCTCAGTAATATGGGCATTTGTATGTATGTTTCTCTTTATATACTTGGACTATAACTTCTGGAATCCCACTTGTTGAAAGTATTTCTATCTCTGTGTGTCTGTCTTTTTATCTCTCTATTTTTATTTTCGCTGTCTTTCTCTCTCTATCTCTCTCTCTCTATCTCTCTCTCTCCTTCTTTCTTTTTCTTTATCTCTGCTTCTCTTTCTCTATCTTTTCCTTTCTCTCTCTTTTTTTCCATTTTTTCTCTTTCTTTTGCTTTTTTCCATGTCCCTCTTTTTCTCTTTCTTTCTATTTCTCTCTCTCTCCCCCTCTCTTTCTCTATTTCCCCTATCTCTTTCTTTAACTTTCTTTCTCTTACTTTCTCTTACTTTCTTTCTCTTACTTTCTTTCTCTTTCTTTCTTTCTTTCTCTTTCTTTTACTTTCTTTCTTTCTCTTTCTTTCTTTCTCTCTCTACTCTTTTTCTCCTACTCTCTCTTCTCTCACTCCCATTCCTTCTCTCCCCTCTCCCTCTCTTCATCTGTGTGTAGCAATATCTTATTCTTTCAACCATAAAATCTGGAATCATACTTGTTTACAATTATTTCTTGGTAGTCATCCACTCAACTGGTGCCCTCATCTGCAGCCAACAATGGCTGGTGGTAAGTGGATGCTTTTTGTTTTGTTTTTATCAAAAATCACTCAAACAATGTGTTTTCATTAGAATTCTATGAATAATATATATATATATGACAAAGTTTAAATTACAGAACTAAAACAATTTAAGAGTTAACATGAATTAATTTCTACCAGGGTTTTTTAATTAAAAACCACACATTATCAAATGGCCAGGATATGCTTCAAAGCTACAGTGACAGCGTTGAATATTTATTTCCAGAGCATAATTAAAATATTTAAAATATTTCTGCAGACTTATGGAACTCTCTTCCTGCTGACTGTTTTCCTCCTTCTTATAGCCTTTGTCTTTTCAAGAGTAAAGTACATAGGCATCTCCTGTCTTTGCGATAATCATCTTTCATACTTTTTAGCTCCTTACATCAAGTGGCTTCATGCCATGTCTGGAGTGACTTCCATAAAAACAAATTATAATTATTATGTTTTGAACTTTTAAAATCTACACAATTAATATATATATATATATATATATATATATATATATGTAAAACATTCACAGCAAGAACCTGTATGGCTACAACCACAGCAGAGAACTTTCCTTTCTCTCTCTCTCTCTCTCTGTAACAAAGACCAGGTGGAACTTCCATGAAAAATGTTTCTTTCCTGAAGCGTCCCGCCTGTGGAGCAAAATGCTGCAAGGTTGCTTCCTAACCGACTAAAACATGGTTGTCTTCAAGTCTAATCTAAACAAATACTTGTTGAGTCGTCCTTCTGTATAAACAATTCCTCTCAAGAAATCTCCTGCCCAATCCACTGGTTATTTCCAATCCTCGCGTGGTGGCACTCATCGCTCATTGTCCAACTGATATCTTTAACCCTTGTCTTCGAGTGGCCCCCGTGTCTTGATAAGTGGTGACCCTTTAGTAATATATATATATATATATATATATCGTGTGTGTATTTAGGCAACGTTCTTCATCCTCTCAAATTGCTGTATAACTGAGAGTGAACAATACTCTAGTCTTGACTTCGAACTTGGTGTCTATACCCTGTGCTGATAAAGATCTTGATATCAATAAAAATCCATATCGTCTCAGAAACGATCGTACACAAAACCGTTGTTTATGTTGAATTTTAAAACGTATGTAAATGAACATATCGTAAATTTGTTTACCTAGGATTTATAATATATATATATATATATATATATATATATATATATAGTAAGCTATGAAAATATATTTATGGCAATTAAGCTACACAGAGGCTCCAGCGTTTCATCCCCGGGGGGAATCTTCAGGCTAAAATGCATCTTACTACCTAGCTCTACTTACGTATCGAGCACTGTTGAAGTAAATACTGAAAATTGTTACATAAAAAATTATATCTCCTTATAAAATTTTATGTGGATACATGAAGTAGTAATTATATATATATATATATATATATATACTCATTGACCTGCATCGTTGTGTGAATATATTAAAGAAAAACGTTTCGGGTGTATAAAGAAACTCACAGAAACATTTATTTTTCAAGTTTTTGTTTTGTGTGTGGGTGGCGACTTCTTTGCAAATATTTGTGGAATCGTAGCTATTTCCAATTATTAGTCGACGACCATTTCTCGGCAGATGCTTTCATCTTTAGTAAGCCAGAAGTGGTCGTTAAGTTGGTTTATTTTGTAAAGTATTACTTGCGTAATATATTCTTTGAGTACAATTATTGAAATATCTCTACCACGGGACTGCTTCCCTGCGGATTACAACATGGTCGTCTTCAAATCCACTTCTTCATCTCTCTACTTACAATCATTCCATCTGATTAACCTTTATCCTCGAGTTGCCTTTGACCCTGATAAGTGTTGATTCTTTACTAAAAAAAAGGCTTGCACTCCCTCCTAATCTATGATACATGACGCCCCATGTAAACAAACAGAAGTTATTCAATTTTCATAAAAGTTTTAACGGATCAAATAGATTTGAGGCACCCCAGAATATGCAACAACCAAAATGGCACATTTTGCCTTAACACCGCTTTTCTGTTCTTACTTCCGGTTGAATTATAAACAAAATAGTATGGTGACTTTTTTAAAGGGTTTTATTCACAAAACATTTTACTAGTAGCCTGAAAGTTTTATTTAGAAAACGTTTTTTTTTGTAAAAAAAAATATAGTTTTACAATTTACAAACCGTGCTATTTTTTAGATAGGATTTTCAAGTTAAATTCAATTTTTACGGTATCTTTTGTTTATTAAATTGTTAGGTGAAAGTACAGAATAGGTAACAAAGCCCCTCTCTTCATGTTTAGAATTGTTTTTTAAATAATAACGTTATTATTTCCGCACAGTCTGTGAACTGCAGAAGTACCCAAAACTTATTATTTAAGCAAAATGAAATAAAAAAATATGAAAATAAAAACATTTAAATAAAAAGATATTGTGCAAATATGGTGTGACACGATTTGAAAAAAGTAATTAAAAAAATATTGGATTGTATTAAAAAAAAAATTAAATATTGGATTTTTCGCTATAAAAATCTTTAATAACTGGAATCAAAAGTAAAAAAAATCGGTGGTAAAACAAAATAAGTCCTTTTGGTTGTTGCTCATTTTGGGGTGCTTCAACTTTATTTGATCCATTTTGACATTATATATTTTGTTTCAATGATTAAACCGAAGAGGGGGGGAAGAGGAAAAGTAGAAGTGAACTTTTGAGTCATGAATTTTAGATGGATGACCATGTAACTAAATCAACCAATGGATGACAACCCTATTGTCATGTGATCTAGCAACCCAAACAAAAAATAATATACACTATCTACCTTGCTTTCTCAAGGAGATAAAATCTCCTTGAGAAATTTTTCAGGGTATATAGTTTTTTCATCATTAAAATACTTTTTAACATGTTTTTTTGTTGCTATTGAACTTTCTTGACTGAAGAAATTTCGTTTTGGTTAATCTCTATTTTGTATTGTCCCATCTTACTGATGTTAAGTCAATTTTGTACCCAATATTTTAAATACTTTGCCGATATTAGTTTTATTTCTATTTACTGTAATCATGCACCAATAAATTATTTTTTTAAACATTCCAATAAATTAATTTTCAAAACATTCCAATAAATTAATTTTCAAATCATTCCAATAAATTATTTTTCAAAACATTCTTTACTTTTTTCTAACCTAATCCTAATCCGTACTAAACCCTAACTGGCAGCCACTCAGACTTAGGTTTAGTGGTAAATTTATTTTTTTAATTGCCCTAAAACGCTAGAATGGTCAGGAAGTGGGGGCTCATTTTATGTTAAATTTATGTGCGAAACTGATCCTTCACTCTACATTTTTGTTTGTTTTTTTTCTTTTTTCATGGTTTTCACACGTAATCGCCTAAAAAAGAAGAAGCTCATTTTATTTTGGAAGTGAGCTAATTCAGCAGAGGGAAATAATCTACAAATGTACAATAAAAACATCTTTCTCGTTACGGTCTTATTTTTTAAGTTAACACCGTAGAAATAAGCAATGAACCGAAACTCAAATGAACCGAAACGAAATTGCTCCAGTCAAAGAAAGTGCAGAAGCACCATTTTTTTTTTTTTTTTGAAGACAAGCTTAAAGGCACAAACTTTAAAGTTAGCCTACGTAACGGACTAATTCAACCCATATAAGGGTTTAAAATAATACAAAAATAAAAACGAATTTTTACGAGTTTTTTTCACTTAACTCCAATAATTCTTTTTCTCATTAAGAGAAAAAATTTATTGGAGTTAAGGGTAAAAATTACAAAATATATCTTTCACATAATTCTAATCTGATATATAAAGTTATATTGTCGGATATATATATATATATATATATATATATATATATATATATGATCATTTTTTTTTTACACAGACATGTACAAAATCTACGACACTGGCTCTTTCCAAATATGATCTAAGGTTAAGATCGGATTCTAACTCTGCGTGATGAGATCTCAGTTTATAACAGCTGTTGATCGATAACATCGACATGCCAGTGTCACAGATTTTGTGCAGATTTTGTACATGTCTGTGTAAATAAAAACTAATCATATATAAAAGCTCTATTTGATATTGAGCACTTTTTATAAGCCCAGTTGAAATTCTTTGGATTGCTATCCTCTGTGGAGGTTTACCTTGTCTGGATTATTATTATTATTATTATTATTATTGTTACACCGGCCGTTCTAACAGAAGAGAAACTACACCGGTTCTCACTATAAATAGTGCGAGTAGACAATCACCAGAGAGAAAAAGGACAGTAGTGTAACTGTCTAGCCGAGTGCCAGTCAGTTTCCTTACCTTTTTACCTTTTATGTTAATACACTTGTTATCTTAACCCAACCTCGACTTGAATTCTTCTTTTTACCGTTGGACTACTTCACAACAATTATATATATATATATATATATATATATAATATGTATAAAGCTGTAGTTTTTAAATTTTTATTTTTTTAATGGAAATCGCTCCGGACAAGGCATGAGGCCACTTGATGTAAGGAGCTAGAAAAGAAAAATACTAGTTCACGGTCAAAGACTAGCAAACGATAAGTGTTAGATGGATAGATTCCGACCCAGAAAACAGCAATTCTTCTCCCTTTGTCAGAAACATCGCTCATGGAATGTGAGGACTAAAGAACAAAATAAGGGTTACGAGGCTGCCGAAAGTAAACTTCCACTTTCTACTCTCTCAAAAGAGAGTTACTAAGTTTCAAAGTTACCGTAAATTTATTTGTTCATTAACTCCTCTGAAGATTTTAGAGTTAAATCCCTTAAATAT
This sequence comes from Sepiola atlantica, assembly GCA_963556195.1. Taxonomy (NCBI): domain Eukaryota; kingdom Metazoa; phylum Mollusca; class Cephalopoda; order Sepiida; family Sepiolidae; genus Sepiola; species Sepiola atlantica. Next base: position 67,109,090 of record OY744540.1, on the reverse strand, counting down.
TTATATTCTGAAACTACTTCAACCACAGTATTTGGACAATTATATTTCATTCTCATCAAAGGGCTACAATAAAGTCAGTGTTTACAGGAGGGACCACGTGGAGGTTACCAACAAACGAAGTGAAAGTGGTGCTCTGAATCTGACTCAATGGCATGGATTGTATGTCACCACGACCACCTCTCAAAATTAAAATTATAGAAATTAAAAAATTAGAATGAAAAATAGTAATTGGCGTTAAGAACTGGCAGCATGAGTGCACGGAGGTCCCCATTTATTCCCGAGCAACATCGAGTGTGCTTACTAGTTTTGGATAAAGTTTATTGTTTCTTTTAATTTGTATTCCCTGTCCTGAAAAACATTTTTTGGGTTTATATCAATTTGAAATTTTATTTTAAAATTTTTTTGAACAATTATTATCAAATTATCGGCTCCTATTTTTTAACGTATTCATTTTTTGCTTTGAATTCGTTAAATTTTGTTGAAACTGTTTTTTTTTTTGTGTAAAAGTAATATTCAAAGTTTGTTGTTTTTACCAAACGTTTGTTTTTTGTGCATAACATTTTTAAAAAGCTCAAATATTATTGTTGCAAATCTGCATCGGGTGGGAAAAGCAGTGAAAATGAACAGACAGACACGAAATGTGTAGATTCAAAAATATAATAATTAGAAAAATAAATTTTATTGAAACTGGGTTTTTTGGCGTAAAAGTAATATTTAAAGTTTGCTGTTTTTACCAAACGTTTGTTTTTTGTGTATAACATTTTTAAAAAGCTCAAATATTATTGTTGCAAATCTGCATTGGGTATGAAAAGCAGTGAAAGTGAACAGAAATATGTAGATTAAAAAATATAATAACTAGAAAAATATTAATAGACAAATATGCCAAACATAACCTCCACATACGAAGTTATGTTTTCAACCGAGTTTGTTTGTCACTATGTTTGTTTTTGTTTGTTTGATCACATCGCTTGACCAATTGTAACCAAAATTGGTCATAATATCGGTTATGGTCTAACTTACAAATGATTGAAGGGTCAAGGTCACAGAAAAGTGAAAGTCACAACTGTAGCAATGACTTTGGTTCTCTTCATCATAGAGACTCACTAATTGGTCTATATTGTAGCCAGTGAAGTCTCACATCTTATATGACCGTGAACTTAGGCTTCGACCTTGAACAGTTGTGACATGGTCGAAATTTTGACAGAATTTGAATTTGACATTTTTCCAAATCTCGTGTATGGATTGGTCATTCCTTATGTTGTCAGGTCGATGATGTATGCAGTCTCACGATTGACTTATGCTTTTGTTGCTATTGTAACAGGGTTGGGGTTCATAGAAGTCGTTACATTAAAGAAAACCATGGAAAAGCAACTAAAAGCGACTTTGAATTATTTAGATTATTACGACTACTGTTCTCAATTTAGATGTTATTCTCACAACGTTTTGGCCGATGTAACCTCCGACCTTCTTCAGGTGCGTCTTATTGAACTTGGAAATCTGGACGGAATTTCGAACAGAACTCTTTATTTAATCCACATTACAGATTCCTGTGTTCGACAAAACGCACCTGAAGACGGTCGAAGGTTACATCGGCCAAAACGTTGTGAGAATAACATCTGAGATGAGAACAGTAGTCTAAATAATCAAACTAATATTAATTTTTTTTTGTTTATGGTAAACGTTCAAAACAAGGCATGAAGCCACTTGATGTAAGGAGCTGTCAATCCTCATCTGAAAAATTCCGAAAAACAAAAGCTACTTAGTTTTGTTTATTTATATTTAACGTATCTGTATCTCGTATCAGATATATCCAGGTTACTTGGATAAGTTTATATCATTTTAAGCAAAAAAGAAATAACAATATCATGCGGTCTGCGTTCGCGCCAGACCTCTATAAAAAGGAAATACGTTTTATCTGATTCTATTAATAACTTTAAATTATTAATAAAAAAGAAGAATAGAAATATCAAAAAGTTCAGGGCTTGGAACATGAGTTTACAGTGGTTCACATGGATTTCAGGGAAACGCCAGGTGTGCCTCGAGGGGTTAAAGACAATAAATTTACCGAAATTTATTTCAATCAATGTCACTTTACTTCTCTCTCACACAATCAATGTTGGGTACATCCTTGGCCCCACCCCAAAAATTGAATATTAGCAAATGCATTTAACTTTCTTTTTCACTTAGAACTGGAATTGTCTGCATCGTATCTTTTTCTTGCATTTGTCTTTACTGTTATCTCCAACAATTAGTGTCTTTTTGTTTTGGCCAGAGAGTAACTTATGTTTTATTTTTTTTATTCAAATTTTTTTAAAAAGTTACAATTAAAAAAAAAATTTCAATTAAAAAAAATTGTTTTCAATTAAAAAAATCTTTCAACCAAATTTTTTTTTTTTTTTCAATAAAAAAAAATTTTTGCAATTAAAATTTTTTTTTTTTTTAAGAAATATGTTTGATTAAATTTTTTTCTTTTAAGAAATATGTTTGATTAAAAAATTTTCTTTTTAATTAAAACAAAATTTTTTTATTAAATTTCTGAAACCAAATAAAATATTTTCATGTCAAGATGACTACAGTTACTTCTTGCAAGAAATGCAAGAAAAACTGAAGAGATGGAAATATTAGGTTTTTTTTCTCTTTTTTTTTTACTTAATTTTTATACATCTTTCTTTATATATTTTTTTTAAATAAAGAAAAATTTTTTAATTTTTTTTCAACCAAATGAAATATTTTCTTCATCTCTGGATAACAATTTGTTTGATTTTCTGTTTGTTATTAATCTTTGTTGCTTTACCTTTTATGGTAAAGATTTTTGTTTGTTAAAAATATATTTTCACAAATATGGACCAAAGAAATTCCAATACTTGCACATGTTTTGTGCTTTTCAAGAAAACACAACAATCGATGTACTTGCAAATAGAAGTATATTAAAACAGACTAAACTTTTCTATAAAAAAAGGATATTTTCTTGTTTTATTATTATTATTATTATTATTATTATTTCATTATTATTATTATTTCATTATTATTATTTCATTATTATTATTATTTCATTATTATTATTTCATTATTATTATTTCATTATTATTATTATTTCATTATTATTATTATTATTTCATTATTATTATTTCATTATTATTATTATTTCATTATTATTATTTCATTATTATTATTATTTCATTATTATTATTATTATTTCATTATTATTATTTCATTATTATTATTATTATTATTATTATTTCATTATTATTATTATTATTATTTCATTATTATTATTATTATTTCATTATTATTATTATTATTTCATTATTATTATTTCATTATTATTATTATTATTTCATTATTATTATTATTTCATTATTATTATTTCATTATTATTATTATTTCATTATTATTATTATTTCATTATTATTATTTCATTATTATTATTATTTCATTATTATTATTATTATTTCATTATTATTATTTCATTATTATTATTATTATTATTTTATTATTTTAATTTTACTTATTTTTCTTATTTCCTATTCTTATTTTCATTATTTCCATTATTATCATTTCATTATTATTATTATTTCATTATTATTATTATTATTATTATTATTATTATTATTATTTTCTTATTTTAATTTTACTTATTTTTCTTATTTCCTTATTCTTATTTTCATAATTTCCATTATTTTTATTTCATTATTACGATTTTATTTTATTTTTTATTGTATTTAAAAAAATGTTTACCTACAGTATAACCTTTCTAATCTAGAAACTCTAGCAATCTGACATATTTGGAGATTTTTTTTTCAACTTTAACTTGAATACAATATAAAAAAAACCTGACATTTTATCGGTTCATAAAAATCAAAGCCAAGGATATTTATATAAATGGTAGCTGTGCCTTGCATAAAAGAAAAAAATGATTTATTTATTTCGGAAGAAACGGAAATAGCGCCAATCTGCACATTTCATCGACCAGACTAAACTTCTAACGTCTTAAAGAACTCGACGTATTTTCGACCCCTTGGGATTAATACCACCATCAAAATGAGGAGGAAGAAAAGAAAAAAAAAACTATAGGTTAGTCTCGCTTGACAAGGTTGTATTTTACAACGAAAATTCGCGATAAAAATTTAAATAAATGAATTTTTCATTTATAAAAATATTGCACGATTGTTGATTTTCAAAAATATTTAATAAACGGAAATTAATTTTGGTGAATTCAAAAATAAAATTTTAAAATATACAAAAATTTTAGAAATAAATCTGAAAGAAAAACCGATAAATTGGAGTTATGAAAAAATAATGTTTATTCAGAATTGGTACCCGAATGGAATAGTGTCCCAAACTTTTGTGCTTGCATTTCCTTCACTATGAATTAATTTCAGTGATATGCTGCTTGTTTTTTCATATTCATAGTGTTAACTATAAGAGAAGTAAAAAGGTTGTATGAGCCCCTACTTTTGGTGGAAACCCTAGGCTTCGGTCTACTCAGCCTTAAAAATATTTCGCTCTGTATCTAAGAATTACTGTTTTCTAAACCTATATACCCCCTCCCCCCGTGGTCATGCTACCTGCAAGGAGCACATTATTACGGCTATCTATATAATACATATAACACTAAAACTCTGAGAATCTTGCTGGCTTGCTTACACATTGAATGTTTTAAATGATGGATGAAGGAGTGGATGAGACGGAAAGTTGTGGGATGAAATGAAGAGGAGAGGGAAGTGATGAGAGGAGGGGAGAAGTAGCAGCAGCAGTCTAAGGGAAGGAAAGAAAAAGGATGATATAAATAAATGACGTACATAAAGAAGAAAAAGAAAACTTGAGAATTACAGAACATTATAAAAATGGTACTGTAGGGTTCAGAGCTGGGAGCCGGAGTACACAGGGTGTCCTTATTCATTATCGGGCAATGCAGGGTGGGTCTTCTACTACACATTGAAAAGCTGAACTTTTGAAAATCTATATAAAGTCCAGGTAAATAAAGTGTGTATATTGTGTGCGCTTGTCCTTGCAATTGATCCCTAATACGTGAAGTTACCTTTGAGTGAAAATTATTATTGGAAAAAATTGTTTATGGCATTTTACTTAAAACATAATAAATTTGCGTGAGATTATGATTAGGAAGGTTGTGCGGTATTTTTTTGATTGCCTGTTGTGTTTTATTTTTAATGAAAAAAAAAGAAGAAGCTTTTTGAATTTCAGTGACAGTTTCTCTTAAACCATTGTCCAATGGATTCTTATAATGTCAAGTCAAGATTTAATAATGTTTCTTCTCTTCTCTTCCCCCTCCGGCATCCTTCTTCTCCCTCCTTCTTTTTCTCCTCTTCCTTCTTCCTTCTTCCTTTTCTCCTCCTGCTTTTACTTCTTCCCCTTTACCTCCTCCTCCTCCTACTTCTTTTACTCCTCCTCCTACTTCTTTTACTCCTCCTCCTTCATCTTTTCGTTCTTTTTTCCCACCTCTTTCTCCCCCCCCCCTCTTTCTTTTTCTCCTCCTCCTCTTTCTTTTTCTATTCCCCCTCTTTCCTTTTCTCCCGTTTTTCTTCTCTCGCATCTCTTGCTCCTCCACTTCTTAGCATTCTCCCCTTTCTAATTTTCCTTCTCCTTCTCAACAAAAAATAATCAATGCAGCTCAACTTAACATTTTCGTGAAATCTAACGAGTTTTCCTATCGTCAGAATGCATAAATAAATCTTTAACGTCTCTCTTCATTTGAATACACATTCAAACTTGTACAAAAAATAAAGTCCATTCATTGAAATGGTGAATGTTTGCTAAATACTATTCTTCAATCAGACCTCACCATTTGCATACAAATAAACAAAGCAAGCAAAAAGACTATAACCTTTTAAATAGTATATATATATGAATGATTTTTTATTCAAACATGTACAAGGTCTGCTACACTGGCATGTCGATGTTATCGATCTACAGCTATCAAGAGCTGAGGTCTCATCAGGCAGAAGGTTTTGTTGTGATCCAACCCGATCGGTGAAGTCCAGGAAATTCACCGATCGGGTTGGATCACAAAAAAACCTTCTGCCCGATGAGACCTCAGCTCTTGATAGCTGTAGATCGATAACATCGACATGCCAGTGTAGCAGACTTTGTACATGTCTAAATAAAAAATCATTCATAATACAGCTCTATATTTTTATTAAGCAGTTTTTTATAAGCCCGGTTTAATTCCCTTTGGATTTCTGCCCTGTGGATTTTATCCTACCTGGATTACTAATATATATATATATATATATATATATATATATATATATATATGTATATATATATATATATATATATATATATATATATATAAACAGTTTTTTTTATTATATTCCAATAACCATGTTTTTTTTTTATTACTTTTTTTTTCACATTTCCAAAAAATCCAAATTTCTGTGAGATATATTTAACGGTCCGTTTCATTTGTTTTGTGCCAAACAACATTTGTATGTCAATATCGTCTCTGCAACACTACAAAATCATCAGAAAAAGTTCACAAATAATAAGAGTTCTTAGATTAGAGTGTCTTGAAAAACACCCACATCATACATCATATATATATATATATATATGTATTACAGAAGATCAGAACAACATTGATACCGTCGACCCTATAATAGGCCTATTTATTGGACTCTCTTCAGAGGCTGAAGGGAGTCTAGTAAAGAGGCCTATTATAGGTCCCTTTTGTTAGGATTTAAAACCGACGGTACCAATGTTGTTCTGATCTTCTGTGATACATATATTAATAAATATTACGCTCTTATTTTTTTATTTTTCGTAATAATTAAGCACTCTGCTGGGGTTCTCTCCCACTAACCTTACACACACAAACGCACACATATATATATATATATATATATATAAAATCAAACTAGACTTTGAATTTTTCGTATTGTATATGATAAAAAAATGTAACTTTTGGGCAAAAATCTTTTAAAAACATGTTGGTAGATAAGAATAATAACAAAATATCTTTATGTACAAATTTTGAAAATATAAAAAAATGCTAAGAAAAATGAATTTTTCTCTAAAGAATAAGATACGACTGCTTTCCTAATTTACTTCTTATTTTGTCTTATTCTATTTTGAAGTTGGACGGTTATCTTGATCTTGATTATTATTTTTTATTCTTTACCCTCCAACGTTCTTTAGGAGTTTACTAGCTGTACCGACCCGGCGTTGCCCAGGCTGCAGTGAAGTCATTTTAGTTTTTAAATTTTTTTTTGTTTGCAAACGTAAACAACTCCTATTATAATCTTCAATTTAAAATGATTCGTACTCCTTGTTGATTTTTATTTTTAGGTGATTATTTAAAAATATTTCATATTAGCAGTTGTCTGAGCCAGACTAAGTAATTTTTAAAAATGAATTGTAGCAAATAATGTTATTGTATTGCCAATAACATGGCACAACGATAACAAATGAAAGGGAGATAACTCTATAAATAGTTTTACAGTCATTTCCCTATAACTAATTAGAATGAAAAATTATAGAGTGTAAAAAATTATGAATAAACATGAGAATATAGGACATCAGAACTGGGAGTCGGAGAACACAGAAGTCCTTATTAACTCGCAGTCAACACTCGAGTAACTGCTAGTCCTAAATATATCTTTCCAGCTACAATATGGAAAACAATCCAGTGTCTAAAAGGATAAAACTTTAATTTAAAAATGAAAAATAAATTTCTATTCTGCAATTTAAAGGCTTAATAATTACTTTCGATATATCAAACCCATTGTGTATGCAAGGTCTGCTGCTTTGATTCGACTCTGTTCCGATTGTGAGAAGGTGTTTTATATATATATATATATATATATATATATTGTTTGTCACATCTGAGGAGGTTCCGATCAAAGGACACTTTTCTGCCTTGATAGAATACAAAACTGACTTCAAAATCTAGTGAGGGGGGTTCCTCTTCACTACATCCTCTTTCTCACAGAAGAGAGGTTACTAGTCTTTCTCTACTCTATCGTTATTTTCATGTTAGGTGCTCGACTGAGCTCTAATCTATGGTCCCCACCTCCTGTAAAACATTCACAACAAAAACTTATCTTGCTACAACCACTATAAATAATTTTCCTTTCTCCCTTTGTGTACCTAAAACTAAATGAAACTTCCATGAAAAAAGTTTCTTTCCAAAAACTATCCGTCTGTGGAACACAATACTATGCTCTTTTTCAAGTCCAATGTTAACAAATTCTTGTTGGGTCGTCCTCTTAAATAATCAAATTCTGCCCAGTTACAACCATCGTTACCAATCCTCATGGTGTTGTCTCATCATCCACCTGACAAACTCATTAACCCTTATCCTTGAGTGGCCTTTGAGCCTTGATAAGCGGTGACTCATTAGTACAAAAGAACAGAAAAATAGAAAACAATTTATCTATAATGTTGAGCAACTCAAGTGACCGGCAGCAATTCAGTGCTGAACAGTTACGTAGATCAAGAAGTAAACAAAGCATAACATAACACCCGGAAACGTGTTAAATCATCTGACAAGCTCAGTAACCCTTATCCTTGAGTGGCTTTTGGGCCTTGATAAGCGGTGGCGCGTTAGTACATAAGTGTCACCACTTTCCATGCCCATTTAAAAAAAATTTTAAATGGATATCGTTCGATCGGCAAATAATGCAACAAAAAAAAACAATTATAATTATGAAATATCTGGTCTCGCTGGTTGTTAAAACTTAAGATTTTACCCATTCCGATTTGTACGTATTTAGATGTTAGGTGCTCGACTGAGCTCCAATCTATGCCCCCCCCCCCCCTGTAAAACATTCACAACAAAACTCGTCTAGCTACAACCACTGTAAATAATTTCCCCTGCGTACCTAAAACTAAACAGAACTTCCATGAGCAAAGTTTCTTTCCAAGAACTATCCTTCTGTGGAACACAATACTCTGAGGCTGCTTCCCAGCCGACTACAATATGGTCGTTTTCAAGTCCAAATTCTTGTTGAGCCGTCATCTTAAATAATCAAAGTCTGTCCAGTTACAACCATCGTTGCTAATCCTCATGCACCGTCCACCTGATGAACTCATTAACCCTTATCCTTGAGGGGCCTTTCAGCCTTGATAAGCGGTGACTCGTTAGTACAAAAGAACAGAAAAATAGAAAACTATTTGTCTGTAATGTTGGGCAACTCAAGTGACCGGCAGCAATTCAGTGCTGAACGGTTACGTAGAACAAGTAAACAAAGCATAACATAACATCCGGAAACGTGTTAAATCATCTGAAGAATTTCTCTCACTGTGTGAAACCAATGGTCATGGCTAATTGAAAAAACATGTACCTTATCTAATTATGTAACAGCCATCGAGCTGTCTTGAGAGACATGTTATACCCCTTGAAAGGATGACGGCTCCATAAAGAAAGGAAAAGTTCAAAGCAACTGAAAACAATGTCCGAATAAACAGAGGACGATGTTATCTTGGAGTTTTTTCTTTCTACTTAGCTAATTGCCTATGAAGGTTTGAGACCAGTCTACCCTACTATTTATCTCATTTCTGGGGGAATATATATATATATATATATATAAATTCATACTTTTCCCAAGGGTACTAATGAAAGTGATTCAATAGGCCTGAGTAAATTTGAACCATGCATGCCGGTAACCGCCACCACACACACATATATATATATAGAGAGATATATATATATATATATATATAGTATTCACTCATCCACAGTCAGCCTGTTTCGTCATATCTCAGCTTTTTGGTATGGCTAAAACAGGCGGCTAGGGAGAGAGTAAAGTACAGATTAGTTAACAGTCATGAACTCGTAAACAAAAAATAAAAACAACAAATAGTTCAAAGCAAACGCAGGAGAATTAAATTCTCTACCGACCCGTATACTTTTAATGTGTGGAAACTGTAAGATTTTTTTTATTTCAGAATTTTATTCCGACGAAAGTTGGCTTATCAACACATGAAAAACAAGAATGGCTGCCACGATTTTTGTTTAACTTTGTTAAACTTAAGCAATTACCTGTGGTTTTACGAGGAGTTTTGTTGGGGGGAGTACTACTCAGACTTAGGGTTAGTGGTAGGGTAAGTAATTTTTTACAGCATGACCCCATCCCATCACATTTAAACGACATCTCGGCGGTCATGTTGGTTTTCGTGTGTTAATAAGCCAGCTTTCATCGAAATAAAATTTTTAAATAAAAATTCTTACAGACAGTTTCTACATGTTAAAAGTATACAGATCGGTAGAGAATTTAATTCTACTGGGTCTGCTATAAATTATTTGTTGTTTTTATATTTTGTTTATGCGTTCTTGACTGTTACCTATGTTGGCCTTTTGGCTAAGATCAAAGTGTAGTATCTGTTCCGATGGATACTGCACCCCATAGACTGGTATTGTCTTGGCCTTCGGGGCTTGATTTACGCCGGTCTATGGGTCTGTCCTGTGCAGTTCTAGGAGATCCACCCTCCCAGGCTTCGCCTCCCCTCTTTGGGGAGGAGTAAGTTTATTGCTTACTGCCTGAGGCGCCCCTACCGGGTAATGCCGATGGGGCTGCCCAGGCAATTTTTAAACCCCACTTTCCCGACCCGACCTTGGGTCACATCTTACTTGTGGGAGTAAGATAAAAACTGGCCTTGTGCCTAACTCCTGGAGAGGAGTAAATCAATACTCTGGACTTTTACGGAAACGGGTATTTCACGTTGACATTCGAAATAAAGTCAAAAACACATAACCTTGTGCTATATCTATTATGCTTATATATTCGCATTGTCGACTACCAAGAGTGTTGTATTCTTGTTATGAAGCGCTATGCATTTATGCTAAATGGGAGACCAGTTATCTCGCTTACCAGAAAACTCAACCCGCGAGGGGTGGGAAGCAAATGCACAATTTATAATTTTAACAAATTTAATTTTTGACTTTTCATCAGATTAATCTATAATATAATGTATGGAAACAAAAAAATAAATGAATAACACATTGAATATTTACAATAGAACCACAGAGATTAGAACCCTGGATTGTTAGGCTTCTAAATGAAGTCGGAAAATTTGATAGATAAGTGAGTAAGAATATCTCATTTTTTTTAGCCATAGGGGTGGCAACATATTTGTAGGTTTTTTTTTAAATTTATTTATTTAGTTTTTTTTTACCTGTTCTTTTACATAATAGGTTTTAAAGGGCTGAGTTTTTAGTAACCTGAACAACCCTTTTTTTTTTAATAGCCTGGTCCGTAGCAATAGATTTTAAACTGAAATGAATAATTATTGGCAAAGTAGCATTTTGAAACTAAGAGTTGCTTTTTTGTTTTCGACAATTATACTTTCGAGTTTTCTTTTATCAAATTTTAAATGTGTTTGCCATGATGGATTCAGCAAGCATTTATATTATTGCTGCTGGTAAGTGGACAAAAAATATTATTATTTTTTCTATTAACCAGCTGAGAGAGGGTAACTATTATTAGGGAAATCGGGCGGATACAATTAATCTTTAAGGGTCCCTGTAAACTGTGAATTGATTTTTAACGGTGCAGTCGAACTCCTGTCACACCCACCTTTTCCTATGTTCTCTCTTGTTTTTAATTGATTTTTCGTATTGCCACTTGGATTTAGGGTTAAGGAAGTTCATGTGTTTTTTTTTTTATGACTTTTAAATTAAAATTTTATTCTTGTTTAAATCAATTTAAAAATCAGATTTTAGCCCTCCTTGTTGATGACTGAACTTTCTCAGTATGTCAGTGACGTTTATAATAGCAAAAAAAAAAAAAAACACGGGCATCTTTTACGAGACTCAGAGTAAAAACGCTAAAAAAACAAATTTACAACAAATAAAAGTAACTGTAAGCTGTAAAAGAGATTTTCCTAGTTTTCTATTCCATTTGTTTGTATGTTTACGTATGGTAAATGGGTTTTTATTAGACATGAAAATTTATTTAAAAAACAAAATGGCGTTATTAGTTTTTGCTATCGGTGTCACGTGTGTGTGTTTTTTTTTTTACCGGGACTCATAATCAAAGCGGCGTTTTTTGTTTTTTTTTTGGGGGGGGGGGGTTGCATTTTTGAAATTTAATTTTATGAAACGAACATTTTAACGATCATTTTGATCACCGAATGAGCACGCATGTCGTTACGTCATTGGGGGTTAGGGTTAGGTTTAGGTTTAGGTTTAGGTTAGGGCTGGGTTTAGGAATTTTTTATAGAAACAGGAAAAAAAACATTACGGTTTGACGAATGAAAATAATATGTAAATAAAAGCACACTGACATGTAAATAAAAAGAAAATTATTTTATTCCTTTTGCTTAAAATGTAGTTTTGTTTTGTTCTTCTGCTTGGCTAAAAAATGCAAAAATTGCGCTTTGACTATGAGTCCCAGTAAAAAACCAACCGAATTCAGAACGAGGCGGAAGTCTCGTTCTGGATTCGGTGTTTTCTATCGAAGCAGCAATTACTATTTTTTTTTCCACTTCACTTACGCTAAAACTATTAACTTATAGAAAATAGCACTTTTAACGGATTATAATCATTAATAACTGTCACAGTTAACTTGGAAATTCAGTTTTATCGGCTACGGTAACTTTTATTTGTTGTATATTTGTTTTTTCAGCGTTTTCGTTGTTGGGCTATTGTTAAAAATACCCACCACACATAGCTTAAGAGGATGACACATACACACATGAAGTATGATAAATACTCAAGAACACATAAAATAAACAGATCAGAAAACCAACAAAGACTCTCAACACACTGACTGAACAATAACACGCTTCAGTGAACTCAAATACCATGTCTCCAAAATGTAGCTACAACTCTAAGGGGGGGGGGGGTGAAAAACACACGCACAACCACAACTTTATATAAAAAAATTTGAACAAACATTTTCGAATCAGTAAATGCCTGAAGATAGCAAACATGCTTGAAACACATCAAGAGTAAGAGAATCACGACCGACCGCCATTTTCTTTTTGTGCAAAAAAAAAAAAATTTTTTTTTTTTACATCTAATAAAAACCCATGTATACTACGTAAAAATACAAACAAATGTCATAGCTACATAGGAAAATATCTATTCTCGACGTAGGTCGCCTTTACTTGTTGCATATTTATGTTTTTAAACACTTTCTTGTTCGTTTTTTTGACCCCGTTCACGACTCTGCGGAGTAAAGTAAAAGATTCCCTAAACACCAAATACGAAAAATGTTAACAAGAATCTTTGGAAAATATTAAATAATGAAAAAATGTTAGTAGCCTCACTCTTTTAAATAGGGTAAATATGGGTATTAAGCACCACCCTTTTCACTGACTCTACGTTTCATCAACATAAAAGATCGTTTTCAAAGTTCCTTTAGACTAACTATATTTCTGTTGTCTTTGTTTAAACAAATACCAGTTAACATGTGTTCATCAGAAAAGAAAATGTATTTATTGAATTGTTTAAAAACTCACGTTAATTTTCCACATTTCAGTCACCTGGGGCAATAGGCACCACCTCGCGGGGCATTAAGCACCGGCGCTACTGTGCGCAAAAATCACACAGCCATCCCTCATTTTGGAGGTCTTAAAGTGAAATGTTGATGCTCGTGCCCTGTATGTAATACCAGGAATCACAGATGTCACACTGAACCCAGTCAATGCCATCCCTTCTACCACATCTGCAACATTCCTCAGTGTCAGAATCCACTGATGTTGACAGTGGGCTTCCTGATCGTGGTGTTGATTATGTCTGATGTACTGGTATCTTTTACCCTTGTCTTTCTCATTTCCTTTCCTCCGGCCACATGCTCTGGATGCTGTAGCAACCTCCTTAGCAGATGTCTCCATGAGTCTGGTGATACTTTCATCTGCTGTGAGGTTCTCCACATATCGGAATCGCTGTATTCTAGCTGATTTCCATTTGCTGCAGCTTGAAAGTGAGAAGTAATTTGTTTGAGAAAGAAGTCTTTCAATGAATCAGATGAAGTCAGCAAGGACACAGGCATGTCTGAGGATGAAGGTCCTTGAGTGGAGGTTGAAAATGAGGGTTCTAGAGTTGGGGCTGAGGGTTCTGACTTCTTGACTTTATACTATTTGGCTTCTTGATTGGCAGACATCTGCTTCTTCATGACAACCTCATATACAGCAACCATCTCCTCCGATTGGTCCAGATTCCTCCTTCCACTTTAAGTCTTCTGATAGTTGTGAATCATCTGTGAACAATTTTTAACGGGCATTAGACACCTGTATGCCCAAGTATTAGTAAATGTCAACTTATTACAAATTTTTGGTTTTATAACTCCCTCAATAATAAAAACATGCCAAACTTATAATCATGTTTCTTAATTAAATCACTTTAAGAGATTTTCAACTCTTTTCCTTCAGAGAAATACAGACATGGGGCATTAAGCACCGCCTTTTTTTAAAAGATCAAGATATTTAAAAAAAATTAAAAAAATTACATACATAATGCTTTAATAGGTGCCAGTACAAAGCAATTAACATACTAAAAGTATACAAAAACATGGCAAGTTGAATTTGCAGCAGTTTTTTTTTAATTTGTGTGGAAATCATGATCACATTTGATAGACTGTGGAGGCAGACCACCATGACACATTTTCCAGCTCTGAAAAATGGAAATCTGAATTAAATCAAGTGTAAAAATGGTTTGGTACTAATCTCTGATATATCTCGGTATTTCAGCAGCAAAAGAACAGTTTGCAGTCTTAGTTGTTTTGCAGAGAAACAAAGTTTTGTTCAGTTGCCATTCTGGAGCATAAACTTTTGAAGTCTGTTTCAAAATGGCTGCAGATGTGGAGGGAAAACAGCTTCTCAACTTGGCATGAAAAGACTATTTTTGTTTGGCTCAGTAAATGCTACTCTCGCGAAACAAGGTCTGTGATTGTTCAGTGATCAGACAAGCTTATAGAGAGGTTTGTGAAGGTTACCGAGTTGCTAGTGCCTAATGCCCCATAGTACTTAATACCCCATGTTACCCTATATATTTTTCTCTTCTTGGTCCTAAAATATTCTCTGCTTTATTCATATATACATATATATTTTAAATAAATATTTATTATTACCTACAGACACCAGTGTTTCATGCTTATGCAATCTTTAGTGTAGGTGATGCTAATTCCTTCTGGTCGAAAGATTCGAACCCAGTTGCAAAGTCACTTTGGATTCTGCAGCCTGATATTCTACCCCTAGGCCACTATCAAGAGAATTTAAAGTCTATAAATGTCAAATCAGCGGGCATATACAGTAAGATAATGTTTAACAGCAGAGGCCAGAACATCGCTTTACACCTATTCTAAACACATTTAAAAAAACACTTAGCCGCCCCCCCCCCCAAAAAAAAAACATGACTGTCCAATTTTTAGCATATTAATACCCCACACATGGGCGGCCTTATTCCCGTTTTTTCCATCATTTCAGTGATTTCCGACAAAGAATGCAGGGCGTTTGAAATATTGAATTATAATAATAAAAACTATTTTGAAAAAACATTTTATACTTCAACCACCAACCACTCATAAATATATATATGTATATATATATATATATGTGTGTGTGTATTTAGGCAGCATTCTTTTATTTAAGCAAACATTGTTAAAAATAACAATTCTTCGGCTTAATTATACCTTTTTTTTATTTTTTATTTTTTTATTTCTTATAACTTTTTTTGTATTAAAATCAAAAAATATAATAAGTGTTCCATATGTATCATGAACGTTTTCGATTCTTCGCCGAACCATCTTCAGGTAGCAAAAACAAATTAACAAAAAAGCTGGAGAAAATAAGAGAATTTCAAAAGATAGCCAAGAACGCATATGTGAAGTCAGTTAGACACCATAAGACGGACTCGCACAGTTCCAGGAAAGACGTCTATTTTAATTTCTGCAACGCAAGAATTAGCAACACAGGATAAAATTATTTTAAAATGTTATTAATGGTTTCATACGTAATGTTATATATTACCATCTACGTTTTTAGGCTGTTTAGATGTAATCATTCAAAAACAGTAGAATCTCTTGTTTTTTTGTGTGTGAATTAGTCAAGGATGCACGACTACAGGTTTAATAAAAAAAATTTTAAAAATTCTGTAGTCATTATTTGAAAATGGCCAGGAATCTTAAAATCCTTCCTGATTTTTTTTTTTTTTTAATCTTTTTGATATTACTGCTTTTTTTGTTATAATTTATTTGTCTGATTACAGACATCTCAAGCATCCTATAGTATGTATAGTTTCTTTAGTAAATGTTGTGCTTAGTGTTATTTCTTATTTTTGTTGAAAGTTTTGTTTGTTTATATTCATAGCATGCGTTGGTGTAAGTTGGTTTTTGTTGTTTTTTTCGTTTTTTACAAATACCAAAATTTTTTTTTTTAAATGTGCAATGCTCCGTTTTTTTGTTGTTTTTTTTCGTTCAACGACTGACAAGTAAGAGTTTTGCCGCAAAGTTCTCTCTTTTTAACCTATCAAAACTTAAAACGTACTATCCATCCGTTTAGAGCCATCAACCCAGATACTCTGCATATTCTCATTGGTTGTTATTCTCACAACGTTTCGGCCGATCTAACCTCTAACTTTGCTCAGAGACTCTTGACTGGAAGATACCAGTCGATGATCCGTTCTCGACAATCAGTCCGGCAGAAACTGAGCCATTTCGGTGGCCTTTTATCTGTCAAGCTGAGGTATTAGTCCTGGATAGTTCTAGAAAGTCCACCCTCCCAGGCTTCGCCTCCCCTCTTTGGGGAGGAGTAAGTTTATTGCTTACTGCCTGAGGCGCCCCTACCGGGGAATGCCAACGGGGCTGCCCAGGCAATTTTTAAATCCCACTTTCCCGACCCGACCTTGGGTCACATCTTACTTGTGGGAGTAAGATAAAAACTGGCCTTGTGCCTAACTCCTGGAGAGGAGTAAATCAATACATTACCTTTGGTATTTGAACAAGTCACCTGTTGTTACAAAAATCTTTAACTTTGAGATTTAAAAAAAAAAAATTTGATTACTAAAATTAAGTAGCCATCTTTGTAACCCCTTTCTTCCTTATTGGGCTCTTGAACAGTTGTTTTTTTTTACTCAACTATTTGGAGTTGAGGGGATTGAACGCTGGTGGTTGGGTCTATTTCGGACTTGGTTTGTCTTGAAGTGATTCTACCGTCTTCTCCCCTTTTATTATTAGGATTAGCTCATTTCATCAAGTGGCTTCATGCCTTGTCTGGAGCGACTTCCATAAAAATTAAAAACAAAAAAACGCTAATTAAATTACAAGATTCTAATATGTAAAAAAAAAAAAAAAAAAAAATTTTTTTCGTTTTTAAGAGAGGGGTTCACTTAAGGCACCCAGCTCGATATTTATATTAAAAAAAAAAAAATTGCAGGAAAGTTTTTAAAAAGTCAGTATTTCTTTCTTTATATATCTCTATTTATATAAACTTAGGTATGTGTATATTTTTATATATTTCTATGTACAGGATTCCTCCTAAACTAATTAACCGATCATTATGAATTTTGGAACACTGCTGTTAGGCATAAAGATAGGTAATGTGGACTATATTTAGTTGAATTTAGTTCTATGCAAAATCGGCCAACAGCAGGTGGAAGCACTTTTAAAAAAAATTCAGATCCTTCCAATTTTTGTGAAATTTTAACAATAGGTTTTAGACATGACATGAATTAATAAATATTCCCCAAATTTCAGTTTCTGTGGAGTATTTTAAAAGGGTTTTAAGGGGCATAATATGCGCATTGAATTTGATCCGTAGTCATTAGACATTAAGCAAGATTCCCTGAATTTCTATTTCTTAAGACTGCTTAAGCTTTAAATTTGAGACATTTTTTAGAATTAAAATGAGTTTTAATTAAATTGGAGAAGGATTCTAGGCATAAGGTTCAGTAGTATTATATCTTGATTCTAATCTTAACAAAGGGACATAAAAATGATGCAACACTGTTCTGCTTAGGGAATTAATTTTACCCATCCTAGTTATATTATACGAGTGTACACCTTCCATCAAACATAATGGGGGGGGGGGGGAATTGCTTCGCTAGTGTTTGTATTGATATTCATATGAAATAACGCCCCAATCAATGAAATTAAAATTTAAAAAAAAAACGAAAACGTCTCAAACTGTAAAGTTAAAAAGGAAAGTTTTATTTAAATTAAACTAAATATAGCTCACATGACCCAATCTTAAGCCGATCAGTTCCAAAATTCATAATGATCGGTTGATAAGTTTAAGAGTGAATCCTGTACATAGAAACATACAAGCAAATACACATATCTAACTTTATACAGGGTGTTTCAAAAGTCTTGGGAACATAACGATTTTTAATAACTCAAAAACTATTAGGAGTTGAAAAATGAAATTGGTACCGTTGGAAAGGTTAAAGTTTCAAGTTTTGTGGGGAATCTTCAAAGTTGCTCAATATGAGCACCATTCGTCACACGGCAGACATCTAGTCGATAGTCCATTTCCTGCCAAACGCGTTCCAGCATCTTGACGTCAATGGTTCCCACAACTGCCGTTACTCGAGCCTTTAGTTCGTCAATATCTCTTGGAAGGGGCGGCACATAGACTTGTTGCTTGACAAAGCCCCAAAGGAAAAAGTCACACGGGGTAAGATCTGGAGACCTAGGAGGCCAGGGCATGAGAACGTCATCACCTCGCCCAGATCTCCCAATCCATCTACCAGGCAGCCTTGTGTTAGGAAACTGCCTTACTCTAAGACTCCAGTGTGGTGGTGCACCATCTTGTTGAAAAATGAAGTCATCAAATTCTGCTTGTTCCAACTGAGCCATTAACCAGTCTTCCAGCATGTTGAGATAGGATTCACCAGTGATAGTTGCCTCTTCAAAGAAGAACGGTCCATAAACACCTTTCTTGGAAATTGCACAAAACACGTTCACTTTTGGTGAATCTCGCTCGTGCTCAAGAAGTTCATGAGGATTCTCAGTACCCCATATGCGAGTGTTATGCTTGTTAACTTTGCCATTCAGATGGAAGGTCGCCTCATCGCTAAAAACAAGCCGGTCATCAAAGCCGTTATCTTCCAACTTCTCTTGCATTGCAATGCAAAAGTCACGGCGAAGTGGCTTATCAGTGTCCTTCAACTTTTGAACCATCTTTCACAAATTTAGCATGCCATCTGACAATGGATTTCCTTTCAGGGGCTTCTTTTTTAAATTTCCTGCGAAATGCACGCTGAACACATGTCCACGATTCAGTCTTTGCAAATTGGAGGACGCAAAATGCCTTGTCTTGTTTAGAGAACGCCATTACTGCACCTGGAAAGATAACACGAAAATCATTAGTATGACCAAAAACTTGATTAAGCAAGCTTTAAAATGGCACCAGTTTCATTTTTCTACCTGGAATAGTTCATGAGATATACGCATTTGTAATGTTCCCAAGACTTTTGAAACACCCAGTATAATATGCAATATCCTGTAATAAAAGCATATTTAAAATGGAGTTTTACGGAACTTGGAAAGTTTACTGTTTTGTCAGTTTCAATTGTTTATTATTTTTTTTTTTCTATCATTTAACATTTTTTTTTTAGTATTGTTTTCTCTTTTGCTACACCACACTTGAAGAGGTTGGAAAATTTAATCTTTTGTATAAGTTCAGCTCTTGCTAATGCACACTGTGTTATGCATAGAAAAAATATATGTAAACCATATTCGGTTTGTTAGAATAATTCATTTTTACGAAAACGGATCAAAAAATTATTTTTATAGAATGCAATGCTAAATTCTTTACGTATTAGAATAGCATTTTTTTGTTATTTTTATTGCTTATTTGCCTGATTTAATGTTTTTTGTTTTAATGTTTTTTTTGGGTTTTTTTAATGTTTGCTTATGTAATTTTTTATGCTTTAGTTCATGTAATTATTTACTTTTGCTTTGTTCAATTTTGTATTTTTATTTAATAGTAATTTTTGGCTATCTTGAAGCGGTTAGCTCCCATATTTTATCAGCTACTTTTGTCTGTTTTTCGCAGTGGTTACAAATGCAAAAAAAAAAAAAAAATTTTTTTTTTTTTTTTAACAATTTTTTTTTTTTTTTACAAATATCCCTAATTACGATTAAAGATTAGCGTTTTTCAGCGACTTTAAAAAAAAAAAAACCCTTAACCCTTCCACTAAGTCTAGGTGGCAACTAATTTCTTTCTCGATTTGTTCGGAGGAGTTTTTTTAGGGGGAGGGGCGTTGCAACCTGAACTTAAGGTTAGTGGTAAGGTTAGTGGTAAGGTTAAGAGAGGGTATGTTTTTGTTTTATAAGAAACAAATGATAAAATGAAACAGTTTTTATTAAAATTGATATATATTACAAATCAGACATCATAATCACGGCATATCCAATATAGAATGTTGCTGACTGACCAATTGTAGCCCCAATTCCCTCCCCCAAAAAAGCATAGGAAACGAACGCACAAGAATAATTTGCACGGTGAACTAATTTGATCTGTAAACACTGCGAAAAAAAACAGAAAAATCTCGTTGATGAAATATGGCAGCCTCTTTGGGAGCTAACCGCTTCAAGATAGCAGAATATTTTCTAATTAAAAATAATTTTGAAAAAACAACGAAAAAAATCTTTAAAATTTTTATATATTCCCTTTAAAGGCTCAACAATTTGTTTGACTAAAATAGACATCTACCGTATTTTCCTATGTATAATAATGAGAAATTTTTGAACAAATAAGTTTACTTCAAGCTATGTAAATGCCACGAAAACATATCACAAGTAAAGGAAGAAAATAAATTCAAGATGGATGTGGGCGAGTTTGAAGATGGCTCTGACGGAATGAGAACAAGCTGTCCCCGTGTATGAAGGGAGGCGCGAGAGCGCTCTTCTCCCTTAATAGACTCCACAAATTATCTGTGTGTACGTACATATATGCCACCCTGTATCTCATCAACTATTTGATGGATTCAGCTGATTTTTGGCAGAGATAGAGGTTCTAGGGTCTAGTTGATGGCATTTTAATTTCAGTTTACCATATACTTTAGTTTTCCAGAAAATTCCAAAAATCCTTATGAGAAGGCATTGTATTGAGGCATAGCCTTTACAAAAGTAGTGACATTCCATGAAAAATGCCAGTATACTGAAATCATATGCCCTTAATAGGGTTAAGATGAAAATTCATATACACTAAATGTACAAAAGCAAGGAAATTCCCAAATTTTTACACTTTTATTGTCATTAAGGGTATGACTACATATGAACCAAACCATTTCATTATCACATCACTACAGTATAAATCTCTATGCATGAGTGGATGAAGTGTGTGAGGTGCGCCGAAGAAAAATTCCTACCAGTAAAATACATAGCCCTGTTGTGCTCGCATACCCTTAATGACAATAAGTGTAAAAATTTGGGAATTTCCTGGCTTCTGTACATTTAGTGTATATGAATTTTCATCTTAACCCTATTAAGGGCATATGATTTAAGTATACTGATATTTTTCATGGAATTTAATAATGGGTTCTGTTCGTAATTTCGTACAGATTCCCGAGTTCAAGATGTGCATTAAAGTCGTAGGTTAGATCAGCCGACACGTTGTGAAAATAATATCCAAGATGAGAACGGTCGTCCGAATAATCCAAACAATCAATAAAGCTCGTCTTTCTTGAATAGTAAGGTTTCCTACATAAAAATCCTTTTGTTAATCTATAACTTATCTTTCTGTCCTCCATAGAATAAATCTTCAACCGCCTTGATCCAATTTCTGTTTTTTTTTGTTTTTTTTTTTAAAAACTCTACCTTTCCTTTTATTCTACTTAAATATTAATTTATTTACCGGTCACTTTCTTCCTATCAGACTATTCCATCTTGAACTCACACCCAACTGATAAGTGGCTTTTTTTGGGCCACTATCTATACATCCAGAGAATAACTTTAACAGTGTAGGAACAGAATAGTTGACAAAGCCCTTCCCTCTCCTTATGTAAAGAATGGGTTTTAAATAATGAAGTTTAGAAACTCATTCTTAATATGAGGGGGCGTCCTTGTTAACTATTCTGTATCTTTAACAACCTTTTTCATAACACAAGTCTCTTTTTGATCTCAATTCTTGACATAAGGAGTTTATCATTATCTGCAATATTTCTCTTTGGACTATTGTACTCATCGTTGCTACTTAGTTTTTAATTTTTTTTTTTTTTTTTACTATGTTTCACATATATTCTTAATCTACGGTGATGCCCCGTATTCAAAAATGACTGCTGGTGATTATTATCTCCACCAGCCTAGCGTCCACATCGCTTGACCAATCGTCACCAAACTTGGTCAAAATATCGATCATGGTCTAAGTTAGAACTGATTTAATTTTGAGATATGTAGGCCAAGGTCACAGAAAAGGTGGAAGTCTTGGCCTTTGGCCAGGATCAAAGTGTAGTATCTGTTCCGATGGATACTACACCCCATAGACCGGTATTGTCTTGGCCTTCGGGGCTTGATTTCCGCCGGTCTATGGATTTGTCCTGTGCAGTTCTAGGAGGTCCACCCTCCCAAACTTTGCCTTCTCACTCTTTGAGAAGGGGTTAGTTTATTGCTAATAGCCTGAGGCGCCCCTACTGGGGAATGCCGACGGGGCTGCCCAGGCAATTTTTAAAGGTAATAGGTGCTCTTCCTCTAGAGTGCTGACTTATCAAATCCCACTTTCCGACCTTGTGTCACGTTTTACTTTGTGGGAGGTAGATAAATACCAACTTTGGTTTTGTTCCTCGTAGAGAATCTCTATTTGACCCATATTTTAGACAATTAAGTCCAGCATCTTAGATGACTTTGGACTTGAAATTTTGACAGAATTTCAATTTCCGATTTTTCCAAATTTGATGAATGGATCTGATGCTCTTTGATAACAGTAACCTCCTTGCAAAATATCAGCCTGATCAGATAAACAGTTTTTGAGTTATCAAGGTTTCCATAGCATAACTTCGGGATTACTTCATACAATATGGAGAGGTAGGGCTCCGATAAAATTTTGGCTCATCCTTATGTTGTCAGGTGGAGATATGCAGTCATGAGTGACTTCTATTGTAACCCTAACCCTAACCCTAACCCTAACCCTAACCCGGTGCTTCCGAATCGGGAGGGAGAGCCTCAGAAGAGGAGATTCCCATGTCAGTAGGAGAGGGAGCATTCTCTAGCCGTCTGGTCCACAGCTGTAGCCTGGTCTCTTTCTGAGATGTTGTTAGGGGTTCGACATGGCTGAGGAAGCTTCTCCTTGAATTCAGTCGTTGGATGTTGGTTCACGTCCATGAAGGAGATGGCGTTCATTACTGATAGCCTTTATGATTTCTACTCGGCTGGCAACTTCCTTTCTCCCATCTGAAGGGGCAATGACAGTGAGGAGATGCAGGTTGTTCAGGTTGGTGGGCTTCAAGCAGCCAGTGATCAAGCGACAGGTGTTGTTCAATGCTGAGTCTAGGTTTTTGGCATGCGATGATCTCTCTCAAACAAGACGATTATACTTGAATGAAGGGCACATCGAGTGAAATATAGTGGCAAAAATAAATAGCAATCGTGAAGACAATAGCCCGAAAAAAAAAAAACAATGTTACGCTCCTTTAGTATTTATATCTAACCCATGGCGTTCTATACTACAGGCCACTTGGCGACATCGCTGAGAAGCACGATTAGAGGCTTATCGACAAATGTTTGATTTTCAGAGATTTCTAAATTTCAACTATATTTGAAAATACAGTAAAAGTCCAGAATAGTTAACACTCGATAACTCCTACCCCCTCGCACCCCCCCCCCAAAAAAAAACAATATAATTATATCAAACTCCTTATTAAATTCTTTACCTAACCAGCTAAGTTTTAACGTTTATAACACTTTATTTTATGAAATCTATGTCGACTTTCAATGGCGGCCAACAAATATAGGTACGTTGTGGCTGCCATTGAAAGTCGATTGTCGAGAAGACCGATATTATAGACGAAAACGAGTGAAATAAAAAAAAAATGTTATAAACGTTAAAACTTGGCTGGTTAGGTAGAGAATTTCATTCTAATGAGTTTTATATGAATTGTGTCATTGTTTTGGGTATACGAATTATTGAGTGTTAACTATTCTGTCTTTTTACCGAAAATGCACAGAATAACATACGACCCCATACCTGAGAATAAGATATGTTGAAAGATAAATAAATTCAAATACTGATAAGTATGAAACAAAACAGAGATGATTAAAATGTCTGGTAAAACATAGGATCCACGTATTTTCATTTATTTATCTTTCAACAATTCTTATCCTCATATATTGATCAGAATTTGTACTTGGATGATTCGAACAACTGTTTGTATCTTACATGTTATTCTCACAACGTTTCAGCCGATGTAACCTCCAACCTTCTTCAGGTGCATCTCCTCGAACTCGGGAAGCCATAAAGAGTTCCGTTTGAAATTTCGTACAGGTTTCCGAGTTTGATGAGACTGACCTGAAGAAGATTGGAGATAATATTATCTGAAAGTTGTGAGAACAACATACAAGATGAGAACAGTAGTCCAAATAAGCCAAATTATCAATCCTTATCTAAAAAAATTCCGAAACATATGGGTCAAAATGTCATTCTATGTATTGTCAAATATAGTTGAATTAAAAAAAAAACAAAAAAAAACGCTGAAAATCAAACATTTGTCAATAGATCTCCATTCGTGTTTCTCAGCTGCGCCATAAAGTGGCCTGTAGCATAGGACGCCATGATCTACTCCCAAATTATATCCACTAATTTGATCTAAAAAAAAAATAATAAATAAATTAAAAAAAAAAAATAAATAAATTAAAAAAACAAAAACAAAACTAATTTGCATGATTTTTTTTAAGTATCTTTATTTTTATTTATTTTGTTTTGCTTGCAATTCTGTTCATTGTTGTGTGGCATGTGTATTTTCTCTTTCTGTTATGTAGGAAACTGGAATCGCTCCCCCCGATTGTCCCCTTACCTGCATGGGATACGGTTCCTTTCTTCGATGCGGGCAGCCGTTGCATGCAGATCCTCCTCAGACACGGTGGACAGTATACCAAATAGCATTTTGACTCCAGACAACCAGTTAGCATTAGCCGAGCAGGGTTATTATGATTCCTTCCCGTCTCCTCAGAAAGACGAAAGTTCGACGACACAATCTGCCAGTTTAACACCAAAACCTCGGCAGCCCTTAACTGCCGCGGAAAAACGTCAAAAATTCAAAGCGAGCAAAAGCTCACAACCCTGGTCGCTTATTATAGAACCCGAAACGAACGCGGAACAACATACTGCTGAATCCCAACCTTCGACGAGCACGATTGCCACTAGTGTAGACTCGTCTATATCCAGTGACAATGCGGATCGAGGCTGGAACCGTAGCCAAAGGTCGGTTAGTGCTCTTCGTTGGTCGTATTTAAACTCTAAGAGCAGAGATAGCTTTTCTAGTACGTCTAGCATTAGCCAAGCTCGACAAATCCAGGTTTCGAAATTGATGAATAATGACGAGGATGACGCGGACTACCAGCTTTATCATCCATTTCCGCAGACGTCTGAAATGCTAGACGGCACAGAAGATGTGTTTCTTCCAGACCAACCCGACCGACCTCCAGATCTCGATTTTCACGACAGTCATCGTGCAGATTTCAACTCTTCGTCAACACAGACCAGCCCTGAAGTGTCCGACTGGAAAAGCCGTTTGTCTACTGTCAATGTGTATGGTGGCGACTGTTTGTGCTCCCCTATTACGCAATCCACCCCTAACAAATGTGATACTGTAACATCAGGTTATTTAGCTGATGGAGAGTGTAGCCTCCGAGAACCTGAGATTTCGCGACACACCAGAGATCTTTACAGAGATGCACTGCCTTCTAATATTGATTTGGAAGATCCTAACGCCTGTCATGTACCTCGAGATTCCAGTGATTTGTGGATCGATTCCGAAATGTCTATTAATTCTGAAGACATTTCATCTTATTCTGGACAAGAAGTGAGTATCCTTTTTTTTTTAAATTTATTTATTGATTTGTCATTATTATCGTCTTGAATTGAAACTAATTCCTTTTTCTTTAATTATTTTAAATCTTAAAAATACCAATAAAAAGTATTATTTTAATATTTAAACCTTTTTTAAAATAAATTCTTCTCCGAGATATTCTTTGTTTCATAAAACAAAAATAAAATTAAACAAAGAAAATTTATTTAAAAAAAAAAAAAAAAAAAATTTCGTTACTTTGCATTCTAATATATTTCAGTTATTTATTTTTTTTTTCAAATATAGTCATGTTTACAATTTTTGCCTTGAAAAAAGTTAAAAATAACATTTTCTAATATGAGGTAAAGTAACGAAAAAAAAATGTTAATTTAAATTTAAGAACTGTCCGATTTTTTAATTTTTTTTTTATTTTGATTTTTTTTAAAGAAATGGTTAATTTTCAAAGTGTAATCCCTTGGGCGGGCCCCCATCTTGGCAGGACAACATCCACTTCATACCTTCATCCCTATTTCTTTTGCTCCCACTCAGAGATTAAACTGCATGTTTTCGGTTGTAAACGAATAGGAAAACAGTGAGTGGTTTACTCTTAGTATAGGTTGGGAGGGTCTTACTAACCTGCCCCTCATTTTATTTGGTTTACCTGTTTTTCTTCTGTGTTGGCCTTTTGGCTAAGATCAAAGTGTAGTATCTGTTCCGCCGGTCTATGGGTCTGTCCTGTGCAGTTCTAGGAGGTCCACCCTCCCAGGCTTCGCCTCCCCTCTTTGGGGAGGAGTAAGTTTATTGCTTACTGCCTGAGGCGCCCCTACCGGGGAATGCCGACGGAGCTGCCCAGGCAATTTTTAATGGTCAGAGTGCTCACCTCTCGGGCGCTGGCTTTTCAACCCCCACTTTCCGACCCGACCTTGGGTCACATCTTACCTTGTGGGAGTAAGATAAAACTGGCCTTGTGCCTAACTCCTGGAGAGGAGTAAATAATACCTGTTTTTCTTAGTTTTTTCTTGTCCCACTCCACATCATTTTTCATCAAATTGTAAATATATTTTGTGAATAAAATTCATTTGAAACCATTTTAACTAAAGTAGTCCCTGTTTATTTGCCTCCAAACAGGAGCAAAGTTTGACACAAGGTCGGTTTTTAATGTAGTGAAAATTCAGCTCCCCAAAAAGGGGCATTCTGGATTGGGACAAAAATTTAAATTTCCTCAGTCTAGAAGGATTTCTCCTTCACCGACCGAGGACAGAAGAGATGCAGTGTAGCATCTGAACAGATACTACACTTTGCATTATTTCTTTGCAGAAAATATTTTTAAAAAATTACATTCAAAACAAATTAGGTACAAAACTTTGCTCCTAGCCAAAAGGCCAAGTAAGTGTGGTATTGTGGTGACTGGTGCTTGTATAGATCGGTCAACATGCATCTACTTAAAAGTCGGATAGACAGAGGATGACCAATGATCCCATACACTTTTAATGGCCTTGTGCCTAATTTGTGAAATTGAACTTTTTTGCAAATAAATACTTCAAAGTTTACTATTTGTTCTGTCCTTAATCAGAGGAGACATTTTTCTTGACTGAGGTAATTTTTAAATTTTTGTCCCAATTTACCATTCCCCTTTTAGGGAGTTAGATTTTCTCCATTCAAAGAAACCCACCATATGACAAACTTTGCTGTCATTGGGACTCTCCTCCTCCTCCTCCTCCTCCTCCTCCTCCTCCTCCTCCTCCTCATCATCATCATCATCATCGGTTTAATGTCCATTTTTGCATGCTGGCATGTGTTGAATCGTTTGAAGAAATTGACTTCCAAACAAACCTATCTCTGCCCAGGTCTTTATTTATCCCTCTATTTCTCAATTCCATCCTTATCACTTCCTCCCATAAAGAATCTTATGCCTTCCCCTGTGAACTGAACCCGCTACCTCAACTGTTCTACATCTCCTAACCAAAGAACTCTCATCCATTCTTTCAACATGGCCATGCCATCGAAGTCTACTGTTCTGCACACATCTCCCTATACTGTCCAGATTTAATCTTCCTCTAAGGTTAGCACATCTAAGCCTGTCTTTAAGACTCACATTACACATCAATCGTATTATTCTTATCTAATTTCTCTCCATGCAACGCATGTCCTCAACCCTCACTGACCAGGTTTCATATCTATACATCATCACACTGCGTACACATACTTATTGACTTTTCCCTTGGTCGACACTCCACTGTTTTATAATGACAGAAGTTTCTTGAACTAACTCCATCCACTCTTAATTCTTGCAATCACACCAGCACCTGCTCCACCCTGTGCTCCAATAATATCACCAAGGTAACAACATTTCTGAACAACCTCAATAGCTTTGTGTGAATATGTATTGTCTATGAACTGAAAGTGGTAGTATGCTGTCGAGACATATATCTAGTAAACTTCTTAGCAATTTTCATTATCATAGAAAAATATTAATGTCTAATATATTGGTCTTAGTTTCTGGGGCTGATTAAGAGCCTTCCCAATTCGCTTCGTGTTCAATTAGCTGAGAATTAAAAATGTTTAATGCATAAAATCATTGTGCCTTTTTATTATTCATCGTGACTTTTTTCTTTTTACGAAGGATGAAAATATCCGAAAGAAAATTTCTACGCGTCAAGAGAAAAATAGTAAGTACTTAAAGTTTAATTTTTAATTTTTATATTACAACTAGCAGAGTTACCTGGCGTTGCCCGGGGCCTTAAAAACATACATACATACATACACGCAGATATTTGCCCTTTATATATAGAGATGACAAAGTTGGCAATTAACAGTTCAATTAGAAATGAGGCCAAGTTAAAATTTTACTGAAATATATTCTTTATTTCATTTTATTTCCAACATATGTTGCTTAATCTCTACCTTTATAATAAAGTTAGGTATGTTTATATATTTTATGTACAGGATTTACTCCTAAACTAATTAACCGATCATCGTGAACACAGCTGCTAGGCGTAAGGGGTCCCAATTTCGGCTATATTTAGTTTTATACAAAGGGGGTTAGAAAGGAGCGGAAGTCCTTCATGGGAGAATTCAGATATCTCCGATTTTTGTGAAATTTTAACAATAGGTATTAGACATGAATTAATGAATATTCTCGAAATTTTAGTTTCTTTGGAGTATTTTAAAGGGTTTTAGGGGGCATGATATAGACAAAACTTCCCATTTGAAAACTCAAAATTGCATTGAATTTGATCCATTATATCTCGATTTTAATCTTCATAAGGGGACATAAAAGTGGTGCAAAACTGTTTTAGTTCACCATAGCATCAACTGTAGAATGGTCACACTTGATATCTTAAGCCCTATGGGCTGAGTTTTCAGTGTTTTTGTGAAACCGTACGTATGGATGGACAATCAAACTAATGTATAGTGTTATTTGAAATTAAAATTATATATATAAAAGGAAATTTACATCATCTTTGAGGCAAGCATGAAAATGTATTTAAGTGAAATATTTTGAAAATCAACACATTGTGCAATTTAAATGAAAAAACCGTCTGATAGTAAAAAAAAGAAAAAAAAAAAAGAAAAAAAAAAAGAAAAAAAACAAACAAACAAACAAACTATAAGACAGTCTCGCCTGACTAAGTTGTTCTACAACGAAAGCTTGTAAAAAAAAAAAAAAAATTTTTTTAATTAAATTTTTTATTTAAATTGCACGATGTTGATTTTCAAAATATTTTACTTGTATATATGTGTTTTGGAATTTTTGAGATAAGGATTAATAATTTGGATTATTTAAACTACTGTATGTATGCTCTTACATACATAATTGAGCACTCTGGTCATTTCTCCTATACTAAAAAAAACACATTCCACACATACGTGTGGAATTCATTTCCAGCAGTATATTACATAATTACGTATCACACGGTTAATTTTATCCATGGGGCTGGGAATAAACTTAAAAGTATAAAGTAAAAAATAAAACTGTTAAAGTTTCAAACCTGTGCCGCCATAAGGTGTTGTCTTGACTTGAAATTAATTTGTAGAAATCCTCTTCGATAAGAGACACTAAGTGTATTAAATATTATTGTAAAACATTGTATGAAAAGGAAAGCATGAATTCGGAAAAGGATACGTTTCCTTGAAGAGGGGTAGCAGATGTTGAGGGGTCCCCAAAATACATGAAGCGTGGTAGTCGTGTTCCTTTTTTCTTTTTTTTTTTTTTTTTTTTTTTTTTTTTTTAGCCTGTGGAGCACAGCGAGGAGCTGGTGCTGGGGTAATTGCAAGAGTTAGAAGTGGATGGAGTAATTTCAGGGAACTTCTGCCATTACTAACTAGCAGAGTGTTACCGCTGCCGACCAAGAGAGGAGTCTATCAGGCCTGTGTACATAGTGTAATGATATATGGAAGTAAAACCTGATCAGTGAGGATTAAAGACATGCGATGCATGGAGAGAAATGATGTGTGATGGGAGTCTTAAATACAGGTTTAGATCTTATGACCTCAGAGGAAGATTAAATCTTGACAGTATAGAAAGATATCTTCAAAACAGAAAACTTAGTCACATTGGAATAATGGATGAGAGTTCTTTGGTTAGATGTAGAATATGACTTGGCCGGAGATAAGTTAACTTGGGAGTCAATTTCTAAAAGCCGTCAAACACATGCCAATATGTAAAACACATTATACTGATGATGATAATGATGTTAATTGAAACTTAAGCATGAGGACATGCATTGCATGGAGAGACATGATATAGGAATGATATACGATATATGTATGAGTCTGAAAGACGAGCTTAGATCTGATGACCTCTGAGGAAGATTAAATCTGGACAGTATAGGGAGATGTGTGCAAAACAGGCAACCTTGTTGGTATGGTCATATTGAAAGAATGGATAAATGTGCTTGGATTAGCAGATGTAGAACAGTTGAGGTAGCAGGGTCAGTTGATAGGGGAAGGCCAAGGAAAACATGGAAAGTAGTTATAAGGATGAATTAAATATCGACCTGGCCAGAGGCAAGCCAACATGTACAACGGACGTTCAACCGAATGTGATAAAGAAGGTGTCTTAGGTTCAGTGCTTATCACTGGTCTTAATTTAAAAAAAAAATTATAATCGCTCCAGACAAGGCATGAAGCCACTTCTTGATGTAAGGAGTTAACAAAGGATGAAAGATGATTATTGCGAAGATAGAAAAAAGACTTGAAAAAACCAAGGCTATAGGTAGGAGGAAAACAGTCAGCAGGAAGAGAGTTCCACAAGCCTGCAGTTCTTTTGAAAGAAGCTACTGGAATAGGAAATTGTATTACAGTGAGATATCAAAATGGTGAATTGATGGAGACCACTAGACCAATGAGTCAAACGAAAGAAAGCAGAGAATAGATCACATAATACGAAGAACACGTGCCATAATACTATTTATAGAAAAGACTGAGACTAGCAAAATTACGTCTAGGAGAGAGGGTGCAGAAAAGAAGAAAGGGTGGGGCCCAATCAAATTACAGATATGTTTCTGCACCTTATCAAGAACCCTCACATAGGACAGAGATTCACCAGCCCAAATATGACAACAGTACTTCATGCCTGGAAAGGTGCTTGGAAGAATGCATATCCTAGGACAGAGCCACACCATACCTTATTCCGACAAAGGAGGGTCTAATGATTTAACCCCGCTGCTGTTAAATATTTCAAATATTTCTGAAAAGAAAGAATATAAAAAAATTATCGAAGTTGTATTTAACCCCTTGTAAATGATAGTATCCAAATTTTCACTGAGTTTCTCTCAATTTTGATTGTATCATCAAATAGGTTGGTATGCTAGACAATCTTGCAATCTCTGATTCAAGGGAATGTCTGTTTATTTCGGTCGTTGTTTGCATTCTCTCTCTCCCAACCATCCAATCTCCCAATCTTTCTGTTCTACTAGAAATTTAATCTGACCTCCAGAAAGACAATATCTCACGTTCATACACTGTATCAAATAAGCCTTTTCTTAAGGGTTGGATTGTTTGTAGATGAAGTTTTACTATTGAGTCACTACTTATCATGGCCAAGAGTCACACGGTGATAATGGTTAATGAGATAGAAATAACTGCCAGCCGAGAGATGAGGAACACTATGGGAGTACTAACATGGATCAGTGGTATGAACTGAAAGATGAGGAACACTATGGGAGTACTAACATCGATAAACGGTATGAACTGAAAGATGAGGAACACTATGGGAGTACTAACATTGATCAATGGTATGAACTGAAAGATGAGGAACACTATGGAAGTACTAACATTGGTCAATGGTATGAACTGAAAGATGAGGAACACTATGGGAGTACTAACATTGGTCAATGGTATGAACTGAAAGATGAGGAACACTATGGGAGTACTAAAATTGATCAATGGTATGAACTGAAAGATGAGGAACACTATGGGAGTACTAACATTGATCAATGGTATGAACTGAAAGATGAGGAACACTATGGAAGTACTAACATTGGTCAATGGTATGAACTGAAAGATGAGGAACACTATGGGAGTACTAACATTGGTCAATGGTATGAACTGAAAGATGAGGAACACTATGGGAGTACTAACATTGATCAATGGTATGAACTGAAAGATGAGGAACACTATGGGAGTACTAACATTGATCAATGGTATGAACTGAAAGATGAGGAACACTATGGGAGTACTAAAATTGATCAATGGTATGAACTGAAAGATGAGGAACACTATGGAAGTACTAAAATTGATCAATGGTATGAACTGAAAGATGAGGAACACTATGGAAGTACTAACATTGATCAATGGTATGAACTGAAAGATGAGGAACACTATGGAAGTGCTAACATTGATCAATGGTATGAACTGAAAGATGAGGAACACTATGGAAGTACTAACATTGATCAATGGTATGAACTGAAAGATGAGGAACACTATGGAAGTACTAACATTGATCAATGGTATGAACTGAAAGATGAGGAACACTATGGAAGTACTAACATTGATCAATGGTATGAACTGAAAGATGAGGAACACTATGGAAGTACTAACATTGATCAATGGTATGAACTGAAAGATGAGGAACACTATGGAAATACTAACATTGATCAATGGTATGAACTGAAAGATGAGGAACACTATGGAAGTGCTAACATTGATCAATGGTATGAACTGAAAGATGAGAAACACTATGGGAGTACTAACATTGATAAATGGTATGAACTGAAAGATGAGGAACACTATGGAAGTACTAACATGGATCAGTGGTATGAACTGCGTTTGATTACTTATGGGCTGGTTTAGGTCAATAATTTGTTGAAATTGGATTCAGAAGACAACCAAGTTGTAATCAGCACCACATATTTTCAAATATTTCTTGTATGTTATTTCTTCAAATCAATCATCTTGAGAAAGTCTTAAAGTAAAGACGAAACGTTGATGAATTTATAAATTTTTTTTTTTTTTTTTTTTTTTTTTTTTTTTTTTTTTGGTTACATGATTGGACCTTGTGTCTCCAATATTGTCTGAAGATATGTTTCTATCGGATAATACAGAAATCAAATGTTTCCTTTAAGGACTTCTCTATGCGATGTTGTGAAGGGTGCTAAAGAAGAGACTGTTTGGAATCTCATGAATCATACTATAAAATGAAATTATTCCTAAATCGTCTTGGAAACAATCGTACACCATATAATCGTTGGATTTGAATTCTTGGAACAATGTCCGCATTTTGTTGATCTCGAATCTGTTATATAATAATACCTGCCCCAGGACAGACAAAATTAATTCCCCAAACAGAAGTTTTGCACCACTTTTTATCTCCCCTTACAAAGATTAAAATCAAGATATAATGCTACTAAACTGTATGCCTAGAATCTTTATTCAATTTTGATCAAAATCGATTAGATGATTTTGGTTCTAGAAAATGTCTAAAATTTAAGGGGTCTTATGAAGAAATTGAAATTCAGGGAATCTCGTTTAATTGGTGTCTAATGACTATGAATAAAATTTAAAACAAATCTGAAATATTTCGATTTTCAAATGGGAATTAGTCCCAAATTATGCACCCTAAGACCCTTTAAAATACTAAAAGAAACCGGAAATTTCGGCAATATTTATTAATTGATGTCTTATAAGTTATTGTAAAAATTTCACAAAAATCAGAGATATCCGAATTTTCAAATTTCTTAAATACTCCCAAAAAACTGAAATTTAGAGAATATTTATTCCTTGATGTCTCATACTTATTGTTAAAATTTCACAAATCAAAGTATCTGAATTTTCACGAAGGGCTTCTACCCCCATCTTTGGTCCCTTTGCATAAAACTAAACCAAATATAGCCCGCATTACCCACCTTTACGCCTAGAAGCTGTGTTCTAAAATTCATAATGATTGGTTAATTCGTTTAGGAGTTAATCCTATACATACAAATATATAAACATATGCACATACATAACTTTATATAGAGATATTGTGAAAATGAATTTCCACTTTTAATTTTACTGTTGGTGCAAACTTGGACCATATGCAGTACCAAACTATGCCCTTTTTGCAGATTTTGGGGGCTTATTTTTATTATATCTCCTCATGTTGTATCCACAGTCTGCCCTGTGACTTAAATGAATTAAAGTAAATGATAGATTTTGGCCTTTTGGCTAAGATCAAAGTGTAGTATCTGTTCCGATGGATACTGCACGCCTGTCCTGTGCAGTTCTAGGAGGTCCACCCTCCCAGGCTTCGCCTCCCCTCTTTGGGGAGGAGTAAGTTTATTGCTTACTGTCTGAGGCGCCCCTACCGGGGAATGCCGACGGGGCTGCCCAGGCAATTTTTAAATGGCCAGAGTGCTCACCTCTCGAGCGCTGGCTTTTAACCCCACTTACTCGACCCAAGCTGTGGTCACATCTTACTTGTGGGAGTAAGATAAAACTGGCCTTGTGCCTAACTCCGCGAGGAGTAAATAAATATCTTTAGAATAAATGTTGCGTTTGAAACAGGGAAAAGATAGCTATTTTGGCACGATTTTGACCTTCACTAACCATAAGAT
Organism: Sepiola atlantica; assembly: GCA_963556195.1. Lineage (NCBI taxonomy): Eukaryota > Metazoa > Mollusca > Cephalopoda > Sepiida > Sepiolidae > Sepiola > Sepiola atlantica. The sequence goes on along the minus strand of OY744540.1, from coordinate 67,074,146 downwards.
TCTCTTTGTCAAGTGGTTAAGACACTGTTGACTTAAAGCAGTCCGGGTTTGTCAGCACAGATCTAAATCCTTGCTGCAAAGAAGGTGGGCTCCCTCTACCGTGCCAGTAAACTTCTCACACCTGACATTATCCTATATCTCTACAAAGCCACCATCCACCCATGCATGGAGTATTGTTGCCACATCTGGGCTGGGGCATCATCTACTAGTCTCTCCCTCTTAGACAAGGTCCAAAAAAGAGTCGCCAACTTGATAGGTCCTTCACTATCTACCAAGCTCCAGCCCCTGTCCCATCGCCGCAATGTTGATTCCTTGTGCCTGTTTTACAAGTAATTCAATGTATTGTGCTCTGATGAGCTTGCTGCTCTGGTACCCCCACGACGTAACCTCACTAGCCCAACCCGACAATCTGTCAAATCCCATCCATTCACTGTGGAGGTCCCCAAATGCCGAAGAGCTTTCTACTCCAAAAGCTTCCTTCCTCGTGCTGCTCGACTCCGGAACTCCCTCCCTGCTCCCGGCTTTCCTGACGTTACTGACATGCAGAAATTTAAAACTAATGTAAACAGACATCTTGCTGCACAGCTCATAATTTAGATTGCCCCCTCCTCAAACCTTCAGCCTTTTTTCTCAGTAGCCCCTTACATCTACAGTGGCCTGCCTTGTTTGGGGTGAACTATGTTAAAAAAAAATAAAAAAATGTCACATGTTTTTTTTTTCTATGTAGAATTTTCTATATCCCACATGCATAGATATATATTATCCATTTATATAATAAGGAATTTGTCTATGACAAGTACAGGTATCTTTGTAAAAAACAAAATTTACTAATATATATATATATATATATATATATATATATATATATAATGGACAATTGGAAAAACAAAGGTCATGTTCAACACGTATGCCACAAAAAACCCAGTCACAGTAAAAGGTGAAAATGTCCATGAAGTTGACAACTACATCTACCTAGGGAAGATGGTGAGAAGCGACGCTGACATCATGCCCAAAATCAAACTGTGAATTGCGCTTGGATGGACAGCCTTTTCCAAAGTAGACGACATCATGAAGAGTAGAAAGTGCACAATGCACATTAAACAGAAATTGTTCAATGAATACATCATACCTGTTATGACATATGGTAGCAAAACATGGGAACTTAATAATGCAGCAATAGAAAAGCTAAGAGTGGCACGATGCAAAATAGAATGCATTATGCTCAGCATTAGTTTACATGAAAGAAAAAGAAACACCTGGATCGGACAGCAAACTGGAGGAAATAAAATAATCACCACCATACAGACGGCAAAACCTAGATGGGCAAACCACTTTTCGAGATATACAGTAAACAGGTGTAAATATAGAGCGACAGAATGAACTCTGAGACAATGCAAAAGACCTAGAGGAAGTGACAAAACCCCGGTGGAGGGACGACCTCAACAGCCAACTGGGTCCTACTTGGCCATGTTTAGCCAGGGATAAAACAAGGGGAAAGGTAAACAGGGATGGGTTCCTTTTCCAGGAGTTATCAAAACCCCTAATGATGATGATGATGATGATATATAATTTTGTGTTATAGTTATGGCCAGAGTGGTCAATTACTTGTGCAAGAGCAAAGATATTTATTTTAATCGACACTATACATTAGTTTGATCTTCCATCGGTACCTTCAGTTTCATGGAAACATTGGTAACTCAGCCCGTAGGGTTGATCATACCAAGTGTAACTCATTCATCAGATAAAACATAAAAATGATGAATTAGTTATATTTAGTATATTTAACTCTGCTGACTGTATATATACACAACACTATATGTATATATATATACACAACACTATATGTATATATATATACACAACACTATATGTATATATATACACAACACTATATGTATATATATACACAACACTATATGTATATATACACAACACTATATGTATATATACACACACAACACTATATGTATACATGTATATATACACACGCAACACTATGTATACGCGTATATATACACATGCAACACTATGTATACGCGTATATATACACACGCAACACTATGTATACGCGTATATATACACACGCAACACTATGTATACGCATATATACACACACGCAACACTATGTATACGCGTATATATATATACACACGCAACACTGTATGTATACATGCATATATATATACACACACACAACGCTATATGTATATATGTATAAACACAACGCTATATATATGTATAAACACAACGCTATATGTATAAACACAACGCTATATGTATAAACACAACGCTATATGTATATATGTATAAACACAACGCTATATGTATATATGTATAAACACAACACTATATATATATATATATGTATAAACACAACGCTATACGCGTGTGTGTATATATATATATATAACACAAACTCCATGCATTTTAGCCTGACGATTTCCTACAGGGAGGAAACTGTAGCTTAATTGCCATAAATATATTTTCATAACTTACTATGTGTATATATATATATATATATATATATATATATAATTAAATGACTTATTAGTTTATTTCAAAAGCAATTTATAACAAACGTCCCCTTTCAATTTTTTTCAAAGCTAATAATTCCTGAATACATATTATGAAATTATAAACAAAACAAGATTCTGATTAATCAATTTTTCCCTTAAGAAAACACAAATAGTAAAATAATAATAAATTGGAAACTTCTGATAAAAAAAAAATTCATTAAAAATATTTCCAGTAGGACACGGAAATTGTTAATTGACACATTTTGGTTTCAAAAGTTATTTTTATAATATAACAAATGGGATAAATTAACTAAAAACGATATCTTGAAAAATAACAAACATTTTTATATATTATTAAGAAAGGATATCTTTAAAAAATTAATATTTATGTATATTTAAATATATTATGCTTTAAGGTAAACCTTTTAGTTAATTAAAAAATAAATAAAAGCAAGTCTGTTTACAATTGTTTTAAAGCTAGTTTATTCCAGAAGGCATATTGCATATTATAAACAAAACAAGATTCTGATTTAGCAGTTTTTCTTTCTTCATACGAAAGACCAAATAATAAAATAAAAATAAATTGAAAACTTCTCATCAGAAAATTAATGAAAAATATTTCTAATAGGATATAGAAAAAATTTTAATTGGCACATTTTAGCTTAAAAAAATATTTCCAAAGTTTTTTTATCATCAAAATCATCATGATCCATCGCTGTTACAAGCCAAGAAGCAGTTTTGTTTTGCTTTTTTTTTTCAAATTTTAAAAGAAAGAATTTAATGGTTTCAGAGTTCACTTAAAGAACATATGCATTATGAGTTCACAATAAGAAACGAAAAGTTATAATTTTGTTTTAACATATAAAAGGCGTGATAAAATTCTTAGTTACAACTTGCCCACAGATCCTAACATTATACTGGGGTGTCATGCCTCTACCAGACAATTGACAAATGTTGCATCTGTTATGGTTCAGAACTAAACCACAACAGACGAAACATCTCATGATTGCCTATTCAAGGCATGAAACCCGGTGTAATGTTGAGATCTGTGAGGTAAGTTGTAACTGTATTACTAATGGATATTTCGTATCCGTTTGAAACCGAAACTATACTATTACTATCTTTCAATGCTCAATTAAGGTGGGGGGTAGTGTAGTATCTGTTCTGTTATCATGATACCAACCTCCCAGGCATTACCTCTTTTTTTTTTTTTTAGATGGATAATGTGGTATCGGTTCTGTGGTCATGATACCTTCCTCTCAGAGATTACCATCTCGTTTGGGGGAGGGGATAGTGTAGTATCTGTTCTGTTGTCTTGACACCATCCTCCCAGGCAGTATCTCTTCCTTTTTGGGGGTGGGTTGGTTGGTGGGGTGCTAGTGTAGTATATATTCGTTTGTTATTATACTATCCTTATAGACATTACCTCTTCTTGAAGGGAGGAGGGTAGTGTAGTATCTGTTCGTTCATCATATATACTAAATAAAAAAATACACAACAGGAGGGAGCAGATTATCTCTAGTGTAAGTAATGTTTTTTTTTTTATTTTATTTTTTTTTTTAACATAGTTCACCCCAAACAAGGCAGGCCGCCACTGTAGACGTAATGGGCTACTGAGAAAAAAGAGAAGGTGGATGGGTGGGGTTAACCTAAGTTCGCAGCAAGATATCTGTTTACATTAGTTTTAAATTTCTGCATGTCAGTACTGTCGGGGAAACCGGGGGCAGGGAAGGAGTTCCAGAGGCCAGCAGCACGAAGAAAGGAACTATTTGAGTAGAAAGCTCTCCGGCATCTGGGGACCTTCACAGTGAATGAATGGGATTTGGTTGATTGTCGAGTTGGTCTAGTGAATTTATGTCGAAGGGGCACCAGAGTAACCAATTCATCGTTTACTGATTTCTTTATCACTTGTCTGAAAATGAGTTTGTAATTGGCATCTTCAACCACAACAGGAGCAACATTCAAGGATTTAAAAAATTGTTTCAACCTTCCATCACTATTGTACAATATAAGAAAACGGTATATTGCTCCCGCTTCTTCTTCAAAACCTTACATTCTGGTGACGGTGTCACAATAAAAACACCAGTTTCTGGTCAGTCACTTAACCAGTTTAGGGGTAGACTTTATCAGCCAGCCTTGTAACCCCTTCCTTCCCTATTAGGCTCTTGAAGGGTTTACTTTTTAACTAGCCTGTTTGGAGTCCAAGGGATTGAACGCTGGTGGTGGGATTTCTTTCAGGCTTGGTTTGCCTTGAAGTGATTTTACCTTCTCCATTTTTATTATTAGGATTAGCTCCTTTCATAAAATGGTTTCCCGCCTTGTTTGGAGCGACTTCCATTAAAAAATTGTCTCTTCAGAGCATGAAACCCTGTGTAATGTTGGGTTATGTGAGATAAGTTTTAACTAAGTATTACATATAAGTAATATGTTTGTTTTTTGTTTACCGATGTCTTTATCACTTGTCTGACGATGACTTTGTAATTGGCAACTTCAAAATAAACCTGATCTTTTTGTTTTGTCGCATGTTGTTGTGCTCCAGTTCTTTTCAATCATGTCTATCATCTTGTCACTAATGACCACGTTAGGCACAGATGACCGGTTGGTGAGGAAGGCAAATGGATGGTCCACCCTCTTTTATCATACCGACACCAAGTTTCTATCAAATAAACACACTGTCCCGGTTCTCTCTTGACGACAAAGAGGCCATAACAGTACCCCTCCGCCTATTGAATCACAGCTCCGACCAACCAACCTACTTATTGTATGGCCGACAGAAAAACGTCAACACTGTTTTTATGGTATTAAGTTAACCATTCACCTTTTACTACCTCCCTCTCGGCTCCGCGTCTCTTTTTATTTATATCTTTTTATTTATATCTTTTTGTGATGTTTATTTTTTTTTTTGGTTGTTTATTCTAACCCCGTGTAGATTTCGCCTGTGTTTTTTTTTTAGCCATTTCATTTCTCGTTACAGCTGTTATATGTCGGTACGAGAGTGCCCAGTCGGATAGCAGTGGTTTTGCAGAGCCTGAGCAAGAAGTTGTAATAGTCAACGTACCATTCCCAAATTTAGATTCTCTTTCTGTCCATAAAGTAAGTTACAATTTATTTATTTAAAAAAAAAAAAAAAAAAAAAAAATCTCTTTTAAATGTGGGCCTCATCGTGGGTTAACACTCAATTCACAATGTTTCGGACGATGTATTTTCCGATCTTTTTCAGGTGCCTCTTTACGGATTTGTCAAACTTGGAAATCTTTGTCGATCTCGGAACTTGTACAGAGTTTCAAAGTGAACCCTTTATTTAATCCACGAGGGTAGATTGTTCTCATTCCTTGAATTTAACCCCGTAGATTAAATAAAAGAGTTCAGTTGGAAGTTTCATTCAGGTTCCAGAGTTCGATACAAAGATTCCCAAGATCGACTCGAAGGTTCCACAGTTTGGACAGATGCACTTGAAGAATGTCGGAGGTTACATCGTCCGAAACGTTGTGAAAATACAAACTAAGATGAGAATAGTAGTCCGAATAATGCAAATCAATTTTATTTTTTAAATTTTTATCTTGACAAGGAGTATTTGTTCGACTCTCAAATCTGCAGACAGTCTTGTGTGTGTGGAGGGGGGGCATGGGCAATTTTAGTTGGCTGTACTGCCACGGTGGTGCTCGGAAGTCTTTTTACTTGCATTTTTGTTTTATTTTGTAACTTTCTTTTCTATTCTTTTTTTACCAAATTATTTTTAAATACGATTTTTAAAATTAAATTATTCCAGGATCGTTTAGTGATTCACTGATTGAATCAAATTGTGGGTATCTTTCAGAATGATCAGTACGCTGAAAACGCTCAAAAAAACAAATATACAACAAATAAAAGTAACTGTCGTCGATAAAAGTTAATTTAAAACTGACCTGTGATATTTGTTTGTATTTTTAAACCGTTCCAACTGCTATTTAGTAGAAATCAATAGTTTTATCACGCGAACTTGCAAAAAAAAAAAAAAAAAATGGCGCTTGCTCGTAAGACGCCATATTGTCTTAAAAAAAACGAGTAAAAAATGAACAAGAAATTTTTTTTACATCTAATAAAACCTCATTTATAGTACGTAAAAATACAAACAAATATCATAGGTAAGTAGACAAATATCTCTTCTCGACGTAGGTTAAACTCACTTGTTGCATATTTATTTTTATAACCCCGTTCTCGTTAGTTTTTTGGACCCCGTCCGCGACTGTACTGATCATTCTGAAAGATACCCCAAATTGTTATAAAAACTATAACTAATTGTGTTGAGGTAATGTTTTAATCTTTATTTATAAAATTATTGGATGTAAATAACATTTAATCTTTTAATCTGATATACTGGAAATTTTAAATCAAGAAATTCCTCTATTCCACAGTTTAAGTGCCTCAAAATTCCTTTTGAAAACTTTGAAAGCTCACAAAGTAATTCATTTTTTTTTTTTAACTATCAAAAGATTAAAATTTTTACAAAGAAACCGAAATTCTCTATGGTGGATTTAATGTTGTAATTAAATTTGTTTAAATAGGATTTTTTAAATTTCTTTTTATTTTACGCTAATACATTCTTCATTTAAAAAAAAAAAATTAATTAAAAGTCAATAAAAAATGTGAGTCACGTAATGGAAATAAACACAGACAGATGACCACACAAATTTTATTATTATAGATTTTTACATTTTTTCATTGCTTTTATTTGATTGTTTTCATGTTTATATTGAAGAACTTAATTAAATGTGTTCAATACAAAATCTTTTTTTTTTTATATATATACTCAAATTATGGGCCTTACGGACCCAAATTCTAGTATATATAAAATTGTTTTTAATACCGCTAATACGTAGTAAAAGCAAAATAAATTGTTTGGAACTATTAGAAGAATTTCCAACACTATTGATAATGTTTACCCATTCATTTATTTATTTTTTATTATCGCTTATGTTTGAATTCATGTTTTGAAACATGACATAGATAATAAATCTATGACGTCATGCCAAAGCTCTAATTATTTTGTTATGGTAATGTTTTAAGCTCTATTTATAAGAAAGTCAAAATAGCTCAGTTGGTAGACTGGTGATCTTAAAGTTTTGGTTTCGATTTCGAGTCATGGCATCTGATTTATTTGTTAGGAATTTATTATTTATTCTTAATGCAATATGTTCCATTTCTAAAAGTAGTTAAAATCTCTGATATTTCAAAATGAGACCTGGTGCTACCAGATCAGGCTGTCTGAAGATACCGGCTTCCTGACCAAAAATGCACCAAACATTAATGTTATTTTTTCCTTTCCCTTTGCAAAACTCAATCATGTTCTGCAAAGCCAAAAACAAAAACAATTTTCTTCTACAAAACTACCAAACCAAACACCATGAAGAAATACTTGAACATAAAGAACTTGAAGTATAAAAACTTTCACCAAAATTACCGAAAAGGGTTGATATGCCATAAAACAAAACAACCAACCAAAATATCTATCTCCTTCTCTCTCTCTCTCTCTCTCTCTTAATATCTATCTCTCTCTCTCTGAATATCTATCTCTCTCTCTCTCTCTGAATATCTATCTCTCTCTCTCTCTGAATATCTATCTCTCTCTCTCTCTCTCAATCTGTAAATATAACATCTGTGTGTTCGTAGATTAATTCCTATTTTAGTCACGAAAATATTTACAAAGGAATATTTTTTTGTGTCTATTAAGTGAAAAATCCTTTCCTTTATTTTTGCTTATCAGTTATTGAAATTAAGCTGCCTCTTCTTTGCTCATAAAAGTTAAATTTGTATTCGTGATTATTCTTTCCTTTGTCTATTATCAGTTATTAAGATTAAGTCTCTTTGTTCATAAAAATAAATGTGATTATTGAAGCAAGCCGGACACACATATGTTCATTTTTATTATATACATAATATATGTGGATATGCATGAGATATCTCTATAAAGTCACTATTCGCTCATGTATGGTGTATTGTTGTCAAATCTAGGCTGGTGCACCAACCTCTAGTTTCTTGGAGAGAGTGTAAAAAAGAGTCTCTACCATAAGTACCGCACTGTCTACCAAGCTGCAGCCCATGTCCCATCGCCACAATGTTGCATCCCTGTGCTTGTTTTACAAGTACTTTCACGGAATGTGATCTGACGAACGAACTTGTACCCCGTCAACGTAAATACCCCCGACCAACCCAACTAGCAGCAAAGTCCTACTCTTTTACCTTAAAGGTCCCCAGAACCTAATGGCGCTACCAAATCAGGCTGTCTGAAGTTATTGACTTCCTGACTCAAAATGCACCAAACATTGATGTTTTATTGTTGTTTTTTTTCCTTTGCAAAACTCAATTATGTTCTGCACAATCCAAAACAAAAAACAATTTCCCTCCCTCCCCTCTTCTTCCCTCTCCCCTCTTCTCCTCCCCCCCCCCTTTCATTCAACCAAACACCATGAATAAATATTTAAACATAAAGAACTTGAAGCATAAAAACCTTCACCAAAATGATCGGATTCGGCATTAAATAACCCGAAAAGGGTTGATATGCCATAAAACAAAACAACCAAACCAAAAACCATGATTAAACATTTGAAGATATAAAGAACTTGAAGCATAAAAACCTTCACCAAAATGACAACAATTCAAAATACCAAAGCTCTTAACTAATGACTATAAATGACCCACTGACTTAAGACTCAAATGAAGGATATTTCCTTCTACGTTCATGGCATGAAATGACCCTTAGAGTTGATGTGCCATTAAGCAATATCTTACCTTACCTCTCCCATCCATAGCTGTTGGAGGAGCGTCCATCTCCCATCCACTGGATGCAACACAAGTAAGTAAATCTGTCTGTGCATACATTTATGCACATCAATTCAGATGGACGCAATCAGTGAACATATATATAAGATGTTCATAATTTTGTTATATATATATGAATATGTATGATGAAACAAAAATTAAGATATATGTAACGTACATGACCGTGAAGCAGAACAGATACATCTATACTAGTAAGCAAAAAAACATATGTAAACAATAAATTCAAAAACTATTATTATTATTATTATTATTACTACTACTTGATAAAGTGAGTTTCCCAGATCCATGAGGTTATATGTATGTTATCAAAAGTATGTATATATCTACACATGGACGGCGGCACCCACTTTACGGTCATCAATAATGAAGTTATATATGCATGTGTTTAACCGGCCCACCCCCACTTTTTAGGAGAGCCCCCCCCCACACACTTTTTAGGAGAGCCACCCCCACTTTTATAACTGTCCTGCCGGTCCTGCTACACATACCATTTTTAGGAAAAAATACCTTGGTCACATGTTTTATGAGTATTTGCTTAGGCCATCTGAAGCGAATCACCTCTTGACCATTTTGTGCTTGTTAAAATCATAAATCACTGTCAATGGCTTTCAAGAGGTGGACTAAAATCACTTCACCATCCAGTGGCAAATCTCATGCAGATAGTTCAAGTGATCTAATGATTTACTGGAAATTCGAAAAATTGAAAAAAATAAAAAGGTACGAATTCTGTTATTTTTAATAATGTTTGCTTAAATGAAAGAATGCTGCTTAAATACACACGCACACTAATATATATATATATATATATTTGTTTCATTTTACTTCAGTCGAAGTTCTCAGAATTGTTAGTGTCGCACGATTCGAACCCCAGACTCAAGTCACCTTTTAACTTTCAAGTCTGAACCTTTACAAATGCGGTTAAATAATACCTGCAAAATGTTTTGTTATTTACATCATTTGCATAACAGTTGAAAACATGTAGATGCAGTTTTGTGATTCTATTCAAGTTAAAGAAAAAAAGAGTAATGGCTGACGGAGCTGGAACAATCTACCCTCGTGGATTAAGTATAAGGTTCAGTTTGAAATTCCATATAGCTTCTCGAGTTCGAAAAGATGCACCTGAAGAAGGTCGAAGGTGACATGAAACACAAAAGTTGTGAAAATAATAAAAATTTTGAAACAGTTGTAAATTTGATTTGAAATCTATCAAAATTAATTTCTGAAGCATCTAACTTGTGTGATGTGAGTTTTTAAATTTGGGGAACAAGATTAATTTATTTTTTATTTTTTAAATTTGGGGAAGGGATTAATTTTAATTTTTTTAATTTGGGGAAGGGATTGATTTTAATGTTTTTTTTTAATTTGGGGAAGGAATTGATTTAAAATGTTTTTTTAATTTGGGGAAGGGATTGATTTAAAATGTTTTTTTTTAATTTGGGGAAGGGATTGATTTAAAATGTTTTTTTAATTTGGGGAAGGGATTGATTTAAAATGTTTTTTTTAATTTGGGGAAGGGATTGATTTAAAATGTTTTTAATTTGGGGAAGGGATTAATTTAAAATGTACCCATTTCCCAGACACAGGCCGGATAAAATTCAGGGCTGCAATTTCTTTCCTTTTTGTTTGTATTTAAACCATTTCAAAACAAGTGTTTGGTCCATAGTGTTCTGTTTCAACATTATGAGGATCATATCTTTTACCAGACATCTCACTTTGTCCCAGTTAAAATGAATGGCTCTCTCTCCTTGTAGATGCCCCCTTCTTTAATAAGCTTCTAGGACTAACTTTCACTCCAGATCAAATCTGTTTTGACAGCCTCTTTTTCACAGAAAAAAGACGTTGCTAGTCTTTCTCTACTCTATAGTTATTTTCATAGTAGGTGCTTGACTAAACTCCAATCTCTGCCCCCCCCCCCCCCCGAGTAAGAACTCGTCTAGTTACAGCTACTGTAAAAATAAATGCCATTTCTTCTGTATACCTGGAGTGAAACGGAACTACCATGAGCAGAGTTTCTTTCCAAAAAGTACCCGTCTGTGGAACACAATACCATGGGACTGCTTTCCAGCTAACTACGACATGGTCGTCTTCAAGTCTAATGCAAACAAATACCTGTTAAGCCGTTCTCTTAATTAATCAAATTCTGACCAGTTTCAAACATCATTTCCAAACCTCAGTGTTTGTCTCACTGTCCTCCTGACAAACGCATTAACCCTTATCCTCGAGTGGCTTTTGGGGCCTTGATAAGCAGTGACTCTTTAGTACAAAAACAGTAAAACTCACTGTTGCTAAGGTCGTTGCAAATATAGTTGGATAATTCTACGACTCCAGAAACTACCTGGCACAATCCTCTACCTGTGTAAGAGCCAGATACGTCCTAAAATATAGTACTGCTGTCATATCTTTTCTTCTTTCATTTTTTTTATTTCATGGAAATCGCTCCAGACAAGGCATGAAGCCACTTGATGTAAGGAGCTAAAAAGATAAATACCACTTCAAAGTCAAAAACTAGCCAACGATAAGTGTCAGATAGATGGATTCCGACTCAGAAAACGGCAATTCTTCCCCCTTTGCCAGAAACATCGCTAATGGAATGTGAGGACTACAGGACAAAATAAGGGAAGCGAGAGTTACGAGGCTGCCGAAAGTAAACCCAAGGTCCATTTTCTACTCTCCTGGGGAGGTGTCGCTCCGAGTACTATTTCTTGCCTTGACAAAGTGCAAAACCAACACTACAACCTAGTGATGAATGATCTTTTTGCTACCCTACAGCCTCTTTCACATAGAAGAGATGTTGCTAGCATCTCTGTACTGTATACTTATGTTCATGGTAGGTGCTTAACTGAGTTCAAATCCCTGCCCCCCCCCCCCACACACTTGTAAAACATTCACAGCAAAGACTCGTTTAGCTACAACAATAACAAAGAGCTGTCCCTTCTCTCCCCCTTCTGTCTCTCTCTCTCTCTCTGTATTTCCATGAACAGAGTTTCTTTCCTAGAAACATGTCATCTGTGGAGCAAAATACTACAAGGTTGCTTCCTAGCTGACTAAAATATGGTCATCTTCAAGTTTAATGTAAACCAATACTTGTTGAGACGCCATCTTGGATAATCAATTCTTCTTAAGTAATCTTCTGCCCATTCGACCCATTGTTTTCAAATCCTCTTGTGGTGGCAATCATCGTCGAGCTGACAATCTATTTAATCCTTATCCTCGAGTGGGCCCCGGGCCTTGATAAGTGGTGACCCCTCAGTAAAAAAAAAAAAAAAGAAAAAAAAAAAACATTATATAAATAGATTAGTTGGAGTACCCATCCCATGACTGGTTCAAAATAATTAATAACCATTTGACCCTTTAATAATTGTAAGTGATCATTTGAACAAATATTTCAAACCGATCAAAAAAATCTGACTATAGTGAAAAAGGAGAAATAGACCTTACATGACAGAAGCTTGGATTTTTTGGGAATGATGGAAGTCTTTTAAAAGATCAAAATTTGTTTAGAATTTCAGATTGTTTAATCGCTTGTTTAAATCTCATTGAGGTTGAATGAAAAAAACAATTGTCGGTTTGGGTTTCAAGGACCCTTTAGATGACAGAAGCTTGGATTTTTTTTGGAATGATGGAAGTCTTTTAAAAGATCTAAATTGGTTTAGAATTTCAGATTGTTTAACCGCTTGTTTAAATCTCATTGATGAAGAAGGTAAAAACAATTGTCGGTTTGGGTTTCAAGGACCCTTTTATAAAAAGTTGGGAGTTGATTTGTTAAATTCCATTCATAAGAAGAATAGATGTCTGATTCTTTAAGGACCCTTTTATTGGAAATATAAGGATGCCTGATTCTTTTGGGACCCTTTTCTAGGAAGTATAGGGTTTTCTGATCTGTTAAGGACTAATTTATATAAAGTACAGGGATTCCTTTATAGCAATACTAAAATTTCTCTTATGTTTGTTACACTTTTATAGAAAAAATGGGGATGTTTGATTCGTTAGGGACCCTTTCATAGGAAGAATGGATTCTTGATTAATTATGGAAACTTTTATAAGAAATATGGGGATTTCTGATTAATTAGGTACCCTTTTATAGGAAATATTGGGATTTCTGATTCGTTAGGAACCCTTATACAGAGTGTTTGAGACAAATTTGATAACTTTTTGATATTCTTTCGTTTCAAAATCATTTTAAGTATTTAATAGCGGTAAAGTGCAATGGATTGCTTTTTCTGTACTATTGATGGTTTTGAAAACTTGAGACCATCGATGACTGGAATCATGAAAATATTGGAAGAGAGTGACCTGGATCATGATGAATGGTGCCAAATTTTTAAAAAAATTGGAAATCTTAGCTGCAACTCCTGGAGATATTATCTGGAGAATTGCGACGAAGATGTGGGGGTAGTGATTAGCAGGAAAGATCATAGCAGGCATGTGTCGATAATCAAAGTTCGTTACGAAACTGAAAAACAAAAGGTTGCGGCAAGATCAAGGTAATGAAGACCTCACTAACAGAGATGAGCATCAGAAAATGCTGAACAAGGATCTTCGCTCCACCTTGTGTAAGAATTTTAAGGGCCAACTACTCACCACCAATGCCCAAGAGAACCGTCTTACGAAAGCCAAGAAACTCCTCAACAAGGGCAAACACCGAGTCGAGGCGGGAATGCTCTGATTCTTCTCAAGACCAGTTTCATAATGCGCACCTTGGCCTTTTGGCTAGGAGCAAAGTGTAGTATCTGTTCTGAGACTACACTTAATCTTTTCTATCCTCAGTCTAGAAGGATTCTTCTTTCACTGACTGAGGAAATTTTTATTTTTAGCTCAATCCAGAGTGCCCTCTTTTTGGGAGCTGGATTTTCCCCACATTAAAAACCTACCTTGTATCTTACTCTGCCCGTGTGAGGAGGCAAGTAAATAGGGCTTACAGTCTGCACAGTTTCACATGTCATGAAGACCAAGTCTCCTCAAACTGTGATGTTTTTTGGGTGTGTTTCCAGTAAAGGCACCGTCATGCTGTCCAACATCTTTGAAAAGAGACTAAAACTCAATTCAAATGGTTATATTGCGTTGCTGTCTAGTGCTGGGTGGAGAGGGTGGATGCGGGAAGGCCATATGTGTTGCAGCAGCACTCGGCTCCATGTCACACCTTCGAGAAAACTCACAAGTAGCTGTCTGAGAACTTCTATGACTTCCCAAATCCCAACATTTGACCCCTTAAGTCACCTGACTGCAACCGCACGGACTATTATGTTGAGAAAGACATCAACTGTACAACAAGAACAAACTGATTGCCAGGATGAAACTGATTGCCAGGATGAAACTGATTGTCAGGATCAAACTGATGTCAGGCATCTCTCAAAGGACACCATGAAGGCAGTATGCTCCAGATGCGGGTCTCGTCTCGAGGCTGTGATGGAGGATTAGGACAGGTTATTTGAGTGAATTGTATTTGGCAAAAGGTCCTCTAAGAGATGCACTTAGAATTTTGAGAATACATCAATTATTGGCCCAGATATGACGTTTTTCTTTCTTTTCTTTCCAAAATGTGTAAAATTTGTCTCAAACACCCTGTATAGATAGAATGCTGTATATGACCCCTTAAGACAATCTGCATAGGTAAAGAATCATTTTTACCAAATCTCACTTTCCTAGGTCTAAAAGTAATTAGTAGATCCAGGCACACGCATCTCTCATTAGTATAGAGTTAATGATTTCAATTTGTGTCTAGCAATTCGGTGCATATTTTAAATTGTTTTAATCTTTATACTTTTTAAAATCTGTTAAAAATGACTAAACACTAATTTTGACTTATCTCTAATTGTTATCAAAACTCGGTCATTTCTGTTGAGGATAAAATTCGAGCAACACTTGAACTCTTTATTTAATTATTGTCCAATCATTACAGCAGAAACTAGCCTTATTTTTTTATCCTTTTTCATTATTTTTATCCTTTTACATTATTTTTATCCTTTTTCATTATTTTTATCCTTTTTCATTATTTTTATCCTTTTACATTATTTTTTATCCTTTTTCAAAATTTTTTCCCCTTTTCTATTATTTTTTTCCCCTTTTCTATTATTTTTTTCCCCCTTTTCTATTATTTTTTCCCCCTTTTCTATTATTTTTTTCCCCCTTTTCTATTATTTTTTCCCCTATTTCTATTATTTTTTCCCCCTTTTCTATTATTTTTTCCCCTATTTCTATTATTTTTTCCCCCTTTTCTATTATTTTTCCCCCTATTTCTATTATTTTTCCCCTATTTCTATTATTTTTTCCCCTATTTCTATTATTTTTTCCCCCTTTTCTATTATTTTTTCCCCCTTTACTATTAGTTTCCCCCGTTTTTCTATGATATTTCCCCCGTTTTTCTATGATTTTTCCCCCTTTTCTATTATTTTTTCCCCCTTTTCTATTATTTTTTCCCCCTTTTCTATTATTTTTTCCCCTATTTCTATTATTTTTTCCCCCTTTTCTATTATTTTTTCCCCTATTTCTATTATTTTTTCCCCCTTTTCTATTATTTTTTCCCCCTTTTCTATTATTTTTTCCCCCTTTACTATTAGTTTCCCCCGTTTTTCTATGATATTTCCCCCGTTTTTCTATGATTTTTCCCCCGTTTTTCTATGATTTTTCCCCCGTTTTTCTATGATTTTTCCCCCGTTTTTCTATGATTTTTCCCCCGTTTTTCTATGATTTTTTCCCCGTTTTTCTATGATTTTTTCCCCGTTTTTCTATGATTTTTTCCCCGTTTTTCTATGATTTTTTCCCCCCGTTTCTATTATTTTTCCCCCCTTTTCTATTATTTTTCCCCCCTTTTCTATTATTTTCCCCCCCTTTTCTATTATTTTCCCCCCCTTTTCTATTATTTTTCCCCCCCTTTTCTATTATTTTTCCCCCTTTTTCAATTATTTTTCCCCTTTCGCCCTATTTTTTTTTTTACTCTTGCCTAATTTTTATACTCTCATCTTGTGTTTCCCTTTCGTCTTTTTTTTTCTCGACCTGATATTGTTTTGGAACAAGTTTTAGCTAGTAAAGTTAAAAATAGCAATCTCCCTCATATCATAATGGGTATGATTAGAGTAGATCCTTAACTTTTCTGTACTTCTCAACAAGTGGATTAAGCTGTGGGCAATTTTAGTACTCACATTGGGTAACTCCAGGGCTCCTATTTTGAAACTGTCCTTGTGTCATACCTTACCCTTGCAAAGAAGCATGTAAAATTCATACAAGCTAGTTGTATACATGTTTCAGGACCTATTGATATGTTCTGAGTTGTTTTTATTTTATTTATTTTAACACTCGTGGTCAGGGGTTAGGGGTCCAAAAAATCAAATTGATATTTTTTAAAAAGTTTATTTATCAAATACTGGATTTTTCATCTTAAAATTTGTAAATTTACTTTACGGTTCAATTTTCTGTACTAATGAGTCAACACTTATCAAGGCAAAAAGCCACTTGAGGACGGGTTAATTTTATAGTAAATTTGCATTATGTGTCTAGTGAAAGTAAAATAAAAATCACTTTTTTGGTGTCTTAAATCTTTAACAAACACTTTAATCTCTGATATATCTCAAATATTGAGCCTATTGATATGTTCTGAGTTGGGTTTTTTTTTCATTTTAACACTCGTGGTCAGGATTTTGATTTCATTTTGGCCACTGATTTTTTTAAATTTTATTTTATTTTTATTTTAATTTATTTTAATTTTTTATTTTTTTAAATTTATTTTTTTAAATTTATTTTTTTAATATTTTTTTTTTTTAGAGCATCTCTGTTAATTATGAGACAAACTCATGCGTGTGTGTTTTACTGTTGAATGAATTGGATCCCTCAGGATAGTCTGGTCTGCACGAAGTCCACCTGGTTGTTCATAGCTATTCATTAGATTTTTACTCCTGACACCCAGAACAGCAAGCCCCAGATATTAGACATCACTTTTAAGACCTCTTAAGTTTAAGTTCTAAAGTATAGACATTTTCTAGAATCAAACAAAATTTAATGGACATTGATCAACATTGGAATATGGATTATAGACATAAGGATTTGCAGTATCTATCTATCTATCTATCTCTCCCTCTCTATATATATATCTTGATTTTAATCTTTATAAAGGGATCTAAAAGTATTGCAAAACTTCGGTTTCGTGAATTAATTTCATTAATTAGTTATTTATAAATTTATGGGTTAAAAAAAAAACTTGGAAGTATTTGTAATTTAAAAAGAAAAACAGCAAACAGAGCTAATATGTAATACAATATTCTGTCCCTCCCTTGACTTAGATTGGACTTCATCTTGACAAATATCTTTACCTATGTGCATGTACAGCTCGTGTTCTATGGCCGATAAGGTTCACTAAACATGGCTTCTATTACAGAATGAAGTCTGATGTCAGAACGGGGTGGGGTAGAAAGTTAAAAATCGGTTATTGGACTTAGGTTTTCAAATGACATGAAATGTGAGGATTAAAGAACATTGTTTGGTCGAGGTTGGTGTGGAACAATTAGGAACATATCCGGTTGACTGAAACTGATCCATTCTCGGATCTTTTGGTATGTGTGTCTATTTATCAAGTTATTACTAGTTTTTATCTACACAACGTTGTCTTGGAGTGATCATGAGTACGTGGCAGCACGTAGTGTACTGGAGAAAAAAAAGGTAATTGAAGTTATGTGATCTTTGTGAGTGGTAAGGCACGAATATGAAGAATAAATTAAACAAAAATACGTACTTTTTAGAAATAGGTATCCAAGAAAATTTCAGTACTTAATTCATCAATTTCAAGTTTCAGCAAACACTTCCAAGACTGGCGAATGTCAACGAATTTCACCAAACAATCTACACAATACAAACCGAACTGTTTTTTCTTTATTTTTACCATAACTCTAACCCTAACCTAACCTAACCCTAACCTAACCCTAACCTAACCCTAACCTAACCTAACCTAACCCTAACCATAACCATAACCTTAACCTAACCATAACCATAACCCTAATCCTACACTAACCCAAACCCTACACCTAACCCTAACCATAACCATACCCAAGTTTTAGTTTTAGTTTGCAAAGTCTATTTAATCCAATTTGTATTGTATAGAAGCCTCAGAACTTTATTTGGCTTTCTCTGTTCTTAGTCATAACTGCTTACATCACAACTGTAAATTTCTGGATTCCTATTCCTAAAAAGCAGCAAAAAGATTTTTACATAGTTATTGGATAATAATTTGAAGACCTTTAAGCTCTAAAGTATAGACATTTTCCAGGGTCTCATTGCACTGTGTTTTTTAATAGATTTTCATATTTACAATATTTCTATATTTTTATCTTTGCGTTTCTTTCCATTGAATTATAAGATATTTTCTTTGTTTGCTTCCTAGGGCAGCTGTAATAGTTTGGACACAATCAGTCAAAGACGTTTTCCATGAATGACAATATTGTTTCCATTAATGTCTTAAGCGTACTGAGCTTTTTATGTCATTATTATAAAAATGTCTCTACAGTAACGAGCTTCCTAACTGGAATAAGTATTTTTCAAAAGAAACTAAAGTAAATTACATTTTTCTTAGTGTAAAGGACAAGCTTTATAGTCAGTTTTTAGCTGCACAAGGACTTATAATTGAAGAGCTCTAATGCAAAAAGCGACAAGTCAAATTTGTTTAAATTGAAATTTTAAACCATAAAAAGACCAATGCATTAAATCTAGACTTCGACTAAAATCTTATTTTAATTAAAAGCAAAAATAATATTATGCCTATATCATTATATTTAAAACATACCTTGGCGGGGGGAGGGGGGCGGGGAGGACGAGTATTGAAACACATTTTTTGTAGTGAATTGTTTCTAATCTTAAAAATGCTGTTCATCATGTTTTATTTTCAAACTCTTCAATTTTCAGTAAAAATTTTTTTTCAGATTTTCAACATTTCTATATTTTTGATCCTTGCTTTTTTTTTTTCCATTAAATTTTAAGATAATTTTTTTTGTTTTGTTTCCTAGGGCAGCTGTGATAGCTTTGACACGATCAGTCCAAGACGTTCGCAGAGACTCAGTATCAATTCTGACACGACGATTAAAGAACTGAGTGATCAGAGCCCATATGCATTTGATACAGACTTTACTCAAGTCTCTGTCTGTGATAAATCAACGACGACAGATCATCCGACTCAAGTTGACAAAGAACTTCTTACAGAGCCAACAGAAACTGATCATAAAACGATACAGACAGACAACTGTGTTTGGTGTCAGTGCTCATCTGGTCCAAGATACAAACCGCCCATGCTTGGTCAGTTATCCAAGTCAAATCCAATCGCGATCCACTCAGGTATTTTAAACTATCCCCCTATAACAGATGACCAGTTGGCAGAGATAAAAAATCTAACCTCATTTGATAGTGGTTTCTCGCCTTCGAAACATGAGGTCTCCGTCCTGAACCTCTATGTCCACAACGGTAAAATTTTGTTCTGTGATAACGACTCTGGCCAGAGCTGCAAGTGGAGCATAAGCGGTGGTCAGTCGGCATCCTCTGTCCACATGTACGACCAGGTCTGCCAGGAGGCAACGGACAGCACAGATTACGCCCACAGCACCCGGTGTGGCGACTTTGGTGAGCTCTCTCATTTAAAGCAAATGACCGCAACCAATAGCAAGCCTTCTTCCAAAAGCAAACTGACCACTGGTCAACTCTCTTTGGATTTCCATGAGGATTACCTTTCTCGGAAATCTCCTGCACGGCTTAACACTAAAGAACAAATACGCGAATATAAAAAACTGTTGAAGCTAACCAACCAGAGAGTCTCTTTTCAGGTGAGTCTGTTTTTATTTTTATTAGTTATATATATATATATATATATAGTCTCGGAAAGTTCTCAACCATTAAAACTATATAAAAAAAAAAAAAATATATAAAAAACAAAAAACAAAACAAACTTATAGTCTCAAGTCTTCCAGTGGAAAATCACTCATGTAAGTCAATTTATTTTTTACAGTTATTATATTAGTTAGTTTCTAACACTATTTTAAGGGATCATCAGTTGTTTACCATGAAAAACTGTTTCGGGAATTTAATATATATATATATATATATATCTCCAAATATGATCTGAGGTTAAGATCGAATTCTAACTCTGCCTGATGAGATCTCAGTTTATAATAACTGTTGATCGATAACATCGACATGCCAGTGTCGCAGATTTTGTACATGTCTGTGTAAATAAAAATAATCATTTATATATATATATATATATATATGCCAGTTCTCTATTGCTTTGCAAAACCAAAATGTTAAATAATAAACGGTACTTGTAGGTAGATATACACAGGTGAAATATGGCAGTTCAAAATAAATAACAGGAAAACTAGGTATCTACACCAGAAATTACAGGAAATTATCGAGAATTTTAATTAAAAATATAAATCGGTTTTATCGTATATTTCCGATTCTCCATTGGCATGAACACATTTTACGTCTTTAATGAGAAATGACAGACTGATTTATCTCCCCTGTTCTCAGTTTTACATAACTCTTTTAAATTAAAGACATTAAATGCGTTCATTCGACAACAAGAGAGAATCAGAAATATACGATAAAACTGATTTATATTTGTAATTAAAATTCTACTTGATAATTTTCCGTTAATTTTTGGTGTAGATACCTACTTTTTCCTGATATGTAAGTATATCAAAAAGTTTTCCTGTTAATTTATTTTTAAATGCCATATTTCATCTGTGTGTGTCTCCCAACAAGCACCTAATAAACATTTCATTCATAAGTTTCTTGTAAACACGAGACAAAACATTCGTTTTTATTCATGAGTAGATAAACTTTAACATTCATTAATAAATATTAACATTTATTCACATAAATAACATTTTGGTAATTTTGATGCAAACATATTTCTTTTGAATAAAACCGTAAAGCAATGAAAAGAAAGAAGAAATACAATTCACCTGAGCGATTGTGTATGTGAGAGTGAGCACTCTTCTCCTTTCTCTATAAAATCTTTCTTTCTAGCCAGCCATTTAAATTTAATTTAAATTACCTCCCTTGAAAATTCACGGACAAATATTTTACGGAAGGTTTCTGTAATTGTTTTATTTTTTTTATTAAATCAGTTTAATTAATTACTGTTAATATCGATGAAACTATTGCATATATATATATATACACACACTTTTCCTTTATCACTCCATCATGTCAACCTAAAATTTCGATGTACTTGCATGACATTTTTCTTAAAATTATCATCCTGAGGAAGTCTTACAATAAAGACGAAACGTTGAAAATATATAAAAAAAATGTCTTTTTTCATTTCCCATATATATATATATATATAGGGAAAATAAGACAATAAAATGCCAAATAAACACCAAATATTAATTTATTATAAACTGTTTAAAAAATAGTTATGCAATTTAGGCATTCTAATGACTTTATTTCGGGCCTTTCCCTTGTACTACATATACAGTATTTCAAATGCTATATTATTGATTTAAATAACAGTAACCCGTTTTGATGGTAATATAGGAGTGATAAAAAAAAAAGAACTCTTGCATTTATTCATTTAGATATGAACACCTTCTCTTCCAGCATTTTAACTATATTTGGGATTTCTTTTTATTTCAATTTATTCATGTGTCTCTAATCTAATGTCATTCTTTTGAATTAAAAAGTATTTTAGATATTTTCTGATAAAGTCTTTTCATGATAAAGATGATTTATAAAATCGGATTGAGTTAATTTGAGTTGTATTCTTAGTCAATTCCTTTTCCTCTTATATCCCTTTTTCTCCTCCTCTGCTCTCCCCTACCCGACCTCTCCCTTTGAAAGAAAACATTTTATGATTCTCTATCCACTTAAGCCAGCCTTTGAAAGTGTCTCTGATACTTCTTTGCACATAAGTGTCAAAATTTAAAGAGCCGGTCAGTGACATGTTGGTCAGTACACATTCATTGGTTCTACTCTATTTCTCTGAGATCATCACCTACTTAGCAGACACATATGTCTCTTATTACACTGAAGAAGGTGGCAGGCAGCAGCTGAAAATGCTGTTTTAAACAAAAATTCTGTATTGTCAATGAATAAGAAAATATACACATTTAGTTTTCACATTCAGTTTTTTGGTGCTTCAAATGTGATCTACCAAATGGTTTCTAATTCAGTATGTGATCTAGAGTTTTTATTTACTCCTCTCCAGGAGTTAGGCACAAGGCCAGTTTTATCTTACTCCCACAAGTAAGATGCGACCCAAGGTCGGGTCGGGAAAGTGGGGTTTGAAAAGCCAGCGCCCGAGAGGTGAGCACTCTAGCCATTAAAAATTGCCTGGGCAGCCCCGTCGGCATTCCCCAGTAGGGGCGCCTCAGGCAGTAAGCAATAAACTTACTTCTCCCCAAAGAGGGGAGGCAAAGTCTGGGAGGGTGGACCTCCTAGAACTGCACAGGACCGACCCATAGACCGGCGTAAATCAAGCCCCGAAGACCAAGACAATACCAGTCTATGGGGTGCAGTATCCATCGGAACAGATACTACACTTTGATCTTAGCCAAAAGTTGCTTACATTTTCAATATGTGATCTACCTATTAACCCTAACACATATTGGAAGAGCACTCATTTATATATATATATATATATATATATATATATATATACTAGAAGAATACCCATTCTAGGACGAGTGATATTTTCCCTTCCTCCTTTGGAACAGAAGTTTTGCACCACTTTTATGTCCCGTTATGAAGATGGAAATCAAGATGAAACACTAGTGTGCTGGCCAAATTAATAAGATGCGATTCTGTGTTCAATTACTGTCTGGCGATACAAAATCTTTCTTTACATTCATTCATAACCCAAATAACTTTAAAAAATATTTTTTGCTAGTGAAGGAATCCTATTTCAACCATGTAAATCATTATTAATGAAAGTAAAATGACTCCCGGGCAACGCCGGGTAGGGGCAGCTCGCATATGATAAATAAATGATTAAAATTCAAGTCGGTACATTTCCCCAAACACTCGCTGATCATTAATGAAAGAAACAAATGATAGAACCGATTGAGACCAGACATACCTCTTTATCGTGACTACAGTTCGTACAGGGTATTTACTCCTCCCCAGGAGTTAGGCACAAGGCCAGTTTTATCTTACTCCTACAAGTAAGATATGACCCGAGATCGGGTCAGGAAAGTGGGGTTTGAACAGCCAGCACTCGAGAGGTGAGCACTCTGGCCATTAAATATTGCCTGGGCAGCCCCGTCGGCATTCCCCGGTAGGGGCGCCTCAGGCAGTAAGCAATAAACTTACTCCTCCCCAAAGAGGGGAGGCAAAGCCTTGGGAGGGTGGACCTCCTAGAACTACACAGGACAGACCCATTGACCGGCGTAAATCAAGCCCCGAAGGACAAGACAAGACAGTTCCTATTCCAAATGTGGGATATCTTTATACCACACTTTGTATATCTCTCTATTTAACTAATTTGCATACTGCTTTGAAAAAGGAAGGATATACATTAATTAACTGTCCGTTCTTATTGTTTGCTAATTAAATGATTATTTTAATTTTACTATAACACGGGTTTTATTTACAAATATTTTTTTAAGTCATGACCTAGCATTTAGGGTGGAAAGAGTGTTTCCGATCAGTTTAGATCTGGGGGTTGCGATTCTTGGTTTCCTCGATTTTTTTTTTTTTTTTTTTTTTTTTTTTGTTGATTTTTTAATTTTTTTATTTTATTTTTTATTTATTTTTTTTTAATTATTATTTTCTCAAGCAATTTTGGGACACAGAATGGATCCCACTAGTCTAAATGAATGAATACAAAAGTTGGGCACATTTCTAGCACTAAGGTAAAGTCTTGCTAAAACCGACTTTTCGTTTCCATTCTCCGGCTGTTTACATAAACAGCCGGAAAGATGTCTAATGAAAACGACCCAGCGTCAAAATCAAAACAAGGCGACGCTATAAAACAGGAAAAAATAATGAAACAACATTTAAAGCAAGAAAAAAAACATTCACTGTATTTTTTTTTTAATTTTATGAAAAAAAATTTTTTTTTTTTTGGTGGAAGAAAATATAATGAAAAAACTGTTATAATTGTTTTTGTTTTTTTCACAAGAAAGCTAAGGTTTGCTTAATTATTATTTTTTGTTTGTTTTGATAAATTGTTCTTTTTTTGTACTGTTACAGCTTTTGAATCAGACCGACTAGATTAGGGTTAGTTTAGGGTTAGGGTGAAAAACAAAATTTTTTTACATTTTTTTTTGGTGCGGGGGAGGGGGGTGATCTGAGAATTTTTTTTTTTTTTCATTTTCCAAAATTTTGTAGATTTTCTATTGGTATTAGCACAAACGAATTTTATGATTTACTCGATTCACACTTGAAAATTGTTGCTTGCTGTCTCGCAATCTGATTGGCTAAGCGCTTCGTCAGCTTCTGGCTGTTTACAAAAACAGCCGGATAATGTCGACAAAAAGTCAGTTTTAACATGGGTCACAAACTGTACCAGTACCGTCAAAACAGCCTATTTTAAATTGATTCAACTTTACACAATAGACGCACTTTTTTATATACTGCTTATGTGTATGCGATATCAGTTGCATGGTTAACCAATTTGCATATTTGTTTTGAAAAAATACATCTTATTAATTAACATTCAATGATTGTTTTGTATCTTAATATCACAGATAGTTTTGTTTCGTGATATTTTATTTCCTGGACAGATATTTCGCATTTGTGTTCAAATGTTCCTTTCTTTAAAGGGACCAACTTGATTTTCAACAAGTTGTGATCTATTTCTAAATTGAAAGTGAAAAGGCAATTGATTTTTTTCTTTTCCTTTCTTTACAGTTAAACTTGGAAGATAAATGGATTTGTATCGAAATGACCAACATGTTAATGTTTATCCATATAAATAAATGAGAAAGATTTTGTTTTGTGTTTACGACAAAGTTATGAATGAAATGTTTATTATTTTCAATGAATGAAGAGGCAAATTGACTTCTTTCTTTTCCTTTCTTTATGGTCACAATTAAAAGCTAAATAAATTAGTATCGAAATTACAAAAATGTTAATGTTATCCATCTATATGAATAAATGAGAAAGATTTTGTTTCATGTTTACAACAAAGTTATGACGAAATGTTTATTATTTTAAATTAATATCTTGAGTATAAAATTAGTAAAATATCGAAAGCATGTGTATACATTTGGCTGGCATTCATTCTTAATCATCTCCTAACCCTTAAGGGTTAGTTCATACCAAAATCAGACCGACTTAGTCTAGGCCATTTTTGAAGATGGCTTGTTCTTTGTCGGTCTGAGATATAGTCCTGAGCAGTTCAAGAGGTCAAAAGCAGTTCTAGGAAGTTCATCTTCCCAGGCTCCAGGAAGTCCACCTTCCCAGGCCTTCTCACCCTTTAAGAAGGGGTTAGTTTATTGCTAATCGCCTGAGGCACTCCACCAGAGAATGCCGACAGGGTTTCCCAGGCAATTTTTGTTCTACAGGATGCTCTTCTTCTAGGGTGCTGGCTTTTCAAATCCCGCTTTCCTTGACCTTGTGTCTAATCTTCCCACCGTGGGAGGGAGGTAAATAAAATCTCCTTCCCCTCTACATCTTCCTCCTCCTCCTCCTCCTGGCTCGACCAGTGACCTTGCTGTAGTAAAAGGTTACCTGTTTGCAAATAGTAGAGAAAGGAATGTAAGTATGCAATTTCTTAAGCCTTACAGATATTTCTTTTTGTAAAGGTAACATCATTTTTTTTTTTTATCTTATTAAAAAATTTTTTTTTTTTTATACTTACCGGTCTTAACATGTTTTTCTTCTGACTATTGTGTTTCATTTTTCTGTTTCAACCTTCAGCCAGGATCAACATTTCTTTTCATTGTCGTGTTTCAACAAGCTTTCAAGTTTTACACATTGTGATGCAGTTATGCACACAGCAAAATGTTCGGTTGTTCTCTTTTTTTCTTTTTTTTTTTCTTTTTTTTTTTTTTTCGAATATTTATTTATTTTTTTATTTATTTTTTTATTTATTTTTTTTATTTATTTTTTTTTTATCTATTTTTTTTTTAATCTTTATTTATTTTTTTTTTTATTATTTTTTTTTAATCTTTATTTATTAGTTTTTTTAAAATCTTTTTTAAATTTATTTTAAAAATGTTGTCCTATTATTTTTTAAATCTGTTTATGTTAAAAACTGGAGCATTTATCCTTTGTTTAATGTTAACAATTGGTTATATTTTTGGGCTTCTTGGCCTTTTGGCTAAGATCAAAGTGTAGTATCTGTTCCGATGGATACTGCACGCCTGTCCTGTGCAGTTCTAGGAGGTCCACCCTCCCAGGCTTTGCCTCCCCTCTTTGGGGAGGAGTAAGTTTATTGCTTATTGTCTGAGGCGCCCCTACCGGGGAATGCCGACGGGGCTCCCAGGCAATTTTTAAATGGCCAGAGTGCTCACCTCTCGAGCGCTGGCTTTTCAAACCCCACTTTCTCGACCTGATCTTGGGTCACATCTTACTTGTGGGAGTAAGATAAAACTGGCCTTGTGCCTAACTCCTGGGGAGGAGTAAATAAAACTACTATTCTCGTTTTGGTTGCTATATTCACAGTGTTTCGGCTGATGCAACCTCCGACCTTCTTCAGGCGCATCTTCTTGAACTTGGGAACTTTTTCTTTCAAACTCTGGGACCTATACAGAATTTTGAACTGAACCCTTTATTTAATCCACGGGGGAGACTTTTTGTTCCATCAGCCTGACTGCATAGAAGTGTTACGTTATTCTTAGTGATTATCGCCTGTAGTAAGGATTGAACCTTCAGTCTCCAGAACTGGTGCTACCAAATCAGGCTGTGTGAAGATACTGGCTTTCTGACTTAAAATGCACAAACATTGATGTTATTGTTTTTTTTCCTTTCCCTTTGCAAAACTCAATCATGTTCTGCAAAGGTACAAACAAAAATAACATTTTTCCTCTACAAAACAACCAAACGAAACGAAACCTCATGAATGGGTGTTTAGGATGCTAGGAGCTTGAAGCATTAAACTTTTATCAGGGTGAAGTAGTACGGCATTAAATGGCCCAAAAGGGGTTGATGTGCCGTAAAACAAAACAACTAAACGAAGCACCATGAATAAATATTTGAAAATATAAAGAACTTGAAGCGTAAAAACTTTAACCAAAATGACCTGATTCACCGAAAAGGGTTGACATGCCGTAAAACAAAACAACCAAATCAATATCCAGAATACTGTCACTTAAACAGAATGTAAATCAACAATTTTATTTGTTGCACCATGTCATGGCTGATGAAACCAAAACAATCCCCCCCCCCCCCCGGCCCTCCGTCGATTAAATAAAGCTTGTTGCCCGGAAGAAGATCCAATCTGCGATATTTTATTTTTTTATTTCTATCTTTAAAATTAAAATTTTTTAGAAATTTAAGATTTAAAAAAAATTTAATTTAAAAAAAAATTTAAACAAATAAATTGTTAAAAATTTTTTTTTTTAAATTAAATTTTTTTTAATTTCTAAAATTTTTTAATTTTAATTTTTAAATTTAAATTTAATTTTTTTTTTTTTTAAATGTTTATTTTCTATTTTAACTTATTTTACTTTTACTTTATTTGAATTTTTTTATTTTTAAAATTTTATTTTAAAAATATTTGATTTTATTTAAATTTTTCTTTTAAAATTTTTCTTTAATTTATTTTTTAATTAAAATTGTTTTTTTTTTTACAGTGTCTCATGAGAAACACCGTCCCCATGTACAGTCCACGTTTTCAAGTTGATATCTGGTGTGAACGGCACATTGATGAAGTAAGTCATTCTTAGCATGTTTATAAAAACAAGCAAGCAAGCATACGACCAGAGAACAACCAGTTCAACATTGTCAGGTTACAGGAAGTGACATCACATATAGCTGTACTAACTGAAATACCTATCTGTACCATGTTTCTCAACTATTCTATCCAATGGTGAGCTTTCAGTTTGGGAGTTTTGGGGGAGTGTGGAGTCACCCTCTTTCTTGTCATTACCCTCAGGTTAACTCTGTCTCGAAGTGGTAGTATCTGTAAGGGAGCCATCTATGTTAAG
Source organism: Sepiola atlantica (assembly GCA_963556195.1). NCBI lineage: Eukaryota > Metazoa > Mollusca > Cephalopoda > Sepiida > Sepiolidae > Sepiola > Sepiola atlantica. The sequence continues at coordinate 67,045,741 of OY744540.1, read as the reverse complement.
TATAATCTTTTATTCTTCATGTCATTGTTAGATGTGCGATATTAAGTATGATAGTAGCACTTCCCTATAGATGGACAGTTTTCCTGCACATGGAAATTGTTGTATATTATTGCAATTATTTTAGCAATATGTTGGTAGTCTCAGACAACTAAACACAGGAAGTTGAGGGTTGCAATAAAAAAAATACTCTGTTGCGGCTTGTTCGCCGAGTAGAACTGACCATGCACCTCCCCCCCCTGGCGCCTTTTAACAACGAGGAGAGTGGTTCTAGGATATTTAAAATCTATGATTCTAGGATATTTAACAATGAGGAGAGTGGTTCTAGGATATTTAAAATCTATGGTTCTAGGATATTTAACAGTGAGGAGAGTGGTTCTAAGATATTCAAAGTCTATGGTTCTAGGATATTTAACAATGAGGAGAGTGGTTCTAGGATATTTAAAATCTATGGTTCTAGGATATTTAACAATGAGGAGAGTGGTTCTAGGATATTCAAAGTCTATGGTTCTAGGATATTTAACAATGAGGAGAGTGGTTCTAGGATATCCTGTGACTATTGGAAACATGTACTAGGTAAAATTCAGTAAATAATTAAAAAAATGTTTTTTATAGAAATCGCTCCAGACAAGGCATGAAGCCATTTAATGTAAGGAGCTAACAAGAACGAAAGATGATTATTGCAAAAACAGGAGATGCCTATTGACCTTAGTCTTAAAAAGACCAAGGTTATAAGGAGGAAAACAGTCAGCAGGAAGAGAGTTCCACAAGCCTGCAGTTCTTGCAAAGAAGCTACTGGAATAGGAAGCTGTATTACAATGAGGTATCAAAGCAGCGAATTGGTGGAGACCACTAGACCAACGAGTCAAACGAACTGGAACAAAGGAAGCAGGGAATAAATCGGACAATTTTGAAAAACACATGACATAATAGAATTTATAGAAAAGACTGAGACTAGCAACATTAGGTCTGTAAGTAAGAGAGAGGGTGCAGAAAAGAAAAGGTGGGGGCTCGATCAAATTACAGATACGTTTCTGAACCTTATCAAGAACCCTCGAATGGGACAGATTCACGAATTGATTAACAATTAAAAAATGTATGTCACGTAGAGGTGAGAAGCAAACAAACACACACGCATACAGACACACAAGAAGTGGTCACACACACACACACACACACATACAAACACAGTCACACAAGAAGTAGTCACACAATTTTATTAATTCTATTTATTTCCTTTCTAGCATCTACAAGAAGAGAACCAACTAATGCAGTATGCGGTTCAGCGATACAAAACTGATCTCCAAGTAATGGAGAGCGCCTTTCTTAGCGAGTTTAATCGGACAGGGGGGCTGCTGTCCGATGAAGATACGTAAGTGTATAGCAAGGTTTTTTTTAATCTCATAATTAGATTATCGCTGTCACAGTTCTTTAGTTCACCCTGTTGACGGGTTCACAAATTCGTTGACTGCAACCCCATGCGGAGGGCTAAACGCCCCCCCCCCGAAAATGGGGCCACTTGTAAGTCTGTGGGTGACGACCCATGATGCCTTGGGACGGGATCCTCGTGGCTGAGCCATTCTTCCACCGGCTCTTACTTTGGCTAGACGGGAGATTGGAGGGCCCGATCTGACCAATTGGCTGGTCACGTCATTCCTTAGTATCTATAAGTTCATCCCCAACCGTATTATTCAACCTGATTCTTCAAAAAATCAAAACCTTATTTATTTTTTATTTTTCTCCCCAAATAGATACTAGAAGGCGGTGGCTCAGGGTCAATCATGTTGAGAACAAAGATTATCAATGCCAAAGAGTAATTTTTTTGAATAGTAAAGTTTTCAAAAAATGATTTTTTTTTTCAAAGAACAGTGTTTTCTGGGAGTAATATTTTCTGAGAGTAATGTCAGATTCCTCTTTGTAAAGTTTCCTCCTATGAGCAGTGTATTCTGGGAGCAATGCATTCTGGGAGCAATATATTTTAAAAGCAAGTAATTCAGGGAGCAATGTATTTTAAAAGCATGTATTCTGAGACCAATGTATTCTGAGACCAATGTATTCTGAGACCAATGTATTCTGAGACCAATGTATTCTGAGAGCAATGCATTCTGAGACCAATGTATTCTGAGAGCAATGCATTCTAAGAATATAAATAATTATTCTACCTATAGAATTATATTTCACAACTTCATTCGGCATTAAATAACCCATAGATTGTTGATATGCCGTAAATCAAACCAAACATTATAAGAGTAATGCAGTGTATTCCCAGGGTAAGGAAGTGAATACCGACAGCATCTTTATTACACCTTTGTATGAGGCGGAGAGTCAGAAGAGAAGATGAAGGAATGTTTCTATTGTCAGTTTTCATTATTTTTTATTTTTAATAATTTATAACTGATATTTATTTATTAAAAAAAAAAAAAAACTTTTATTCACCCCAAACTAGGCACATTGCCACTGAGACGTAAGGGGCTACTGTGAATTAGGGGCCAGATTTATAGGGGCATTCTAAGTGGGGTATTGTGAATTAAGGGCCAGATTTATAGGGAGAATTCTAAGTGGGGTATTGTGAATTAAGGGCCAGATTTATAGAGGGCATTCTAAGTGGGGTATTGTGAATTAAGGGCCAGATTTATAGGGGGCATTCTAAGTGGGGTATTGTGAATTAAGGGCCAGATTTATAGGGGGCATTCTAAGTGGGGTATTGTGAATTAAGGGCCAGATTTATAGGGGGCATTCTAAGTGGGGTATTGTGAATTAAGGGCCAGATTTATAGGGGGCATTCTAAGTGGGATATTGTGAATTAAGGGCCAGATTTATAGGGTTATCTTGAATGGGGAGTTTAACAGTGGGATGGTTGTTCACATTACATTTAAATTTCTGTATGGTTGTACTGTCAGGGAGCAGGAAGGGAATTCCAAAGACTAGTGGTTCGAGGTTAGAAGCTATTAGAGTAAAAACTCTTGTGGCAGTTTGGGACCTCTACAGTGAAGAAGTGGGATTTTGCTGATTGTTGGGGTTGTCATAGGTATTTACGTTGAGGGGGGCACCAGTGCAGCAATTTCATCGGAGCATATTCCATTGACGTACTTGTAAAACAAGCACAGATGCAACATTGTGGTGATGAGACAGGGGCTGGAGCTTGGTAGATAGTGTGAGACATATTAAATAAGAAGCTATTTTTTTGTACCTTGTCTAAGAGGGAGAGACTAGCGGTTGATGCACCAGCCCAGATGTGACAACAATACTCTGTGCATGAGTGAATGGTGGCTTTGTAGAGATATAGGATGCTGGCAAGTCTGAGAAGTTTTCCTGCATGATAAAGGGAGCCCACTTTCCTTGAAGCAGCCTTAGCAGTGTGTTCTATGTATTTGTTCCAATTCATGTTACCTGTGAATATTAGGGCAAGGTGTTTAAACCTTAAATGTTTTTTGTTTCAAATATGACACATTCCAACAAATTGCGTATTCAATATAATATTCAATGAAAATATGTCAGACTGCAACTTGTTTCACATCTGCAACGAGCCTGTTGGCAAGTGTGAGTAGGTATTAGTATGATGTTGCATCAGCACACTCGCTAAGTAGGTAATCAGTATCTTGATGTCACGGGCGAGCATCATTAGTGTATCATCTGTCTTATTCAAAGGCTTAAACTTTTAAATCTGGTCATTATAATGATAGGTAAAAATTATTTTATGATTTTTAGTGTATTATGATTATTCAGATGCAAATATTGTAGTGTTTTGTTATACATGTAAAATTTTCTGCCATTTGTTGCACATTTGCAACATAATTTATTTTTGTTCAGTAAATTTTTTTGTTCCAAAAATTATTTATATTACTTTGTATTGCTCCTATGTAACGTTTTCACTTTTTTCAAACCAATGTAAAAAATGAAGCATTTAAGGATTAAATGATGGACTCACCGAAAGGGTGCTATTAGACATGGCAATCTGTGGTTAAAAAGATTTCTTATAATTGTTAAAGGAAGGGAGCTTAACAGTAAAATTTCTTTTTTTAAATCTGTGATAAAGATTAAATAATTCAACATTAACAAAAAAAATATATCAAACGATAAATTATGAAATTGCTATAATTTCGAAAAAAATGTCTTGCCTTGAAAACGGCATTTATGCCGAAAGCTTAGCTTTTAAAATAAATAAATTTGTTTATTTCAAAAAAAAAAAAAATACATCAGTTTTTTCAATTTTCTAAAAAAATATACATAAATACAATATATATATGGTAATAAGTAGTAATCTACACTTTTCAACAAGATTAGGTTTAAATCTCCTCAAATTTATACTAGAATTGATCACGTGAACCTGTGGTGCAACGGTTGAATATGTTGATTATCAATAGTTTTGAGTGACAGTTAAAGGTTCAATCCTTGCTACAGGCGATAATAACTAAGAATAACTTTCTAAAAAATATCATACGGAAACAACGTTTTATAAAAATGTGACAATTTTCCTTTATTCAAAAAATCGTCAACCATATGGGACACAACCAGACTTAAACACCCGTCAACAACAGCAGACGTATATTTTACTGTAAGCCAGTAAAATAAAGAAAAAACAAAACACGTCTTGCTTTGAAAAGGGCGTTTATGCTGAAAGATTCGCCTTTACATAAATTTATTTATTAAAAAGAAAATACAGTGTTATGTTTTCAAATTTCTAAAAACAGATAAATAAAATCATACGGAAACAATGTTTTATAAAAGTGAATTAACTTTGTTATTTCCAGTTTGTTAATGGATGAGTTGTATGAATTATGGACAGATATCAGTCTGGAAGTCGTACACCTCGAAAGACTGTTAGCTGACCGGCAACGACTCATTCGAAGAGGAGAATGTGAACTGACCACTTTAACTACTCTTGACGTCATCCAAACAGTAAGTAGCCATTACCCTTCTCTTTTATTGCTCGTCGAATGACCCATCATGGTCGAGTGAGAAATTATAACTCCATCCTCAAAAATCGAATAATTTGCCTGTAACAGAGAGTTAATAAAATAAAGACTGAGTTCAAACGGGACGCCGAATTATCTTTTTTGGTCTTTTCACTACCAACAGTCCAAATACGCACAAAAACGACGCGACGTTTACAATCAAACTTTTCGTCCAGAATTTGATTCCTTTTTTCTTTTATTTTTCTTTCTTTTTCTCTTTGCACTCGACGTAGTCACAACGTCAACCTTTCTCGCTCTTCCCCCAGAGCAAAGTGTCTAAGCTTTTTATTATGACGAGAATTAGCCCATGCAAAACAAGGCTCATTTGCATATGTGAAGTCGCGTGACAAAAAGCACACGTTTCTATTTGGTGACTAGAACGCTCTGGTTCAATCCCAGATGGGCAATGCACGGTGCAACCCTCACTCTTTTTCCTTCTGGACCTGCATGATGGCTGCTACATTGCCTTTCTTTATATATGTAACATAATGGCCGCCGATCGTTTTTAGAGAAAGTCTGTAATGTCCTTCAAATGATTATGTGTGGCATTGTTTCTTCTGGTTATGTGGTCATGCAGCTATTAGATTTGCTGAGGGGATTCGCTTGTAACTCAACATGTCACGTTAGGTAAAACTTGAAAGCTGCACTTACTTTCATCAGTTGATTGTTTAGTTATTTTGGCAGCCTTTTTCTCCAATCAAACCGAAGTAACTCTGTATTCGCAAATACATTGGTATCACCATTTTTTACAATTTGTTTTTAAAAATGGCTTCTATATGAAAATAATTCTGACCTAGTCATTGTTATGACCATTTCTTTTTTTAAGATGGCTTCCATATGAAAATAATTCTGACCCAGCCATTGTTATGACCATTTTTTTTTTTAAGATGGCTTCAATATTGAAAATAATTCTGGCCGGAGGTATCTTCTTTTCAAGCAGTTGGGAAGACATTTTGCTTCTTTTTTTTTTTCGCTATCATAGTAAGGATGTCATTTCTCTATTTTTTTTAATTTATTTATTGTTCTCATATCATTGACCGGGTACTTAAGGATTGTTTGGAATATATATTTTAAAATAGTGAAAGAAATCATTGACTGCCTGCCTCGTCTATTAGCATTGATACGTTAGAAAGAACTAGATTAATTAAATAATTAGTCAGCCAGCGTGGGATTTCAAGAATTTCTTCAGTGGGAAATCAATAGACAGGCAATAAGACAGTATATATCAATAATTAAACACATTTAAGTCAAACACAGAATTAAGTACATTCATATAAGACACATTAATCTAGTTCTTTCTAACGTATCAATACTAATAAACGAGGCAGGCAGTCATAATGATTTCTTTCACTATTTTAAAACATATATTCCAAACAATCCCTAAGTACCCGGTCAATGATATGAGAACAATAAATTTTTAAAAATTCTGACCCAGTCATAGTATTTTCTGGAAGGAATTAAATCAAATTACATTTCATTGTTCTTAGCAACATGCTGCAAGGATCTACCAAAAGAACTGACAAACCAGAATAAAATACTTATTGAGAGGGGGGGGGGGTAAAATTATTGGGGGTGGAAGGAGGGGACTGACTAACTTGTTTGCTCGGCAGCAGTATGTCTGTGTAGGTTTAGAGAAGGGGCGTTTTCTTTATGATTTAACAAAATAATAAAATGGCTGACTTGTTTTGAATTAACCGAAATGCATTATGGTGAAATTTAATTTCATCTATATTACTATAAGGTATGTGTCTGTCTGCTAACTACTTTTATGTTATTAGACCTATGAACTTGAAATTTGATAGGAGTCACATTTTACTCATGCAGAGAACAGGGTTATCTACCTCTGAATCTCTGGACCGGGATAGGCTCAAGCCTGCTGAAGATTTCCCCCAAAAGGGTTGGCAGCAGTCTGAAGGCTTTATTAGCTTTATTTTTTGTCCCCTTACATAGAGGGGTCAAAATTTCACAAATGTTACTGCATGTTTGTGTCATTATGCAAATCTGTTTCATCTTTTATTGAACATCTTCAATGAAGAACATATTTATAATATCACTGCATAAATAAATACAAGCAAATACTATAAACTAGCTGTCCCTGTCTGGCGTTGCCCGATAATTTTCTTACCAATTTGTTTTTTGATTTTTAAACCATGCGTTTTTTTCCTTAAAAATATTACTTTTTGTTTTAAACAAATGGAAATAACTCTGTATTGACAAATACAAAGGTACATCCCTCATTTTTTAAATTTTTTTTAAAGATAGCGTTTGTATGAAAATAATTCTGACTCGATCAAACTATTTTCTGGTAGGAATTAAATCAATTTGCATTTTATTGTTCTTAACATGATGCAACGATCTACAAGAAAAACTGAAATATTGAATTCGTAGGAAGAAAGCTATCAGTGACAAAAATTTAGAAAGAGACCGACTTTACTTTATATATTAGATACATTTTCTTTGCTTAATTTTGTGTGTTGTTCTGTTTGTTTTTTTTTTTAATTTTTTATTAGTCTCCACTGATTTCTCACATCCAGAATCTTTCATTATTTTCTTTTTTCTTTCGTCTTTTTAGATGGTAGAAGTCCTTAAAGAACAATTATATGTGCTTCACATCAACAATGATATTGTCGAATCTTCGACTCAACATCATGATTCGACACCACCTCTCCCCATTTGTCACCACCCCGGATGGAAGGATATCTCAAAAGAGGTCCATGACCTGCGACATCAGATTACCGGCCATGATACTCTACAAGCCATACACCTGAAGAAAGCAGTTCAAGAGGTGACATGATTATCTTCTCTTTTATATTTTTTACATTTTCCTTCAAAATTCGGCCAAGAGAAACTTGTTTGATTTGTGATGCGTTGATTGACCCCGACTTTCGCCGAACCTCATTTCTTAATTTTCTACAAGAATTAAATAAACATTTCACCAATAACTGGTTTATTGTAATCAAAGCAAGAGTCATTGGACTCTTTCTTTATTCGAAAGCACGTGTTCAAGATAATATTATTTTTTTTTTTTACTTATATTCACTACAAACAAGGCACGTGTTCAAGATAATATTATTTTTTTTTTTACTTATATTCACTACAAACAAGGCACGTGTTCAAGATAATATTATTTTTTTTTTACTTATATTCACTACAAACAAGGCACGTGTTCAAGATAATATTATTTTTTTTTTACTTATATTCACTACAAACAAGGCACGTTTTCAAGATATTTTTTTTTTTTACTTATATTCACTACAAACAAGGCACGTTGCCACTGGGACGTAAGGGGCTATTTTGAATTAGGATGTCCCTATTAAAATGGTCCTTAAGTGGGGAGTTGTGCAGGAAGATGTTTGTTCACATTACATTTAAATTTCTGCATGTTGGTACAATCGGAGAAACAGGGAGGGAATTCCAAAGGCCAGCAGTTCGAGGATAGAAGCTATTGGAGTAGAAAGCTTTCCAACATCTGGAGACTTCTACAGTGAAGGGGTGGGATTTTGCTGGTTGTTAGGTTGGTCGTGGGTTATTGCGTTGAGGGGTCACAAGTGCAGCAAGTTCGTCGGAGCACATTGAAGTACTGGCCTTTCTTGAGGTGCAGCACAAATTTGTTCATGATAAACTTTACAAACCAACCGAGAAATGACTTTGACCTTTTTCCTGATGATGATGGTTTTCTGGAGTTTTGCAATAGTTCTGAGTCTCCCTGCATACACTCTCTCGTTAAGGTAGACTCAGAGAAAGAAATGGGGAGGGGCGTGCTAAGGTCTTGGCTCTGAGGTGGCCACTCAAATAAGTCGTAAGACTTATCACACGGAATTCAAAGTTTTCGTTCAGCCAATCCAGGGATTTGTTTTATCTTACTAGTGTCACAACTTTACAATAAGCGACGGGTGAAAGAGCTGCAGCTCATTTTTACACACAATGTTATGGACTCTGCTAAACCGACTCTCATGCTAACGGTCAGCTCAGATGTATGCTTCCTGATTCAACCTGAATGGTTTGAACGGTTGTCAGTGGCTGCATTGTGTTTCTCTACTGTCCGATAATACTTATTGATGTATGTGGCAACATGAGACCCCGTCTTATTTCAACTGTGATCCTGTCACAGGGATGGTGTATTTGGTCTGTTGTATTCTGTTAATTAAGAAAGACCAACAGCTACAGGATGCTGACCAGGTCCCCCATGTTGGCTATCAAGGGAGCCCCCGCTGATAATAACACTCAGATCTTTCTTCTGAGCCCCATGGCTTTTATATTTGTTTAGTGAAACTTTTTCATGGTTTTGTTAATGTATGTGGCAACACCAGGCCCAGGCTTATTTTACTTGTGATCCTGTCATAGAGATAGTTTTTATCTATCACACATGTAGAGATAACAGTGCGCTATCACATACACACTGTAAGTGTTAGATGTTTACAATAAAGAATGTTGATCAGTATTTGTTTGAATGGCCTATAAATTAGAAACTAAGCATTTCCGAACCTATGTGCACGTATAGAACATAATCCCGAAGTTATACCATCGATTTTCCAACTGGTATTTATGTTAAACACTGGTGCAGTGCATATGGGAATAATTGAATCGCAAAGGATTAAACAATTACACATGACAAGAACTGACTAAGTAGGATTAACATTTTCTGGACAGTATAATGAGATGAGTGCAGAACAGGAGACTTCGTTGGTTTGGTCACAGTTAAAGACTGAATGGATGAGAGTGCTTGGGTTAGTAGATGTAGAAAAATTGAAGCAGCAAGGTGGTCCTGGGTATGACCTTAAGACATTCAGTGGTGAGGCCCCCACTTTGGAGCTGTGGAGTTGCCCCTTAGTTGCCATTGATTGGGTTAGATGTAGAAAAGTTGAATTAGCAAGGTCAGTTAGCAGAGAAACGGCAAGGAAAACATGGGAGAAAGTGATTACGAAACAAAAACCAACTCGTGATTCCTCTACAAATTTTGGTTCCCAACTTACCTACAACCTAATTAAATAAACTTGGAAAAATAAGTTTTCATCATTATTACATTATAATCAATACTTGTGTGTTGCATGTTGAGTGGGATGGGTTTTAACTTTTTAATCGCAATCTTAGTACATGATTGTCTGTCGAGGTTAGAAGGTTAAGTTTGACGAGCGTGTGAACGATGAAAACCAGAAATTGAAATCATGTGTGTCGTGATATCATCGATGAAGTTAAAAAAGAAAAGATTTCTGGGAAGTGGGTGACATTCAATACTTCAGTCGGCTGCTGCTGATGTTTACGTTCGCTTGAATGTATAATGATTTACCTTTAGTGTTACAAGCAGCGGAATTCATATTTATACAAAAAAATTTTAAAGCAGAGACATGATGCGTATTATTATGTAAGAATAGAGGAATTGTTATCCCCTATCTTATTGTCTAACACACAAAATTAATTAACGAAACCTTTTTACAACAGCAACGAAAGGGGTTTATTCGTATATAAGGTTACCTATGGGTGTAGGTGGAAGAAACTTAGGAAGGACCAGAAAATAAGCCCTTAGTTCAAATATCTTCAGGCAAAGATAGCAGACGCCGTGAACGTTTAGTGGACAAGGAGGCAGGAGAGAGGCTGAGGCGATCCTTCCTGGCTGGCGCCAGGGTACCGTTTGATCATCGTCTGGAATATCCTAAGAGGGCTCAAGTAGTCCCTTAGGGAACTAATGATATCAATGCTCCCTGCTAGCTGATTGACCAAACCAGCTCACAGGGACACTGATAGCAATACAAAGTAAATCTAATTTATGACTCCTACAATTATATCGGGGATTCTTTAAGAGAAATGAAAATATCGTATAGATTTGAGAGAAAGACGGCTAAAGACCCAGCCAGGTGTCAAACATATGCTAACATGTAAAGCAGACGGTAAACCGAATATGATGATTATTTCTTTATATGATATCCGGGCAATGCTGGATAACCCTACAAGTTTTAATTATAGCCATGAATGAATCATCTTAACTGTTGAAAGAATCAGTTTAGATTTTTTTTTTCATACATCTTAATTAAAGCCCCCTCCCCTTTTTATGTCATTTTGTATGACAATGCTGACAAGTAAGGGAGATAACTCATCTCGATTTTATGCTTGTAAAAGAAACGAAGTTTGGTTTAATAATTTATTAAATGCTTTTAATTCTTAAATATTAAGTATGACAAATAGATTTACGATTCTTGATTCTATGCTCTCTTTTAAAATGTTTAAAAATTAACCTTGAAAATTATTACTTTGTGGTCACACGGGAAAGATGAATATACGGAAACTGTTAAGAACTGACAAGACATGTTTCCATTACATTTAGTCGAATTCATGTGGAGGCGACAAGAAAAGGGTCGAATATTTCCTTGTATAGTTTTATGTATTTAAAAACAATTTAAATATTGTTTCTCAGTTTTTCCTTTGTTAATATTGCTTGCGTTTCATTGTTTTGTAACATTTTTTTATTATTAGCTTTTGTTAAAATCAACGGTGCTTCTTTAATTTCACTACGACATGTTAGGCCTCTCTTTTAAAAAAGAAATAGCTACAGAAATGTATAAACTTTGTTATGTAGTTAGGTGGTAGCTGAAAAGAAGACTGTATACCAACAATTACGCAAATCTATCCAGTATTTATTAAATAAAAAATAAAAAATAAACGATTTTATCTATCGGTCGCCATTTTGAGTTTTTCCGAAAACAAAATTTGAGTTATCTCCCTTGCTTAATTAGTAAATAAAAATGTCTGCCCATACGTAAGACTGTTTTTTTTTTCTTCTTTTAATTATAATTTAATAAATACTGGGTGAATTTGCATACTTTTTTCTGTACAATCTTATTTTCAGCTAACACGTGAGTACAAAGCAAAGTTTATACATTTTTAAAAAAATATTTTCATATCGTAGTGAATCGAAGAAGCACCAAATCTTTAACATTTTCAAAAAAAAAAACCTTAAAAACAAAAAAATAGATAAGTTATCTTCCTTACTTTGTCAACATTAAACAATATAAACTAAAAAATGGGGACAATTAACGACTATTTTCTGAAATTTACCCTTTTTTTTTTTTTTTTTCTTTAAAATCTGTCAGGATTTTATTGATCCAACGTTAGACATGGATCTTTATTCATGGTAATCATTTTTGGTAAGTACTATGACATTTAATGGATCACAATCTCTGCACAAATGGTACTGCATCTGTTGGTTCTTTTTTGTAATCTTTTTTTCCTGTTTTCCACTCGGATGTTCCAACCATTGTCATATGATACAGATAAATCATAACCCTATCAAGACTCGACTGTCCCAAAATGACTAAAAGGGATCTGATTATACTAAATATCTGTTCAGTAATACCGTATGACTTAATTTTCATGAGAATACCATCATACAAAACCCTGTCAAAAGCCGTGGATATATCAAGCACTACAGCCCTAGCTTCACCAGTTTTATCCAATGTATGATAAATGGCGTTCCGAAATGACTGTTAGCATATCAGCAGTAGAACACGCTCGCCTAAATCCATACTGTTGGTCATAATTTTAGCTTTAATGAGGTGGTGAACTATGGCTAGATTGATTAGTGATTCAAAGACTATAACAAAGAGTTGAGAGAGACTGATGGAGCGATAATTTTGACGGTCAGTTCTTTCACCAGAATTCTTGAATACTGGTTCTACAGCGGCAATTTTTCAACTGTCAGGGAAGCAAGATGTGGCAAGGCATTTGTTGTAGAGTTTGGAGAGGACACGGGCCAGTTCAGCGGAGCATTTCTTTAAGACTATAGCAGGGATAAGATCAGGCCCACACGCTTTAGAGGTGTCAAGGCTTTTTATGATATTTCGGACTTGGAAAGGAGTGATGACCAGATCATTAAGTGAGACTTCAGTCAGCAGTTGAAAGTTTGGGAGGGTGCGATTTGTGGAGTCTAAAATAGAGTTCAAGGCGAACTGTTGTGCAAGCAGTTCAGCTTTATTAGATGCAATGCAGGCGACTTCATGGTGGTTTGATAGCGGGGGAATTGTTGAGTGCCCATTATTCACCACACAATGAGGACTCTATCATGGTTTGGGCAAACTACACAATGATGAAAATATATATGTGGTGGCTTAGGTTTACATATTACTGATTCCATAGTCTGTGACTATCCATTAGATCAATCACACACAAGTCTTGTGATCTCTAATGTAATTGTAAGAATTTTTATTGCTTCATTTTTAGTTTTTGAGATTCTGTCTGTTTGACTGTTTCTTTCACTTGGTGACTTTATCACTTCTGGCAATGGAATGGTGACTTTATCACTTCTGGCAATGGAATGGTGTATCATTTTTGTTTTCTCTTTTCCTATGATGCAGAACAATAGTTTTTTTTCTTTCTTTTATCTGTTTAAAGCAACCATCTTTTTACCTCCATGTGTGTGCATTTAAAAAAAAATTAAAACGTACCCGGATTTTGATAGCTAACCATAACGATGATGAGGATGAGACGGAGATTAAGAGATAGAAAACTTGAAGACTCTGAAAGACTTACTTTGCCAGATCGTTGGGTCTACTCTGGGCGAAATCGGTGATGATGCTTCTAACTGGATTGTTTTTAATTACAATTAACTGACACAAAGGCATTTAGAACCGGCTGTTTATATATGCTGTTTATTGTTTAAAGTAAAATTAGATTTCCCCTATTTCATTGACCTGAATAGTTTAACAAAAAAAAGATAAAACAATCTGTTTTGTCAGACTTATATGCCGAATATTGGTCGCTGTTTATAAGAAAAAAAAATTTCATTTTCAATCGATTTCATCAATTTTAATACTTAGTCCTGTCAATATTTTTAAAAAATCGTGAATAAAGGAAGACAAAAAAGTCTTCCCTAATTAATTCAGAAGTACTACTTTAAACCTTTATAACCCTTGGTTGGTAAGTCCTATCTTGGAATTATCCCTGGCCACCCAATATAAAACAATATTACATTCTGCAATACAGCATCGAAATAAATCGAACATTTTTGTTTTAACTTTATAGTTCGTTCTAATAGAATAGTCAAATAAGTAAAACACTGATTTATGCATATAGTCTCTGAATAATGAAAAACACTGATTTATGCATATAGTCTCTGAATAATGTAAAACACTGATTTACGCGTATAGTCTCTGAATAATGTAAAACACTGATTTACGCGTATAGTCTCTGAATAATGTAAAACACTGATTTACGCGTATAGTCTCTGAATAATGTAAAACACTGATTTACGTGTATAGTCTCTGAATAATGTAAAACACTGATTTACGCGTATAGTCTCTGAATAATGTAAAACACTGATTTATGCATATAGTCTCTGAATAATGTAAAACTGATTTATGCATATAGTGTCTAAATAATGTAAAACACTGATTTATGCGTATAGTCTCTGAATAATGTAAAACACTGATTTATGCGTATAGTCTCTGAATAATGTAAAACTGATTTATGCATATAGTCTCTGAATAATGTAAAACACTGATTTACGCGTATAGTCTCTGAATAATGTAAAACACTGATTTACGCGTATAGTCTCTGAATAATGTAAAACACTGATTTATGCATATAGTCTCTGAATAATGTAAAACTGATTTATGCGTATAGTCTCTGAATAATGTAAAACACTGATTTATGTGTATAGTCTCTGAATAATGTAAAACACTGATTTACGCGTATAGTCTCTGAATAATGTAAAACACTGATTTACGCATATAGTCTCTGATTAATGTAAAACACTGATTTATGCATATAGTCTCTGAATAATGTAAAACTGATTTATGCATATAGTGTCTAAATAATGTAAAACACTGATTTATACATATAGTGTCTAAATAATGTAAAACACTGATTTATGCATATAGTCCTTAAATAATGTAAAACACTGATTTACGCGTATAGTCTCTGAATAATGTAAAACACTGATTTACGCGTATAGTCTCTGAATAATGTAAAACACTGATTTATGCGTATAGTCTCTGAATAATGTAAAACACTGATTTACGCATATAGTCTCTGAATAATGTAAAACACTGATTTACGCGTATAGTCTCTGAATAATGTAAAACACTGATTTACGCGTATAGTCTCTGAATAATGTAAAACACTGATTTACGCGTATAGTCTCTGAATAATGTAAAACACTGATTTACGCGTATAGTCTCTGAATAATGTAAAACACTGATTTACGCGTATAGTCTCTGAATAATGTAAAACACTGATTTACGCATATAGTCTCTGAATAATGTAAAGCACTGATTTACGCATATAGTCTCTGAATAATGTAAAGCACTGATTTATGCGTATAGTCTCTGAATAATGTAAAACACTGATTTACGCGTATAGTCTCTGAATAATGTAAAACACTGATTTACGCGTATAGTCTCTGAATAATGTAAAACACTGATTTACGCGTATAGTCTCTGAATAATGTAAAACACTGATTTACGCGTATAGTCTCTGAATAATGTAAAACACTGATTTACGCGTATAGTCTCTGAATAATGTAAAACACTGATTTACGCGTATAGTCTCTGAATAATGTAAAACACTGATTTACGCGTATAGTCTCTGAATAATGTAAAACACTGATTTACGCATATAGTCTCTGAATAATGTAAAACACTGATTTACGCTATAGTCTCTGAATAATGTAAAACACTGATTTACGCGTATAGTCTCTGAATAATGTAAAACACTGATTTATGCGTATAGTCTCTGAATAATGTAAAACACTGATTTACGCGTATAGTCTCTGAATAATGTAAAACACTGATTTACGCGTATAGTCTCTGAATAATGTAAAACACTGATTTACGCGTATAGTCTCTGAATAATGTAAAACACTGATTTACGCGTATAGTCTCTGAATAATGTAAAACACTGATTTACGCGTATAGTCTCTGAATAATGTAAAACACTGATTTACGCGTATAGTCTCTGAATAATGTAAAACACTGATTTACGCGTATAGTCTCTGAATAATGTAAAACACGTATTTACGCGTATAGTCTCTGAATAATGTAAAACACTGATTTACGCGTATAGTCTCTGAATAATGTAAAACACTGATTTACGCGTATAGTCTCTGAATAATGTAAAACACTGATTTACGCGTATAGTCTCTGAATAATGTAAAACACTGATTTACGCGTATAGTCTCTGAATAATGTAAAACACTGATTTACGCATATAGTCTCTGAATAATGTAAAACACTGATTTACGCTATAGTCTCTGAATAATGTAAAACACTGATTTACGCGTATAGTCTCTGAATAATGTAAAACACTGATTTATGCGTATAGTCTCTGAATAATGTAAAACACTGATTTACGCGTATAGTCTCTGAATAATGTAAAACACTGATTTACGCGTATAGTCTCTGAATAATGTAAAACACTGATTTACGCGTATAGTCTCTGAATAATGTAAAACACTGATTTACGCGTATAGTCTCTGAATAATGTAAAACACTGATTTACGCGTATAGTCTCTGAATAATGTAAAACACTGATTTACGCGTATAGTCTCTGAATAATGTAAAACACTGATTTACGCGTATAGTCTCTGAATAATGTAAAACACTGATTTACGCGTATAGTCTCTGAATAATGTAAAACACTGATTTATGCGTATAGTCTCTGAATAATGTAAAACACTGATTTACGCGTATAGTCTCTGAATAATGTAAAACACTGATTTATACATATAGTTTCTAATTAATGTAAAACACTGATTTATGCATATAGTTTCTAATTAATGTAAAACACTGATTTACGCGTATAGTCTCTGAATAATGTAAAACACTGATTTATGCATATAGTCTCTGAATAATGTAAAACACTGATTTATGCATATAGTCTCTGAATAATGTAAAACACTGATTTATGCATATAGTCTCTGAATAATGGAGAGGACCATCACAGCCCAAATTAGGGAAATTTCAAAAGAGGAGCATGTCAGTGTAATTGATAGTTTTGTTGTATGTAGGTGTGCACATTTTTAGCAGATCATTAAACAGCGATAAAGCAAAGACAGTGCACTATTTGGTGCAGTCATATTTCTATAGAGAACAAACTTTCTTTTATATACATAAATATTTATATATATAAAATGTGATTAGTTTTCTCTCAACAAAAAGGAATTGACTCAACTTTTGACATTTATTATTCCCCTATCTTCATCCATAATTCTGATCCATAATGCTTTCTTTCTATTTCAGATAAAAGACACAGTACTTTCTGACATCCACCAGGAAGTCACACAGACCCTCAGTAAATTATCTGCGGTAAGACGTCTACTCTTTTATTTACAAGTTTATACTTATTACAGAATTTAGAGTAAAAAAAAATTTTTTTTAATGAAACCTCTTTCCTCTTAAATCAAATTTATTTGCCCCCTAAAATATCGTAGTGCAACAAGAGACAGGTAGAATCTATTTACATTCACATAGTTTTAATGTTTGTCCAAGGCCGCTTTATCCCCTGGATATGGTAGTCATCGTCACAACCTCCTAAAGCAGATTGTTCCACGGAGCAGAAACACAGAATACTGCCTTTCTTTTATTGAGTCGAAAGCGACGGTGGTACATCTTTTGCGGGTGCTTGTGGAGACCATGACTTGGCGCTGGTAGATTGACATTCCTGCTGATGATATTGTATGTCAGAATCAAGTCTCCTAGCATCCTTCGCTGCTCAAGTGAGAATAGATTTAGTCTTTGGAGCTGATCTTTGTAGGTAAGCGTGCATAGTCATGTCACCATTTTGGTTGCCAACAGTTGAACACGCTCCAGATGTACGATTTCTTTTTGTAGAATAAGGATTTGTTGCTTGGATGGCATACTCAAGAATGGGCCGTACCAGAATTATATATAAAGGAACGAAAAGTGTAAAATCAAAAAGTTAACAGAAAATGAGATCATCCTGTATGTTATGGGATGCAAGTTTGTAATGTCTTATATAAAAGATGTCTGCAAAGTAATGGGACTCATGTCCTTAAAACTGAATCCAAGTGATATACACATGAAAATGGTTGGATCATGCTAGCGCCCAGAAAGTCACTGAGTCCTGATGCAATCCTCTACTCATATAAGAGTTAGATACGTACTTAGATGGAGTACTGCTGCCACATCTGGGGAGGTGCCGCTCAGAGTATTCTGTCCTGTCTTGACAGAGTACAAAATCGACTTCTGTTCTTTACAGTTCCTTTCTCACTCTACCATTATTTCCATGGAACATGCTCGACTGAGCTCCAATCTCTAGTTTTCCCTTATAACTTGTGTTCTACCACAATTGGAAAATAACTTTTTAGCCGTTCTCCATGTTCCTAGCACCAAGCACAATTTTTTTTGCAAGGGCTTCCCATCTGTAGAACATGTTACTGCAGGGCTACTTCCATGCACATGACAACACCGTTGCCTTCAAATCCAATGTCACCAAATACTTGTCATAAACCGTCCTCCATATGTAATCACACTCAGTGTATTTGATTAACTATTTTCAATCCTCTCATGATATTCTTCATCTTTCAACTGACAGTCATTCCATCTCATTAACCCTTGTCCTCAAGTGGCTTTTGGCTTTGATAAGTGATGACTCATTAGTAAAACAAAAACAAAATTGCATCATGACTAAGTATTTAAAGATATTAAGGACTTGAAACCATGAGGCTCTTCTACCAAGATGACTAACTGCGAGAAAGGGTTGATATGCTGTAACGATTCAACCAACATGAGAATTTAAAAAAAAAAAAAAAACTAAAGTAGGCACTATAATATCCTTTCTAAATATTGACAATTAATAATCAAGCAAATAATGTTTTGGCCTTTTGGCTAAGATCAAAGTGTAGTATCTGTTCCGATGGATACTGTACCCCATAGACTGATATTGTCTTGGCCTTCAGGGCTTGATTTACGCCTGTCTATGGGTCTGTCCTGTGCAGTTCTAGGAGGTCCACCCCACCAGGCTTTGCCTCCCCTCTTTGGTGAGGAGTAAGTTTATTGCTTACTGTCTGAGGCGCCCCTACCGGGGAATGCCGACGGGGCTGCCCAGGCAATTTTTAAACCCCACTTTCCCAACCCGACCTTGGGTCACATCTTACTTGTGGGAGTAAGATAAAAACTGGCCTTGTGCCTAACTCCTGGAGAGGAGTAAATCAATACTCTTTTCTGTTCTTGGTCAGTGGAGGAGAAATCCTTCTGCCTGGGACAATTTCATTTTTTGTCCCAATTTAGAGTGCAACCTTTTTTGGAGAGCTGGATTTCCCCCACGTTAATAATAGCTGGGGGTGGCTGGAAGGGTAGGGGAAAAAAAAAAGGAAAGCAACTTACCCAAACCCTAATGAAGGGAGAATAAAATTAAAAAAAAAAAAAAAAAAATCAAAACAAGGAATAGGGAGGAAGAACATTATATGGAAGCGGGAGGGATGGGAACAGTTCTCATTGGCTGATGCCTGCTGATGTCTCATGTCTTTCTTTTTAGAAAAGCCGAATATTGTTAGAACACGATTTTTTGCAATGTCGGCACACGTAGCTGATAGCTTTCAAGAAGCTGATCTGGCGCATCCGTAGTCAGGTCGGGGTTGCTGCCTGAGCCGATATGATGTGAAACGCGAAATCGGCAATGACGACACTGCATCACTCAAGATCTTCCTTGAGACATCTGAAGAATGTATTTCACGATTATTGTAATGCGAAGGGAGATTACTCTTGATGAGGGAGAAATTGTCTCCTTTCGCCAACATAATTTACTTATTTTCATAGTTGGAATGACGCCTATCTCCTTCCAAATACCACTATGGAAACGTTAATAAAAGTCACAATTCTTTCTATAATTCAACCATATTTGGTACGAATAAACTCTAGTCTATGCCTGACTTGTCCACCAAGTTTCAGTCATGAATGTCCAACAGTCTTTGTATTATTTCCGTTCTATGGCATGCTCTAAATGGGCACCTCTGCATTGCGAGCATATGTGGAAACAACTGATTTCGGCTGTGATTACGTTATTCAGTTCAGGAATAGTCTGGGAATTGTTTTGATCCACATTATGTTCGAGATACCTCCACATCTAAAAATCTGGTGTGTTAACGACCGGTGAGTGTGAAGCCACTGATTTCCTAAAATTTGGTTAACTGCTCTCAAAGCTAGAATGGCTTGGAAAGGAAGTATCATTTTACATTAAATTTATATACGAAACTGATCCCTCACTCTAAATTCTAAAACAATATACTTTTTTTTCTTTGTTCTTATTCTTCTTTCCACCAAGTCTTTTTCAGGGTGTTCACATGTAATCGCCTAAAAGATGTAGAATCTTATTTTTTGGGGTGGGGATAATCTACAAATGAACTGAACTGAAACTTTTTTAACAATCTGAAAATGTGCTGAAATCTGAAGAATTGAAAGAAGAAAAGAAATTAACAAAATATTTAGAGAGAGAGATAGGGTGAAAGTTTGAGAAAGAGAAAGAGAGAACAAAAGTTTGAGAGAGAAAGAAACAGCGAGCCAGAGGTTGGAAGAGAGAGAATAAAAGGTTGCAAACTTGAGAGAGGGAGAGAAATTATATATATATATATATATATATATCGTACATGTATTGTATTAATTTCTGTAAATGTAAATCCCTAGAAACTCAAGTGTTTATAAAAAGTGCTCAATAACAAGTAGAGCTGTTTATAAGTATAGATTTTTATTTATACAAACATTATTGGTTACATATGTGCATACATGTTTCGGTTGCACTTTTCCCAGAAAGTCAACCTCATCAGACCAAGAATTTCAGAGAAATTGATCCATTTCTCTGAAATTCTTGGTCTGATGAGGTTGACTTTCTGGGAAAAGTTCAACCGAAACATGTATGCACATATGTAACCAATAATGTTTGTATAAATAAAAATGTATACTTATATATATATATATATATATATATATATATGAAAGAGAGAGAAAGTTTGAAATATTGATTTTGTCATATTTGTCTGTCAAAAGTTGAATTCTATTGCGTTCTTAAAATGGGACTTAAATTCTTATTATTTAATCTCTTTTTCAGAGGTGACATCAATTCAAGTGGGTCAACAAAAGACGCTGAACATTCAAAATCGTTGAAGAATTATTCATCATTTCTGAACACACGATCTTCAAAGGAAAAACCAACTTAAATATTTTTCGAAATCATTTTGATTTTCTTTGGGGATAATTTAGTTCAAAACACAAAATGACATTTTTAAGCTTCCGGATGTCTTGAAACTTTTTCTTTTTTCAAACTCGTCTTCAGTTTAAATGCTGAAAAACAGACAAAAAACAAGGTTATTTTCTAGACCGGTGACTCCCCCGTGAAATACTATTTGTTTTGTGTAGGGACGCAAACGAACCATATTACTCTACTTTTCCCCAATCTTTGATTCTAGCTAAACATTACTTTCTGTCAGCCAATTTAAAGCCTTCAAAATAAGTTTTGAATTTCTGATGGACACGAACAAATCAGCAGCACCGCCATTTTTAAATATATAATAATGATGAAAAAATTTGTTTTTGTTTTTCAACACGATGTTTGCTGTGTCTATGGAAAATTTGAATGTGATTTTGAATCCTTTAAAACACCCTTTTTACTTTAGGGTGGCAAAGTAAGAGAGATAACTTACCCAAACTTATTTCTTATTTATTTATTTACTTTTTTAAAAAAAATATTTTCAACAATTAATTCTAACAAAAGATTTGTTCATGTTAAACAATGAAATTAAAAAAATGTTAAGAAAAAAAAGCCAATCGAAATCTTTACTTTGGACTGGAGTGAATATATTAGTAATACGAGGATGTCCGAAGGTTTACTTTTTTATTTATGAATTTCAAGAAAATATAAAATTTCAATTGCCAATGAAATTGCATTTTAGTGTTGCTTTTCGTTGTTACTTTGAATGGGAAAGTTGTTTTTCTTTTGACTAGCCAATAAAAAAGGTTTTCTTAATTTCCATTTCAAAACAAAAAATCAACAAAGATTATTTTACTAATTAAAAATCAATTGTTGAAAAAAAGTATTTGTTAAAATCAATTGTTGAAAAAAAGTATTTGTTAAAATCAATTGTTGAAAAAAAGTATTTGTTAAAATCAATTGTTGAAAAAAAGTATGTGTTAAAATCAATTGTTGAAAAAAAGTATTTGTTAAAATCAATTGTTGAAAAAAAGTATTTGTTAAAATCAATTGTTGAAAAAAAAAAAAAAAAAAATTAAAAATAAGTTGATATAAGTTTTGATTACTTTTACACCCAAAAGTAAAACAGGGACGAGATAAATAGTATTTCCTGGGTGATCCACGTATCTACAAACGAACTGAAATAAAAGGGCATATGAAAAGAAAATACTTTATTCTCTGATACGGAATTCTGGCTAATGAAATATTGTATATATAATTATTTTATTTTGGACAGAAATTATATTAATATAATAATTATATTCAAGAATGAATACTATTACAAACACAATCATAAATATAAATCGTTTTAACCAAAGGCTGGAGTTATTTCCCTTGAAAGTTTATCATTTTGGAGTTATTTCCCCCTGACACTTCATCTTTTAGTTAAAAAATGTATGTAAAAAAAAAAAAAAATGTGTGTAGGTGATTAAGGTCACTGTCTATATTTTACCTCCAAAAAATATAAACGAAGAAAAAAACAAAACAAAAAAAAAAAACGAACACTAATCTGGATGGAGTTACATTCCTAACTGTAGATATTTGGAATATATTTATTAAAATAGCAAGTTTTTGTTTTCTGTAATATTTATATTTGGAGGAATTTCTATTTTTATATAAATACCCCCCCCCCCCGTTGCATTCCTTGCAGTGCATCTTTTTTTTATGTGTAGTGAATGTATTTTTTTTTTCACATTGAAATAAAGAATTAAAAGAAGTGTGAGTGCATGTTATGTGAATGTTTGAATTCCTTTCGTACGTTTTTGTATTTTAAAAGAACCACGCACATTTCTTTTGGCAATCAATACATTAAAAAATATTTTCAACCAAAATGCTTTCTCTTTTCTTAATGCCTTTGTTTCGTTGTGTTCCTTTCTATATTGACGAATGTATTTTGTGGAATCTAAATGAATGAAAGCGAAAGATTTTTCCATCTATGCTAAGTATATTAACATCAAAACAGATCCTGTGATTCTATGATACAACATTTTATTTACCTCCCCAGGAGGTTAGGCACAAGGCCAGTTTTATCTTACTCCCACAAGGTAAGATGTGACCCAAGGTTGGGTCGGGAAAATGGGACTTGAAAGCCAGCGCCCGAGAAGATGAGCACTCTGGCCATTAAAAATTGCCTGGGCAGCCCCGTCGGCATTCCCCGGTAGGGGCGCCTCAGGCAGTAAGCAATGAACTTACTCCTCCCCAAAGAGGGGAAGCAAAGCCTGGGAGGGTGGACCTCCTAGAACTGCACAGGACAGACCCATAGACCGACATAAATCAAGCCCCGAAGGCCAAGACGATACCAGTTTATGGGGTGTAGTATCCATCGGAACAAAGGCCGATCAATGATACAACATAGACTTTTCAAATACCGTATATATAGCAAACTGCAAATACCCTCGACCACATTTAAATATTCTTTATTTGCATATTTATTATTTGCATATTTATTATATCAACAGCTTTTAATAAATTAAATCACAACTGTATATTACAGAATATTTTCATTTTCATATTTTCTTGAATATACGCAATATTTTCGTCGATAGTAAAAGGTCTGAGGGATGCTGAGAATATATATATATATATATATATATATATGAGAGAGAGAACATATACTACACTTTGATCGCAGCCAAAAGGCCAAGTAACCATAAAAATGTTTTTTTATGGCTAGGCATTTTTAAATAAATAAAAAAAAAAAAACTTTTAATCTAGTATTGTATTATTTTTAATGGGGTGGATAGTGTAGTATCGGTTCTGTTGTCATGAAACTGTCCTCCCAGGAATTACCTCCTCCTTTTTAATAAGGGGAGAACTAATCCTCCCAGGTAGTACGTCCTCTTTTGTGGGAGGGGATAATATATTATCTGTTCTGGGGTCATGAGACCATCTTCCCAGGGACTAACTTCTCTTTTTTGGGGGTGGGGTGGGGAGTAGTGTAGTATCTGTTCTGTTTCCATGGTAACATACTCACAGGCATTACCTTCTCCTTTTATGTTAGCGATCCTATTAGATATGACCTCCTCTTTTTGGGGGGAGTATAGTACATGTTCGTTCCTCATGATACCATCCTTTCATGATTATCTTCTCTGTTGGGGGGGGGGGTATCTGTTCTGTTGTTATGATATCATCCTCCCAAGCATTAACTCTTCTTTTTGGGAGGAGGGGGCGTTCATCATGATACTAGGCTCTGTCATTACCTCTTCCTTTAGGGGTGGGGGGTCAGTATAGAATATGTGCATTTAGCATAACATTCTCCCTGTCTAGCAAAGTATGCGACTGGAGGGAGCATATATTTGTTATATATATATATATATATATATAAATAAAGGGAAAAACCAAGAGATATTTTTTTATATATTCATCAACGTTTCGTCTTTATTGTAAGACTTCCTCAGGATGATAATTTGAAGAAAAATGTCATGCAAGTACATCGAAATTTTGGGTTCACATGACAGTGATAAAGGAAACATACCTCCAGTAGCCACAGCTACTACTTTTCCTTTATCACTCCATCATGTCAACCCAAAATTTCGATGTACTTGCATGACATTTTTCTTCAAATTATCTTTCTGAGGAAGTCTTACAATAAAGACGAAACGTTGATGAATATATAAAAAAATATCTTAGTTTTTTCCTTTTTTCATTTCCCATTACGTCAGATTACTCTCCTCCTTCCTTTCTCATATATATATATATATATGTTATTTTTCCTTGAATTTTCTGTAAGACGTGGTGCTAAAGGTGCTGATGAAGAGACCTTTTGGAGTAGCTTTGTTAATTAAAAAAATTTTTTTTTCTTGTTTGCAAACTCACATTTTCCTAATTCAGTCAATATAACCTGAGATCAATGGGTCACCTGACAGGCCATATTTTTCCAGTGCTATTATGTAGTGCTCTTATGTAGTGCTATTATGTAGTAAGTGGTGGAGACTTACTTCCTTGTGGACATATGCAAACTTGCAAAACGAACGTCAGCAAAGCTATGATGAAATGACACAGTCCAAGATTCCCGTTTTTCAGCTGAGTTGGAAAAGGAGTGTTTTTCTTTTTTGGTTGATGGGCAATTTCGTCTCTGGGACTGGTGCAGACTTGACCCGTTATTCGGGGGAAAGAAGAGGAAAGGATAGACACAGGTGAACTTCTATATCTCGAACTTGATGGGACTGAAAATAAACTTCGAGATATCCGAGGGTTCGAGAAATCGAAGTTTGAAATTGACACCAATAAACGGTCGGGACCACCAACTGACTTCGAGATTTGCATTGTATTCGAGACATCGGTGTTCGAGATACCAAAGTTTACCTATAGAGAGATTTAAAAAATACAATTAATTTCTGTTTGTGATTTTAGAAGCGTAACATACACGTTTTTATTCTTTAAACCCTCTAACCCTCCTTTGGGGCCCCGGCCACTTTGCCACACAGGATCTGAAAATGATACAATGTATGTGTAATATGAGTCTTAACGACAGACTAAGATCTGCTGTACTCGGAGAAAGATTAAAATCTGGATAGTATAATGAGATGTATGATGAACAGGAGACTTTGTTGATTTTGTCACATTGAAAGAATGAATGGGAATTCTAGAGTTAGTAGATGTAGAACAGTTGAGGTAGCAGGGTCAGTTGGCAGAGGAATACCAAGGAAAACATGGGAGGAAGTGATAAGGATGTATTTGAGAGAAAGCGGGATAAATATGGCTTACAATAAACGCTTCCAAGACAAAGCTCCTTTGCTTTAACAATTATAAGAAACTTTTTCAACCACCGATTGCCATGACTTCCTAAGAGTGCAACGTTTAAACTCCTGGGTCGAACATTCACTGGCAACATGAATTGCAATAAATATAAAGAAGATATTGCCAAGTCTGATGCAAAATAAAAATAGGGCTCCCTTTACCGAGCTAGAAAACTTTTCACACTTGCTAGTATCCAATATCTATATAAAGCCACCATTCGACCGTGCATGGAGTATTGTTACCACATCTGCGCTAGTGCACCAACCGCGAGTCTCCCCCCTCTTTTACTTAATAGGTTCCAAACTATTTACAGGGCTTTAGCCTTATCCTATCGTTGTAATGTTGCATTACAAGTTCTTACATGGAATCTGTGCTGACGAGCTTACTGCATTTGAATCCCCTCTCTCTCAACGTAAATATTCCCGACAAACCCAACAATCAGCAAAATCCCACCTCTTCACTGTAGAAGTCCCTGGATGCCGGAAAACTTTCTACTCTAACTGCTTCCTTCCTCGGACCGCTTACCTATGGAATTCTCTCCCTGCTCACTGTTTCCCTGACTGCACCAATATGCAGAATATTAAATGTAATGTGAAAACATCTTGCTGCCTAACTACACACGTAGGATGCACTCAATAATTTGGCCCCTAATCCCAGTAGTCCTTTATGTGTCAGTAGCAATGTGGCTTATTTGGGGTGAATAAAATATTAAAAAAATTTTTTTTTTTATAATTTTCCATCCTTTCATAATATTCATCGTCATTCAACTGACAATCTACCCATTTCATTAACCGTAACCCTCGAATGGATTTTAAGCCTTGATAAGTGGTGACTCATTAGTAAATAAAATAAAATTGCTCCTTAATCTCTTATGTCGTATTTATAATGGAGTATATTAATAGGTTATTTCCCTTGCCTACAAAAGTAAATTATCTCCCCTAGTGTTAATGAATTACCTCCCTTGTCTTCTAAATAATTATTATTATATTCTGCAAGATCTTTCAAGGTGCACCGGTTGGGCAGTAGGGGGCAGACAAGGCAGTGTTGCATCGTATGATCCTTCTCTCCACATTCACAGATAGTTGAGTCAGTTCTGTAGTCCCGTCTACTCATAACAACTTTTGATCGCCCAATTCCCGTTCTCAGGCGGTTGAGTGTTTTCCACTGGAGCCAGGGTGCCTCTGAACCGAGAAGGAGGGCCACAGAAGGGGGAATTCCTATGTCAGTAGAAGGGGGGAGCATTCTCTAGCCGTCTGGTCCACAACTGTAATCTGGTCTCTTCCTGACACTCTATTTGGTGGTAAAAACGTGAAAAGCTCTCAATCTCGGCACCTGTTGAATTAGACTTTGCTCGTACCGGATACTTTTACTGCGCAACCCTTGTGACGTTAAAATGAACATTCTTTTTGCGAATGATGTTATATTTCAACAGACGCATACGAACAGTATCAGATAAGTTGGGTTTTTTTTTCAATTTAGCCACAAACACACTTTGCTTTCAAAACATTTGTTATATTTTCAATGCAAATATGATTCATCTGTCTTGTGTATTTTCTTCAATACGTTTTCTTTCAGCTTAACTTTCACAACACAAGAGAACCAAATTCCCATGAAATTAAAGGAGGTAGATATGATGCAACAACTACTTGTTTATGGATGTGAGTGTAAATTAATCCAGAACTCTTTGATATGGTACGAAAGACAGTTTTATTTGTATTTCTGAATATGGGGCCGTCACACGGCACGGTTTCTGATCAAACAGCCGTGACCTTTGTCAAGAATGATACTTACACATATTATCTGTTGTTGATACAAAGATACCAACACGAGAGATGTAACGAGATAACAAACTCAATGGATCATGCAACAAGAACGCAACAAGCCACCATTCAATCGTGCATGGAGTATTGTTGCGACATCTTGGCTAGTGCACCAACCACTAGCCTCTCTCTTTCTTGGACAGGGTGCAGAAAAGAGTTTCTAACCTATTAAGTCCCGCACTGTCTGCCAAGCTCCAGCCCCTGTCGCATCGCCGCAGTGTTGCACCGCCGCAGTGTTGCATCCCTGCGCTTGTTTTACAAGTACTTCTATGGAATGTGCTCCAATGAACTTACTGCGCTTGTACCCCCTCAACGAAAATACACCCGACACATCCCATTTAACAGCAAAATCCCACCACTTCACTGTAGACGTCCCCAGATGCCGGAACATTTTCTACTCTAATAATAATTTCCTCCGACCGCTTGCCTTTGGAATTCCCGACGTTCTCTGTTTCCCTGACCATTCCAACATGCAGAAATTTAAATGTAATATGAATAAACATCTCGCTGCTCAACTCCCCACCCAGGTTGTCCTCCCTATAAATCTGGCCCCTATCACAGTATCCCCTTATGCTTCAGTGGCAGTAATATTCCTTGTTTGAGGTGAACAAAAGATAAAAAACAAAAAAAACAAAAAAACAAAAACGCAGACATCAAAATCGACTAGATGTACCGTTGAACAGGAAACAAGCACGTACGTCTGTAAACCGGCTATCACCAGCTTCTTCATCTTCATTCGTGTGAATCAGATGATTCTGGTGTTGGCATTAGTTTCCTCGATGTTTTTCTAGTTAGAAATCTTTCTGGAAAGACATTGGGTACTTATGGGAAGGACCAACATTCCTAAGTGAAAGTGGTACCGTGGAACCGACTGGATTCGAACGTGAAACACCCAGGTCTTCAGTCCGTGTCGATATCCACTTAACCACTGTCACCTTCCTTACCTTGTGAAGCGTAGAGAAATCTCAGTTGGCACCACTGAGAGTTACGAACGCACAAATCTAGTGTTGCCAACTGAGATTTTCAAAATCCGTTAGATCGGAGCAAAGAAATCAAATAATAATAATACCGTATTTCTTTTGTACACGGTTCACCTCGTTGGAAAATAGTTGGCTGTTAATACATTAATATTAACCAATGGAATCCAATGAAGTCCTTGAACCGAACGTTATTTTTTTAATTTAATAGTGAGGCGTACTGTTTATAACTTATCTAGGGTAAGATTAATGTCACGAGTTTTCTTTTTATCTTCGTCCCCTACTCCCTCCCGGCTTTTTTTTTACCCCAATTTTTGTTTGATAAATCCTCTTTCCCTTCTCTAATTAGGTGACAGATTTCTTCTTATTATTATTTCGTGTGAATTAGATGATTTTAGTGCTGGCATTAGTTTCCTCGATGTTTTTCCAGTTAGAAATTTTTCTGGAAAGACATCGAGTACTTACGGGAAGGACCACAAGAAGGTTGCTAACATCCCTAAGTGGCAGTGGTACTGTGGAACCGACTGTATTCGAACTAGGAACACCCAGATCTTCAGTCCATGTCGATATCCACTTAACCACCGTCACCTTCCAGCAAAAAGTATCTTATATAGACCCTGTGACGATTATGATTAGGCATATAATGCATCAGCATGCGCTATATTTGGTTGATTTTATCTCCATTTTGTAATTACGACATCCTGCACTGGCTCACACATGAAACTTGTGTTTTTTTTGTCCCCGTCACCTGTGTACGTGAGTCTGCTTGATATCCACGATCTTCAGATGAACAGAAACACTGACTGTGAGTTAGAATCTCGCGTGCAAAAGAGAAAAGATTATATTCTGCTTAATACCCAGTCACTTTTAGCTAGAAGCAAAGGGTAGTATCTGTTCTGAGTAGTAACATTTCGTCTTTTCTGCCCTTAGTCAGCAAAGGAGACCTCCTTATAAACAGAGGCAATTAAAAAGAAATTTCCTGATCCAGAGTACCCCTTTTTTGAGGAGCTCGATTTTTCCCACAATAAAAACAACAACCTTGTGTCTAACTACCCTCATGGGGAGGTAAGTAAATAGGAACCCAATTATATTGGAATTAAAGGAGGAGATACAGCTGACTTGGCAGTTACGTCATCCTTTGGAAATGATCATCGATGAAAATCTTAAGATGTCATACACTGACATAAAAAATAATACATACATGATGAAGAAATGACAACTAATATGGAAATGCAGCTTTCAAAATAAACTATTTTAAATAAAACCCGCTTTTAGAAAAAAAATGGAGAGTAGATCTTGGAAAACTCGAAAGAGAGTAAATACGCACTGAATGCATTTCCACGCACAATCCTAAAAGAAGAGCAACCGGAATGTGAAAATGAAACTCAACTCACGGCAAATCAGAAGCTGATAATTCTTATACGATTATCAGCTTCTGATTTGTTTAAACACATAAGCAAAAGAGAACTAAAAAAAGCTTATAAAATGCAACAGGATTTTTTTGTTTCAAAGTGTGTGGGTTTTGATGAAAGTGTTTCTGTCCGCATCGTTAACCATTTAGCCACCGTACCATTAATTCTACAATAGTATAATTTCTGTTTTATGCACTGAAAATATTTTTTTTAAATATTTTTTTTTAAATATTTTTTTTTAATAAAAAAGTATTAAAAAAATATTTTTTAAATATTTGAAAAATATTAAAAAATATTGAAAAAAATTTTTTTTTTAAATATTTTTAAAAATATTTTTAAAAATATTTTAAAAATATTTAAAAAAATATTTTTTAAAAATATTTTTAAAATATTTAAAAGATAAAAAAAATATAAAAAAAATATTTAAAAAATACTTTTTTAAATATCAAAAAAAATTTTTTTTTTAATCTGATTAGGGAATTAATCCTAAAAGTATATATATAATCTAATCTCAAACGCACCAAAAATGGTAAATTCCAATTGCCTTAAAGACAAGCCGGATTAGAATTGAAATGTTAACAAGTTCTCGTCTCACCATCCTCTTAAGTAACCAAATTCTTCCTAGATCCAATCCATCGTCTGCAATCCTCATAGTGTTTGTCTCACCATCCACTTGACACGTGCTATTAACCCTTGTCCTCGAGTGGCCTTTGAGCCTTGATGAACAGTGATTCGTTAGTTAAAAAGAAATAGTGCTATGTTGAAGGTCTAACATAGATGTAATACAGCATGAACCTATCAAGGAAGGAATATTCCTCTTGTATTAAAAGACGGAAATCATTCACAATAGGCGTGTAGAATATGCGTGGGTCGCCGCATGTGACCCTTTTCAAGCACACTTGCGTCCCGCATAAAATATACTGCAGTTTCGTCATTTAACAACCAAAATTAAAGTTTTTATTGTTTAAAATCGATAAACGTGTGTCGTTCGTTGAGAAAGGGTGTACGTTTCTTTATTCATCTATCTTCCAAGTTATCTCTCTCTATATATATAAAGTCAATGTTTGTTTGTTCGTGTGTTAT
Organism: Sepiola atlantica; assembly: GCA_963556195.1. Classification (NCBI taxonomy): domain Eukaryota; kingdom Metazoa; phylum Mollusca; class Cephalopoda; order Sepiida; family Sepiolidae; genus Sepiola; species Sepiola atlantica. The sequence continues at coordinate 67,014,569 of OY744540.1, read as the reverse complement.
ACAAATCGACATATGACATAACATAAGAAGATGGGTCGTTCATTCAAAAGCATTGGTGGGTCAGTATTATTAAAATTGAAAATAGAAGCCTTTATCAATGCATGGTAATTAATTCTTTTTTTTACTTTAATCTTATTAATTTCGGAATAATATTCCATCATCAGAGTTGACTAGTATTGTGTCATTTCTTTTTCAAAAAAAGAATAAAGGTTTCTATTTTCAGTTTTATAATACTAACCCACCAATGCTTTGAAATGAACGACCCATTTTCTTAAACTTTGAGCATGCCAATGGTTTCTTCGTTCTACAACCAGAATTTGAATTCATAACCACCAACAACATCACAAAAAAAAAAGTTTGTTTATTTATTTATTTTTTTTTTAAAGAAAATGACACAATACTGGTCAACTCTGATGATGGAATATTATTCCGAAATTAATAAGATTAAAGTAAAAAAAAAAAAAAAATTAATTAATTTTGTATTGATAAAGGCTTCTATTTTCAATTTTGGTTACGTTTTTCACACAATCTAAAGACACCATTGAAATTTGAGGGATGAGACAGCTTTCTACTTCAAGGAGGAAGTTTCTAGGGAATATTAAATTCACAAGTGGTCACTAGTCGCACGTATATTCCTGTCAGGGAAGATGATTTTGACAATGTCAGGTTTTCCGCCCACATACAGCGTCTCATATTCGCAAATGGTCACCCATCCAGTTGTGTTCAGGCTAAATGTCGCTTAACATCAGTGATCAATGTGATTATGCCGTATACATGATTGGAAACGATAAACAATTGTATTTATGGAATGAGTGTAGGCGTGGCTATATTTTATTAGTTTAGTAAGAGTTACTTCCCTTGGGTTAAATAAACGATTCCAAATTTTTTTTTTGTTACTTACTAATAAGGAAAAGTTTTCAATTATAAAAATAGGGTGATTGTGCAGTATAGTTAACAAGAAAAAAGTGGTGAAATAAACGAAAAAATATTGAACAAGTAACTGTTACCAAACGCAAGAAAAGTTAATTTTCTACCTAACTGAATATTTTTTTTTTTGTGTTTGCAAACGTTTTTATTTCAATTTAATATTTCGTTCAAATATAATGTATTTAGAGTTAGATTTTTAAATAACGGACGCCGGCTTTCCGGAAATCACTATTTTGTTTGTTTGTCATATTCTCCTTTCAATTAGGCAGAAAAGTAAAATTTATTGTGTTTTGAACAGTTTCTTGGGCAATTGTGCAGTATATTTAACAAGAAAATGTAAGTAATCAGATTTCAGAGATTTCCGGAAAGCCAGCGGCCGCCATTGAAAAATTTAACTCATCGTATTTAAACAAAATCTTAAATTGAAATAAAATCGTTTTCAAACATTTTAAAACACAAAAAGAATTATGCAGGTAGGTAGAGAATTAACTTTTCTTGCGTTTAGTAACATTTACTTGTTCAATATTTTCACTTTTTTTTCTGCACAATCGCTAAAAATAGGTTGGAGACCTTGGATTTAATTTACTGCGGTGAAAGAGATGTGGCATCTTAAGAATGATTAAAATAGGAATGCTAAACAGGGGATAGTTTTTAACATTTAACCATCGTATTGGAAATTTATTGTCAAAAGTTTTAAAAACTAAATTTACCGCCGCAATTAGGTTTTTATCACTCAACATGTAGATTGAAAGAGGACATTCTAAGAATATTGAATTTAATTCGGATGTACACATTTACAAGGACATTTTTATGTCTATCTGATGAAATATTTAAGAGAATTTGATCTGTAATATCTATCTCACTGGTCAACAACTAATTTTTTGTCTACGTTTTTTCAGTTGATTTAGGACGAATCTGACGCGCTGAATCCAAATATCACATTGGTTTTGCTCAATCAGGTCAAGTTTTTGCGCTATGGCCACATGTCGTGTTTTACGATTTTGTTTACAAGTACGCATGTGTGGAGTAGATTAGGGTTAGGGTTAGGGTTATTTATAACTAATTTTTACCTATTTTTGTTTTGCAGGTGAATGAGATTGCTTCAGCAAGAAGATCGTGCAGAACTAAGCCTGACATGTTCTGCTATATATATGGAGAATACACTGTTGCTCCTAATAGGAAGCCAGTCACAAGTTTCATAAGGCGTGCTTACCATGCTTATTTTGCTATTAAACTTGGTGACCAGGATAAAGCTTTGGCGCCACACATGGTGTGTAAAGCATGCACCGAGACTCTGCGTGGGTGGACCAATGGCAAGAGGATTTTGAACTTTGGAATTCCCATAGTTAGGAGGAAGCTGACAAACCATATCACAGACTACTGCTACTTCTACACTATTGATGTGAATGGGATTAACAGAAAGAACCGGGACAGCCTCACGTATCTTAATCTTCAATCAGTACGTCGTTTGATAGCTCATTGTGATGAAATTCCAGAGCCTATCTTCGTAGAACTTCCTGACATTAGTGACGAAGAAGCCCCCCCGAGTTCAATGAGTGACACAACTGAACACATGTTTCCAGTATACTATACTCTATGAGACTTGGTCAGCTTTTTTGACTTGGTGAGCCGAGATGGACTGTTTGCCCTCCTTCAGCGGATTGGATGCCCGCCCAAGTTTCTGAGCCTAATCGTGTCCTTTCATGAAGACATGAAAGGGACCGTCCAAATTGATGGATCGAGCTCTGAACCGTTCCTGATCAAAAACGGTGTCAAACAGGGATGCGTTCTTGCCCCTACACTCTTCGGAATTTTCTTTTCTTTGCTCCTCTCGTACGCATTTGATGAGTCTGTTGATGGCGTGTTCATACACACCAGGAGCAAGGTGGATTATTCAATATCGCACGTCTGCGAGCCAAAACGAGGGTTCAGAAGGTTTTCATCAGAGATCTCCTTTTTGCAGATGATGCTGCCCTTGCTGCACACTCAGAGGAGGCCATGCAGCGTCTTGTTGACTGCTTTGCAGCTGCATGCAGCGAGTTTGGACTGTCCATCAGTCTAAAGAAAACAGAGGTCATGTGCCAGAACGTTAGTGATGCTCCAAGCATCTCCATTGGTGAACACACCCTCATGGTTGTGGACGAGTTCACCTACCTCGGCTCGAAAATCGCAGGCAGCCTTTCCCTTGACTCTGAGCTTAACACAAGGATCGGCAAGGCAGCAACAGCAATGGCCCACCTGACCAAACGAGTTTGGGAAAATTGTATGCTGACTACCAACACAAAGATGCAAGTATACCGGGCAGTTGTGCTGAGCACCCTCCTCTATGGCAGTGAGGCATGGACACTATCAGGAGCGCAGACTAAACGCCTTCCACTTTCGTTGCCTTCGCAGACTCCTCGGCATCACTTGGCAGGATCGAGTCACCAACATCGACGTCCTGAACAAGGCAGGATTGCCAAGCATGTATGCTATGCTGTGAGCTAGACGCCTCCGTTGGTTGGGCCACATGCTCCGCATGAACGATGGCCGTGTCCCCAAAGACATGCTATTTGGAGAGCTTGCCACTGGCTCTCCACTACAAGGACGTCTGCAAGCGGGATCTTAAAGATGGCGGACTCAACCCCTCTCAGCTCGAGACCACTGCCTTAAACCGGCAAGGTTGGCGAACAGTGCAGCTGAGGAGAGGAGAAACACCTGATGGAGGGAGAAGCGATCACGCAGAGCGCAAAAGACAAGAGTCGCCCCATCACATGCTCACTGTTAAAAAAACAGAAAAGTTGAGAGAGAAAGAAAAAAAAAATGACTACACAGCCTGTTGCAGCCCTGGGTACAAATTCTGACCAGAGATCAATGGAGCCAACCACAACAATACTCTATGAGATTATGTGTGAAAAAATGACAAACGGAAAACAAGTTAAAGTGCAGGAGAAAAACAAAAACAAGAGATTTTTTGACCGGTTTCGTTCGTGGCGAACGTCTTCAGAAAATGAAGATATGGAAATAATTTCATTTTGAAGGCACACACATGGGATGAGGGAAGGATGATCTGATTGGACCATATGAGAAGACATTAAGTGATGTTGGAATATGTGTGACACATGGGTGACATATTCTTCTATGTTTCTTATTCTTCTGTTTATATTTTTATTTATTTTCTTTCTCTCTTTTACTATCACACCTAATGAGCTAGTATGGGGAAGGCGGTGGGAGAGGGGGAAAGGTGACAAGAGGGAAGAATAAACAGAGAAGCTGGCTACAGTAAACAAATGGGGTGGGCATGAAATTGATACACTGGATGTTAGAACCCAAATATTAATAAGAAAGAATCAGGGATAGGTCTGCTAATTTGTCACACATTAGGTTTTTAAAGAGCAATTCATGAAAATGAAAAGCCGTGGTGGACAAAATGTGTGAAAAATGAAACAGACGAGAGATTATATATATATATATATATATATATATATATAAAATAAAAATAACAGAAAACAAAAAATAATCTGCTCCAAGTAAAACACAGATTAGCAAAATATTTTTTTAGATAATAGATAAATATTTCCCTAAAAGCAACATCAAAAATTATCAATAGGAATATCATTAAATGTAGTTATTGTTGTATGGAAAATATGCAATCAATAGTGAATAAACATAACAAAATAATTAATAATGATAACAGTAATGGTAGTGATAATGCTATTAATAATAACAATTATTAATTAAATAATTCCGAGTGAAAACGCACAGTCATGTGTGTATATATAAATATTGTTTATTCTTCAAGTTTTTCTTTACCAGTCAGTGATACTTTTGATGATCGGTGATATTGTTACAATACACTTTTGTCTTAAACCAAGTTCGTACCAACATCTCATTTTTATATATTATTTAACAAACAAACTAACTGACGGGTTACTTGCATGTGAGAGATGGGAATATATATATATATATAAATATATATATATATATATATATATATATATATATATATATATATATATATATATGACACTCATTAATTTATGTTTTGTGCCCACCTCAATGGATCTAAGCGGGGGCGACAACTTTCGTATCTGTTCGGCTTGGTGTATCACCAGAAAAGAGAAAGGATGTCTCCCCCATGAAGAAACGTGATTTCGTTAACTTCCGTTTTTCTCTTATTAAGGTCACCCGTTGACCACTAGGTGTCATTCAACCTCTCTATTCACCTTGGTTATGTAACAATATCATAAAACTGCATGTATATATACTGTTTATTCTTCCAGTTTTTCATTTTCGATTGATGCCAGTCAGAGATACCCATGAGATATATATATATATATATATATATATATATATATATATATATATATATATATATATATATATATATATATATATTAAAGAAGGAGAGATGAAGATAAAAAATTGCATAAAATTACATAAAATTGATACAATTTATTTATTATAAATACCACATTACCGAAATTTATCCTCTGATGAGAAGAGTTTTATCTTTGAAAAACCATGGTTTAAGGATTAATGTAACTCCTTGCATCTGAACTTTCGATGTAATAAAATTTGTATCAATTTTATGTAATTTATGTAATTTTATGCAATTTTTTATCTTCATCTTTCCTTCTTTAAAATTGATTGCTCTACTCAACGTATTGAGCTTTACTTTATCATGCTAGATCATTTTACGATACTTCACTTACCGTTAATTCTATCATCATCATTATATATATATATATATATATATATATATATATATATATATATATATATATATATATATATATAAGGTCACCCATTATATTGGCACAACAAAGAAACAGAGATAGGCCACTCTATAGAAAACAGAACATTAGAATAGGAAATATACAGTTTTATGATATTGTTACATAACCGTTGATTCAACCGAACCTTTGCTTATGAGAAGCCCAACGATTGACTAAGACAACAACAAAGAAACCGTGATGAATCATCACATAGAAAACAGAACAATAGAATAGGAAATAGGAAGTAAAATCAACCGAACCTTTGTTCGTGAGAAGCCCAATGATTGGCAAAGAGAACAACAAAGAATCTGATTAGTTAACTAGCTAGTCGTGTATATAAAAACACCTGGCAAAACTAACTTCATTCATTTTAGCCTGACGATCCCCCCCCCCCGTGGGATAAAACGCAGGAGCCTCTGTGTAGCTTAATTGCCATAAATATATTTTCATAACTTACTATATATATATATATATATATATATATATATATATATATAGAGAGAGAGAGAGAGAGAGAGAGAGAAGGAGAGAGATGGAAGCAAGAGTGATAAATACTGTATGAAATAAGAGCAGTAGGTAAGAGAGGATAAAAAGCGATAGATAGAAGCTTTGTAAGAAATGGGTAATTTAATTATTCCGGCAAGTAAGATTATTACAGTGAAGACCTAAAAAACTAAAAATGTAAGAGACAACTGGTTTTCGGCACAATTCGAGTTTTAATATAAGGAAATATTTATTTAAAAAAAAAAAGAGACCGTGTCCCTATTTACTTGCCTCCCTACGAGAGCGGAATGCATTATATAATATAGTGTGAGTCTTTTTTTTTTTTACAAAACATTTAATAAACAAACGAATCATTGTCTCTATTTATCAAAGCAGAAGATTCTATTTTGTGGATTGTGTACGATTTCAGCGTCCTAAATTCTCGTTTTAAAATTTCTTCATTCTTTGCGATGATTCGATTTATATTTAAATTATTATAATTCTAATAAATATATACATTTTTTTCTTTTAAAGGTCAAAGACAGTTTTGAAAAAGAGATTTTATGTGTGCCTTTTTAATACAATCCAATATTTAAATATATTTTGTAAAACATTTGGCTTATGTCCTTGACCTTTTGGCTAAGAGCAAAGTGTAGTATCTGTTCTGATACTACATCTCGTCTTTCTTCTCCTCGATCAGTGACGGAGAAATCATTCTAGACTGGGGCAATTTTAATTTTCGTTCCGATCCAGAGTGCCTCTTTTGAGAGAGAGAGAGAGAGAGAGAGAGAGAGAGAGAGAGAGAGAGAGAGAGAGAGAGACAAAGAGAGAGAGAAGGAGAAGGAGAAAGATAAAGAGAGATCAAAGCGAGAGTGATAAATTAAGAGCAGTGGGTGAGTCATAGATAGAAGCTTAGTACGATATGAGAAACTTTATTATTCCGGCAAGTAAGATTATTACAGTGAAGACAAATGTAAATAATGACCTTAAAAAACTCAAAATTTAAGGGACATAGCTCCTATTTTATCTTGAAGGTAAAACCATGAGTTATTTCCCCTACATTCTGAGCTTCTTTTTCATCTCTCTATGATTCACTCATTATTATTATTGAATAAAACTAAAACTAAAATGAAAGTAATCATTCCCGGGCAACACCAGATATGTACAGCGAGATTTTATATATAAATTTGTAGTTCCCGTTAGCTTGTTTGTCTGTTCACGAGGCCCCCCCCCCTCACTAGGGTTTTGGAGATAGACCCCCATAATTATATATATTCTAAAATTAAATTTCCCAGGTTATTCGGATAAGTATATTTCATTTTGATCAAAGGGTGTACCACATAATCGTGGAGTCTGCGTACGCGCTTGACATCCATAAAAAGGAAATTCAACATTTTACTTTATTTTGTTTATAACTTGAAAATTATAGAAATTAAAAAAAAAAATAACAGTAAAAATCTTATATGATTGGACAAAGATTGCACAGGGGTCACCATTGATTCATGAAAAAACACCGGGTGTGCCTCAAGGGATTTAAAGAATATAAATTTATATATATTTTTACTAAATGGGTTATCAAGGCCAATAGCCACTCGAGAAGGGTTAATCAGATGGAATGATTGTCATGATCAAGTTCGAATACTTGCAGGAATGGTTGATGGCAGGAATCTGTTGACATGCGATTCGAAGACGACTAAGTTGTAATCTGCAGAGAAGCAGCCCTACAGTAATGTGTTCCACCTGTGAAGATGCCGTGTTCGTGAAAATTTTGCTTGACCCTAGGCACACAGAGGAAGAAAGGAAAATTATTTTTCCGTTGTGGTAATAAGACGAGTTCTTGCTGTGAATATCTTACAAGGAGGAATCAGAGATTGGAGCTCAGTCGAGTACTTTCCATGGAAATAACGATAGAGTAGAGAGAGAGAGAGAGAGGGAGAGAGAAAGACAGGGAGAGAGGGAGAGGGGGAGATATAGGGAGAGACAAGGAGAGAGGGGGAGAGATAGAGAGAGGATGAGATAGAGAGAGGGAGAGGGGGAGATATAGAGAGAGAGGGCGAGAGAGAAGGAGAGAGAGGGAGAGATAGATAGATAGAGAGAGAGAGAGTAGCAACGTCTCTTCTGTGAGAAAGGGGCTGCGAAGAAGATAAGAGATCATCTTACACGAGATTTGGATTAATATTACTTTACTACTTATGTCCCTTAAAATTCAATCAATTGTGAGTACATCCTTGGGTCTCACCCCCTAAATTGAATATTATAAAATGCCAAAGAAAAAAGAAAAGAAAAAAAGAAATGGTATTAAGGGTTGGACGCTGAAGAACATAGGGTTGTTCATTCAATCCCGGGCAACACCGAGTCTTTTTTCTAGTGATAAGTAAAAATTAAAGCTTCATGACTCAAAACAACGCAACCCCCCTTTATTTATTTTTGTTGTAACCCAATTTATTTATTTATTTATTATCAAAAATCTTTTCCAAATAAAATATTATTTGATACTGTAGCAGTTACCTCCTCCTTTCAAACATAATTGCACCGGTTGGCCGTTAGGTGTCGCTTTTTCACCGACAGATGGCGCTGAAAAGCGACACCAGAGTTATCTGCCCTTCTGATTATAAAAACCGGTGTAAACGGAAAATCACTCTCTTCTCTATTCAATTGGCCTCGCTGAACGATGCTAAGACACCAGCGCTCCGTCAACACATGTTAAACAACGCTAAGAGTTCTCAACTCATTTTCTTTGTATACGGTTTTCAAGGACTTTCCCACGCCGGACTCATTTCTTCACATACTCTTTTCAAGAACTGTTTTCTATCGACACACATACGTACACCACACACGTCATCATCCCACATACACACACATTCAATAAACCTTATTTGAACTACCTCCTTTTGTTTGTTAATTATTACTCTGTTTTTGCATGCAACAATTGCTTGATTTTATGAACTCGTTTATAGTTGGGAACACAACCAGATTCTAACAATACCAAAATTATTTTCAAAGATTTACTTTACTTTACAGAATAATTAGAACATTCATTTATACTATATATAAAAATGTGGGTTGGTTATACGGACGACTTACCAAAAGAAACTTTAATTGAATAATTATTTAAAAAGGTTTCTTCCCTTTCTCCCTAAATAATTCTCTTCTTGTCCGTCACGACACCCGTTCCTATTCTGAAAAAAGCCAGATGGTGTAATATTTGAAAGACACTCCAATCTTTATTGGCCTTTTGGGTAGGAGATAGTTTTAGCTAGTTAAGTGAATGAGACCCCCCCCTCTCTCGGCAAAAGAGATCCCCCCACGATGCCCACTCCTAACTTTCGTTTCTTTTTGTCCTCGCTCACTCTCAATTTGTATTTATCTTGAAAGGACACTACCACTTCTCCCAACCCCCACCTACTCCTTTTTCCTTTTTTTCTTCCACTTAGATCACACTCCCATTTAGAGATCGTCCTACTTATTTGAGGTTCTCAACAAACCAGAACACAGTAGGTGGTCTATTATTTAGAAAGATTTAGGAGGACCCTACTAACCGGTGTTTTTTGTTTGTTTGTTTTTCCTTAACCCTAACCCTATTTTACTCCAATTCATTTCTGTACATAAATATATTTATGAATAATAACATTTTTAACTAACTTATGGAAAATTTAAAGCAGGATGGCTCCGAGAGTAAATGTGGTACTATGGTGAATGGGATGATTCTAGTTAAGAGTAGGATAGACATTCTTATCACTTTTGACCAAGGATGACTAACGATCGCAATTTTGCCCACACTTTCGATGGCCTTGTGCCTAATTTGTTACGTTGTAAACATTTTTTTACCTTATTTCAAAGAAATAATACAAAGTGTAGTATCTGTTCTAATGCGACACTTAGTCTATTTTGTTCTTTGTCAGTAAAAGAGAAGTCCTTCTAGACTGGGGCAATTTTAATTTTTCTTCCTTTTTGTTTAACTGGACTTTACCCCACATTAAAAACCGACCTTGTGTCTAACTTTGCCCTCGTGGAGATGCAAGTAAATAGGAACTATAGATATCTCTCAATATATATATATATATATATATATATATATATATATATATATATATATATATATATATATATATATATATAATGGTAATAATCCAGGTGAAAAATATCCACAGGGTGGTAATCCAGAGAATTTTAACCGGGTTTATAAAAAGTGCTCAATATCAAAATAGAGCTTTATATATGATAATTTTATTTACACAGACATGTACAAAATCTGCGATTATTTAATTATTTAATTTTTAATTTTTTAATTTTTAATTTTAATTTTTTAACGGCTTTAATTTTTGAAATGTTAAATTTCTTTCCTTCTTCTTCTCTTTCTCTATCCCTCCACTTCATTCTCTCCAAATATGATCTGAGGTTAAGATCGGATTCTAACTCTGCCTGATGAGATCTCAGTTTATAGTAACTGTTGATCGATAACATCGACATGCCAGTGTCGCAGATTTTGTACATGTCTGTGTAAATAAAATTATCATATATATATATATATATATATATATATATATATATATATATATATATATATATATATATATATATATGAGAGAGAGAGAGAGAGAGAGAGAGAGAGAGAGAGAGAGAGAGAGAGATGTTCCTGAAATATGGCCAGTTACCCTTCTGGTCCTAAAAAAACGACCACGGACGCTAATGAGTTAAAGCAGAACAGTGGACCGTCTTAACGCATAGTTGGAGAATCAGCGTGTATCACCTTCCCGCCACTCCCATAAATCTGTATGACATCATAACGATTGCAGCCAATCGTAAAGCTGCATTTGTAAGCAGATTCGACTAATAAACGGCCGACCTTGAATTATGTCTTCCGTGCGGTTACGCACTAGTAATAAAAAAAAGCAAATTAAAAAACAAGATAAATAAATAACCTGATTGCTCATTTTTTTCTAAAAGTGAATCAGCAAAAGTACACTCCTAATTTTAGCCTCGGTCACTCTTATGTGGAAATTGATCTATAGATTTATTTCACTGCAGTACACTGCCTATTCATATGAGAATGTTCGGTTCGCCTAAACTAAGAGGATACAGCCGTTGCTCAATGGGATCAGCCATCTTGATTTCGAATCTTATCGGATCTACAGTGATCATTTATGTATGAACTATTGTACACCTCCATAAAAAATTATGCTCCGCCAGGATTCGCACTAATATTCATATAAAATCATGGCATTACGCTTTTCTGTCTCCTTGATCTTCACCTTCTGAACTGCTGGGACGGCGAAATCAACGATCTGGCAGATTTTTTACCTTCTTATTTATTATCATCACATCTGGTCTCTTTGCTTGATTATTATAATCAACCCACTAGGAGTTCTTACACATGTGATTGCTCATTTGGATGTCCTGACTGAAGATTCTGGTCGTGTTTATCAGCTTTTTCAGTTTCATTTTGATTTTTGCAAATAGCTTCGGGTTGTCCATGTACATAAGGTGTTTTATTCCTTGTTCTGTGTCTGTAAATTGTATCCAGCATCACATTTCCTTAGTATGTAGTTGAGTGTCACGATGGCTATGATAAAAAGTAGTTGTGATAGATGTCTCTCTGTATTCTTATCTCAGTCACGTGTTGTCTTCCGATTGTCAGTTCCAGTCTCCATGTTCCCATTGCTTTCTTTAAGATTAATAATCTTCTAGGATATCTTGCACATTCTTAAGCATTGCATTATCGATGCTCGAGGGATTCATGTCGTAGGCTTTTTTTGTAGTTAACCCATGCAATGGCTATGCTATTTTTTTTCTGGTTTTCACTTACTTCAGGATCTTTTGATCTATTTATAACAAGTCATGCGTCCCTCTTTCCTTTCCGGCACCCTTTTTGTTCCTCGGGCTGTAGTCCACGGTTGTAGATCTGTTCTCTCAGTTGTGCCGTTAGAACTTTCGACATGGTTGGTTATTGGTCTGTAGTTGCTTGGGATCTTTACCTTTTCTGCGTCTTTTTCTCTTAACATAGTTCTTCCTTTGGTCATCTACTCTGGTACGTCTATTTTGTGGATACGTTTTCTCAGTTTTTGCGCTAACCTTTTATGTCAGGTATTCCATCGTGGCCTGGCGCTTTCCAGTTTGACATTTTCCTTAGGTTTGTTTTATTAATTTCTGTTTCTGTCCATTCTTCAATTTTCTGAAGTTTTTCTTTCATGTTTTTCAGCCATTCGGCTTTTCTGTTGTGGTGTTGTGACTTTCCCCATATCTTTTTCTAGAAGTGTTTTTTTTCTGTCGGGCCCATTTGTTCTGTTCTTGTTTTTCTCCCGTTTACGTTTTGATAAAATTGACTTTCATTGTTTTCAAACGTTCTGTTTTGTTTGCACCGTTTCGATTTGTATTCATATCGTTTCAATCTACTTTCTTTTGCTGCTATCTTTTGTTCCAGTTCTACATGTTTCTTATTTAGTCTTTCCTTGTGACTCAGATTTCCCCTCTCCTATCATTTACTCTTTTATCCTTTTATGGTTTTAGCTTCTTTTTGAAGTTCGTGATCTTGGCCCCCAGTCTGATATCTCATCCGGGCTTTGTCGGTCCATTCTTTTGGCCAGTTTTTATTTTTATTTTTACTTTCATACTTTCTGATTTCGCCTCTGCATATACTAAGTTGTTTTGGTCTGTGATAGCATCTATTGAGATGTATGGGAGGAGACTGTTTACTCTCTCTGTTTCTAATTTTAATTTCTTCCATTCTTCGTTCCTTATGAATGGGAGTTTTGTTTGCATAAATCGTTTAAGGTTTTCAACTTCTGTTGCTTCTTTCTCAGCGAGTTTTGTTATTTCGTAGTTTTTATCTGCTCAGAGTCAATGGGTTTTCGTTAACTGGTGTTTCCTTGTCTGTTACATGATTTATTTTTTAGAGAACTCTTTTAAGGTGCAAGTTTTTGGAGGAAGATTTTGGGGAGAGAGGATTTCAGACATAGTTAAGGAAAACAGTTTTAAGTAATAATTAGGTAATAAGTGAGAGAGCGAGAGAAATGTTATATGATAAACAGTAAACACAAACAAAATAATGAGTACAAAAGCATATGTTCACAAAAGAAATATTTTATAAATGTTTAAAAGTAAAGTCTACACAGATAGGAAAACATAGAATGTTTGTTCATATTTTGAGAATACTTGCAGAATAAGAGGGATTCATTAGCTGAGATATCGAGGAAGCCTGAGTCGATAATTTAAGGACCGGATAATTTAACTTATCCACTCAATTACAAAATTTACATTTGATTCAAAGTTATTAATAAGAGTTAATGTTCATTTGTTTTCAAGTATTAAAATGAATAAGTTTGTACATTTGTTTTCGATGAGCAGACGACAGTGTGAAAGACTTAATGCGTTGTGTGTATGTGTGTGTATGTGTGCGTTAGTGTCAGTGTGTGTATGCTTATGACTGTGTGTGTACGTTAGTTGAGAAAAACATTATTAGCTTTCCCTATCGCCCGACAGATGGGGCGAGGGAAGCTAGCGAAATTACGATGTTAGATCTGTCGTGGACTTTGGCTCAAACTTTTAAAATCTGGCCTTTTATGGATTCAGCCAATTTGATAAATTCAGAGAAATGCATCTGATTGACTTAAAATGTTTTTATTTGTTTTTATTAAACCAAGTGAGTGTCTGCGCACAGATATGGTCGCATAAACGATTTTAAGCATTTTCGTTTTGGGCATCGAAGGGTAAACTTCGCCGCTACAATCTCTCGTTGGATTTCAAGTAGCTCCAGCTCTGAGCACCAACCTTTCTTGAGGACATGTTGCGTTGTAAGTCGGTAATCATGTCAAATAGACTTTTCATTCACTTCTAATATCCTCCTTCTTTGGGGTTGCCTTTGTAGTGGCACTCCATTACGAGTCTATTCTCTTTTGTGGTCCATTTCTTCTGATATGTTTTTTGTTTCTTCTTTTGTTCATTACTGCTTTCCTGTGTTTGGACGTGGCCGTCGAGAGTCACTACAGGCCTGTTGGCTCGAGAATGACGTCACTGCATTGCGTGTCAAACAATGGCCGTCGTAATAATGATAAGAAGGCATTTCGACTTCTCCATTTTATTACTGGCTAATCGGGAAACAGATTTGACACTTTCGGCCGTAAAATACGTCCACTTTCACTTCACTTCTACGCCCAGATTTTAGCCTTGTTTTTGTTGGAATTTATTAAAGCCCCCCTCACTGATTGGCTGTTGCCATGCCCCTTAAGGGCCTCACGGATTGGCTGTCAGGCATTGCACCCCCTTTTCCCTTAGGTGTCACGTGAGCCAGCTTTTAAAAACCCTTGCACGCGGCATCCCGGCCTCTTTTTCGAAGTCTCCGCTCAAGTCAGCAATACATCGGCTGGCATTCTCAGTGACACAGCCCACGACGGCAGTCACAGCCGAACTCTATACAGATAAGTTCACGCGAACCACGTTTTCGCAATACCCTACTACCCTCTCTCAAATTCACCAATGCCTAACTGAACTTTTAAAACTCTGTAAATATTCTATGACTCCATCTATCTCTTTCTTACTAAAATTGCTGTGAAACTACATTCTGGTGTTTTGCGTTCCTTCTCTCAGGCTTTCGTCCTATATCTCTCTTTTGATAATTTATCTGCACATTGTTACCCCATTCTCACATGGAAGAATCGAACTTTATTTTCAGGATTATTTTAATCCCAACATTTTCTCTAATATTTTGAAGACTTTTAATTCGCTACGAGATTTCTACGTTTACTTTCTTCGACTAATACAACCCGTGCAGTGTATCCAACGGTGTAAAGTGTAAATAAGTCCCCTCTTAATTTTTTACCGATTAATGAAATGTACAATAATTTGTGTTTAACTTCATTTGGATTTTCTAATGGTGCATGGACAAAATAGAACAAAGTATATAATCCCAGAAGAATAAAGTTAGTGTAAAATATATTTTTTGTGCATATATTTGTAATATGTAGTCCAAACCATTCAAGGTGAAAGCTCGATGATTGTTAATAAACGGTACTGTTCCAGATGATGCGCCTAATTTCCGTGACTTCGCGTCGACAACGATCGGGCATGTCACGGAAGCGCCCGAGCGCTGACGGAATAATATGTTTTCTTTTTTTCATCTTATAAAAACATTGACAAAATTTTACCCCCCCCCCCCCCAAAAATTATTTTTACAAAAAAACAAAAAACAAAAAGAAAATGATTAAAATCTATGTATTTTTTCTTTGAATTTATTCGTGTTATATTATCGTCTTTCAGTCTTCCAGTTAGAGCTTGGCAGTTTAAATGCAGGGCTTGGATATCGCTAAGAACGGAAACCCTAACATTAACGGGAGCCCTAACCCTAACCCTAAACCCTAACCTAAAACACTAACGGGAGCCCTAACCATAACCCTAACCTAAAAAGAAAAACAGCGAAACAAATGAAAAAGAAAACATTGACTAAATCCCCCCCCCAAAAAAAAACAAATAAAAAATTCTTTCTACACATTAGATTGAAAATGGTTACTTTGCCCCCCCCACCCCCACCCCCAGTTTATTCGGTTTTTATCTTTTTATCTATGTATTTTTTCTTTGAATTTATTCGTCTTATATTATCGTCTGCAAGTCTTCCATTAACGCTTGGCGTTTTCGTCTCGGCAACTCTCGGGCGCTTCCGCGACCTGCCTGATTGTTGTCGACACGAAGTCACGGAAATTAGGCGCGTCATCTGGAACAGTAACAAATAAACAATATTAAGTAAATTCTAGTGACCAAATTTTTATTCATTTTTTTTTCAAATCCAAAAACGTCGGTGTATTTTGACGGATCATTTCGCACACTGATGACCATCCGGAAATTTATATGTCAAGTTAGGATTTGACATTTTCGGACGTAAGATACGTCCACTTCACTTTCTCTTCTCTAATGTCTTGAAGACTTAATTCGCTACGAGATTTCCACGTTTAATTTCTTCCAATAATACAAAGGTGTAGAGTGAAAATAATTTTTTACCGATAAATGAACTGAACAATATCGTTAAACTTCATTCAGATTTGCTTCTTCTTCTTCTTTCGTGTGAATCAGATGATTCTGGTGTTAGTTTTCCCGATGTTTTTCTAGTTAGAAATCTTCCTGGAAAGACATCGGGTACTTACGAGAAGGACCACGAGAAGGTTGCCAACATTCCTAAGTGAAAGTAGTACTGTGGAACCGACTGGATTCGAACTTGGAACACCCAGGTCTTCAGTGCGTGTCGATATCCACTTAACCACCGTCACCTCCCATTCAGAATGGTGCGTGGAAAACAAAAAACACAATATTCCCAGATGAATAAAGTCAGTGTATAGACATATCTAAAATAGTTATCGACGGACACGTGTTTTGTCGTTACTGCGGCTCATCAGCGTCGCTGTCTATGACCGGATTCTAAACAAAGACCAAAGGGAATGTATTCGAGCATCTTACCGCTAAGCTACGAAGGTTCTATCTGAAATACGTGATGTTTTTATCGCTTATAAATGTTTTAGTTATTTCTTGTTTTTTGTTAGCGATAATTGCTGCGTTAAAACTAACGGTGATACACTAAGTGCATGTGAGTGAGAGAGTGTGTGTGTGTGTGTGTGTGTGTGTGTGTGAGAGAGAGAGAGAGAGAGAGAGAGAGTTTACTTCCTTACATACATTATTCGCCCCCTATTCTTAGGGGCGTATATATATTTATATATTTATGTATGTAACGAAGTTAACTCTCTCTCAAGCACTTATGGAGTATATCACCGTTAGTTTTAACACAGCAATTATCGCCAACAAAATGAAGAAATAACTAAAACACACACACACACACATATATATTCTATGCCTACAATTGATTGTTATTTCGCTTCAACGGTTTAGTATGTTTTAGGGATCTTTAAAATATAAAATTTCAAGTTTCTCGTTCAAACATAATATCGACGGGTAGTCTAAATATATACATGTACTTTCCCATCGTACTATTTTCCACTCTATTATTGGCGAGCGTCTCCTTTCTTTGAGTTGCCAGTAATGGTTCGCTAGTGATGTTTTGAGTCGGCGTTTTTAGTTCCTGAATGTGCTTTTATGGTTGTTATACCTGGTTTTAAAATCAAAGGAGGTTATACCTACGTAGTGTTTTTTGTTATTCAGGTTTTCTCTGACAAATGTTGTGGCTTTGTAAACAATATCTTTGGTTAGGCAGTTATTTTGTAGTGGAAAAAGTGCACGAATTCTACAGTTATTATTTTTCTTTTCATTATTAACTTTTTTATTTCTATTCTGGTGGTTGCTGAGAACTCAAATAAAATAAACGCTCGCCAATTATTGAGTAGAAAATAGTACGATAGGCTAATACATGTAGATATTTAGACGACCAGTCTAGATTATGTTTTAATGAGAAGGGAAAGAGAGATAAACAAATTGATTGTTGCCAAGTTTTTTCGTAATATAAATGAACAATTGATGCCAATCACTTAAAATGTTATTTGAAAGGGTAAATTCAAAAGAAAAGAAAAGCATTAATTTGCCCCTTGTTTGTTTGGTTAACCACAAAACATAAGAAAAGTTGACCACCACCCCCTAAAAAGGAAAACGATGACTATTTTATTAAATACGATTATGAAATTTAAAATATAATGTGATGGTATCTTATGTGCATGTACACGTGACGTACGTATGCATTGACAATGGATATAGATGGGTATTCAATGAGAATTCCCGGTGTTTATCTTGGTGTTTCTTTTACTGAAGGAAATATCTGGCCGGATATAGTATGGAATCGATGAAATCGGTTGGAATTTATTTTTTTATATAAAGGACACATACTTTAAATTTCCGCAATTCACCGACTAAGCAGAATCAAGTATTGATTTGTCAAATGAAATGCTATAACGGTCTTACTTTGAAAATCCGACTGACTTTATATATATATATATATATATATATATATATATATATATATATATATAGTAATGTAGTAAATGTTCCGAATTTTTTTAAAACATCTTTATTCATACAATTGTTTTTACCTATTTCAAAACACATTTTTCTTGATAATAAGTTCAAGATATGAATATGATAATTCCCCAGTGAATATTTCTCTCCCATCAAATTAAACCCAGAAAAACCCAAACCGTTAACGTCAAAATTGTTCTCTTCATTTCACTCGAGTGTTATTTATTCTGGAAAATAGAAACGTCTTTTATTTATCACAAACATATTGTCTCTTATTTGTTGTTGGTATTGTTGTTACGTTCACGTTAAAAAAAGCATTTCTTGCTAATGTGAGTCATGATGTGATACGATTAAATAATTTTAATCGTGTAATTGAGTAATTGATTAACTGAGTTAAATTAATCTGTATAATAACAGTGATCGTACGTGTGTCCGGCTCGCTTCGCTGTATGAACAATAACGAATGCAAATTTAATATTTATGATCAAAGAAGTGGAGGCTTAATATAAAAATAACTGATCATAAAATCTTACAGTTTCAGTTCCCTTGGATTCATGTATTTATGTTCTGTCTATTTTTTAAAATTATTTTATTCATATAGCAACTTCCATGTGACTTGTTAGCGTTTGCAGTTTTTGTAGGTTGTTTTCCAACCACATATTATTATTATTATTATTATTATTATTATTATTATTATTATTATTATTATTATAATAATAATAATAATAATAATAATAATACTACTACTACTACTACTACTACTAATAATAATAATAATAATAATAATAATAATAATAGTCGTGAAGGGTCAAGGAGGATGGGAATACCGAGGAGGGAGAGCACGAACCAGACCTCCACTGGAAGAGTTCGAAGAATACTGAGACCTTGGAGAAGCTTATTCCTACCCAAATCCAAGCGAGAAATCAATGGTTACCAGCGGTAAATGAATGGTAAGCGGCTATTGCGATACCGCAAAGTCATTTGTAATGGTTATCGAAAAGAGGTGGAGAGTACTGGAAATCTGTTGTCACTCAGACTCCAGGGAACACCACCGGTCATTACTAACGATGACCTGTGTGAGTACAAATAATAATTTTTATGTTTTTAATTTTTTTCTATTACCGGAAAATATTATAATCGGACTTACAATTTACGAAATAAAATATCAAACAAAAAAAAAAAAAGAAGATGATCAATTCGTCTTTCGCAATCTTTTCATGGACTTTCTTTTTCCTGTGTATCACTTTAAAAAAATGATTTTATGTAAACACACACACGAGTCATTGTATTAGAAATACATTTTCAAACTGGCGGCTAATGCCCGTTATGACGTCACTGTTTGACCAACATTATTTTTGTTCATTTTCAGCACAGCGTTTGATTTTAGTAACGCGGGAAAGAAAGTGCGTGTGTAAAGGAGAGGGAGATAGATAGATAGATAGATAGATAGATAGAGAGAGAGAGAGAGAGAGAGAGAGAGAGAGATGGAAGAAAGAGGGTGGTAGAGAGGGGGTGGAAAAGAGAGAGAGAGAAAGCAATATATATATATATATATATATATATAGAGAGAGAGAGAGAGAGAGAGAGAGAGAGGGGGGGAAGTTGATCATAAAGTTGGGTGGGGTGGAAGAGAATGAGATGATTAGAAATAGAGAAAGAAAGCGAGAAAGAGCGAGAGAGAGAGAAAGAGAGATAAAGTGAATAATGGAGAAAGATAAAAAAGAGACAGAAATTGAAAAGATATAGAGAGAGGGATCGGAGAGCGAAAGACATAGAGAGATAATGCGTGGGAGGCGCAGAAGAAGACGAATCGTTTTTGAGTCGGTTGTGATGGCGTCTATTTTCGGACTTGTCCGTATCTTCAATTCTATTTGAACAAACCTTGGACGAAACGTCCTTTGACAAACAAACAAACAAGCAAACGAAAAAATAAAAACACGTGGAAAGACGATCGATTGTTGGCGATACATCGCCCCCGCCAACCCCAGCACATCTCCTTCTCTCCGGCCACTCCTTTTCTTGGAGAGCGAGCATTGCCGGCAACGTGACATGTTGGCACATTTACAGATGGCGATGAGAGAGAGAGAGAGAGAGAGAGAGAGAGAGAGAGAGAGAGAGAGAGAGAGAGGGGGGGGGAAGAGAGAACAGAAATGAAAAGAGGAGAGAGAAAGAGAACAGAAAGAAAAAGTATGATTTAAACGATTTCTCTCTCTCCCCCACCCCCTCACCCCCTCTCTCTCTATTCAGAAGCATTCGCTTTTTGAATCAGCAGCGATTACTGAATGCCACAGGGCCACGGGGAGCACAGTTATGGTATTTAGTAATTTCCACACCCTACATTAAGCTCGACCTAGTGTCATTTCCAGCCCTCGTAGGGGAGCAGGTTTATAGAATCTCCCCCCCCCCCCGCCACATATTTCATCCGACACAAATAGTATAGCAAAAGAAGAGGAGAGAAATGAAAAAGAGAAGAGAAAAAAGTGAATACACAAATAATGACCATTTAGGATTGAGGCGGTCTCTCATCGGTTGATTTAGTCACGTGGTCACCAATATAAAAATCGTAACTCAAAGCTCACTCCATTTTCCCTCGCTTGACCCCCCAATATAGCAACCTCTTTATCAAGAGACGCCTCCGTCCAGACCAGCTTCCAATATTTTCTACACTTAAAATCATTTCAATAATAAAACTGAAAACAACAAAACGTTAATCTTTTTTTGATATAGAAAAGTATATTTACTTTTAGCTTCAAAGATCTTTTTTTTTATGGAAGTCGCTCCAGACAAGACATGCAGCCACTTGATGTAAGGAGCTAATTAAAATATTTAAAAAAAAAACGGAGAGGAAGATAGAATCACTTCAAGATAAACCAATCCCGAAAGAGATCCCACCACCAGCGTTCAATCCCCTGGACTCCAAAGAAGCTAGTCAAAGATATAAGCCCTTCAAGGGCACGATAGGGAAATAAAGGAATACAAAGTTGACTGACGTAATAGAACGTTTAGAAATATTATGGTTCAATTAGAAATAACTAACAATGATTAACGATCAAATGAAAAAAAAATGGCGTTTAAGAAATAAAGATACAAAAGAATGCATGAGAAAGGAAGGATGAGAGTAATCCGACGTAATGGGAAATGAAAAAGGAAAAACCAAGAGACATTTTTTTATACATTCATCAACGTTTCGTCTTTATTTGTAAGACTTATTCAGGATGATAATTTTAAGAAAAATGTCATGCAAGTAAATCGAAATATTGGGTTGACATGATGGGTCGATGAGAGAAAGTAGTAGCCGTGGCTGCTGACAGCGCTGGACCAAGGTCCGGGCTGAGAGAAGTCAGTGGCAGAGAGGAAGTCTTACAAATAAAGACGAAACGTTGATGAATATATGTATTAAAATATTTCTTGGTTTTTCCTTTTTCATTTCCCAAAAGAATGCATACACATCCGGTCTGAATATAGGGAAGGGATAGGCGAAGGGACCAGAAACTGACCTACAAGAAGGGGATACACAGACACAGAGAAAGTTACTTCCTATCTGAAGCAATATCCTGATATATAGTTCTAATGCTAATTTTTTTTACTCTATAGCCTAATGTGGAGAATTACCGTTTTAAACACAATTTCTACCCGCCACATATAATTTTGCTACAGATACAAGGAGATTCCGGCGAACAAATGGCGCATGGAAAGATTGGGGTTACGAAGAGTCGAAATACAGGAGGTGAATTATAAACAAACGTGTAGTATCTGTTCTGATACTAAACTTCTTTATTGTTCTCAGTCAGTGAGAGAGAAATACTTCTAGACTGAGACAATTTTAATTTTTTTCCCAATCCAGAGTGCTTCTTTTTTTGGGGAGCTGCTGTAACTCAGCCCTCGTGAGGAGGCAAGTAAATAGGGCATGGCATCATTAAACGCTATTTTTTTCACAAGTCCCTCAACATCACTCTACTGGAACAACCTCCCTATTCACCTTATCTTGCTTCATGTGACAAAGGAGGCCGTTTTGAAGGCGTGTGGGTCAATGCAGACTATAAGAGCAATAGGGCCGTAACAATGGAGCGGAGGGAGCGGGGCAAGTAACCCACGCATATTGTAATTTATGAAAACCTTTTCTTCTTCTTCTTCTTCTTCTTCTTCTTCTTCTTCTTATTATTATTATTATTATTATTATTATTATTATTATTATTATTATTATTATTATTATTATTGTCTAACTTTCCACATATTTCACGTTTGACCTCTGACATAGGTGACGGCCATTTTTGACCATGGTTGTTTAGTCTCTAATTTAAACTTAATGTCTGGTATTATGATCAACGTAACAAGTGGCATATTCTTGTAATTATCTATGAATTTAGCATAAATCTTTTTCAGATTATCAAAAATAACTTTAGAAGAATTAATGGCAAAATAGAAAGTGTCCACTTCATGACCGTCATATCTGAAATCGGAAATAGCGAAATGGTTTAAAGCCAAAAAATATTCCCAATTATATTTTAAGTTGGAATTTTTTTTGGCAAATAATAATTTGTTTTTAACAATTTGCTTATAATTAATCAAATTGCAAATAACAAAATCAAACTGTTTTTAATAATTGGACATTTTTTATTTTTGTTAATTTTAAAAATATTTATTTTAACAAATAACAAAAGAAAACTGTTTTTAATAATTTGACATTTTTTATTTTTGTTAATTTTAAAAATATTTATTTTAACAAATAACAAAAGAAAACTGTTTTTAATAATTTGACATTTTTTATTTTTGTTAATTTTGAAAATATTTATTTTAACAAATAACAAAATCAAACTGTTTTTAATAATTGGAATTTTTTATTTTTGCTAATTTTGAAAATATTTATTTTAACAAATAATCAAATCAAACTGTTTTTAATAATTGGAAATTTTTTATTTTTGTTAATTTTGAAAATATCCATTTTAACAAATAATCAAATCAAACTGTTTTTAATAATCGGAATGATTTTCTTTCTATTTTGAAAATATTTTTCAAATAGTTTAATCAATAATTTTTGACCAAATATAATTATATTACAAAGTAACAAACAATTAAAACTATTCTTTTTTATAAATGATAAAAATAAAAATTCTACCAAACGCTATGCGGACTCAAATAATGGGGTATTTCTCTTTGGATTAACACCGATTCGCAATTTCCGATTTCAAATATGGCGGCCATGATGAGGTGGATACTTTCTATTTTACCAAATTGATTAATTGTTACTTGTATGGTTTATTTTGCTATGTAACTTCATAGTAAATTATTGACTGCACACTTACAATCTACGTCTTCCCAATGCAGGTGTATTATTTATCTCCTCTTCAGGAGGTTAGACACAAGACCATTTTTATCTTACTCCCACAAGATAAGATGTGACTCAAGGTCGGGTCGAGAAAGTGGGGCTTGAAAAGCCAGCGCCCGAGAAGGTCAGCACTCTGACCATTAAAAATTGCCTGGGCAGCCCCGTCGGCATTCCCCGGTAGGGGCGCTTCAGGTAGTAAGCAATAAACTTACTCTTCCCCAAAGAGGGGAGGAAAAGCCTGGGAGGGTGGACCTCCTAGAACTGCACAGGACAGACCCATAGAGCGGCATAAATCAAGCCCCGAAGGCCAAGACAATACCGGTTTATGGGGTGTAGTATCCATCGAAACAGATACTACACTTTGATCTTGGCCAAGCGCTCATCTACTAATGGACATGGACAAATAGTCATTATCTCCGATTTTAGATGTCGAAAAAATGCTTGATATTCTGACACGTCTGCATTTTCTAGTTATTTCCTGTCAACGAATCAACAACAAAAAGTTTTTAATAAAAAAACACAACAAAAAAGCAAAAAACACACAAACAAATTCTAGTAACCGTTAATTTGATTCTTCATTTACATTTTTTATCTTCTTCTTCTTCTTCTTCTTCTTCTTCTTCTTCTTCTTCTTCTTCTTCTTCTTCTTCTTCTTCTTCTACATTAATTCCGAGCTACGGCGGTATCCGCAATGATGGATTTTTTTCTCAACTTGATCACAGGCCTGGTTCGGATGAAGGCCAATTTTACAGAAGTCTTTTTGCAGGATGTCTTCCTATCTCATAATCAGCCTTCCCCTCGATCGTTTCTCAGCGACTTCTAATACAAAGGCAAGTTTCGCAGCGGTGTTGTTGTTGGCCCTCGGCACATGTCCAAACCATCTGAGCCACCATTCCCTCATCTTGCCCCCAATCGGTGCAATGCCGTAGCGCCTACGGGTGTCCTCATTGCAGACGTGGTCGAACAGTGTAATTCCAAACACCCAGCGGAACATTTTGGATTTTGTAGTAACACTTACAAACATTGCTATCTATTTCCTCTGGCGGAGAGAAATCCTAATGGGGTTGTTTGGTCACACAATCAGAATATACGGCTTAGTAATTTCTACCGGATCTTTTTTAGGACTCTACCCGGAAACCTTTATTGGTTACCTGAGAAGACAAAAGTACGCCAACAGAACTGATCTGGATGGAGTAACTACTGGCCGCATGTCACCAGAGCTGGTCTTGAAGGAGTCATCGATTGACAAAGATGTTCTCACATTTGAGGTCAAACAGAAAAGGCGAGGGCACAGGTAACGAGCTTCGTGTCACGACTTTTATATGGATAACCATGTGACCAAATCAACGAACGAAAGACCGCCTCGTTGCCACGTGAGCTATAGTTCCACACATTAAAAAAAGTCAGACTGAACGTCTTCTTCTGCTCAATTAATTTTTAGAATCGAAATATGTTGATAAATGCTAACACCGGTTCTAATCCGGGGTATCGATTTACGACAAAGTTATATAGTAAAATGAACCCTCACTTAAAAAATATGCATAACGGGTGATGGATGCAAATAATAATTCATTCATAAAATGTCCCTTTTCGAAACCATTACAACAAGTATGAGGAAGTTTCCTCAGACGTCCTGCTGGCTTGGCAGGCCGAGAGCAGGCTCAATGTGTTTCCACGAATAGTGGCGATGGAGAGAAGTTCGTAAAGCCAAATCCTCGGTGTGGCGTTTCATTAACAGACCAAGGTTGAAATCCAACCATGTTTAGTACAAATAAACTTCAGTCTATGTCTGACTTGTCCACCGGGTTTCAGTACTGGATGTCTAACAGTCTTTGTTTTCTCGCCGGTCAATAATAAGCTCACCTTGATACGACGTGAAAAATTGTCAACTACTCTGACAAACTCATCCTTTGGTAATGCCCGGGATGTGGCTGTGATAGCCCTTTTAAGCTCAGAAATCATCTGAGAATTGTTTTATGTATACATTATACAGGGTGGGCCAAAATAAGGGTCCTATCTTTAAATTTGAATAACTTGAATTTGAATAACTTCCACAAAATAAAAGTTAAACTCACCAAACTTTATGTGTGTGTAGACTGACCCTTCCGAGATTTTTTGAAATAAACAAACAAATTTTAGCCGAAAAACACTTCTTAAAACTTACAAAAACTAAAGTATTGTTTTTCACACTGTTTTGAGTTTTTTAAGCAAAAATAATGTTTTCTAAATGAGGGTACGTTCCTTAGGGCTAATACGGCTCATGCTTGCTTTGGAAGGGGTCCTTTACTCATTCTAAAAAAAAAAAAAAATCAATAAATAAAAAAGTTATGAATTTTTAAAAATAGGACCCTTATTTTTGCCCACCCTGTATTTAAGATTAGACCATATATAAAAATAGGTGACTAGGAAGCCCATTCAGGATTACATATCCTACTGATGCGACGATCACCAAAGTGTTCCCCCATATAATTGAACAACGATAAAACAAAGACTGTTCAATATTAATGACTGAAACTTGGTGAACGATTCAGGGAGAGGCTGAAGTTTATTTGTACCAAATATGGTTGGATTGCAGAAAGGATTGTGAATTTTATTAACGATTCCATGAATGCCATATTTTGGGGTTAACCCTGTAGTTTATCACAGTTTTGAAGGTTAGATTAATTCAAATGTTTGAAAAATATAATTATGATTGCGTAATTTTGTTTTTAATGTATTTGACTATCAAAACTATCATTGATTTTTCGTTTTTTTAGCCGTAACTAATGTTGAAAGCAGACAAAACCGAATTTTCTGAAGATGTGTTCATTCAATCTACGTGAGCACGTTTGAAATAGCATTTTCATCGCGAAGCAGGACAGATAGAGTGTAGTAAATAAAATTGGATCACGTTACGGCTTTTACGCTTACTCCCAGTAAACGGGACCTTCAGAAAGTGAATTTTATTAACGATTCCATTGGTTGCATTTTGTGTGTGTGTGTGGGGGTATAACACTGTATGATGATTCAGGTAGGTGCACAGTGATGAGTTACTGTATATGTAACGGTTTCGTTCGGTACACAGTCAAGTGATAAGCGCAACGCCTGCGAAATTGTGGGATGGCAACATGGAATTGTTTTTAATATGTAAACATCACATCTTTATAATTGTTGTCACCTGAAAACTGATGCGTGTAGACACACACAAAGACATTTTTGCTATATGTTGTCATCCACAGAGATGTAATGTAGTAGAAGAGATTGACTGAGAAACAAATAGTGAGAGGTGACTTAAACAACGGAAGTCACACTCCGGAAGTGAGGTAGAATAAGAAGACGTGGCGACAAAAATAAAATGGGTCAGCCTCTTTGGTTTGGCCTGCGAGACGAGGCATACGTGTTTTTGAAAGCTTCGAATGAGCCACTTCTTATCCCTCCGAAAGGCGTTCTGCGTCGTTTGGTGAAGATTGTAATGCGTAATTCACTGCAGAAAAATGAAAAAAAAAGAAAACTAAGAAAAACTATGAAGAACAACGGATAAAATGTTTTTTTATATGTTCGCTGTGCCCAGGCTTGCTAAGAGGCACAGCCGTATGATGTCGACTGCTACTCTCGCTTCTACTACAAAGAGAGGCACGTAGACTGCTGTTAACCTTATTATAACCAACACCAGACATCACGTCATGGAGTGACAACGCTAGGCGACATACACTGGCCATATTTGCTTACGTTTCGAAGATTCGTCCGCTGTGTTACAGACAACAGTATTTTTACAGAATTTTAACTGAACTCTTTTTTAACCCTAACTCTACACTAACCCTAAACTAACTCTAAACTAACCCTAACTAAAGTTTGGTTCGGTTCAAATTGTGTAGAAGCAGGCAGATGACTTCTTTGAGCATTGACCGCTTAGCGAAAATGAAATGCTGCAGCATCCTTACAAATACACTGTTTCATTGTATCACAGCTATTAATAGTGACTAGAGAGGCAAGTGACGCCAGCAGAGATTAAATCAACCGTTTCTTTTTCGACGGTCGTAGCTTCTATCCACTGTGCCATCAGCACAAGTCGCAAGAAAGATAAATCTTAATGTTTATATAAACACTATCAATTGCAGAAAAGTGTTCTTTTAGTTTTACGAATGACTTTACATTATCGCTAATGACAACTGGTGATCTCACCTGATGTGTTAATATCTCAACATGCTGGAAGACTGCTTAATGGCTCAGTTGGAACAAGCAGAATCTGATGACTTCATTTTTCAACAAGATGGTGCACCACCACACTGGAGTCTTAGAGTAAGGCAGTTTCTTAACACAAGGCTGCCTGGTAGATGGATTGGGAGATCTGGGCGAGGTGATGACGTTCTCATGCCCTATCCTCCAAGGTCTCCAGATCTTACCCCGTGTGACTTTTTCCTTTTGGGCTTTGTCAAGCAACAAGTCTATGTGCCGCCCCTTCCAAGAGATATTGACGAACTAAAGGCTCGAGTAACGGCAGTTGTGGGAACCATTGACGTCAAGATGCTGGAACGCGTTTGGCAGGAAATGGACTATCGACTAGATGTCTGCCGTGTGACGAATGGTGCTCATATTGAGCAACTTTGAAGATTCCCCACAAAACTTGAAACTTTAACCTTTCCAACGGTACCAATTTCATTTTTCAACTCCTAATAGTTTTTGAGTTATTAAAAATCGTTATGTTCCCAAGACTTTTATATTGATGTTTACGTACATATATAGTGGTGTAAGCTGTCGTTTAGAAAATAATTATCACCATAATATATGGTTTTCGCGAACTCTCAGCAGTCAACCGCATGATGTCCACGTGGTCAGAAGCGCCGATTGGCATCTAGGCGGTCAAGTTTCAATCCCGGTTTGAATCAGTTGCTTGTCTACCCGCACTGAAGAACTGTGATCTAACGAAACAGTCTGTCTGTGAATGACTAAATATGCTCCCCTTCTTGAGTGGAGCTTTCTGGTCAGTGAACCCGCCAACTGTAACGTAATGCTTTTTTTGTAAACAAATGAAGCTTTTTGCATTTGAAAATGTTTATCATTGCGATTTCGCTTACTTTTAGGATGGTCAAATGATGGCCGGCTTCAGGCAGTTGCTTGTCTAACCGCATTGAAGAAATGTGATACAGCGAAACAGTCTGCATGCGGATAACTATATATATATATATATATATATATATATATATATATATATATATATATATGTGTGGGAAATTTAAAAAGGAAAAACCAAAACATAGTTGTTTATGTATCTATCAACGTTTCGTCTTTATTGTAAGACTTCCTCAGGATGATAGTTTGTAAGAAAAATGTCATTCAAGTACATATAAGTTTTGAAAACTTTCTCATACACATATATATATATATATATATATATATATATATATATATATATATATATATATATATATATATATATATAGTCTCTGAAGTTTCTCAACCATTAAAACTATATTAAAAAAAACAAAAACAAAAAAAACTTATAGTCCCAAGTCTTCCAGTGGAAAATCACTCATGTAAGTCAATTTATTTTTTACAGTTATTATATTAGTTTATTTCTAACACTATTTTAAGGGATCATCAGTTGTTTACCATGAAAAACTGTTTCGGGAATTTAAAAACAAGACAATATTTAATTTCATGGCTTCCCAGCAGAGTTGATCAGACCCCACTTTCCTTAAAAGACAAAAACATAAACGTTCCTTATACTAAATCTACGTTTTGTTCCATATAAATATATATATATATATAGTGTGGTGTGTGCATGTATATATATATATATATATATATATATATATATATATATATATATATATATATATATATATATATATATATATATATATGTAGCTATAAGTTGCCCGTCACTCCTATAAAGAATGTATCAACAATAGCTGTGTGTATCGAACTTTGTTTGTTACCGCATTCAAGCGGGAATATATTCTTTAGTTTAACTTCGAGAAATAAAATTAAAAATTCTAGGCGTATTTTCTTCCCCATCATTTTGCAATGAAATGCTCAGCCGGTTATTCAAACAATCCTCCCAATAACTTTACAGATGGATTTTCGCAATGAGCGTCTGATTAAGAAACGACCTCGTCGGATGAATTTGATTATAATAAATCATTCATTGTGGAGATGTGGATCCACTCTCTTCACCAGATAGGTAATGATGGAGCAGTGTTAAACAACCTTAGCCACAAAGACTTTTATTTAGACCCGTCACGTGTGTTTCAAAGTACTTACGCAATCCCCCCTCTCTACCCCCTCTCTCTCTCTCTTTCACACACCCACACACCGTTCCTCCGAGTTTATAGCCAATCATTTGTATGTTATGTAAATAAACAAACTTTGCTAATTGCACTTCGTGATTCTTCTTATCGTGATGAACGAAATTTCAACATCCAGTTACACCACCCAATTTACATACCTACCAAACTACGTACCGACTTAAAGACGGGCAAAAGCAAAAGCTCCTCCCCCCGCTTCTCATTCTTCAACATCAGCAGCAGCGACGGCGGCGGCGGCGGCGGTGGCGGTGGTGGTGGCGGCCGCTGCCTTTCAAGTCATTTCCACCAAAACGGAACGATGCCTCCGCTGTCCCGCCAAAGAAACAGACCGACCGCACTATTTTCATCCGATTACGTCATGGCGGCGTCAGAAGCGAAGATATGCGCCTCCACTCCGACAGCCCGCAAAGAGAGAAACAGCGCCTTATGAAAATAATATTGGCAGCTATTGTATTTACCCGTGATTTCTGTTATCGTCTCTCCCGTCGATGTCATTCAACTAGAATTATATATATATATATATATATATATATATATATATATATATATATATATATAAATATATACAGGGTGAGCCAAAAGTAAGTGGACAGTAAAAAACATTTTCCTTCTTAATTTACACAGCTTTGAAGTCTGCCTCTTACGCCTCGACAAAAAATGTTTTTTACTGTCCACCTACTTTTGGCTCACCCTGTATATATATTTTTGAAAACTGTTTTGAGAACTGTTTTGAATCGTCAACATTTCTATCTGTCTCTCTCTGTCTCTCTCTGTCTGTCTGTCTGTCTGTCTGTCTGTCTGTCTCTCTCTCTCTCTCTCTCTCTCTCTCTCTATATATATATATATATATATATATATATATATATATATATATATATGAGTGGGTGGTGGTTGAAGCACAACGATGTCGTAGTCTTATTAAAGTTTTTATTATGATAATTCAATATTTCAAACGCAATGCGTCGTATCATAATAAAAATATATTAAAAAAACAACATCATTTTATGCTTCACCCACGATGCAAACATCATAGTCAAAATATCTTTAGAAGCATACGTGCAATATCAAATTACTCTCTCTCTGTAAATCACTCAATGGACACTATACATTATTTTGATCATCTATCGGTACCTTCGGTATCACGGAAACACTAGATACTCAACCTGCATGGTTAAAATTATAAATTCCAAATGTGTATTATATATATATATATATATATATATATATATCCTAGAAAATATATGCTCCCTCCGATTGCATACTTTTGCTAGGCTGGGAGGATGTAATCATGATTAACGAACTACATACACTGATCCCCAAAGGAGGAAGTATTAACGAACATATACTACACTAATCCTCAAAGGAGGATTTAATTTCTGGTAAGATGGTATCATAACAACAGTATAGGTACTACGGTACCCCTTCCAAAATAGTGAAGGTAATACCTGGGAGGATTTCCCCATAAAAGCAGAAAGTAATACCTGCGAATATAGTATCATGGCAACAGAAAATATACTACACTACCACCTGCCCCCTCCACCCCCCCCAAAAGAAGGTAGTACCTGGAAATATGGTCTCATGACAAAAGAACAGGAGGATGTAAGACCTGGGAGGATTAAAAAGGGAGGAGGTTATTCCTGGGAGGACGGTCCTATGACAACAGAATCGATACTACACAAGCCTATCCTCATTAAAAGATAATACAATAATAGATTAAATCAGTTTTTTTTTTGGGGGGGGGTCATTCATTTATAAATGCCGAGTTATAAATACATTTTTTTTATAGTTCTTGGTCCTTTCCCTAAAATCCCACTACTCATTTTAATGTATTTATGAAAAAAACATCAACAATTTGAAGATATTTTAAGTAGGATGCCCCCCCCCCCAAGAGTAAATGTGGTATTGTGGTGACTGAGATGATTCTAGTTAAGAGTAAAATATACATTTTTATAACCGGTGACCAAGGATGAAAAGCAACCCCCATCCCCTTTCCGATACTTTTGATAGCTTTATGCCTAATTCGTTCGTAATTTATTTTTTTATATTTTGTGCAAATAAATAATTCAAACTGTAGTATCTGTTCTCAGTATCCCATTTGTTCTTTTACTATCGACGAAACTATTGCTTCAAATAATAATGAAAAAAAAAAATAACATAATAATACGGCGTCGTTTACAGGAGAGAGAGAGAGAGAGAGAGAGAGAGAGAGAGAGAGAGAGAGAGAGAGAGAGAGAGATTAGTTTATTTTCTTAAGTAAAACTTATCTCGCGTTTTGTTTTAAACTTTACTCGGGTATTTCTATTTTAGTCAGATGATACTCGCGTATTTGTTTATTTTTGTTTTTTGTCTGTTGTTTTTGTTGTTGAAGTTTGTTTTTTGGGGAGGGGTTCAGTTTCAATTCGATTAATTGTATTCGGTTCGTACATTAAGAATTACCTCGCGCGTGACAACAGTAGGAAATCAATTGTTATTGATAAAAATAAATTAGTATTCCACCGGGCAATACCGGATAGCCCAGCTAGTTTAAAATAATAAACTTTTCAAACACGAAACTTAAACATTTTGGTAATTTCGAAATATTTATTTACCTTTTAAATGTGATCTAAAGAAAAGAAAAGAGAGAAGAAACAAATTTGTCTTTGCACTGGCAATTTACACAAATCGAGTCGGTCGATTTTTCTTGAGAGCGACCGATGTTTGAAAAATTCAAACGACATTAGAAAACGTTTGAACAGAAATCCTAAATATTTTTCCAAAAAAATAAAACAATATTGCGAAACAGAACTATTTGTTATATTAAAATTAAAAAAAAAATAATCGACTGAAAAAAAACAAACCAAATAATAGTTAATTAATAAAATTAACTATTGCAAAACTAATATGCAAATAAGTTAACTCTGCGAATCTGATGTCACATCTATATAAACGGTATATAAAAAAGGTGCGTGTACCTCTAAGTTTTAAAGTGTAGTATCTGTTCCGATGGATACTGCACGCCTGTCCTGTGCAGTTCTAGGAGGTCCACCCTCCCAGGCTTTGCCTCCCCCCTTTGGGGAGGAGTAAGTTTATTGCTTACTGTCTGAGGCGCCCCTACCGGGGAATGCCGACGGGGCTTCCCAGGCAATTTTTAAATGGCCAGAGTGCTCACCTCTCGAGCGCTGGCTTTTCAAACCCCACTTTCTCGACCCGATCTTGGGTCACATCTTACTTGTGGGAGTAAGATAAAACTGGCCTTGTGCCTAACTCCTGGGGAGGAGTAAATAAAACCTCTAAGTTGAATTAATTGGAAATAAGCCGTTTTGACTTCATCGTTCGTGCGAGAAATGAGCCTAACGTTCGCATTTATTCATTTATATATATATATATATATATATATATATATATATATATATATATATATATATATATATATATAACGGGAAGACGTTTTTCCCCTGTACCTTTGACGACACTAACTAAATAAGCAACTGCATCACAGACTAAACTGATCCGCTCAGCAAACTAACCAGTTCCCCCTACGTGTTCCTACAAAATATAAAGTTACTACAAATCCATTCTCTAATTATTACATTTAATCTGGGAAAACTGACTTGCGCAAAAATAACTTACAAAGAGAAGGTAGCTCGCCCTTTGATCCGCTCTAATTTTTCTACTAATCCTTCCACCCACAACACCGTGTGATTTCTTTACATAAGCTAAAGTTTCACAAATCACCGGTAAATTAAAGAATAACAGAATAGTATTCTTTCAATCTTATTTCATTGCATTACTACATAACTATTCAAAGACATAGTTTAAAAACTAACACACAGGCACGCATAACATATTCTGACAATGTGGAGAAATAATAAAGACATCGTAAGGTTTATTTCCACGTTTTTCAAAGATCAATTTAGACTAATGATTATTTACTCCGTCCAAATACTTATTCTAATGCTTTCTTCTTTCATTACAGAAAATACTAAACAGAAAATGTCCTGCCTTTCCTTTTCTAATCCACGCCCAAACTGAGGACGGTAGGCGATGGGCAACTGATGTAGTGAAGTCTCCCCCCCCCCTTCTCTCTCTCTCTCTGTCTCTCTCTCTCTCTCTCGAACACACACACGTGAAGATTCTGTTTTGTATTTTGAATAAAGCTTGCTATAAACTAATTAACAAGTGTCGGCGTGTTGTTGTGTTCAACTTTAATTCCAGAGAGAATTCACCGCTGGAAACGATCGCGGAATGACTGCATCTGCCACGTAGGATTGCTGTTGTTGAACGTGGGAGACACGAGGTATGGAGGTATGTTTTTGAACGTACACGTATTTTATTTGGTGGTGACATGTGAGAGGAGGTAATGCAAAACTACGACCACCTTTACAATTAGATGATACTATCGATTGATCAACTACCTAGAGCGTGGGAATGAAAGACTCGGATCTTTTTTCTCATTGAAACGACGACGGGCCATCTAGTGGGGGGGGGGATCGAAAAACTCCCCACCCAATGTCACAAGTCTACCCTACTATTTAATTAATAGCAGGCAGGATGAAATATGGATTCATACCTTTCTCAAGGATATAAGTGTTGCAGTCACCACCACATAACTGGAACCCGACATACTTAGCCCATAGTCTGCGCTGTAGCCGCTATACCACGCTATAGTTCTGATCTAATATCTGGGCCCTCTATATGGTCACCTGAATCACCATTTTGTTTTGTTCGTAGTGATCGGGCTCCCATGGTTTTTAATAAAATAGTGAATATTTATGCTACGGTATTATTCAATTCTAGGAACATCAGCGTTGATTGCATTATAAATTCTTATGAACTTTGCGTAAGAGCATCGGTGATCAAAGTCTCGCTTCATTCATTCATTCATTCATTCATTCATTCATTACATATGAATTAGATAGTTCTATTGTTGGCATTAGTTTCCTCCGATATCTTTCTAGTAAGAATTCTTTTTAGAAAGACATCAGATACTTACAGGAGGGACCACGTGAAGGTTGCCAACATCCTAAGTGAAAGCGTATCTGTGGAACGAACTTGATTCGAACTTGGAACACCTAGGTTGTCAGTCCGTTTCGTTAACTATATAGCCACCGTACATCCCCAAAGACCTCGCCGATTCTCTCTTTCCTGATCAAGAGTATGTGGTGCAGTGGGTGGGTGGGGGGAAGTGGTGTGTCCCTTTAACACATCTAAAACAAAGGTTCTCTCATTTCACTACCAACGCTCGTGTCCTTGTTTTCCCCCAGTCGAAATGAATAGCTGTTTTCTTGAAGAGGCCCCTCGTTTTGATAAGCTTCTAGAACTGACTTTCATTCCAGATCTAAAATGGAAGACATAACCAATCTGTTGCTAAAGTGTCTCAAAAATGGTTGGATCATTCTACCGCTCCAGAATATACCTGGCATCTGATCCAATAATTTACCCTTTTTTTTTTTTTTTTTTTTGTTTTGTTTATTCAAAATTACCCATTTCTGGTGTGATCTTTGTTCCTGTTTGTTTGAATTTTTTTTTTTTAGTGTTTTTGTTGGATTTTTTTATAGATATACAAATGTAGATAACATTTTATTCCAGGACAAGAAATGCAATTTCAAACCAACAATAAATAAACAATCATGGCTGCCATTGTGAAGACAAACCAAAACAAGTCCAATTATTTATAAAACAATAATGTGAGAGAAAGAGAAGCAAAGAGACAGATACAGCCATAGGTAGATAGAGAGGGGAGAGAAAGAAAGAGATGGTCAACAATATTTGACCTATATACGAGTCAGATACGTCCTAAGATTGACTACTGTTTCCACATCTGTGAAGGTGTCACTCAGAGCCGACCTTTCTTGTCTTGGCAGAGTACAAAATCAACTACGCAATCTAGTGAGTGAATATATCTTCTGTTTCCTACAGCCCCTTTCTCACAGAAGTGAAACGTTGCTAGGCTTTATCTAATCTTTAGTTATTTCAATAGGAGATGCTCGACTGAGCTTCAATTTCTGGTCGATCCTTCACAATAAGGACTCGTCTTATTACCGCAACTGAAAAAACTTTGCTCCCCCCCCTCGGAATTTTCGTGAATAGAGTTTCTTTCTAAAAACTTCCCATTTTTAAAAACGCATTACTACAGGACTTCTTCCCTAAGACTACAACATGATCCTCTTCAAATCTGTAATATATATATATATATATATATATATATATATATATATATATATATATATATATATATATATAGTAGTAAGCAATGAAAATATATATGGCAACCAAGGCTAAATGCATTTAGCCTGACGATTCCCCCCGGGGATGAAACACGGGAGCCTCTGTGTAGCTTGGTTGCCATATATATTTTCATTGCTTACTACCTAGCTCTACTTACGTATCGAGCACTGTTGAAGTAAATACTGAAAACTGATACATAAAAAATTATATCTCCTTATAATATTTTATGTGGATACATGAAGTACTAATATATATATATATATATATATATATATATATATATATATATATATATATATAAAATGAAAAAGGAAAAACCAAGAGATATTTTTTATATATTCATCAACGTTTCGTCTTTATTGTAAGACTTCCTCAGGATGATAATTTAAAAAAAAATGTCATGCAAGTACATCGAAATATTGGGTTGACATGATGGGTTGATAAGGAAAAGTAGTAACCGTGGCTACCAAGAGCGAGGGTCCAGGCTGCGAGAAGTCAGTAGTGGCAAAGAGTGATGTACTTGCATTATATTTTTCTTTAAATTATCATCATGAGGAAGTCTTACAATAAAGACGAAACGTTGATGAATATATAAAAAATATCCCTTGGCTTTTACCTTTTTCATTTCCCATTACGTCGGATTACTCTCATCCTTCCTTTCTCATATATATATATATATATATATATATATATATATATATATATATATATATATATATATATATATACGTTTTTCCCCTGTACCTTTGACGACACTAACTAAATAATCAACTGCATCACAGACTAAACTGATCCGCTCGGCCAAATAACCGGTTCCCCCTACGTGTTCCTACAAAGTATGAAGTTACTACAAATCAATTCTTTAATTATTACATTTAATCCGGGAAAACTTACTAGCGCAAAAATAACTTACAAAGAGAAGGTAGCTCGCCCTTTGATCCGCTCTAATTTTTCTACTAATCCTTCCACCCACAACACCGTGTGATTTCTTTACATAAGCAAAACTTTCACAAATCACCGGTAAATTACAGAATAACAGAATAGTACTCTTCCATTCTTACTCCATTCCATTACTACGTTTTAATACAAATAAATAGATTACAAACGAACACACAGACAAGAATAATCCATTCTGACAAAATAGCGACAATAATAAATACATTGTAAGTTTTTTTCGATTTTTTTCTTCTTGTACGATAGTAAACTAAATAGTAGGCCGATCGATCGATCGACCTATTATATATATATATATATATATATATATATATATATATATATATATATATATATATATATACATATATATATATATATATATTACTCTTACAATAGAGTAAGGTATACTTGGTCAGGTGAAGTGCAGTTGAAGACTCAGCAACCTTACATTTTATACAAACACGAAATAAGAAAGAGAAAAACAAAACTGCATGGAGTATTGTTGCTACATCTGGGCTGGTGCACCAACCACTAAACTTTCCCTCTTGGGTAGGGTGCAAAAAAATAATTCCTAACCTAGTAGGTCCCGTACTGGTTATCAAGCTCTAGGATCTTTCTCATCATCGCATCCCTGTGCCTGTTTTACAAGTACTTCCACGGAACGTGCTTCGATGAACTTACTACACTTTTATCCCCTCAACACCGACCCACCCACAGCAGCAAAAGCACACCCCTTCTCTGTAAAGGTCTCTAGATACCGGAATATTTTCTACTTTGATAGCCTCTGTCTTTAGAGCACTTGCCTTTGGAATTCCCTCCTTGCTGCACCTTTCTCTGAATGTGATGTGAACATACATCTTGCTGCCCCACGGTTTCCACTTATAAATCTGACCCTTATCAGAGCAGTCCCTTATGCTTCAGTTGCAATATATCTTTTTGTGGGCTAAAAAAAAGTTTAAAAAAACAAAAGCAAAAAACAAAACAAAAAAAAACGCAACATCACGCAGGCACGTTTTCAGAGGGTGCCCATTGTTTCCAGATACAGAAGGGGGCCGACAGAAACACGATATGCCGTTAATTGTTAAATTTGTGAACAAGATGATCATGTTTCATAAAAAAAAAACCCGGTTATCCCGCCAAATTTTTGTTTTATCCCTTCATTTTGGCGCGTGAGTCTCATCAAAAAAGCTGTGCATGTAGAGGCCGTGCACCTTCTTATTGCTGCTGCTGCTTCTATAACTTTGCATCCAGGCGCCTTTGTGAGGAGACGAAGGTAGGGGGGGGGGGGTCGTAACGGGGACGCCCCCAGAAAAATCGAAGCTGCAGTTCGCACCCGGATCTCCTAATTCGATCGAGCAAGTGAATCTGATTCGATTAACTCTGCTACTTTTCTCCCATGATCGGCCCTAATGGCGCCGGCCGATCATGCAGAATCCTGTATCGATCAACAATGGGATAATCGATTTCTCGTCTACATTGCTCTATTTGGACATTTGTCTAAAGTGGGCGGAGCCTCAGCATCGAGCTCCTCCCACTCCCACATTCACTACCACACCCACCTTCTTCCGGCGAAACAAGGAAATCACAGACACACTGAACTGAAAGAAAGAAAGAAGAAACAACGTTGTTGTGTGCTATCGACTAATACGCTCAAATTTGTCTAAAGTTAAAAAAACAAACAAACAAACGACAAAAGCAAGAACGCTAATTCTTAAGATACGTCCATTCAATCTACGCGTTTAGCGATGAAAATGCCATTTCAAATCAAAAGATGACAGACGAATGAAATGCTATTTCAAACTTTAGCGTGATAGACCAATGAAAATTATATTTTAAACTTAAGCGGGCGATATTGAATTATCTTACCTAGACGCCGCTATTCCGAATTCGTGGCCGTGGGTCGCCATCAGTGGATTGTTTCTCTTGTACCAAAC
The DNA here is from genome assembly GCA_963556195.1 of Sepiola atlantica. Classification (NCBI taxonomy): domain Eukaryota; kingdom Metazoa; phylum Mollusca; class Cephalopoda; order Sepiida; family Sepiolidae; genus Sepiola; species Sepiola atlantica. Next base: position 66,975,772 of record OY744540.1, on the reverse strand, counting down.
GGTCATAAACAACGTTTTAAGTTTAATTTTGACTGTTCAAAACCGATATAAATGATTGCACACTAAAAATAATTACATTTTTTAAAAATCGATTTTTAAATTTTTTTTTAATGATTTGATGGTTTTCAGTAATCAAGTAAAAATGGAATTTTTATTTGATATTTAATTTTCATTTAACAAATTATTCCAGCAAATTTTAATAATAAAATTCTATTTGAAAAATATTTTATGTGCCATTAAATATTTTTTTTTAATTATCACCGTTTGGTGCAGGAGAGTCAGTCTATTGATGGCGGCTTGCTGTTGTGAATTCGGAATAACAGAGTCTATGTAAGAGAATTCAATATCGCCTTTAAGTGTGATAAACCAACGGAGATAAACGTGACAGACCAAAGGACACTATTTCAAACTTAAATATGACAGACCAACGAAAATTCTATTTCAAACGTAAACGTACCAGATCAACGAACATGCTATTTAAAATGTAAGCGTGATAAACCAATGAAGATTGTATTTCAAACATTAGGTTGACAGACCGACATAGATGTTATTTTAAAAGGGAAACCTGACAGACCAACGAACATGTATTTAAAACTTAAGCGTGACAGATCAACGACAATGCTACTTCAAACGTAAGCTATAGAGACTGATCGAGCGACGCCTGAGTGCATCTAAAATAAGTATGCGTGACAGACCGACCGACAAAGCAGGACAGACCGACCGACAAAGCCGCTTATAGAAATGCGAGGCCGTATCTGCAAATAGTGTCTAAGTTTGAAAACGAAAATGAATACATGAATCAAAAATGCACTCACCAGAGCGTAAAACTCCGCTAAAGTCGATCAATCCATTAATCCCATCAGCCTCTGCTCAAAATAAAACGCAGAACTGCGTAACGAGAATTTTAGTCTAAAGGATTTGTAACAGTTAAGAAAACAATTTCGGTGAAATCCTCTTTTCCTTCAGGATTAAACGCACTGATCACTCTCCCCTCCCCGAATTGCATTTGGATCTGCATTAAACTGCATACATATTTAAGGAAACAACTTTACGGACCAAGTTTTCGCTTTACGGTCAGAGAAAGAGAGCATTTTCGACTTACAGGCAAAAGCGAACATCATTTTCGATTTACGAACAGAGACAACCAACATTTTCGCATTACGTGTAGTAAAAGGCAGCTTTTTCGCTTTCTAAACAGAGGCAACCAATACTATTGTTTTATGATAAGTTAAGATGTTCACTTTACGAACAGAGACAACCAACATTTACGCATTACGTATAGTAAAAGGCAGCTTTTTCGCTTTCTAAACAGAGGCAACCAATACTATTGTTTTATGATAAGTTAAGATGTTCACTTTACGAACAGAAACAACCAACATTTACGCATTACGTATAGTAAAAGGCAGCTTTTTCGCTTTCTAAACAGAGGCAACCAATACTATTGTTTTATAAGAAGTGAAGATTTTCACTTTACGACCCGAGAGAACCAACATTTACGCATTACGTATAGTAAAAGGCAGCTTTTTCGCTTTCTAAACAGAGGCAACCAATACTATTGTTTTATGATAAGTTAAGATGTTCACTTCACGAACAGAGACAACCAACATATACGCATTACGTATAGTAAAACGCAGCTTTTTCGCTTTCTAAACAGAGGCAACCAATACTATTGTTTTATGATAAGTTAAGATGTTCACTTTACGAACAGAGACAACCAATATTTACGCATTACGTATAGTAAAAGGCAGCTTTTTCGCTTTCTAAACAGAGGCAACCAATACTATTGTTTTACGATAAGATGTGAAGATGTTCACTTTACGAACATAGGCAAACAATATTTTCGTTTTACAAATATATAAAGCCATACTTTTCGCTTTACAGTGACAATCAACATTTTCGCGTTATGGCCAGATGCCACTTTTGCTTTACGAATACGGGCAACCAACATTCTTGCATTACGGATAGAGACATACAGCTTTTTCGCTTTATAAACAGAGGCAACCAATATTTTCGTTTTATGATAATAGGTAGTCAGATAGTCCCTTTACGGACAGAGACAAACATTTTCGTTTTACGAATATAAGAAGATATCCTTTTCGCTTTACAAACAGTGACAATCAACGTTTTCACCTTACGAGCAGAGGCCGTCTAAACTTTCGCTTTACGAACTGAAACAAACAACATTTTTGCTTTACGAATATAGAAAGCCATTTTCGCTTTAAGCAATCGACATTCTTACATTACGGATAGAGACAGACGGAATTTTCTATTCACAAAGGCGACCGATATTTTCGTTTTATGATAATAGGAAGTCAAGATTTTCGTTTTACGAACAGAAGCAACCGACATTTTCGCTTTGTGAATACAGACAACATTTTCATTTCACGAGATAATAAACCAATATTTTCGATGTATGGATACAGACATTTCCCCTTCATAGCTGTGGCGTGTAGAGAAGATATTGTGATGCACTGGTGATGCCCGGGCTTACTCCTTGATTATATGCCCCAAAGACTCAGGTATACGTCCTAGTACTGAGAAATATTACAAGAAAGCGAGATAGTTTGAATATGATTGCATCCACCCCCAGGTCGGATGCCCGTGAGCACCGCTCCTTTGCCCTCTCCCTTCTGCGACAGAAGTAACCAATAAATTTAAACAGACAAGCTGAGACAATTTTTATTTTTGTTCTAATCAAGAGCGCTCTTTTTGGGGGAGCTTGATTTTCCCACATCAAAACCAAACCTCTGTCTATATCTTTGCTTTTGTAGAGAAGCACGTAAAAACGGACAAGCTGTTCGTATCAAACAATATTTCTGCTCTGCGAACAGAGGTAAGGGCTGGGGTTAGGGTAAGGTTAAGGGTTGGGGTTGGGGTTGGGGTTGGGGTTAGGGTAAGGGTAAGGGGTAGGGTTAGAGTAAGGTTAAGGGTTGGGATTAGGGTTAGAGTAAGGTTAAGGGTTCGGTTTAGGGCTAGGGTTATGATTAGGGTAAGGGTTAGGATTAGGGTTAGGGTAAGGTTAAGGGTTGGGGTTAGGGTTAGGATTAGGGTAAGGGTAAGGATTAGGGTTAGGGTAAAGTTAAGGGTTGGGGTTAGGGTTAGGATTAGGGTAAGGGTTAGTATTAGGGTTAGGGTAAGGTTAAGGGTTGGGGTAAGGGTTAGGGTTAGGGTTAGGGTATGGTTAAGGGTTGGGTTTAGGGTTAGGGTTAGGGTAAGGGTTAGGGTTAGGGTAGGGTTAAGGGTTGTCGAAATTTCGTCTTTACGAAAGCCAACATTTCAACTAAAAGAAGACGACTATCATTTCGACTTGATTATGGGACCCAACACATCATTTGTATTTCCGAACACAAGCACCCAACACTTTTGTTGTACAAATAGAGATGAGTAACATTTAGTTTACGAACAGAGAAAACCCACATTTCGGCTATAGAGAAGTGTTATGGTGTGATGGTGATCTACCCTATTTCGTGACTATATGGGCTCTTCTAGATATTACGTACGAGGAGGACGAACAGTCTTTCTGTAACGTACTATTCTGTACTTCTGTAAATGACACACTCTTGTAGATATACCACCGTGTTGTCCTATTTATTATCGGTCCTTCAAGGTCACAGCAAGAGGCAGCAGCCATTTTGGTTTACAAATAGTTGCAACCAACATTTTTACTTCAGAAACAGAGGCCCCTCACACTTTCGTTTTGAGAACAGAAGCAACCAACGTCTTTATTTTACAAACTCAGAAAAACAGCATTTGGTTTACGAACATTTGTTTAACGAACATTTCGACTTCACGAACATTTGTTTAACGAACATTTGGTTAACGAACATTTGGTTAACGAACATTTGGTTAACGAACATTTGTTTAACGAACATTTGTTTAACGAACATTTCGACTTCACGAACAAATTCAGCCGACATTTCGATGTTATAATGACACACAATCCGCATAACAGAAAAACAAACAAGCAAATAGTACTAGATAGATAGATAAATAGATAGATAGATAATGAACTAGATGGATAAATAGATATATATATAAATAGATAGATAGATAGATAGATAGAGATAGATAGATAGATAGATAGATAATGAGCTAGATAGATAAATAGATAGATAGAGATAGATAGATAGAGATAGATAGATAGATAGATAGATAAATAGATAGATAGATAGATAAATAGATAATGAGCTAGATGAATAAATAGATAGATAGAGATAGAGAGAGAGAGAGAGAGAGAGAGAGATAGAGATAGATAGATAGATAGATAGAGAGATGGAGATAGATAGAGATAGAAGATAGATAGAGAGATAGATAGATAAAGAGATAGATAGATAAAGGAATTAGATTATAGACAGATAAAAAGATAAATAGATAGATAGATAAATAGATGAATAGATGAATAGATAGATACATTCGGTAGATACATTAGATAGATAAATAGATAGATAGACAAAGCGATACAGATTGATAGACAGAGAAATAAAGAGATAGATAGATAGATAGAGATAGGTATAGATAGATATATAAATAGATAGAGCTCATTGGGTAAAACTAATTCGAGCTTCCGGCACTTGACAATGTTTACATTGAGATATCTCTTACATTCAGTCAATGTCGTATGATAGCGCAGGGGTAGAGGCGCCGACTGTCAGCTCAACAGTTGAGTTTCGATCCCGGCTTGAGGCACTAACTGATCTGAAGAGCTGTGAAACAGTCTGTATGTGGATGACTATATATATATATATATATATATATATATATATATAGTCATCCACATACAGACTGTTTCACTGTATCACAGCTCTTCATATATATATATATACATACACAGAGACAGGAGACAGAGAGAGAGAGATAAAGGGGAAAAGTGAGACAGATAAATAGAGAGAGAGAATGAGAATATCCTTTCTATTCTCGGTCGGAGGAGGAGAAATCTTCATTTCTCGAATGTAACAATTTTTAGTGTCCCAATGTTAGGAGCTAGATATGACCTACATTAAAAAAAAGCGACCCAGTGTTTAATTTTGCCACCAGATAAGTGGATAGGGACAGCCGAACAAAAAAACAAATCAAACTGGAAACAACATTTAGAGAAACATCTATCTGTATAATAAAACCCGACCAAGAAAGAGAAGGAATTAATTCGCACGTGGATGAAATTTAGATATATTTTTTTGTTTCCGGAAGTAGAGGATCGCATTTTCTCGTTGGCCAGCAATGATTCATAGGAGACAATTTGGATCTGATCCAAAAGAGATAATTCTGAGCCAACACAAGTAATACGGAATGGAGCCTACGACACCTAGAAGATCAGTAGTATTTTCACATCTTTTTTAGGTCGGATATATTTTTAAATATTTGTTGAAAACCAGAACAAATAAATAAGAAGTCTTTTAAAATCTTTTTTTATTTATTTCATAGAACAAGTGTACCTACTCACTTGCCTCTCCACGAACAGAACAGATACTACACTTTGATATTAATGTCACCAAATTGGTTTGCATTGTTTAAAGACACATCAGCAACTGAAATTGTGAGAAGAAACAAAATGGCTAAACATCTGATCTATTAATCGCTATAATAATAATAATAATAATAATAATAATAATAATAATAATAATGATAATACTACTACTACTACTAATAATAATAACAAAATAATAATAATAAATATAATAATAAATAATAATAATAATAATAATAATAATAAAAATAATAATAATGATAATAATAATAAAAATTATAATAATAAAAATAATAAAAAAAAAAATAAAAAAATAATAATAATAATAATAAAATAAATAATAATAATAATAATAATAATAATAATAATAATAATAATAATAATAATAATAATAATAATAATAATAATCCGAACCTACACGAAAGATGTTACAGCTTCCCCTTCAAAGCTAAGTCCTTTTCATGTTTCGCCATTTTAAATGTATTTAGCATTTTACTAATCTCAAACAATGCTAGTATTTTTCACCCTGTAATCCAAGGCCTTTTCTTCTTTTTTTTGGTTTGTTTTAATTTTTTATCTTCTTTTAAGTGTTATTTCTATCCTTTTTAATATTTATTTTTATTCAATTTTATCCTAGTCCTTTTTATCCCTCACTCAGGTTTCCAACTATCTCTTAGCGATGAATCTATAAATATCTCGTGGCTCTTAATAGGCTGCAAATCTTCGATGCCCCCCCCCCGGCTTTTTATTAAAAGCCCCTTCGACCGTTCCTTAGACCCAATGTGAATCCGTTTGAGAAGGTCACGATAGCGGCCACCTCAATAACCCGAACCTACACGAAAGATGTTACAGCTTCCCCTTCAAAGCTAAGTCCTTTTCATGTTTCGCCATTTTAAATGTATTTAGCATTTTACTAATCTCAAACAATGCTAGTATTTTTCACCCTGTAATCCAAGGCCTTTTCTTCTTTTTTTTTGGTTTGTTTTAATTTTTTATCTTCTTTTAAGTGTTATTTCTATCCTTTTTAATATTTATTTTTATTCAATTTTATCCTAGTCCTTTTTATCCCTCACTCAGGTTTCCAACTATCTCTTAGCGATGAATCTATAAATATCTCGTGGCTCTTAATAGGCTGCAAATCTTCGATGCCCCCCCCCCCCCCGGCTTTTTATTAAAAGCCCCTTCGACCGTTCCTTAGACCCAATGTGAATCCGTTTGAGAAGGTCACGATAGCGGCCACCTCAATAACCCGAACCTACACGAAAGATGTTACAGCTTCCCCTTCAAAGCTAAGTCCTTTTCATGTTTCGCCATTTTAAATGTATTTAGCATTTTACTAATCTCAAACAATGCTAGTATTTTTCACCCTGTAATCCAAGGCCTTTTCTTCTTTTTTTTTGGTTTGTTTTAATTTTTTATCTTCTTTTAAGTGTTATTTCTATCCTTTTTAATATTTACTTTTATTCAATTTTATCCTAGTCCTTTTTATCCCTCACTCAGGTTTCCAACTATCTCTTAGCGATGAATCTATAAATATCTCGTGGCTCTTAATAGGCTGCAAATCTTCGATGCCCCCCCCCCCCCGGCTTTTTATTAAAAGCCCCTTCGACCGTTCCTTAGACCCAATGTGAATCCGTTTGAGAAGGTCACGATAGCGGCCACCTCAATAACCCGAACCTACACGAAAGATGTTACAGCTTCCCCTTCAAAGCTAAGTCCTTTTCATGTTTCGCCATTTTAAATGTATTTAGCATTTTACTAATCTCAAACAATGCTAGTATTTTTCACCCTGTAATCCAAGGCCTTTTCTTCTTTTTTTTTGGTTTGTTTTAATTTTTTATCTTCTTTTAAGTGTTATTTCTATCCTTTTTAATATTTATTTTTATTCAATTTTATCCTAGTCCTTTTTATCCCTCACTCAGGTTTCCAACTATCTCTTAGCGATGAATCTATAAATATCTCGTGGCTCTTAATAGGCTGCAAATCTTCGATGCCCCCCCCCCCGGCTTTTTATTAAAAGCCCCTTCGACCGTTCCTTAGACCCAATGTGAATCCGTTTGAGAAGGTCACGATAGCGGCCACCTCAATAACCCGAACCTACACGAAAGATGTTACAGCTTCCCCTTCAAAGCTAAGTCCTTTTCATGTTTCGCCATTTTAAATGTATTTAGCATTTTACTAATCTCAAACAATGCTAGTATTTTTCACCCTGTAATCCAAGGCCTTTTCTTCTTTTTTTTTGGTTTGTTTTAATTTTTTATCTTCTTTTAAGTGTTATTTCTATCCTTTTTAATATTTATTTTTATTCAATTTTATCCTAGTCCTTTTTATCCCTCACTCAGGTTTCCAACTATCTCTTAGCGATGAATCTATAAATATCTCGTGGCTCTTAATAGGCTGCAAATCTTCGATGCCCCCCCCCCCCCCCGGCTTTTTATTAAAAGCCCCTTCGACCGTTCCTTAGACCCAATGTGAATCCGTTTGAGAAGGTCACGATAGCGGCCACCTCAATAACCCGAACCTACACGAAAGATGTTACAGCTTCCCCTTCAAAGCTAAGTCCTTTTCATGTTTCGCCATTTTAAATGTATTTAGCATTTTACTAATCTCAAACAATGCTAGTATTTTTCACCCTGTAATCCAAGGCCTTTTCTTCTTTTTTTTTGGTTTGTTTTAATTTTTTATCTTCTTTTAAGTGTTATTTCTATCCTTTTTAATATTTATTTTTATTCAATTTTATCCTAGTCCTTTTTATCCCTCACTCAGGTTTCCAACTATCTCTTAGCGATGAATCTATAAATATCTCGTGGCTCTTAATAGGCTGCAAATCTTCGATGCCCCCCCCCCCGGCTTTTTATTAAAAGCCCCTTCGACCGTTCCTTAGACCCAATGTGAATCCGTTTGAGAAGGTCACGATAGCGGCCACCTCAATAACCCGAACCTACACGAAAGATGTTACAGCTTCCCCTTCAAAGCTAAGTCCTTTTCATGTTTCGCCATTTTAAATGTATTTAGCATTTTACTAATCTCAAACAATGCTAGTATTTTTCACCCTGTAATCCAAGGCCTTTTCTTCTTTTTTTTTGGTTTGTTTTAATTTTTTATCTTCTTTTAAGTGTTATTTCTATCCTTTTTAATATTTATTTTTATTCAATTTTATCCTAGTCCTTTTTATCCCTCACTCAGGTTTCCAACTATCTCTTAGCGATGAATCTATAAATATCTCGTGGCTCTTAATAGGCTGCAAATCTTCGATGCCCCCCCCCCCCGGCTTTTTATTAAAAGCCCCTTCGACCGTTCCTTAGACCCAATGTGAATCCGTTTGAGAAGGTCACGATAGCGGCCACCTCAATAACCCGAACCTACACGAAAGATGTTACAGCTTCCCCTTCAAAGCTAAGTCCTTTTCATGTTTCGCCATTTTAAATGTATTTAGCATTTTACTAATCTCAAACAATGCTAGTATTTTTCACCCTGTAATCCAAGGCCTTTTCTTCTTTTTTTTTGGTTTGTTTTAATTTTTTATCTTCTTTTAAGTGTTATTTCTATCCTTTTTAATATTTATTTTTATTCAATTTTATCCTAGTCCTTTTTATCCCTCACTCAGGTTTCCAACTATCTCTTAGCGATGAATCTATAAATATCTCGTGGCTCTTAATAGGCTGCAAATCTTCGATGCCCACCCCTCCGATTTTGTTAAAAGCTTTCCTCGACAGCTCCGATGGTAATAATAATAATAATAATAATAATAAAGAGATTTGCTGCTCAAACCTCTGGATAAAAACCGGCCCCTATTTAACATAATGTAGTCTTAATTAACGAAGAATCCGCAGAAGCGGAAATCGAACCCCCCATCTCCTTGCACTACAATCGAGAATACATCGGTAATACACAAGCAGAAAAATGGAGGGGAACCTATCGTCTCCCTGCATCTGCTACCATGGAGTAGCCAAGAAAACTTATAACTATGTCCTTATATAACATATATATATATATATATATATAACTTTTTTTTTTTTTTTTTTTTTTTTTTTTTTTTTGTGTGGTAGTGCACAATATCACTCATTAAAATGAATGTGACAATCATTATCCCTGTGACAGGACCACAGGAAAAATAAGCCTGGGCCTGGTGTGGCCACACACACCAAAAATATGAATAATGCACAATAATATAAATACAAGCCGTGGGACTCAGGAGAAAGACCTGAGTGTCATGATGGGCAGGTGCTCCCTCGTTAGCCAACATGGGGGACCCGGTCCGCATCCTGCGAATGTTGGCCCTTCTCATTTCAGAAACAAGACAGCAGACAAGAACCAGGTAAGTAACCTCTCTGATTCCAGGTACGACAAGGACACAGACCAAAGACAGGAAAACCAGAGCGAAAACAACAAACTGAAAGGATATAGAAAGAAATGGACCACGAAAGAGAACAGACTGGTGATGGAGTGCTATTATAAAAGCCGCTACCCTACAGAAAGAGGCTACCGAAAACGAATGAAACATCTATGGGACATTACTAGTGACTACCATACAACGGAACAAAGGATAGCTGATCAAGCAAGACAGATCCTCAAGCGAGGATGGTTCTCGGAGATGGAACTGACGGAAATCAGACAGAAGGCTAATGGCGAAACGGAGCAAGAAACACCACCAAAGGAGAGACCACAGGAAGAGGACGAGCAAAACATACACACTGAAACTGAAGAGATTGAAGACTACGGAATCACAGAACCAGTGGAGATAGAAGACTGCAGAACCACAGAACCTGCTGAGATAGAACTCAACGAAAAAGAAGCAAATGAAGTGGAGAACATTAGACGATACATGTTAGAAAACAAAACAAAACTCCCATCTCTCAGGAATGAAGTAGCGAAGAAGTTACAAGCAGAAACAGAAAGAGTAAACAGACTCCTGACACACATCCCAACAGAAACTATTACAGACCTAAATAACCTGATATATGCTGGGGCAAAATCGGTAAGTATGAAACTAAGAAACGAAGAGAATGGACAAAAGAGAGGACCGACAAAACCTGGATGGGAAATCAGACTGGAAACCCAGATCACCAAACTTCGGAAAGAAGCTAAAACCGTGAACAGAAGGAAGGAGGACATGAAACGATTAAGAAGCAAAAATCAGAAACGCAAGGAAAAACTAAATGAGAAACATGAAGAAATAAAACAAAGGATAGCAGCAATAGAAGGAAGACTGAGACGATACAGGTACAAATCAGAACAGAGCAAACAGAACAGGACCTTTGAAAACAATGAAAGCCAGTTCTACAAAAACGTAAATGGAGAAAAAACAACAACAGAGTTACCGAACCCAACAGAAACAAAACAATTCTGGAGCAAGATATGGGAAGAACCAAAAAAACACAACAAGAATGCCCAATGGTTGAAAAACATGAGAGATGAACTGCAGGAAATCGAAGAAGGAACCGAAACAGAAATCAACAAAGAAACGATCAAGAAAACCCTAAAAAAAATGGCAAACTGGAGAGCACCAGGCCACGATGGAATACATGCATACTGGTTTAAAAAATTCACGACCCTGCATGAAAGAATAGCGCAGAAACTGAGCGGATGTATCCATAAAACAGACGTACCAGAATGGATGACGGAAGGAAGAACAACACTAATACAAAAAGACCCCAAAAAGGGAACGACCCCCGGCAACTACAGACCGATAACATGTCTACCAATAATGTGGAAAATTCTCACAGCACAACTGAGAGAACAAATCTACCAATCCCTGGACAATCGTGGACTGCTCCCCGAGGAACAAAAAGGATGCCGGAAAGGACAAAGAGGGGCACATGATCTACTATACATTGATCAAAAGACCCTGAAGGAGGTGAAGAGAAGACAAAAGAACATAACCATGGCATGGATTGACTACAAGAAAGCCTACGACAGAATCCCTCAAACATGGATAATTGAATGCTTAAAGATATACAAGATACCAGAAAGGATTATTAATCTCATCCAGAAAGCAATGGAAACATGGAGACTAAAACTGACAGCCGGAGGACAATACCTGTCAGAGATAAAAATACAGAGGGGCATTTTTCAAGGAGACTCCCTATCACCACTACTGTTTATAATAGCCATGATGCCACTCAACTACATACTCAGAAAGTGTGATGCCGGATACAGGTTTACGGATACAGAACAAAGAATAAACCACCTGATGTACATGGATGACCTTAAACTGTTTGCAAAAAACAAAAAAGAACTGGAAAAGCTGATAAACACAACCAGGATATTCAGCCAGGATATCCAAATGGAGTTTGGAATAGAAAAATGTGCACTGCTAGAGATCAAAAAAGGAAAACTGGAGACGACAGAAGGTATAGAACTCCCCAACCAAGAGGAGATGAGGGCGCTAGGAGAACATGATAGCTACAAATACCTGGGAGTTCTGGAAGCAGACACAATCAAATATACAGAAATGAAAGAGAAGATTGGAAAAGAATATCTACGAAGAACAAGGAAACTCTTAGAAACTAAACTATATAGCAGAAACCTAGTAAAAGGGATAAACACATGGGCTGTATCACTAATAAGATACTCTGGACCATTCATAGGCTGGACCAAAGAAGAACTCAGGCACCTTGACCAAAGAACAAGAAAACTAATGACTATGCACAATGCTTTGCACCCAAAAGACGACACGGACAGACTCTACGTGAAAAGAAATGAAGGAGGTAGAGGACTGGTAAGTATAGAAGACTGTGTGGAAGACACCAAAAAAGAGCTGGAGAAATATGTAACCCAGAACACGGAAAGACTGATCACCACAGCAAGAGACACCAGCCGAACAAACAACCCCGGAAGTACTGAACCCAGAAACAAAAAGACAAGAAAGGAAAAGTGGGAAGAAAAACAACTACATGGACGCTTCATAAGACTCACAAGCGATGAAGCCAATGAAAACAGCTGGGCATGGCTAAGAAAAGGACACCTGAACAGAGAAACGGAATCTCTGCTGACAGCCGCACAGAACAACGCGATTAGGACAAACTTTATTAAAGCAAAGATAGATAAAACCCAGGAAAACAGCAAATGCCGACTGTGTGGACAAAGAGACGAAACGATAAATCATATAATAAGTGAATGCAGCAAGCTAGCACAAAGGGAATACAAGAACAGACATGATAGCATGGGGAAAGAAGTACACCGGGAAATGTGCAAACAACTGAATTTCGAATATGCAAAAAAACGGTACAAACACAAACCAGAAACTGTACTAGAAAACGAAAAACACAAAATCATATGGGATATGAATGTACAAACAGACAAACCCATAACAGCAAGGAGACCGGATATGATAATAATCAACAAGAAAGAAAAAACCTGCAAAATCATAGACTTTGCCGTTCCAGCAGACCACAGAGTGAAGACCAAAGAGACGGAAAAAAGAAGCAAATATACTGAACTTGCCAGAGAATTGAAAGGAATATGGAACATGAAGAAAGTCAGTATAACACCAATAATCATAGGAGCACTAGGAACAGTCCCCAAAAACATGGAGAAAAGACTAGGAGAAATAGGAATCAAAGGGATAACTGAGACCATACAAAGGACAGTAATGATCAAAACAGCTACAATCCTGAGAAATGTCCTCGAATGCGGAAACCAACCCACATAAGCAACGAATTGGAACAAACACATGGAAGCACAAGACAACAGAACCGGGGTAAATACTACCGCACGAGAGAGGCGCAAGCATAGGCTGACGCCACGAAAATTATGGACAGAGGGTCGAGGAGGGAAAGCGCAAACCAGACCTCCACTGGAAGAGCGCGGACAGCTCTGGGACCTTGGGGAGGCTTGTTGCCACTCGGGCCCCAGAGGGGACCAATGGCCCTTATCAGCGGGAAATCGTTGGTAGGTGGCTGTTGCGATTACCGCAAGGTCATCAGCGGTGATGAACGAAAAGAGGTGGAGCATACTGGAGGCCTGAGGAGACTTGTTGTCACTCAGACTCCAGGGAATACCACAGGTTGTCGGCAGTGGGTGACCACTGACGATGACCAGTGTGATAACTCCTAGTGAGTAAATAATAATAATAACTAACGGGACCCGTGTAAATTACACGAAATGATGTTTTCAATACTAATTATCTTGTTTCTAACCAATACATTACTTTGTAAATGCTTTAGATTAAATTAAATTTGACTCCAATTCATGAGTAGCATACAAAGATTCGGAAGATCCTTGCTTTTGATGAATGTGTGACACACAAAATAACACACATGCTATCGTATTAATATGTGTCTTCCCGGGCGTTTCCTCCCTACCCCCTACCCCTACCCCAATTCGATGTATAAAAAAAATCTTAGAGGTTGGTTAGGATCGAACTATACACCAGTCAGGCCGACGTCAAAATCCTACGTCGCTAACCGTTGCGAAAGGGGAATACTTGAAAATATTACAAAAATTAGGTGACTTGAATGCTTTTCCAAATCTAGGTGCGGCACGCATGCGCAGAGCTTTTGATGAAGGCGTGACGCACGAACACACACGCTATCGTGTAATAATAATAATAATAATAATAATAATAATAATAATAATAATAATAATAATACGCCTGTGTCTTCATTTGTGCGAACCTTCCACACCCATAAAAAAGAGATCACCTGATCGCCAAGTAGTAACTGATTATATGATGTCACTGTGCCAACAATTACTACTTTATCAATTTCAAATTGAAGGGGAGGGGGGGGGGAATTCATGGTTTGAAGGAAACGAATAGGTAATGAGGAGGTAATAGGCTTAAGCACTCTGATTGGTTGGAAGTTGGAGTATGCATAGCTTAACTATAAAAAATCACCGTAGAATGTAATTCAATGCATTTAGCATGATTATTTCCCTCGGGAATCAAACACAAATGTTTCTCTAATTTACTTGCCATAAGTATGCGTTGATACTAATACTAAGCTATACTCATTTATTGAGAATTATTGAAGTGAATACTGAAAAATATATACATAATATATTATCTTGTAAGGAAGATAGAGCATTTGAAGCTAAGTTGACATCAAGCCGTCATTCTGCGTAATGCATAACTCTGGGCTCCGCCTATTGAGTTCTCTCGACTGCTTGCTGGATAGCCGCTGTATATTTTGATGTTAATTTACTTCCCATTTCTAGACAATGCGTGGTGGAGCATTAGTACGCGCCTCAGCATAACTTTCGTATCGTGTTTCGAACCGTGTGACCGGCAGGGATTGTCTCCTCCCAAATTGACGATTGAATGTTTGGCATGAAACACATGTGTATATAGGTTTATTTTGAAAATAATATTTATTTATAAATAATTATATCTCTGCCAAAAATCAGCTGAATCCATCAAATAGTTGATGAGATACAGGGTGGCACATACGTATGTACGTACGTACACACAGATAACATGATTTCATGATTGAACTTTCTGGATCTCTGGGTTGCCTTGACTAATGATGCTGAAATTCTACACACTTATAGAACCTATCAAATAAAAATGTTGTGCAAAGTTTTAACTAATTTGGTTTATTGGTATTTGAGTTATGATTGATCAAAGAAATGAGATTTCCAGCATAGGCCATTCGTGGGTTCTATTAAGGGATAGAGCGCTTTCGCGCCTCCCTTGATATTAAGGCTAGGAATATAGACGTTCGTGACATTTTTTATGGCTGGAATGAAATTGAAAAGTGTAAAAACGAGAGGAAAAAATACATAAATCTACTAAGCCGGCTTTCGTCTACACTCATCAGAGTAAATACGTGAAAATAATAATTTATGCACTACGATTAAAAACTTAAAATAATGAAATAAAAACCAGTGACAAGTTTAGGGGGAAAAATGAGAGGGTGTCACAAGTGGATCATATTAAGTCCTAGCAGCCACTCCTTTTGCAAAGGTTTGAATCCAGAATAAAATAACACATCATCCCTGCAATACGCCAGGGCCGACTAAATATTTTAAATAATTTAGTCAACACATCCGGGTCAGCTATTGCTCAGCATCTTATAAATAGCGCCGACTTACACTAGTGACAGGTTTTCTGTCATAAGTAGATCATATTCGTTATTCAACCTTAAAGTCCTGGAAGTAATATATATAGTCATTAAAACACTCCCTTTCTAAACAAAAGGATTGGCTTTTAGGACTTAGTGTGATCTACTAGTGACTCCCACTACTACTCACATTCTTTTCTTTCTTTTTCCCCCTAAACTTGTCACTGGTTTTCATTTCCCTATTTTAAGTTTTTAATGCATGAATTATTTCCACGTATTTACTCTGATGAGTGTGGACGAACGCCGACTTAGTAGATTTATGTATTTCTTTTTTTTTTCCTCTCATTTTTACATTTTTCAATTTTATTCCAACCAAAGAATAAATGTCACAAACGTGCCGTAATAAAATGTTGTACATCTAGAAATTTATTTAAATATATATATATTATTTATTAGCCCCCTCCAACTAAGGCCGGGCACTCTCGAGTAACTTTAATAACAAGCAGTGCAAATAGCTACATGCACGATCCGAACGCCGTTCGTAGATCACTCTAAACTGCTTGGTATCTAGCCGCCGACTCGCTATTTACATTTAAAATTATCCTCTATTTACTAACTAATTGGCTTTGGCCGATGGGATAAGACCCTCGACTACGAATCAGTGGCGATTTATGATCGGGGTTCGCGCCCACCGACCGTTGAGAATTAGTTCCTACACTGAAGATTGCGTTAGCATGAAACATCGTTGTCTGTAGGTATTAAAATAATGAATATATATATATATATATATATATATATATATATATATATTATGAACATCTTAATGTATGTGTGTATGATGTTTGTGTGGTATCTATACATAGGTTAGAAAATCTACATAAAATCTAAAAGTGTATTCTTATGTAAAATTCCCCGGGAGAAGAATGTAGGTATTTCCGAATCTCTACGTTCACCCATAAGGAGGCTATCAAGACATACTCCACTTCAAATACATCCTATTTTGATGAAATTTATATCATACGTATAAAATTCATCGGGATAACAATAGAAATGGTCCCGAATCTCTACTCTACCCAATATGTTCCTAACATATACGTGCTCCCGCCTCTAAGTGACCCATTGGGAGAGAACCCCTTTAAAATTTCAAATACATGTATCCGATTTTAATGAAATTTAAACCATATGTATAAGAAACTAATTTTAAAAGTTTTCCAACATTTAAACTTCTTCCGACTATATTGGGGGGGGGGGCAGAAGGGAGGAGGAGCAGTAAAACAAATAAAGTGATATGGTGGAAGGATAGATAGATAGATAGAGAGAGAGAGAGAGAGAGAGAGAGAGAGAGATAGAGAGAGAGAGAGAGAGAGAGAGAAGAGAAAGTGGACTTTGGGTTTACGTTCGGCAGCCTCGTAACCCCCGCTTCACTTCTTTTGTCGTTGACGATTTAAATTGGATGTTCTCATGATGCCATCCAGCGTTGCTGAATTTAAATCGTCAACGATTTCCTGGAAAAATGCGAGAAACGTTCTATGCGCGTTTCTCCGCCGGCTTTTTAAAATTCTCCTTTTTTCTTCAGCTTTTATGTTCATTTGCTTTTTACACCTGAGGATGATTCGACGAAGAATCGAAAAGGCTCATAAAACCTGTGAAATCTATGGACACATTTATTATTTGGTTTTGATTTTAATACAAAAAAGATCATCAGAAAAATTGAACCAATAAAAAAAATGTATAATTAAACAGACAAATTCTGTTATTTTTAACAATGTTTGCATATATATATATATATATATATATATATATATATATATATATATATATATATATATATATATATATATCAGAGAATGTAAATATAATTATGGGATTATGAATCAGGGTTACACCACATCGTTGAGGATCTCATTGCTAAGGCAAAAATTTAGTGGCACAACTTGTGTACATGATAGTATTTCTTTTGTTTACCTGACATCAAGTTACCATCTTTTTAACGCGTCACCGGCCAAAATAACTGCGTTGCAATAAGAGATTATAAAACTACAAAAGTGAACATCCGTTGTTTGTTTAATACTTTCTCCGATGGCAAAAGAGCTGCTGGCGAAATTAGCGATGGTAATTATCGTTGTAGCATTCGAAACTGTGTTACCGTCACTGGCGGTGGTGGCAGGATATCGCACGTGCTCTCAAAAGTTAAAATCGCCGACTGCCACACAGAACTGTTCGAAGTGCTTGCCTGATTGAAAACCTGTGATACAGCGAAACTGTCTCTCTGTGGATGACTACATAGGCGTCCACTTCCTTGATTGAGTACTGTGGTAAGTTAAATCGCAAAACACAATTAGCGGCAATGAAAAGCTCCTCGGAAAGACGAATAGAGCCCTCTTTTGTAGTTAACAGCGTTTATATAAATATTGAAATTTCGTTTGGCTAAGATCAAAGTGTAGTATCTGTTCCGATGGATACTGCACTCCATACTGGTGTTGTCTTGGCCTTCGGGTCTTGATTTACGCCGGTCAATGGGTCTGTCCTGTGCAGTTCTGGAAGGTCCACCTTCCCGGGCTTTGCCTCCCCTCTTTGGGGAGGAGTAAGTTTATTGCTTACTGCCTGAGGCGCCTCTGCCGGGTAATGCCGACGAGGCAGCCCAGGCAATTTTTAAACCCCACTTTCCCGACCCTTGGGTCACATCTTACTTGTGGGAGTAAGATAAAAACTGGCCTTGTGCCTAACTCCTGGAGAGGAGTAAATCAATACTCGGCTGAATGGTTTGAATCACCAACTATCAACAAAACGGTCTCGTTTCGATCCCATATTGAAACGGGACTCTTAAAAAGCTAAAACTAGCAAGAAGAACTATCATGGTTTTTACGTAGGTTTCGAGAAAAACCTTTATTAAATGGATCGGCAGAAAGGATGGAAAACAATGAAAATTGTCTTAAAACGCTGCCTAAACGATAGAGAAAAGATTCCTTCTCATCAGAAAAACACACATAACAAAAAAGGGTCAAAGTATGAAGCCAAGGACACAATTTAACTGGATAATAAGCAGAAGAAATAAAACAAAGTTCTACTATGGAATTGTCCTGAGAAGTCTGAGAAGTAACGAAGATTTACGAGTTTAAGGGGAGATAAATATGTCAGTGCTTCACCGTGCACTGAAACATCTATGAAAATTAAACGCCTAAAGGGAAGTTACTCCTGGATTTCCAAGAAAAGTAGGTAAAGTTAGATTAGGCTAGATTCAAACATGTTATAAAGAAATTAAAATAATCTAGATAGTAAAAGTTAGTAATATATTTTGATCTTTAGAAAAAATGAAATACATTTTTATTAAGAATTTAATTTATTAAAGGAATCTTTATTATTTGTGATCACCGTAATCAACAATCGGAATAGACTTACCAATTGGCCAGCAGAAATTAGCTTGGAATCTAGGAGGAATTTAACTTTGTAAATACCAAGTCGGCGGGTATTCACAGCAAGCGGCGAAGAGTGATCAACAACAAAAAATCGTGTTGAATCTCGCAATGAAGCTAGTCGTACTGCTTGTTATTAAATTCACTCAGAGTGCCCAGTCTTATATATATATATATATATATATATATATATATATATATATATATATATATATATATATATATATATATATAAAGATAGATGGACGAAGAGTGATAAACATGCACGAATGTCCAAATTTATATCAAACTTCGATTGTTCAATGCAAGGTATATTCTGTAATAAAATTATGTTTATTTTTCTTTCCTTAAGCCAAGGAAAGAATAATAAACATAATTTTATTACAGAATATACCTTGCATTGAACAATCGAAGTTTGAAATACATTTGGACATTCGTGCATGTTTATCACTTTTCGTCCATTTATCTTTATAATTGCTCTATCTCGTATATTGAGCTTTTACCATTTCACTATAGGTTCTTTCTACTAGAAGTTTACTTTTAGTTTCATATTTATTCTCTCTCTCTCTCTCTCTCTCTCTCTCTCTCTCTCTCTCTCTCTCTCTCTCTCTCTATATATATATATATATATATATATATATATATATATATATATATATATATATATATATATATATATAACTTCTTTGTAATATAGCAGGAACAATCCCAGCCCTGTGCTCGATTAATTGAGAATTAAAGTTAAAAAATTAAAAATTAAGAGCGTAATATTTATTTATTTTGGCACAGAAAAATTAGTACAACATTCGTACCGTCGGTTTCAAAAGTCATTCTGTGCTTGAAACCGACGGTACGAATGATGTACTAATTTTTCTGTACCAATATATATATATATATATATTCATGATGTTACTTTTGTTGTTGATTACAGTCCCTATGATCAAGAGTTCGAATCCTGTCATAGTCAGCCACGCTGATGAGCCACAGTAACGGCGAAATACGTGTCTCATGATAACTATTTTATCTATAATATATATATATATATATATATATATATATATATATATATATATATATATATATATATATATTTAAATAAATTTAAATGAAAATATATTTTAGCATGAATTTTAGCCTGAAGATTCCCCCGGGGATGAAACGCGGGAGTTTCTGTGTAGCTTAATTGCCATAAATATATTTTCATAGCTTACTACCTAACTCTACTTACGTATCGAGCACTGTTGAAGTAAATACTGAAAATTGATACATAAAAAAATTATATCTCCTCATAAAATGTTATGTGGATACATGAAAAACTAATAATTACACACACATATATATATATATATATATATATATATATATATATATATATATATATGTAGGTTATGTGTTCATAGTCACATACATGCAGATATGTGTTCACATAAACCTGTACTTGTCTGTGCGTGCATGTATGCACGCGTGAATGTGCGTATGTGCACAAGCCTGGTGGTTGTGGTGACGGTGTTGACTTATTTTTTTATTCTCTTCCTTTCCAATTTCTGGATCTCTTGCGAATCTTGCGATGCGAAACGGCATCCGTTTTCCCCGACGCGTGTTCGTTTGCAGAGTCAGTTTTCGAAAATACACTTCACTCATTTTCTTCGCGGAGGAAAATGGTTAAACTATCAGGAACTGACATTCAAAGATTTTAAAATAACCGAACGATATTTTGGTAAACGAGTGCACGCACCTCCATAGCTTTTTCAGTCCGTCACGGTTAAATTTTAAATAGCATTTTCGTTGGTCTGTTTCGCTTAATTCAAAATAGCATTTTCGTTGTTTTTTTACGTTTAAGTTTGAAATAGAATTTTCGTTGGTCTGTCACGCTTAATTTAAAATAGCATTTTCATTGGTCTGTCACGTTTAAGTTTGAAATAGAATTTTCGTGGGTCTGTTTCGCTTAATTAAAAATAGCATTTTCGTTGGGTTTTTACGTTTAAGTTTGAAATAGAATTTTCGTTGGTCTGTTTCTCTTAATTAAAAATAGCATTTTCGTTGGGTTTTTACGTTTAAGTTTGAAATAGAATTTTCGTTGGTCTGTTTCTCTTAATTAAAAATAGCATTTTCATTGGTCCGTCACGTTTAAGTTTGAAATAGAATTTTCGTGGGTATGTTTCGCTTAATTAAAAATAGCATTTTCGTTGTTTTTTTTACGTTTAAGTTTGAAATAGAATTTTCGTTGGTCTGTCACACTTAATTTAAAATAGCATTTTCATTGGTCTGTCACGTTTAAGTTTGAAATAGCATTTTCGTTCGTCCTTCACGCTTAATTAAAACCAGCATTTTCGTTGGCTTGTCACGCTTAAGTTTGAAATATATTTTTTAATATACGTCTACTTAGTTCTATTGGAAGCCCTATTTGTTCTTCCGACAGTCTGTCACGCTTAAGTTTGAAATAGCATTTCAATCGCCAAACTTACCGATTCACTGAAAGTATTTTAATAATAATTTTTCCTTACACGAAGGTTTCGTTTGGTTCTTACGACATATCAACTCTTTCATAAGAATTATTTGTCTTCTAATTGTTCTGACACATAAACAAAAGATATAAACAACAACAAAAAAGAACTAAAAAATGTACCTATAAAAATATAACAGGATGTATTTGCACTCACAAGTAATACTTCGAAATATGTAAAACATGTCAAACGTTCATAACAAATAAATATATGAATAATCGGGATTATCAAGATATGAAGGATGACCACATGTAAAAAATTTGTCTTGACAAAATAGGAACAGTAGAAAAACGAAATAGGGGGAAAAAAGAAAGGGTTTTGCAAAGCTGTTGTCATCTAGACAGTCAGTCCGAAAAAATGAGGAATAAAAAGAAGGCCCTGAATCACAGTTTTCATATCGGTGACCACGTGACTAAATCAACCAATAGTTGACAACCCCGTCTTCACGTTATCTGGGACCCCGTGCATTAAGAAAAAAAGACCCCGATATAGTGTTTGCTTTATTTCGTATATTAATTTGTTTTGTAAGAGTATATTTTGTAGATAAATTAAATTTTTTAAAAATCTATAGATGGGATCCTTACATATACTGCTACTTTAGATCAAAAGCAGATCTTGGAGTAATAACAAGTACGGGGTAACTCCAGATTGGGCAAGACTCCCAAAATTGGGGTCTCATCACCGGATTTAGTTTAAGGATCACAGGAAAGGATATTCATAGTTTGTTACACAAATGGGTATGATTAAAATGCGTTTTTTTGATATGGGTGCTGAGCGACGAGACAGCTACTTCACAATCAATAATGACAGACCAACAAAAATGCTATTTCAAACTGAAGCGTGACAAATCAACGAAACTTCTATTTAAAACTTGAGCATGTCAGACCAACGAAACTTCTATTTAAAACTTGAGCATGTCAGACCAACGAAACTTCTATTTAAAACTTGAGCATGTCAGACCAACGAAACTTCTATTTAAAACTTGAGCATGTCAGACCAACGAAACTTCTATTTAAAACTTGAGCATGTCAGACCAACGAAACTTCTATTTAAAACTTGAGCATGTCAGACCAACGAAACTTCTATTTAAAACTTAAGCCTGACGGACCAAGAAAGCTTCACCTAAAAACTTTAACCTGTAAGACCAATGAAAATGCTATTTCAAACTTAAGCGTGACAGACCAACGAAAATGTTATTTCAAACTTAAGCGTGACAGACCAACGAAAATATTATTTCAAACTTAAGCGTGACAGACCAGCGAAAATGTTATTTCAAACTTAAGCGTGACAGACCAACGGAAATATTATTTCAAACTTAAGCGTGACAGACCAGCGAAAATGTTATTTCAAACTTAAGCGTGACAGACCAACGAAAATGTTATTTCAAACTTAAGCGTGACAGACCAACGGAAATATTATTTCAAACTTAAGCGTGACAGACCAGCGAAAATGTTATTTCAAACTTAAGCGTGACAGACCAACGAAAATGTTATTTCAAACTTAAGCGTGACAGACCAACGAAAATGTTATTTCAAACTTAAGCGTGACAGACCAACGGAAATATTATTTCAAACTTAAGCGTGACAGACCAGCGAAAATGTTATTTCAAACTTAAGCGTGACAGACCAACGAAAATGTTATTTCAAACTTAAGCATGTCAGACCAACGAAACTTCTATTTAAAACTTAAGCCTGACGGACCAAGAAAGCTTCAATTAAAAACTTTAACCTGTAAGACCAACGAAAATGTTATTTCAAACTTAAGCGTGACAGACCAACGAAAATATTATTTCAAACTTAAGCGTGACAGACCAGCGAAAATGTTATTTCAAACTTAAGCGTGACAGACCAACGAAAATGTTATTTCAAACTTAAGCGTGACAGACCAACGGAAATATTATTTCAAACTTCAGCGTGACAGACCAGCGAAAATGTTATTTCAAACTTAAGCGTGACAGACCAACGAAAATGTTATTTCAAACTTAAGCGTGACAGACCAGCGAAAATGTTATTTCAAACTTAAGCGTGACAGACCAGCGAAAATGTTATTTCAAACTTTTTCCGTGACAGACCAACGAAAATGTTATTTCAAACTTAAGCGTGACAGACCAACGAAAATGTTATTTCAAACTTAAGCGTGACAGACCAACGGAAATATTATTTCAAACTTCAGCGTGACAGACCAGCGAAAATGTTATTTCAAACTTAAGCGTGACAGACCAACGAAAATGTTATTTCAAACTTAAGCGTGACAGACCAGCGAAAATGTTATTTCAAACTTAAGCGTGACAGACCAGCGAAAATGTTATTTCAAACTTTTTCCGTGACAGACCAACGAAAATGTTATTTCAAACTTAAGCGTGACAGACCGGCGAAAATGTTATTTCAAACTTAAGCGTGACAGACCAACGAAAATGTTATTTCAAACTTAAGCGTGACAGACCAACGGAAATATTATTTCAAACTTAAGCGTGACAGACCAGCGAAAATGTTATTTCAAACTTAAGCGTGACAGACCAACGAAAATGTTATTTCAAACTTAAGCGTGACAGACCAACGGAAATATTATTTCAAACTTAAGCGTGACAGACCAGCGAAAATGTTATTTAAAACTTAAGCGTGACAGACCAACGAAAATGTTATTTCAAACTTTTTCCGTGACAGACCAGCGAAAATATTATTTCAAACTTAAGCGTGACAGACCAGCGAAAATGTTATTTCAAACTTAAATTTTAAGCACATATTCAAGTCCACGATGACACTTGACACACCGATTTTCGTAAACCTTCAGCGTGTAGTTTTTGAAACATTAAGTTTTACCACCAACACTTTGATCCCTGTTTTGCCCCAGTCGAAATGAATATCTCTCTCTTTGAAAGAAAATCTTTCTTTTGCTAAGCGCCTAGGACTGACTATCAATCCAGTTTTAAAATGTGAAACGTATATTCAGCCCGTTGTCAAGATCGCCGGTAAAATTGTTGGATCATTCTACCGCTCTAGAAAGTATTTTGCTCCTGACGCAATGCTCTACCTAAACAAGAGTCAGATAGTCCTAAGATGGAATACTGCTGCCACATCTGAGAAAGCTCCGCACAGAGTATTCTTACTGATACAAGTGAAGAAAAACATCAGACTAGCTTCTTTGCTACGCCGGCTTCCTGTCATGACGACACTTCCTGAACACGTTAGCTTAATTTATAACTTAGATTTCTAGTGTGATTTTCCGCTTTCTACTTAATCAACCTTCCTATGGAAAATTCCGTTTTTAACACAGCCACGTCCAAATATTAGTATAGGTATGAGGTGTCAAGGAGCACAATAAAAGTTAAAGTAAAAGATACTCCCGGACAACACTTGCTAGATACAATTAGTATAAAATGAAGTAATGTAATTTGCAGCGCATGTGTTTTAGATTTTTCGCTTGTGGGCGTGATAAAAAAAACGCAATCCGCAAGTTATGATTTTATTAAAACCTGATTGTTTCTGTTTTTGGACGTTGGTTTCTGCGATAGAAACAAATACTCCTGTGAAAGTTTACTAGGATAACTTCAAACTCTTGAGGCAATACAACTCAGATTGTAAGCCAATATTCAAGACTTCGGTCACAATCAAATCACAGATTCAAATAAAGCTTCAGTATGTAGTTTTAAACGTGACAGGAAACACATAAGCTTGACAAATAGACCAACACAAAAAGCATTTTATTTTAATTCAAGGACGCATCTACGAGAATAATAATAATAAAAAAACTTGATTTTAAAGTCAAACACAAAACTTTCTTTAATAAAAAAGATGTCTAAAAATACATTATGACATCGAGTTTCGCAGTGAGGGAAGCGGAGACTAAAATTAAAGAGATCGATCAATATTGAAAGACGTAAAATAAATTTCGAACACCTAAATCGAGGTTGGAGTTTCATTAAAGACAAGCATGGCGACACGGCGTTGTCCGTATATTATATAACAAACTAGCTTCTCCTACCCGACGTTGCCCGGGAGTCGTTTTACTTTCATTTTTGTTTCACTTTTTTTCACTTTTTAAATCGCATAGACACTTTCGAATTTGTTTACCCTGAAATGTATAAATGACAAGAAAAAGACCGTCCCAGTATAATCAACATGTCTAGCATTTTGAGCTACACATTTCCATACTTATATATATATATATATATATATATATATATATATATGATAATTTTATTTACACAGACATGTACAAAATCTGCGACACTGGCATGTCGATGTTATCGATCAACAGTTACTATAAACTGAGATCTCATCAGGCATTTCGAAATTGAGATCATCACAGCACAAACACGTGAAAACCTCCCGCGCAATAATTTGAAACACGACTTGTTGGGGTCCTCCCCCCCTCCCCTCTCATGTCCCATGTCACCGTTATAGACAAAGCCCCAACTCTGTCCCCCTCCCCCTCCAGTGTATTTTCAATTTTCAATCTCCCGTTAAGGTGAAGTTAAAACTTATGCCATTTGAATTCCATCGCCAGCCCGATGAGTTGGTCGCTATTTGCACCAATGAAACAAAACTTGTTTTGTCGCAACTAATGGAATAAAATCATATATATATATATATATATATATATATATATATATATATATATATATATATATATATATATATATATATATATAAGCTATTAAACTGAAATTTTTTCCAACTGGATCATTTGAGTACTTTAATGGTGTTTGCCTTTCCAAAAATTGAACGGATTTTACCATTTATGATGCCAATATTTTCCTGGATTTTACCGTTCTTCAAACCTGCTGCTACAAACTTTCATAGCGCTGAACTTTCAACTGTGAACTTTTTCCTATATTTTCAACCTTTCCTTTTTGAATTGGACATTTTTTATTTTACATTATATTTATATCTTGTCAGATTATGACTTTTGGTAATTTCACTTTACCAACTTATCTGCACTCCTCTTATGATGAAATTTCATTCTTTGAAAAGCCAGGGCTTAAAGAAGGAACAATACAATTTATTTTATTTGAAATCAGTTGTTTTAAACCACTGATGACTTAATAAATATTGTATTTCATAAATCATTATTCTCATCTTTTACTTGTTTACACACACACACACACACACACACACACACACACACACACACACACACATATATATATATATATATATATATATATATATATATATATATATATATATATATATATATATATTAAACAAAAGTTACAACAACATCCGGACCAAGGTTTCAGATCCGAGAAAATCGGACCTTCCTCTTATTAATTATCTAGTTAATTCTACTTTTGCATTAATAATTGAGCACTCTGATGGGAAACTCTCCCAATTAAGAAATACGGTTTGGTAGTTTGATAGTTTTGTTTTACGGCATATCAACCCTTTTTGGGTTATTTAATGCCGAATCTGGTCTTGTTTTCTTCTCTTTTTTGTTTCTTTCCCCTTTTAATATCTGTTTCTATTTAACCCATAGTTGGGACCCTAACAGGTACTACCACTCCGGGTCAGGGTGGACCTGGGAGCAATGGTAATTAAGAGGAGGCTCCACATTCCCCAAAGTCCGTAAGCCGGATCTCACCATCGGATGTAGTTTAAGGTCATATCCAGGACCGGGAGTAGGGTAGGAAAAATAAAAATAAAAAAGGGGAGGGAGAAAGGGAGAGGGGCTGTTGTTTTTGTTTTTGGTTTTGTAGAACATAATTAAGTTTTACAAAAAAAACAAAAAAACAAAAAAAAACGTCAGTGTAGGTGAATTTCGTCTCAGGGAGCCACAGGGCAGCCTGATCTGGTATCACCAGAAGAAATACGGTATATATATATATATATATATATATATATATATATATATATATATATATATATGAGAGACACATGTGTCTCTATTAAGCCTGTAAGTAAATAAGTAACCAAACGTTATTTATTTGGTACGACATCTTAACTCGCTTATTTTAACTTTTTGATGGGTAGGCTGCGGTTTTGTGGGCACACCCTCTAAATGGTAAAATTTACAAAATAATAATAATAATAATAATAATAATAATAATAATAATAATAATGAGAAAATTAAAAAATAAAAATAAAAAAATAAATAAATAAATGAATAAATAAATAATTTTTTTTTTCATTTATTTATTTTTTTAAAAATTAATAAAAAAAAATATTATGTTATTCATTTATTTATTTATTAATTTATTTTTTTAACTGGTGCTGGCCTAGGTTTACACCAACAAACTACTTGTAAAGGGTCGAGGAGGATGAGAAGACCGAGGAGGGACAGCACAAACCAGACCTCCACTGGAAAAGTGCAAAGAATGCTGAGACCTTGGGGAGGCTTATTGACAGCCAAATCCCAGAGAAGACCAATTATCCTTACCAGCGAGAAATCAATGGTAAGCGGCTGTTGCGATACCGCATCGTTATCGAAAAGCGGTGAAGAATACTGGAAATCTGGGGAGACTTGTTGTCACTCAGACTCCAGGAAATACCACTGGTTGTTGTCGGTGAGCGATCACTGACGATGATCTGTGTGAGAACTCCTAGTGAGTACAAATAATAATAATAATAATAATAATAATAATAATAATAATAATAATAATAATAATAATAATAATAATAATGTGCCAACGTTACTCACTATTTTGCCTGGAATACGTATCCCATAATTTATAATGAGTTCATTAGTTTAGAAGTATACCTCTAACATACAGTTAAAATTTCATGACATCATATGAATCAACATCTGATGTAGAGCAATTCTTTACTCTATTATTTATTTTGTATTTTATTAAAAACGTTTTTTGAGGTCAGAGGCGCGAGTTTAGGACTACTTCCTAAATGGTAAAGTCTACCATATATATATATATATATATATATATATATATATATATATATATATATATATATATATATATATATATATATATTATATATATATATATTTATACAGGGTGGGCAAAAATAAGGGTCCTATTTTTAAAAATTCATAACTTTTTTATTTATTGATTTTTTAAATTTTTTTTTTAGAATAAGTAAAGGCCCCCCTCCGAAGCAAGCATGAGCCATATTAGCCCTAAGGAACGTACCCTCATTTAGAAAACATTATTTTTGCTTAAAAAACTCAAAACAGTGTAAAAAACAATACTTTAGTTTTTGTAAGTTTTAAGAAGTGTTTTTCGGCTAAAATTTGTTTTGTTTATTTCAAAAAATCTCGGAAGGGTCAGTCTACACACACATAAAGTTTGGTGAGTTTAACTTTTATTTTGTGGAAGTTATTCAAATTCAAGTTATTCAAATTTAAAGATAGGACCCTTATTTTGGCCCACCCTGTATATATATATATATATATATATATATATATATATATATATATATATATATATATCGTACATGTATTGTATTAGTTGCTGTAGATGTAAATCTGTTAAAACTCAAGTGTTTAGAAAAAGTGCTCACTAACAAGTAGAGAAATGGATTAAAACTTTGAAGTGTTAAATAGAGAAGAAAGGAATCCAGGCTAAGTAGGTAATAAAACAATGAAAATAGGATAGAATAAGAAGGCAGGTAATAAAAATGATAAAAAAGATAGAAACTAATTGAAAGAGTTAACAAGTAAAGAATGTAATCCGATACTAAATTATAAAAAATAGCCTATCCCTTAAAAAGATGTATTTAAAGGGCAACTTTACCAAATCCATCTCACTTCTCTGTTATCTTTGGTCTGAAAACGTTGACGCTCTGTGAAGAGTACAACCGAAACAAGTATGCACATATGTAACCAATAATGTGTATATAAATACAAATTTATACTATATATATATATATATATATATATATATATATATATATATATATATATATATATGACGTCACTTGCTTATAATGCATCATTCCTTCCCTTAATAGAAGTAGAATGCCTCGACGTCAAAGCCGCCGTTAAAGTGTTAAAATTATCATAGTTTATTCGCTGTTTACAATTGGCCCAGCGATTAGCGACGTCGGACTGGAGTTGAAAAATACTTGAGGTCCGGGGTTTCGAATCGCATGACCGGTAGTGAATAGTCATATCTCTATGCTGATGAGTCCCGATTGAAAAAAGGACGAAACGTATACGTACATAGATAATAAACAATAACAAATATTTATCTAATATATAAAGTAGAGACGTTTTTTCCCCTGTACCTTCTCGGAGAATAGGAAAATAACCACATGCATCACGGGCTACTGAACTCACAATTACATTGCACTTATTCACTCGAGCGTGTTTTAGTATATCTGTTATTCTTCTTTCCAAACTTACTCTGAATATTACATTCGGCCCGACCGCCACGACTCTCCGAAATACCAACTCCATATAGGTGGTAGTAAAAACTTTTCTCCCTAACAATTCTGTACTGTGACTACACTCATCGACACCGGAAACTAATAAACACAGTATAATTTTCATAAAGCACCCATTGTTATTTCGTATTTGTCCGGCATTATTTTACTACATAATATTAAGCAATACGCAAATACTTAACAACCGCTCCCTTACACTCCGATGATTATTCGCGAATATCAGATTACGTTCTATCTAATTCTACCTTCTACATTTAAATTCATTCCGGAATTAAGCGAATGAAATTAACGAACACAGTTCCTGCAACAATTAATGATTCAACATGGCGGATAACATTTCTTGATCGAATCGACTTCCTATTTAATTCATTAAGCACTAAGATACTGGTAGACGCGGATACATTTACATTTTCAAAAACATACACCTTAAACACGCATATTATAGAAAAATTGCCCAAATGAATTTACTTCATCAAAAATGACCTACACCGCGTCATTGTTGAAGTTTCCATTTGGTCGACAGAATGTAAATGTTAACATAACACGCATGTCAATAAACACCCATAGCGTTATTAGCCTATTTACACAATTATTTTTAAATCGTAAGCATGGCGTCGTGGGTAAGAAGGGAGTTTTAATGATCGACAGTTTCGGCGTTCGATCCCATTAGACACTGCCACTTTTTTTTTTTTTTAATTTGTAACATTCGCCAACACGGTATAGGGGGTGGGGCTGGAGAAAGAACTATAGGCCATTTCTCCCGTGCAACGCCGGGCGACGGGTTCCGCTAGTTATATATATATATATGCTGGAATAATACCCGTTCCAAGACGGGTAAAATTAATTCCTCGTCCAGTGTTGCCCCCACTTTTATGGCTTTTTACGAAAATAAAAATAAAAATATAATGATACTTAATCAAATGTCTAGAATCCTTATTCTAACTTTGATCCAAATCCATTACATGATTTGGATTCTAGAAAATGTCTAAAATTTAAGGCTTAAGGTGTCACAAAAAGAAATTAAAATTCAGGGTATCCTGCTTAATTGGTGACTATGGATAAAATTCAATTCAAATCGGATATATTTATAATTTGTTTCAGAATGTAATATTTTCGTGTTGCGAACTAACAAATTTAAGTCGACAACACAAAAATATTATATTCTGAAACTAATTTAAAATATTCAAATACTTGAATCTGTCTCTCTATATATAACCCAGCAACCTACAATAAATAGCATTACGTATGAACAATGTTTAAAATTGTCTAACGTTAATAAAATTTATCATGTGACGCTAATTCTGACGTCCCAGAATTTTCATTCCAGCATTCTGTTGGAACGACACGTTTAACGACTTCACATACGACGTTCTAGAATGTTTCTGAAATTCTTTTCTTTGCTCCAAGTTTTTGTTCATTTGGTTTTTGTCACCCGAAGATGATTTGACGCAGAATCGAAAGTGCTCGTGGTACTTATTCATTAATATCTTTTTTATTTTTTTGTCACAAAAAAGATTTTTAGGAAAATCGAATAAAAACAAGTAGAAGTAGTTCTGTTATGTTTAACAATGTTTATTTAAACGAAAGCATTCTGCCTAACTATACACATAGTATATATATATATATATATATATATATATATATATATATATATATATATATATATATATATATATATATATATATATATATATATATATATATATATACTATGTGTATAGTTAGGCATATATATATATATATATCCCTGGGTAGAGCTTATTTTGTAAGGATATCGCCAACTGCCATCAGCTTTAAGACATAGCTCATTAGGTAAAACTAATTCGAGCTCCCGGCATTTGAAATGTTTACATTGAGATATTACTTTCATCCAGTCAGTGTCGTATGATAGCGCAGGAGTTAGCAGCGCCGACTGGCAGCTCGATGGTTGAGTTTCAATCCCGGCTTGAGGCACTAACTATTCTAGCCGCACTGATGAGCTGTGATACAGCGAAACAGTCTGTATGTGGATAACTATATATATATATATATATATATATATATATATATATATATATATGCAATTTATCTAATGATCTTTTTGTGTCCAAATCCCCCAAAATAATATATGCTCCATATGTATCACGAACGTTTCCGATTCTTCGTCGAATCATTTTAAAGTGACAAAAACACATGAGCAAATAAATTGGGCAGTAGAAAGGACATTTTGAAAAGCATCTGAAAACGCGTACATGAAGTCGGTTAGACATTAAAAGAACAAACAAGCGTAGATCCAAGAGAAACGTTTACTATTTAAATTCCGGGGCGCCAAAATTATCATCACACAATGAATTTTATTACGGTAGACAGTTTAAAATGTTGTTACTGGTTTGATCCATAATGTTTTATGATTGTTGGGTTTTGATATAGATAGCCTCGAGAATATATATATATATATATATATATATATATATATATATATATTTTAACATTTTGTATTTTAACAATTGAAATATTTTGGTAGAACTATTCAATATGTGTTTTTGAGTTTATTTTTGCTATTTGTTGATTTGCTTATCCTTTCTTCCATTTATATATATATATATATATATATATATATATATATATATATATATATATATATATATATATATATATATATATATAAATGAATAAATGCGAAAATTTCTTTCATATATATACAATTAATTTCATACATAATGTTTTATTATTGTTGTGTTTTAATAAAGATAGCCTCGAGTATATATATATATATATATATATATATATATATATATATATATATAAATGAATAAATGCGAAAGTTCTTTTCATACATATATATATATAAAATTAATTATGAATATTTGTTTTTATCTACATAGTATACGTTTTATCCTCATGGGAATCGTCAGTAAAGAGAAGAATTATTCACACCGGTCGCCGGGTTCGGACCCCGGTACAAGAGTTATATTTCAAACTCAAATTCCAACGTCTTTGCCCTCACGGCCGCCATCAACAACTCGGTAAATACGTGAGAGATTATTCCTACTTGAAGGCAGCTGTCGTAGAGAGTTCGACCTTTGAAAGGAACATTACATTTATATGCATTGCAGTATATATATATATATATATATATATATATATATATATATATATATATATATATATATATATATTTATATATATATATATATATATATATATATATATATATATATATATACTTGACTTTATATATAGAGAGGGATAAGACGCTAAAAGACAGATGAGAAAGTAAGTTTTTATTTACTCCTCCCCAGGAGTTAGGCACAAGGCCAGTTTTATCTTACTCCTACAAGTAAGATGTGATCCAAGACTGGGTCGAGAAAGTGGGGTTTGAAAAGCCAGCGCTCGAGAGGTGAGCACTCTGGCCATTTAAAAATTGCCTGGGCAGCTCCGTCGGCATTCCCCGGTAGGGGCGCCTCAGACAGTAAGCAATAAACTTACTCCTCCCCAAAGAGGGGAGGCAAAGCCTGGGAAAGTGGACCTCCCAGAACTGCATAGGACAGACCCATTGATCGGCGTAAATCAAGACCCGAAGGCCAAGACAATACCAGTATGGGGTGCAGTATCCATCGGAACAGATACTACACTTTGATCTTAGCCAAAAGGCCAAGAGTGAGTAAAAATAATAATAATAATAATAGCAGAAAAATAAATATCGAAAATGAATTGTGGCTACATGTGAGAAATTATTTTCTCGGCCTTTGGCTAGGAAGAAAGTGTAGTATCTGTTCCGATGGATACTGCACCCTATAGACCGGTGTCGTCTTGTCATTCGGGGCTTGATTCCGCCGGTCTGTGGGTTTGTCCTGTGCAGTTCTAGGAGGTCCACCTTCCCAGGCTTTGCCTCCCCTCTTTGGGGAGGAGTAAGTTTATTGCTTACTGCCCGAGATGCCCCTACCGGGGAATGCCGACGGGGCACCCCAGGCAATTTTTAATGGCCAGAGTGCTCACCTTCTCGGGCGCTGGCTTTTCAAGTCCCACTTTCCTGACCCGACCTTGGGTCACATCTTACCTTGTGGGAGTAAGATAAAACTGGCCTTGTACCTAACTCCTGTAGAGGATGTAAATAAATAAATACATGTGAGAAATTATTTCGTACTATTAACCCCGCCCCCTAATTACATTTTTAAATGCTTATGATAGTCGGTATCGGATCTGGCTCGCTATTTTTGTGAAACAGGCAGACAAATACTAGAAGAAGAAAAACAATGGCCATAAAATAAACAGTAAACGATCGTTTGATTCGGATTATTTGATGCTGAAATGGCACGTCTCTCAAGAAGCACCGAAGGCACAATTACTTTGATACTAATGGTTCATCAGTCACCAAAGCCAAGAAGCCACTGAAAAATAATGGTTAATTAAATTGTCAGTTGGATGATGTAACAATACTTTTAAAGGATTGAGAACGATGTTTGGTTTATTTAAAAGACGACTCGATAGATTGAGCTTGAAAATGACCTTGTTGTAGTGTGTAGGGACGCAGTCCAGCGGTAGAGTTTCCCGCAGGTGGGAAGGTCTTGGAAGGACACTAGGGTAACAAACAGAACATTGAATAGATCCAATGGTTTGGGGACGTAGAAAGAAGAGAAAATGACAACGCTGCCAAACAAAGAATACAAGAAAATGTTATAATTAACAAAGAAGAAACACCCGTGGAAAGATACAAGAAAATAAACCAAAAAAATAAAGCATAGTAAGGAAACATAAAACAAAAGCTAAAGACACAGACAGACAAGAATTAATAATTGGATTATTTCTTACAAATTCACAAAAAATGGCGGTCATAGGAAAATATCGCTCGTCTTAAAGATACAACCAGCAAAAGTCTCGTTAGAATGTCTGAATTGTCGCCATTAAAATATCGGCTGCGTTTGTTTAGTTTTTAATGTGAGATGCTTTAAGTGGAATTACGAAAGAGTTGCCGCCTCCCCATTATTTAAAAATCGGAGAGCGCCCTAAGGGATATAATAAGCGCGAAGATAAGCATTTATGAACATTTCACGTTGGTGTGATGTCGATATTTGAAAATGCACACTGCAATATACCTCATGTTGTACTTCATCCACCCATCATGAGAAGTGAAGTGGGTACCGACGTAACCTGACGCCTCGGCGTACCGTTTTCGATCCCTGTCGCATCTATTTATTGAAATAAAAATGTATTAATATTCACTATCGCCTTCCCTTCGATCGCACACAAGCACAGCTCCGTATCCGAAAACAAAACCACAAAATCCTCTGGAACATAGAGGTAAGAACAGGCAAACTCATCCAAGCAATGAAACCGGACGTAATAATAGTCAACAAGAAGGAAAAAAAAACTTGCTAAATCGTGGATTTCGTCGTCCCAGCAGTTCAAAGTGTGATGATCAATGAAATAGATGAAAAGAAACAACTACGTGGTCAGTCCCCTTTCTTCATGCATTCGTCAAGGAATCAGCATCCTCTCTGTATCGACCTGCTTGCTAATTTGATAAATTTACTTCTTAGTTTTTTTCTCTCTTTTTTCCTCTCCTTCTTCTCCTTCCCCTCCTCCTTCTCATCTTCCTTCTTTTTTCTTCTTCTTCTTCTATATTAACAAAAGTACAAGACGTGTGTGTGTGTTTCTCGCTCATACGTAACTCCCATAAATACACATTGAATTATTATTTTGATTTACTATTAATCGAATAGTTATTAAAATAAAATAATTCAATGACGTAAACAAAAACGAAATTAAAACAAAATCCTATTTCGAGTTTCATCACTGTTTCCTCTTCTCACCTTTTCTCTCACTCACACATGACACAACGTAGATAGTTTCCCCACTCCCTGCATTCGTCACATAATTAGCACTCACCACCTCTATCGGTTTACTTTCTGACCTGGTTCTTAGTTTCTTATTATTTATAAATGTAAGAAGTAAACAAATGAATTCGAAAGTATTTATACGATTTAAAAAGTAAAACGCCGGAATGGTACAGCTGGTGTGATATATATGGACGACGTTGGATCACCCTGCTAGTCTTAAATAAAACTGTAACCTATATCCGGATTTGTATTTAGACTATTCGGACTACTAATCTCATCTTTGTTGTTATTTTCACACCGTTTCGGCCGATATAACCTACGACTTTCCTCAGGCTCATCTTTTCGAATTTGGCAATCTTTATATCGAGTTTTTTTTTATGGAAATCGCCCCAGACAAGGCATGAAGCCATTTAATGTAAAGAGCTAAACATACTGCTTCAAGGTCAAGAAATAGCCAACGATAACTGTAAGGTGGATAGATTCCGACCTCGAAAACAGCAATTATTTCCTCTTTGTCAGAAACATCGCTCATGGAATGTGATGACTATAGGCCAGAATAAGGGAAGTGAGAGTTACGAAGCTACCGAAGGTAAACCCAAGGTCTATTTTCTACTCTCCTTCTGTTTGGCAACCTATACGGAATTTCGAAGTAAACCCTTTATTTTATCCACGGGGCTAGATTGTTCTCATTGAGTCACCGAGTAGAAATGTTAATTACTTAACTATTATGTTATTCTAGGGCTTGTATAGTCTGTAGTAAGGATTGAACCTTCAAACGCTAGAAGACTGTTACTTAGAACTAATTGTCAATTAACGCTTTTATCCATTGTGCCACATGTCAATGAGAAAGATTCGTTTCGCCACACGACCTGAAGAAGGTCGGCCATTACATCGACAGAAGTGTTGTTAATATAACAACCAAGATGAGAATAGTGATCCGAATATTCCAAATAATACAAATGATTATTTCTTCATCTCAAACAAAAACTTGAAGAAATCACGTTTTCTTCATTGTTGTTTTGTTTTCTATAATATTGTACCAACATTGAAAAATGTTTAATTGAATTTTGGAGATATATGATCATAGATTTGAGTGATGTTTATTTTAATGTACAATTACTAAATGAACTTTTTATTATTCTTTTGTTTTTGTTCCAATTAAAGTTCGATGTGAGTCTACTAAGGGTATGACTGATAAAACCCTTATACCTGATGACTTCATTATTGGGACACCAAACACACCAAACTCTCCAGTAACTGATGGCAGACCTGATGGACCTGGATGGATTGTACCAGCGCCGACTACATCTACTGACCCCAAACCCAGCATCACCGTTAAACTGACCGATGACCCTGAAGGGGTAGAGCTGCTAAAGGTAGATGTGACCGGTAATGCTAAGAAAATTACAATTCTTGTACAACTTCCAGGATCAGAAGATTTTGTAGAAATTCCTGATGGCACTAACATCACTGGACCATTCACCTCAACCACATTTGACAAAGTGTTGGCAATCAAGGTGATTTTGGAAGAAAAAGAAGATGATCAGAATCCAGACTACAAAGTATGGCTGGATGTTGAAGCATGTTTCCATTTGTCAAGTAAGGACATTTTTTATTCCTAAAACGTCTTTTTATTAGCAATTCTAAATATTATTCCTGTCATGTCAGATCTGATGGACTCGGATGGATTGTACCAGCGTCGACTATACTTACTGACCCCAAATTAGACAATATGTGCACCTGCGGAAGGTCGACCGTTACATCGATCGAAACCTTGTGAATATTACAACCAAGATACGAATATTCCAAAGAATACAAATTGCCAATCCTAATCTAAAAAAAAATGCCGAAACATTATATTCAGGTGTTCGAATTATATTTTACGTCTTTCAATATTGATCGATCTCCTCGGTTTAAGTTTCTGCTCCCCTAACTGCGAAACTCGATGTCATACGATTATATAACAAACGTATTTTTAGAGTTTTCTTTTTTGAAAAAGAAAGTTTTGTGTTTGACTTTTAAAGAAGTTTTGTTTTATTCTCGTATATGCGTTCTCACATTTATATAAAAAGCTTTTTTCATTTTGTCTGTCAGTTTGTTATGCTTAGATTTTTTTTTACATTGGAATCGTTCATTTTATTATCTGAATCACCACTTATCAAGGCCAAGCCATTCGTGAATAAGACGTTAATGAGACGAAACTATTGCCAGCCGAAAGATGAGGAACACAATGTGAGTACTAACATATATCAATGGTATCAACTGCGTTTGGTTATTTATGGGGCTGGTTGTGACAAGAATGGGTTGAGATTGGATTGAAAACGAGAAAGTTCTAACCAGCATAGAAGCAGTCCCGTTGTAGTGTGTTCCGCAGGTGAGAAGCCCTTGCAAAGAAGTTATGTCCGTAGAAATTCCGCATGAGGTTAAGCACATGAAGGGGGAAAGGAAAAAGTCTTGTTTCATCGTTGTAGAAAGACAAGTTCTTGCTGTAAATATCTTACAAGGAGATACCAAGGATTGGAGCTCCATCGAGCACCTTTCATTGATTTCAATGATAGAGTAGAGAGAGACTAACAATGTCTCTTCTGTGAGAAACGAGAAGAGATAATCCTCACTCCCACTAGATTTCGAAGTCGATTTTGTACGCTGTCAATGAAGGTAAGAGTACTATGCACAGCCCCTTCTTAGATATGGCAGCAGTACTCCATCTTGGGGTGCATCTGGAGTCAGGTACTTTCTGGAGCGGTAGAATGATCCAACAATTTTTCCAGCAATCTTAGCAACGGAATGGATGTACGCCTTTCACTTTAGAACTGGAGTAAAAGTCAGCCCCAAGAGAAAGGGCCTTCTTCAAGAGAGAGCGATTCATTTCGACTTCGGCAAAATAAGGATCCGATCATTGGTGATAAAACTTAATGTTTCAAAATCTACACGCTGAAGCTTGATAAAAATCGATGTGTCGATTGTGACCGCAGGCTTGAATGTGTGCTTACACTCTGAGTTGGATCGACTCAAGTGTCTGAAGTTATTCTCGGAAACTTTCACAAGAGTATTTGATTCGATCGCAGAAACCAACGCCCATAAAACAGAAAATAGCAACATTTAATAAAATCATAATTTGCTGATTGCGTTTTTTTTTAATCACATCCACGAGCGAAAAATCTAAAACACATAATCTGCAAATAATATAACTTTATTTCATATTAGCTGTATCTACCAGGCATTGCCCGGGAGTAATTTTTACTTTCACTTTTTTTTCTCCTTGACGCCACCACCCCCATTAACAATATTTCGACGTGGCTGTGTTAAAAACGCGATTTTCATTATGAAGGTTGATTAAGTAAAAAGCGGAAAATTCCACGAGAAATCTAAGTTAGAAAATAAGGCTAACGTGTTCAGGAAGTTGTGTCATGACAGTAAGTCGACGTGGCAAATAAGCTAACTGATTTTTCTCTACACTTGTATTTGCCAGAAAGAACTGGCGTATTTTCGGGGACGTTTCTCTCTTTGAGGAGGTGGAAAACTATGTAATATCACTGTAAGCTAACATTGTTTTATTTTATGTCAAAATAGATGCAAAACTTAATAGGTACCACACTGTCTACCAAGCTCCAGCCCTGTCCCATTACCGCAATGTTGCATCCCTGTGCTTGTTTTACAAGTACGTCAATGGAATGTGCCCCGACGAACTTGCCTCCTAAACGTAAATAGAAAAATGACACCCATACACAGTAAAGGTTCCCAGATGCTGGAAGGCTTTCCACTCTAGTAAGTTCTTTCTTCGGGCCGATTGCCTTTGGAATAACGTCCCTGTTCACAGTTTACCCGACCGTATAAGCATGAAGAAATTTGGGCGCAACGTGAACAAGGGTTAGGGTTAGGGTTCGGGTTCGGTTTAGGGTTAGGGTTCGGGTTCGGTTTAGGGTTAGGGTTCGGTTTAGGGTTCGGGTTCGGGTTCGGGTTCGGTTTAGGGTTAGGGTTAGGGTTCGGTTTAAGGTTAGGGTTAGGGTTAGGGTTAGGGTTCGGTTTAGGTTAGGGTTAGGGTTAGAGTTAGGTTAGGGTTCGGGTTCGGTTTAGGGTTAGGGTTCGGGTTAGGTTTAGGGTTAGGGTTCGGTTTAGGGTTAGGGTTAGGGTTCGGTTTAGGGTTAGGGTTAGGGTTCGGTTTAGGGTTAGGGTTAGGGTTAGGGTGCACAACTCTCCCTATGAATTTGGCTGCTAATTCACAGTAGCCCCTTACGTCTCACTGGAAATGTGCCTTGTTTGCGGTAAATGAAAGTAAAAATACATCTAAAAACAAATTTAAAAAAACAAAGAAATATTAAAAGGAAGAAAAATATTGAAACCTAAGATAACCTGTTGTCATTAACGACGAGATAGACAGACGACTGGTATCCATACAACAAAAAGAAAAGAAGGCAGAACTCAGAGAACAATACCATCACAAATATGACTACTGCAACGACCCACGACGTGTCAACGAACACCACGGCTCACGACCTACAACGTTTTTACTTATAACACAGCTAATTACTAACGACATGTAAACTAAAAACACGACTAACAACTTACGACGTGTCCACTAACAACACAGCTAATTCCTTAGGACGTGTCAGCTAACAACAAGACTCACAACATACGACGTGTCAACTAACAACACAGCTAGTTACACATGACGTGTCAACTAACAACACGACCGACAATCTACAACATGTCAACAAACAACACAGTTTATTACCCATGACTTGTCAACTAACAACACGGCTGACTACCTACGACGAGTCAATTAACAAAACAGATAATTTACCACGACGTTTCAACTAATATAATAGCTGACTTGCTACGATATGTAAACTAACAACACACCTGACAACCGACGACGAGTCAACGAATAACTTGGCTGAAAACCCACGACGTATCAACTAACAGCACAACAAATTACCCACAACTTTTGAACTAAAAAAAAGCTGACAACATACGACATGTCAACAAACAACACCGCTGCCCACCTACGTTGTGTCACCTAACAACACAGCTAACTACCCACGACGTATTAACTACGAACACGGCTGAAAAACTACGACATGTCAACTAACAACACAGCTAATTACTCACAATGTGTCAACTAAAAACACGGTTGACAACATACGACGTATTAACTAAAAACACGGCTGACAACTTACGACGTGTCAACTAACAACACAGCTAATTACTCACGACGTGTCAATTAAAAACACGGTTGACAACATACGACGTATTAACTAACAACACGGCTGACAACTTACGACGTGTTAACTAAAAACACGGCTGACAATTTACGACGTGTTAACTAACAACACAGCTAATTACTCACGACGTGTCAGCTAAAAACACGGTTGACAACATACGACGTATTAACTAACAACACGGCTGACAACTTACGACGTGTCAACTAACAACACAGCTAATTACTCACGACGTGTCAATTAAAAACACGGTTCACAACATACGACGTATTGACTAACAACAGAGCTGACAACATACGACGTGTCAACTAACAACACAGCTAATTACTCACGACGTGTCAACTAAAA
This sequence comes from Sepiola atlantica, assembly GCA_963556195.1. Taxonomy (NCBI): domain Eukaryota; kingdom Metazoa; phylum Mollusca; class Cephalopoda; order Sepiida; family Sepiolidae; genus Sepiola; species Sepiola atlantica. The sequence continues at coordinate 66,934,656 of OY744540.1, read as the reverse complement.
ACACGGTTGACAACATACGACGTATTAACTAAAAACACGGCTGACAACTTACGACGTGTCAACTAACAACACAGCTAATTACTCACGACGTGTCAATTAAAAACACGGTTCACAACATACGACGTATTGACTAACAACAGAGCTGACAACATACGACGTGTCAACTAACAACACAGCTAATTACTCACGACGTGTCAACTAAAAACACGGTTGACAACATACGACGTATTAACTAACAACACGGCTGACAACTTACGACGTGTCAACTAACAACACAGCTAATTACTTCACGACGTGTCAACTAAAAACACGGTTGACAACATACGACGTATTGACTAACAACACAGCTGACAACATACGACGTGTCAACTAACAACACGTACGCTAACGGCACATCTAATTACCCACAAAATATTAACTAAAAACACGGCTGTCAACTTACGCCGTGTCAACAAACAACATGGCAGACTACCTATTACGTGTCACCCCAGCTCATTACCCACAGCGTGTCAACTAACAACTTCGATCTGTCAACTAAAAAGACAGCTAATTACCAACGACGTTTCACCTAACAACACAGCTCATTACTCACTGCGTGTAAACTGACAACACGACTGAAAACCTAGGACGTGTCACTAAAACAACACGGCTGACTACATAACGTGTCAACTAACAACACAGCTTATTACCACAACGTTTCAACTAAGAACACGGCTGAAATCTTACGATGTGTCCTTGAACAACACAGCTAATTACCCACAACGTGTCAACAAACAACACAGTTAATTACCTACTAGGCATCAACTAAAAAGACGCTTACTTCATAAAACGTGTAAACTTACAGACACAGCTAATTACCAACGACTTGTCGACAAACAAGATGGCTGAGTACCACAAAGTGTCAATTAAAGACACATTTAATTACCTACGACGGGTCACTTAACACAGCTAATTACCTTCAACGTCTCAATTACAACACGACTGATAACATACAACGTGTCAACGATATATATATATATATATATATATATATATATATATATATATATAACAAGATTAAACATCTTCTACACTGAAGATTGGATAAGCACGAAACATCGATGCCTGTAAGTAATATTAATAAATATTTATTCAAAAAATATCGTTATAACATCCTTAACAAGGACTGGGCATTTAAAAAAGTAATAATATGCAGTTATACTAGGCGTAATGCGATATCCCACCTCTCTGTAGTTGTTGAACACTGTTCGACTCGCTTACGATGGATGTCCGCTACTTCGATATTTATAGACTTTAAATTCGCTTCATTTTCGTGTTAATTTGTGGTGGCCGAAGAGTAAAACGTCAGACTGCGAGTCAGAGGTGTCTTACAACTGAGTTCGAGCCCTTCGGCTGGCAAGAATTAACATATCTTGAGATTGCATAAGCATGAAACCTCGATGTCTAGATAATATTACAAAATATTTATTGAAAATAATACATATATACAGTATATTCTGCATTAAGCTGATATATATATATATATATATATATATATATATATATATATATATATATATATATATATATATGGAAATATATATTTGTGTATGTATATGTTTAGAAAATTTACCAGGTAAAAGCTCGATGAATGTTAACATTTAACAACAGAGCATATATAAGTAAATAATGGTATTTTAAATTCCAATGACTAATTCTTTATTCATTTTTTTCTGGCCGAATTTCAAAATAATTCAATGTAACATGAGATGTGTTTAGTACACAAACAAACAACGGGGAATAAACATTTAATTACCAGGACCTTTCGTCCACGAAAAATTTTTTTAAAAAAACTTTTCCATGAATTTCCCACATTAAACAGTTTCATTCCATTCATAGACAACCGGCCATTTTGTATTGATAATGCAGAGCTATGAAAAATACGATCAACATTACAAACGATGCAAGTCAGATAATCTAATATTTAATGGAATTTATTAAAATTCACTTTATTTTAATTCAAAAAAAACTATTATAAGAATATCGCTAAGTTAAGGCAAAAAGTTATTTCAAATTCAGAGATACGAAAGTTAGGTACCCACTTCAATTCAAACCAATGTTTAATGTTGTCAGCTGATTACAGCATATGATAAATCTAATTTTATACACGCGTAGCGTTATATCATTTAATATTCGATGAAAAATATTAATTTACATTACCCATTAAGAATAAATAAGCAATAAGTAAAAAAATTGTAGTTACCGCATTAGATAGAAAAATATACGAGAAAATTATATATATATATATATATATATATATATATATATATATATATATATATATATATATATATATAGTCTCGGAAGTTTCCTAACCATTAAAACTATATAAAGAAAGAAAAAAAACACTAGTCCCAAGTCATTCGGTGGGAAATCACTTTTATAAGTCAAATATATATATTGGCATTTACAAAATTAAATTCCTCCTTAATTCTAAGCTAATTTGTGGTGGCCAACGGGAAAACGCTCTTGACTGCGAATTAGTGGCGATTTGTGATCGGAGTTCGCCGATCGTCGGAAATTAACTTCCTGCACTAAGATTGCGTAAGCATGAACCATCGATGTCTGTAGGTAATAATTAATATTTATTTATACATATTATATATATATATATATATATATATATATATATATATATATATATATATATATATATATATATGTATGTGTGTGAGTGTGTGCAAGCTAAAATTAAAAAAGGGAAGATCTGAAAACTTTTTGCCCAACTTTTTTTTTTCAAGCATGAGAGCTAAAAACGACAACAGACGAAAAAGGAAAAAGCCCACGTAACGTTAAGTTACAAGTGTTCCCTGTTTTCATTTTAGCTTACACCTTCGAATTTATTTTATCCTTTATTTGTCATATATGCATGAGTGAGAGATGATGATGATGATGATGATGATCATCATCATCATCATGATCATCATGATCATCATGATCATCATCAGACGAGAGTCCAATCAAGCATGAAGCCAACTCGGGTTTGGCTATCCTCATATATGCTAAAAGAACAGACACATTATGCATATATATATATATATATATATATATATATATATATATATATATATATATGTGTGTGTGTGTGTGTGCTGATGATAGATACATCATACCATACACCTATCATATAGAATCTATATTATCGATTGTATTGCGTGAGTGTTATACAATTTGACTTTCACTTTTCATTCGTTTTTTTCTAGAGCCAAAATGTAAATGTTTTCAAAATGGAGGATGTCGTCTGGTCTTTCAATTGCAGACGCACTTTATCAATCGAAGATATATTCATCGCTTTCACTTCTCAGTTCTTTCATGTTGACATCAATAATATAAAAAATAAAAATCGATATTATTTTCCGTTTTTCTTTTTTTTAATTTCCTTCTTTGGAATATTTTTGATATCGTAAACTGAAAATAGAGCAAATTGCATTTCTAATTTTTATCCATAATTTTATAATTGAACAGTCACTTAAAAGATTTTTTAGATTTTTTACATTTATATATATTTTTATCTTGAGCTCATAAAGAATGTAGAACTAATTGAAAACACGTACACGCAAACGCATATATATATATATATATATATATATATATATATATATATATATATATATATATATATATATATATGTATTTTTATTTTTCATTTATATTTAGAATTTTTTATATATATTCAAATATAAATTTTATAACATAAAGTAATTATAATAGCTCAATAGTGTAAGGCCAGAGCTATGCTATATTCAATATTTTTTGTTTGATTTTATACTATTTCAATTGTATAAAGAACAGATTCAAATAATTTCATAAAACTTATATTTTATTCTAGCATACAATTGTTTCGGCAAACACCAATATATTTGTAAAATGATCCTGTGCATTTATTTCTTGGTGTGGCTATCTTCAGTGCTAATTATACAAAACTAAGTAAAAACACAAAAAAGCGTGAAAAACTAGGCGATCAGAGCCTAAATTACTATCAGTACTCATTATCAACATTATAATTATATATATATATATATATATATATATATATATATATATATATATATATATATATATGGGAAATGAAAAAGGAAAATCCAAGAGATAGTTTTTATATATTCATCAATGTTTCGTCTTTATTGTAAGACTTCCTCAGGATGATAAATTCAAGAAAAATATCATGCAAGTACATCGAAGTTTGGGGTTAACATGGTGGAGAGATGAAGGAATGCAGTAGTCGTGGCGCCGGAGGAGAGTCCAGGCTGTGAGCAGTCAATTGTAGCTAAATTATAAAATAAATATGGAAAGCTTTGAGTAGATACAATTGAGGAAGCTAGGAAATGGGGAGGGGTGAGAATATAATTGAAATTGCCTTAGGGTGGGAGAGGTAAAGGGGGCTGAGATTTTTTTTGTCGTGGTGAGGTGTGGCATGGATTCCTTATTTTGTTCTCCTTTGTTACCTTATACTTTTATATCCGTAAATTGAAGTGACTTCATTTTTTCCCGTATATATATATATATATATATATATATATATATATATATATATATATATATATATATATATATATATATATATATATATAATAATGGTAATAATCCAGGTGAAAAATATCCACAGGGTGGTAATCCAGAGAATTTTAACCGGGTTTATAAAAAGTGCTCAATATCAAAGTAGAGCTTTATATATGATAATTTTATTTACACAGACATGTACAAAATCTGCGACACTGGCATGTCGATGTTATCGATCAACAGTTACTATAAACTGAGATCTCATCAGGCAGAGTTAGAATCCGATCTTAACCTCAGATCATATTTGGAGAGAATCTTATATATATATATATATATATATATATATATATATATATATATATATATATATATATATATAGTGTGTGTGTGTGTGTGTGTGTATTTAAGCTTAATAGATGTTAATTTATAATTCCAGATCATGTATAAAGAGTCAGTAGAAACAAAGGGGACCCATGCGACGATATCTTTATTTTTCAGTAAAGAGATGAATTTTTAACAGATTCCCTGAGTTCGACAGAAATATTTCCGTTCGAAAAGATACACGTGAAGGAGGCCGAAGGTTACAGCGGCCGAAACGTTGTGAGAATAACACTCAAGATGAGAACAGTAGTCCGAATGACCCTAATTATAGAAATTATCAATCCTCACCTGAAAAAGTCAGAAACATAAATGACTTAGGTTCTAATGTCTTTCTTGCTCTCCTCAGATATTCTTTTCCAATCCTCTCTTGCATTTCTCTTGATTTGATGACGTATGCTTTTAGATCTTCCAGATAGTTGTATGTAACATATTAGCTGTAACATGTTGGCTGTAACATGTTGGCTGTAACATATTTGTATGTAACATGTTGGCTAAGTGCCCTCATCTCCTCATGGTTAGATACTTCCATGTCCTCCGCCGTTTCTCCTTTTCTTCTTTTTCATCATAGTAAGGCACCCTTTTCCATTCCGAATACCATTTGAATATCCTGCCTGGATATTCTGGTTGTATTCCATTCATAGACAACCGGCCATTTTGTATTCATAATACAGAGCTATGAAAAATACCATCAACATTACAAACGATGCAAGTCAAATAATCTAATATTTAATGGTATGCATTAAAATTCTTTTTATTTTAATTATAAAAAAGTTATTATAAGAGTATCGCTAACTTAAAGTAGACAGTTCCCAATTCCTTTTTTGTTCTTTTGCAAATAGCTTCAGGTCGTCCATATACACCATTTCTTCTTATCAATGAATTTGTATCCAGCATTACACTTCCTGGGTATGTTGTTGAGTGGCATCATGGCTATGACAAACAGTAGTGGTGATAGAGATTTCCCCTGGAAAATGCCTCTCTGTATTCTTATTTAAGCCAGGTGTTGTCTTACAGTTGTCAGTTCTAGTCTCCATGTTTCCATTGCTATATTCATAAGGGTGAGAATTTCGTCGGGTATCTTGTACATCCTTAAACACTCAATTATCCATGTTGGGCGATTCTGTCAATCCATACAATGGCTATGTTCTTTTTTGTTGTTTTTTGATCTATGTATAACCGGTCATGTATCCCTTAGTGTTGCTTGGGAAGTAGTTAAGGATTATTAAGGGAGTAGTAGATCTGTTCTCCCAGTCGGGCCGTTAGGATTTTCCACCTGGCTCTTAGGCTGGTTATTCTGGTATGCCTGTTTCGTATATACACCCTCTCGGGTTTTGTGTTAGCCTTTCACATAACGTCGTAGATAGAAACAATCAGTATGCATTATTATTATTGTTTTTATCATTGGATAATGATTAATTCCAGATTCCCAGGCAAGTATATGAAGTATCTTCGCCTTTCTACTTCACCCTCCTCTTATTAAAATTCGTTTAACCTCTACCGCCCTCTCTCTCTCTCTCTCTCTCTCTCTACAGCGAAACAATCTCTCTGTAAATGACTATCATTGAGATATATCTTACATTCAGTCAGTGTCGCATGATAGCGTAGGGGTTAGAAGCGCCGACCGTCAGCTCGACGGTCGAGTTTCAATCCCGGCTTCATGAGCTGTGAAACAGCGAAACAGTCTGTATGTGGATGACTATATAAAACTCCCTCCCGGGGTAAGGATATCGCCAACTGCCATTAGCTTTAAACAGCGAAACAGTCTGTATGTGGATGACTATATATATATACAGCCAGGATTGAAATTCGTCGCCTCTTCCCCTGCGCTATCATATTCGACACTGAGTGATTGTAAGTGATACTAGAATTATCCGCGTAACGAATATAAATGCCAAGTAATATTCAGTTCTAAGTGACATTCTTCTGGGGATTGAAGGTTCAATCCTGAGTGCGGGTTATACTAAGAATGCAATTATGAATTACTTAAGACTTCTTCCCGGTCATGGCTGATATATTCTAGAGAACGCATACTTCAGATTTGTTCAACACGTGGAGTTCAGATAAAGTCATTGAAGCGATCACATAAGGAGTATTCAACACTATGCCTGCTGTTCAGTGTTGCGTACACATCTCTTTCTCATACAATTTTAATTGAGTTGCCCTGCTTACAGTAAAACTAAAGGATTTCGTATCGGTCAGTAATTAAGAGTTTATATAATATACGCTACAGGCAAAAATACAGGAAATCGCGCGGAGAGGATGATGGATCAAACAGAAACTATCGGAAACCAACTGAGACGGACCAACGGATACCGAATAAGAAACAAGAAACAGAATTCCCATGTCTATGAACGGAAAAAAAAGGAATGAAAATTCACTGAACCAAAATTGGATGTGCTACTCATCCCATGACTCATAAGCAACGCTCTGTTATCAGAAAACCAAGGCCAGGGCGAGGATATCCAAGCAATTGGGCCAGTAAACAATAAAAAAAATGCGTAGAAAAAATATGATCAACGTTTGGAAGAATGTGGTCATGTTATATACCAGATTCGTATGGCATTGTATGGTGAGAAAAGCACATTGACTAGTCATGAAAAACAGAGCTAAGAAATAAGAAGTGACATTTGAAAAGACAACTTCGTGTCTTCAATCCCGATGAGAAGGAGGATTTATTAATGATCTGGAAAGATCTCAAAGAGAAACAAAGTTCTTCCAGCAAGGCAAAACGCGACAGGAAAAGCAACTGAGACGGGGAAGAGAGCGTGAACAGTTCGTTCAAGAACCATATCAATATGAAAAGAATCTTTTCAACTAGCAACATCAGGAATGCGTTTTATAAACCCGCTTAAGACAGACATACTCTGACACATCCAATTGTAACAAAATAGTAAGCTGATATGGCCAGAAATTCCTCATACAAAGTTCAACATGAACATAATCACGCACGAAGAGGTAAGACGGGTTGTCACTAAAGCCAGAAATAAATCTGCACCAGGCCCGAATCGAGTACCTTTTTTACTCCCCAAAAATGCTCTAAAGGGCTTAAAAGGATACATATGAATTTGAGGTTAGCATGGAAAACCCTTCATCTCAGTAACCAGTGTATGGAAGCAGATGGTGTGTACACACTTAAGGAACACAAATCAGAAGCCATAAACCAATTTCGCCCAATTTCACCCCTACATGTAGAAGGAAAAATATTTTTCGCAGTAATGGCTTCAAGACTAACCAAATACCTAATCTCATAGATATATCGACACTTCCGTTCAAAAGGGTAGTGCTCCTGGAATAGCAGATTGCCTGATGCATGGAGGCTATCCAAAAAAGCAAGAGTTAACCAGACTGACTTGGATGTCAATTTGGCTATTGCATATGGGTCTGTTCTTCATCAAATGATTCAACTATGGCTTCAGATACATCGCATTTTAGAGGGGGTATGCAAGATGCTCGCAACATATTCTGATGGGTTTCATATAGAGTTTAGCACGAATTACTATATCACAAACTGGATGAGACTCAAGGTGGGAATTGCAATGGGATGTACAGTGTCACCTATACTTTTCGTTTTAGCGATGCAGATAATTCTCAAAGCAGCAGAAAGAAATGAAAACCCTACTACTTTAGGGGGAGTATGCAAAATTCCACCACTGAAGGCTTTCATGGACGATACTACGATTCTCACATGAAAAGAAGCTGAGATACGCAATTTACTCAATATGATGGATGATCTGATGAGCTGGTCTAGAATGACCTTCAAATCTAAGAAGTATAGAAGCCACCACCCCCGGGAAGGGGAAAGTACATCAGGTTATCTGCTTTGCAGTGGGTGGTCAGAAAATCCCTAGCGTCTCAGAAGAACATATAAAGAGCATGGGTAAACGGTGCTAATAGACCTTGAAAGAGACGATGCAGATTAAAGTGACACGCAAAAACGTTTATCTGAGTCTCAAGACGACCGGGCACTGGTCAAGCTAAATACAAGGCATGATGTATTCAACATGTTCATCTTAATTCTGTTATGGCATCTTCACGCATGTGAAATCACTATGCACACCGTTGAGGTAATATAAGCAAAGGTCGGCAGATATACGAGGAAATGACTGGGTTTGTCTCTCCAGGATTGTCAAGCGTAGAACTATATAGCAAACCAAAATTGCCGCTTAAGTCTATTGTAGGGGAAGTCAAAGCTGGAAAAATCAGGTTCCGGATGGTGCTGGACGATTCCAAGAAAACGGTGATGAAGGCAGTACAATCATTTCTTCCGAGAGGAAGGGAGGGGAAAGGCCGAGACGCTATTAATGAGTCTAAAGAAAAACCACCCCTCAAGGAAATCATCGGACTCACTCAAACAGGAAGATTTGGGGTGGGAATGACCAGTATTCAAATATGGTCCACGGCTTCGGTAAAAAAAAGTCGCCGAGACCTGGTCATTCAGGAAATAAAGAGAAAGAAGGAGGGTAAAAGGCTCGTAAAAGGAGCATAACTGTCACAGCAGGGACAATAGACGGACTGGAAAGAAGCTATCCAATTCATAATCTTTTATGAAATCCAACCATATTTAGTACAAATAACATTAAATCTATTTCTGACTTGTCCACCAAGTTCCAGTCATGAATGCCCAACAGTCTCGGTTTGATCGCAGTTCTATAGTAATCACAGCTGGATATCACATACAAAATTGCCAATAACTCTGACGTCACACTTATCTCTTGGCACTGCCCTGATTTTAGCTGTGATGCCCCTCTTTAATTCAGAAATAGTCTGGGGAGAGTTCTTATAGATATTATCTTTGAGATAATTCTATGGATCATTTTATTGTGGGGGGGAGTCTGGTGTGGTGAAGCCCATTTAGGATCACACATCCTACTTATGAGACGATCACCAAAGTGACGCCCACATCAGTGAACGGCTATAAAACAAAAACTCTCGAACATTGCTGACTGTAACTCAGTGGACAATATATGGTTGGATTGCAAAGAGGATTGTGAATTTTATTAACGATTTTATGAGTGTCAATTTTTTTTTGGTCGCATTGTATTAGTTAAATCTAGGGTTCTTCTTACGGAACGCGCTAAAACCGCCGGAAGGTGTCGAAACGATTAGCCAATCAAATCGCAGCAGCCGACAACTGGCAATCGCGAAAAAAATATATTGCGGAAAATTCAACAAGTTATAAAAATTGTTCAAAGCTATCATGAATTTAATCGAGTTAGGGCAGACGCTTCAGTCTCTTGAAGCAGTTATTGACTTTTGTCAGAAAAAGGAAACTGCTAGGCGTAAAGAAGAGTGGCCGAACATGTGCACATATATGCAATTTAAAAAGAAAAAAATGAATTAAAGGACAAGTATGCTTGGCGGTGCACATATGGTAAATGCAGGCAGTAGACGTCGATACAGAGTGGGACTTTTTTGCCAGATTAGACATTGCGCAAATATTATGTGGAGACAGAAATTTAAAATCTGCAAAAAACAACCAGCCCTAACCTAACCCTAACAAAAAACAACAACCTAACCCTAACCGTAAACTAGTCGGTAGGGTTGAAATGGAATAGGCAAGAAAAAAAATCATTAAAAAAATTTACATTTTCTTCGTAAAAAAAATATTTTTTCATTAAAATTACTATACGATCAGTGTTTTCTTCTGTATTTACATGTGTTTCCCTTAAAGTTTAATGTTTGCTAGCGTTTTGAAGTTTGCTCGCGTTTTCGCCAAAAAATCATGAAGATTTCGTTCGGCACTATTCCGGCGATTTACGTAACCGGCCGGAATATGCCACGAAACGTCGGTTGTAGCGCGGTCCGTAAATTGCAGAAGTATTTATTTTACCGGCAATTTACTCTTCTTTTTTTTCTCATTACAACTTTCTATACTTTTATTTTAAAAGTTAACAAAATGGTGAAGGCACAGAATAGTTAACAAAGTCACAATCTTGACATTATCAACGGCGACCAGGTTCGTATTGGTTGTCAATGAAAGTAATTTGTTTCCAGTATTAGTTTTAATTATATTGTTTTAATTAATGAGTCTATAAATGTCTACCATTCGGATTGTATTACGATGTGTACATGAATTTAGTGGGGGGAGAATTCAATAAAACATTTGAATTTTAGGTACATAATAGTTAACAAACCCCCTCTCTATGTTAAATAATAACATTATCATTTATAAACCCATTCTTGACATAAAGAGAGTTAATTATTCTGTATTCTCACTGACAAAATAACAGAACCCCGTGTTTGGTGCGCTTCTTTCGATACGAAA
>OY744540.1:66885971-66920971 GCA_963556195.1 Sepiola atlantica | reverse complement strand
ACGTATTTGGAACGTGAAAATTCACAATATTTACAATTTATAATATTTTAAAAAGTTACACGTATATATTTTTTAGTGAATTTCTAACCTAGGCATTTAAACATATTTTGACTCGATTCGTAATTAATATTGTTCATTGTGGGGCTTCTGGTCTTTATGTACAATCCTCAAGGAATTTTCAGTCTTTTTATGTTTGAGTTGTAGTGTAGAATTTTCGTGTTATCAACTAAAAGTTGTCTGAATTGCGAATGGAGGCAGTTGTGTTGCTTCAAATGCTGGCAGATTGAACTGGAGTCAGAAAGGTGCAATGTGAGCCTTCAGGAAAGTGTAGTAGTTGTTAGACCAATGTAACAGTTAGTTTTAATATTATTATTATTGGATGAGATACATTCTCCCAAGTGGCACTGGAACTGATAAATTGTGTTGATTCCTTCTACGAGTTTTTTTTATTGTTGCCTGAGAGGTGTTATTGTTAATTATGAGGTTAAAAGTTTTGAATTTTTATAGTAAATAATAAATTTAATTCTTTTATTAGTATTAACAGGAGATATATGTCAGTGTATTATGTTACAATAACTTTTTGGTCTAATTTGAAATTATGATGCAACTGGTTACAGTAGAATCAAGGGAGGCGCGAGAGCGCTCTATCTCTTAATAGACTTCAAAAACGGCCTATGCTGGAAATCTCATTTCTTTGATCAATCATAACTCAAAAACCAATAAACCGAATTAGTTAAAACTTCGCACAAAATATTTTTTGATAGGTTCTATAAGTGTGTAGAATTTCAGCATCATTAGTCAAGGCAACCCAGAGATCCAGAAAGTTCAATCATGAAACCATGTTATCTGTGTGTACGTACATACGTACGTACGTATGTGCCACTCTGTATCTCATCAACTATTTGATGGATTTAGCTGATTTTTGGCAGAGATAGAGGTTCTAGGGTCTAGTATATGGCATTTTAATTTCAGTTTACCATATACCTTAGTTTTTCAGAAAATTCTAAAAAACCTTAAAAATGACCATTGTATTGAGGCATAGCCTTTACAAAAGTAGTGACATTCCATGATAAATGCCAGTATACTGAAATCATGCCCTTAATAGGGTTAAGATGAAAATTCATATACACTAAATGTACAAAAGCAAGGAAATTCCCAAATTTTTACACTTTTATTATCATTAAGGGTATGCGAGCACAACAGGGCTATGTATTTTACTGGTAGAAATTTTTCTTTAGCGCACCTCACACACTTCATCTACTCATGCATAGAGATTTATACTGTAGTGATGTGATAATGAAATGGTTTGGTTGATATGTAGTCATACCCTCAATGACAATAAAAGTGTAAAAATTTGAGAATTTCCTTGCCTTTGTATATTTAGTGTATATGAATTTTCATCTTAACCCTATTAAGGGCATATGATTTCAGTATACTGGCATTTTTCATGGAGTATGTTAATATAGTCTGAATTTTTTAGCTGGTTGTTATTAGTTTTATCTCGGTTTCTAATAGTTAATTTTATTTGTTCGTTTACCAGGTAATTGTAGAATTGGTTGTTAATTAGGAATTATTTAATGTTTTCTAATTCATTGAGAAATATTTTTTGGTGGAGATCAATTCGGCCCGATTCATTAGATTTTTTTAAATTGCTATTTTATAGCTGCATGAACATTCGCTTCTGTATTAAAACATGTAAAAATTAATGGAGGTAGTTTTTTTATATAGAGAGGTGATGAGTTCATTATTGTTGGAGTCGATACGTACATCTAGAAAATGAATGTTTTAATTAATATTTAGTTCAAAGGTGAATGTGAGTACAGAGTTTGTTTGAAAGATATTTTGTAGTTCTTTTATTTCATTATTGTTGTCTACTAGAATAAGGATATCGTCCACGTATCTGACATAAATGAAGGGTTTAGTGATTGTATTAAATATTTTGTTTTTGGAAATTAGACATACAAATTACTGAATGTGGGTCAAAGTACGGAACCCATGGAGACGCCATCAATTTATGTGTAAATGTTTCCCTTATGGTCGTAGAAGGGGACTCCTGTTATGCAAATTAATAATTGTTAATAATTATTTCATATATACACATACAATATTATAAGATGATATGATATATTGTGTATAGATTTTCAGTATTTACTTCAATAGTGGTCAATATGTGAGTAGAGCTTAGTACTAAAGTATGAAAATATATTTATGGAAATTTAGCGGCACAGTGGCGTCTGCGTTTCATCTCCACGTGGAATCGTCAGGCTAAGTGCACTTTATATATATATATATATATATATATATATATATATATATATATATATATATATATATATATATAGTCGAGGGTTTTAGAAAGAGTCGGAGTCGTAAGAATGTTAGGAGTCGGTGTCGGGTTTTTACATTTTTTAAGAATTAACAGTCTGAATATCGGAAGACTGTAAAATAAGGAGTTGGAGTCGGAGGTTTGGAAAGGAGTCTGAGTCGTCCCGACCCCTCAGCCTTGATGTTGACAACCTCCATGTAGTCCCTCCTGTGAGCACATGATTCTATAAAGGATTTGGGCAACTAATGCAACAACAGAATCGAGCTGGCCGAAAACGTCGTACCATGCGGATTCATACAAATTTATGTTTGCGTTTACCGCAACAAATCACATGACCACACAATGTGACGTCACAGTTTACAGCGACACCAATTGCACACCGAAAACATTTTAGTGAACTTTATAGACACAATTATCAGTTGTGCACTGAACTAACCCAATACTAAAAGACGCATACTTAACCAACATATGCATTGCCTATCGCTCGAGACGCCCTTACTGACGAATGGCGACAGGTCTGATCCAGCCTTTTTGTGACCTTCCAGAATGTCCTCTCCCTCCTCCTTGGGGGATTTCCAATCCACTATCAAAAGAAGCATACTTACCCACCATAGGTGTTCTGACTCATGTTTAGAAATAAAGTATGGTCCTGCTCGGTGTCTGAAGGCCATTCTCCCAGGAATTATTTCTGATCGCTCCCATGAGTGAGGGGGGGGGGGCACTTTAGACATTATCAAAAAATGGCCTGGATCTGACCCGTTGGCATTCGTCGGTACCGACGAATGCCAACGGTTCAGATCCAGGCTATTTTTTGATAATGTCTAAAGTGCCCCCCCCACTCATGGGAGCTGTATTCCCCGCTAAGTAAAACTAATTTTCTATCGGTAAAAATATAGAATAGTTAACACTCTATAACTCGTAAACAAACAAACAAACAAACAAACAAACAAACAAACAAAAAGACAACAATGCGTAGTTTATATAAAATGCTTCAGAATGAAATTCTCTACAGAACCCGCATACTTTTAACGTGTGGGAACGATATCTAAGAGATTTTTAAACGTTAAAAGTACAGAATAGTTAACACGCAACAACCCCTAAACAAAAGGAAAAGACATAATTTATATAAAACGCATTTCAATGAACGAGGATAGAATATACTAAGTGTAGCGTCAAAACAGATACTTCAATTTGATCCTAGCCAAAGGGCAACTGTTTTATCGATCTAACCAGTGAGGATTGGAGCTTGACAAGGAGAAGAGAAGGATTGGTGATCTCAGGGGTTGAGTGTATTGGATATCCAAAAACAGACTTGCATTGTTTGCAGGACGATATAGCGGCTGAAACGTAGTGGCTATAGAAAACATATATACCGTGACCATTTTAATGCAATTCAACCAAGCTCATATACAGAGAATCACATTAGAAGCTTGTGGAGAAATTCAGGATTTATCGATTTTATGTGAATCGTTTTTGATAAAGTTTTTCCTCCGATAGTTGGCCTCGAATAGCAATACCATTGTTAGGTTTTTATGAGAAAGAATTTGACCCGTTGGGTCAGCGCTTGAGACAAAATCAATAATTAGTCTATTTCTGTTCGCTATATCTACTTCTCTCTCACTTTTTCTTAAGCTATTGGTTAAATAGTATTTATACTTGTGGTGATATTCCCTATTGTTTACAATTGACTATTTCGATTTTTTTTGATAGTTTGTTTATTAACAGTTAAATGTAATAAAACTGAGAGAGAGAGAGAGAGAGAGAGTATGTGAGAGAGAGAGAGTATGTGAGAGAGAGAGAGAAAGAGAGAAAGATTGAAGCGCGATTGATAGGCACTGTATAGAATAAAATCGCGGCTCAAACAGCATACACTGAATTAATTGCAAATTACGGCTTATTACGATGATTAAAATTAATTTTTTTCAGACATAACTCAATCCCGAAACCAAGAAATATTTAAGATGTATTTTATGTGATTAAGATATATAGGAATAAAGCCATAGTGAAAGAAACAGCGATTAACTCAGATTTGGTATAATAATTGATTATTTTGTGTAATGTGTTTTCTGTTTTATTTGATTAGATGCTTTGGGGTTAACAACGCTGACACAGTACAACAACGACTACAAAATTTAGTGGGGGATGATATCTTCTCGTCCTTACTACCCCTTTCTTACAAAAGAGATATTGCTAGTCTTTCTCTGCTCTATCGTTATTTCCATGGAAAGTGCTCGACTGAGCTCCAATCTTTGGTTCATCCTGGTAAGGCATTCACCGTAAGAACTCGTATTGCTACCACAACGGATAAAATATCCCCCCCCTTCTCCCTCCGTATCCCTAGCTACGCGGAATTTCTATGAACAAAGCTGATTTGCAAGGGCTTCCAGTCCGTGGAACACATTACCGCGGGACTGCTTTGCTGCTGATTACGGCTTGGTTCTCTTTAAATCCAATACCAACAAATTCTGAAAACGCATAATAAGTAATGCAAGCGTTTTTCATACCATTAATCAATCTTAGTACTGACATAGTGTTCCTCATCTTTTGACTGATAATAATCCCGTCCTATTAACCCTTATCTTCGATTTGCTCTTGACCTTGATAAGTAAGGGGTAACTGAACATTAAAAAATAAAACCAAAAAAACCTTTATCCTCTCTAAGTTAAATGGGGGTTGGATAAAGGCCCAACGATGAAGAAAAGGATTCCCTCATTAAGATGTGCTAAAGACGCTTCTCTTTAAAACATTACAAAGAAGTTAGGTCGTCACGTGTTTACTATTAAACGATGCCTGAGGGAACCTCGACCCGGGAAGAAACAATCTGAATGTCGAAAATGTTATATATCACCACTAAGTTCTCTGGGTTTTATTTTTCAAGTTTCTTTTTACTTTGTTTTTCTTGTTATGGCGCATCCTACTAAATGCCAGACATTCACCCGCTATTTCAGAGACTCCATCCGAAAGATCTTTTCATGATTCTAACGGCCATTTAAATGCAATTGTTAAGATCTCTATTCCACTTTGTTCAACAGGTATATTCACCTGGTAGTTTTTAAATTTCTTTTTCATGATCCCAGTGGTCCTATAATTGCTGGAATAATTGACATATTCCTAAGGTTCCAGTTTCTTTTCACATTGTACATAAGCCCTTAGTATTTAGTTCTCTTTTCCCCTCTCAGCTCTATTTAAGTCGGCATCATTAGGCACACTGACTTCAACTAGGGTTGCTACTCTCAACTTCTTATCCCATATCACTATGTCAGGTTTCACAGCTCCGTTTTCTTAGCATGTCTTTTGTGTAATGTCTCAAACATGTATGCGTATGTGGCACCTTTCATGTACACGTGGCACTTTTCTCTGGAGGGGGGCTGGTAGTGTGGTTTTACCGGTGACTGAGCTTCCTACGTTGTGATTTACCAGAGTTTGTCAAATGTACAACCGCCTCCCCACGAGGGCAAAGTTAGGCACAATGCCACTTTTCTATGTGGATGATATCCAGTTCAATAAAAATAAGTACTCTGGAAGGGACAAAATTAAAAATTGCCCCAGTCAAAAAGGATTTATCCTCCTCCAACCGGGGAGAGAAAAAACCTCAAACGAAGTGGCATTCACTCGAGGTGGGTTAAGCCGGATTCATCTGAAGGAAGGAGTTTCTAGGGAATATTAAATACAAAAACGGCCCCCAGTCGCATGAATATCCTGGTAAGGGGAGATGATTACGCTAGTTTTTGGGATTCATGCAGGGAGATGTTGACGCCCTCCCACATACAGCACGTGGTATTATTTACCTCCTCTTCAGGAGGTTAGGCACAAGGCCATTTTTATCTTAGTCCCACAAGGTAAGATGTGACTCAAGGTTGGGTCGGAAAGTTGGGCTTGAAAAGCCAGCGCCCGAGAAGGTGAGCACTCTGGCCATTAAAAATGGCCTGGGCAGCCCCGTCGGCATTTCCCGGTAGGGGCATCTCAGGCAGTAAGCAATAAACTTACACCTCTCCCCAAAGAGTGGAGGCAAAGCCTGGGAGGGTGGACCCCCTAGAACTGCACAGGACAGACCCATAGACCGGTGTAAATCAAGCCCCAGAGGCCAAGACAATACCAGTCTATGGGGTGCAGTATCCAACGAAACAGATACTACACTTTGATCTCGATCAAAGGCCGGAAGCGCGTGGTATGCCAAAATGTTCACCCACTGGTACTGACCAGGCTCAACGTAGCTTAACTTCGGTGATCAAACAAGAACCGGTGTGTCAACGTGATTATGCCGTACAAAACCGAGGACAGAACAGATATTACACTCTGATCTCAGTACGAAGGCCAGTAATGAAAAAAATCCACAATGTAAGTGAATCATACAACATATTTTCGATCAAATCGATTTGAATGAGCAACAACAAAAAGGACACATTTTGTATTGACACCCTTTTTTAAAAACTTTTGACTTCCGGTTTTATTTTTTTCTAAACTTTTGACTTCCGGTTTTATCGCTGATAAGAAATTAACGATTTTTATAGCACAAAATCCAATATTTAAAAAAATAAAACTTTTTGCAACTAAAACAAAACGTAAATAAAACTGTTTTCCTTTAAAATTAAATCTGTGCATGGTTATACAATAAAGTAATTAGTTATATTAGTAAAACTTTTGTAAATAAAACTTTTCTTTAATATAAAATCTGAAAAATTACAAAAGTGCGTACATACCTTACCGTTTTGTTTACATTTCAACCGGAAGTGTTAAAGCAAAATGTGCCCTTTTTGTTTCTTGTCAATTTGATCCCATATGTTTTATTTGTACGGAAACTTTATTATTTTATTTTATTTTATTAGCGGAAACTTTAGCTGACAATTAGAGGGGCTCGAAAATATCAACTGAATGACAAGCAGGACCCCAAACACATGCTCGCACAATCTCTCTTAGGTAAAATAAACAGGTCAAATATATATATATATATATATATATATATATATATATGTGTGTGTGTGTGTGTGTAAACATTATTAAAATCACGCATAAAACCAGTAGCAACATTTATTTGCTTAATGTAATGCGATTTTATTCTGTGATGCCACTCTGGCGTCGCTGAAATTAAATTTGTCAACGTCTTTCTAGGAACAATGCAAAAAAGTTCTCTGCACGTTTCATCGCTGTCTTAAAAGAGATATTTTCTTTCGCCATCTTTTTTGATCATTTGCTTTTGACACCTGAGGGTAATTCGACGTAGAATCGAAAACGTTCGTGAAGCCTATGGGACATTTATTGATTTTTTCTATTTTAATATAAAAAATACCATCCGGAGAATTAAAAAAAATAAAAATGGTATAATTAAACGGACGAATTCTGTTGATTTTAACAATATTTGCATATATATATATATATATATATATATATATATATAAGCAAACATTGTTAAACAACAGAATTCATCTGTTTGATTACACGTTTTTGTTTTTCGATTTTTCTAATTATATTTTCGGTTTCAAAATCAAAAAGATTAGTGAATGTTTCAACATCTATTGAGAGTACCTTTGTTCCACATCTATTGAGAGTACCTTTGTTCCACATCTATTGAGAGTACCTTTGTTCCACATCTATTGAGAGTACCTTTGTTCCACATCTATTGAGAGTACCTTTGTTCCACATCTATTTAGAGTACCTTTGTTCCACATCTATTGAGAGTACCTTTGTTCCACATCTATTGAGAGTACCTTTGTTCCACATCTATTGAGAGTACCTTTGTTCCACATCTATTGAGAGTACCTTTGTTCCACATCTATTTAGAGTACCTTTGTTCCACATCTATTGAGAGTACCTTTGTTCCACATCTATTGAGAGTACCTTTGTTCCACATCTATTGAGAGTACCTTTGTTCCACATCTATTGAGAGTACCTTTGATTTTTCGTCGAATCATATTCAGGTGAAAAAAAAAACAATGAACAAAGAGCTTGAGAAAAGGAAGAGAATTAAAAAAAAAACAGCCGAAAATGCCGTGCGTGAGGTCGTTAAACGTCAAACAACAGTAAAACGTTGTAATTTCAGAAATGCGCTTTACAATTTAAATTCTGGGACGACAGTATCAGGATTTTAGGATATGGATATGTGCTTTTCACTACATCCATAACACCATATTACTTTTTTTGTTTTGCTGCTTCCGTTTCGCCCTAAAATTGTTGGGAGAAGTTGAAATTTGAAAGATTCTTCAAATTTAATTAAAATCGGATATATGTACATGGGGGTTAAAATGTGCTCTGATGTCTTAGCTCCCTTACGAAGCACATACATATTCGACTCATAGAATGGAACGTAGAGTTTCGGGACCACTTCCATTGTCTTCCCCGGAAGAATTTACACATAAATACACTTTTAGTTATCATGTAGATTTTCTAACCTTTCTTTTTATAGGGAACACTCACACACTGACATTGAAATTCATATATACAAGGTGATTGGAACGTAACTCCATATTATTAAGTGCTCGTAATTTATTACTGAAATATAATTATTACAAGAAATGAAAATGATAAGAAAGTGTATAACATTGGGTCTTATTAAAATTAGATATGAGTGTCAGCAATCGCCACCAGATACTAAAGCTGCCTGGAAACCGCATCAACTGATTTCACAAGGAACATTTTTTCTTTTTCTTATCAAGGCTAAAAACCCACTCGAAGATTAGGGTCAACTAGATGGATATGTTGACAGATGAATGGTGATGAATACTATGAGAGTATTGAAAAAGTAGCTGACCCAGAAAACAGTATTTTCTCCCCGTTGTCAAAATCATCTCTCGTGGAATGTGAGGACTAAAGGAAAAAAAAATAACGCATAATTCATAACTCTTGCTTCCTCATTCATTTCTTGTAAGAATTAAATTTCAGTAATAACTTACACATATACAAGAATAGGGCGTTACTTACCAATCACCTTGTATATAGATTTTTGTTATAAAGCTCTATTTAAAAACATATTGAGCCATTCAACGTTGATATTTGTTTAAAGTTTGATATTGATCACAATCTAGCATTAATATAAAAAATAAAATCAATATTTAGCGAAAAAAAAAAAAAAATTGCCAAACAAATTTCAAAATGTTCCGAAAAATCGAAACCTTTCAAGTTGAAGTACCGAAAATAACAAAATTTAAAAAAAATAAATAAACGAAAGAGCCAACAATGTCCTCTGCGATTCTTCTCACACAAAAGTCGTTTTAAGAACATGCGAGCTGAGAAAGTAGAAATCCAGACACACACACAAGAAGAAAGGAATATTTTTTGATTTTCATTTTGTCTTTCATTTTATTTTTATTTTCTTTTACTCATTTCCTTCCCGGTATCCTGCGTTCACCATCCCAGACAGAACAGACGGCGGATCCGCGGTTACTAGCATCGCCCGAACAAGTGGAGTTCAACGAAAAGTTTCTTCCTCAAAACACAACGCATCGCCCTCTTTTTCGCCCGTTATCTATTCGATTCGTTCATAACAAGTAAACATATTTATTAAAGCGTTCGAATGCAAAACGCGATAAACGCCATTTTTAAAATCACGAAACTGTCCCTACAAAAAGTGTTGCATTTCAGCACTCAACGACACCCCAAAACTATGTGTTACATAATATGATACCGAAATAATTTCTTTTTGATTTCAGTTAAAATCAGCGTTAATTCACAGTCTAGATTTTATATATTCGTGATTTTATTGTTTAAGGTCTCAATTTAAACGAATTGGATTTATCGCGTTTTGCGTTCGAAATCTTCTTGTCGGATTTTCAAAGTCGGACCCAAATAGCAATCGATCTGACATATCGATACTTAATTCAGACTAGCCTATTTTTTTCGTTTTTTCTTCCACTATATTATTGATACGAATATAATTTAGTTTGAATCATTTTTCTTGTTGCTAATGATTCGACCGCCTAGGAATAACACATCACTCAATAAGATCCAGACCTAACATATAAAACAACAACTTTTAGGTAAAATTGGACGTCATTCATCAACATAGTCTCTTTCTAGAGTGATACACTAATTCCAACGCTACTCTAAAAATTCGATGCCTTTTTGTGGGACGATTTTTCTTTGGCCTTAAAATATGCCTCAGTTTCCGACATCACTTCTTCATTGAAGACATCTCTGTTTCTGGAGCCTTTTTCTGGCGTCTGCAAACAGCCAATAGTCTCTGGGCCAGGTCTAGAAAATAAGGTGGGTACCGAGGGAATTCAAAGTGAAATTCATGTAGTTTTACCATCATTGCGATCGACTTATAACCCGGTGTATTGGCTTGATGAAAGGGAACTTTTTTTTTATTCTTCAGTGTTTTTTTGGTTTTCGTGATTTCTTCTTTTAAAAGCACCAATAATGCTAAATAATATTGGTAATTTGATGGTTCTTCCTTTCTCAAAGTAATCGATGGACAAAATACCGTGTGCATCACAAAATACGGTGGCCAAAACCTTACCTGCTGATGTTACGTCTTTCATCGCTTTGGACATTTTTCACCTGCTGCTATCCACTCAACTGACTGCCGATTTAGCTCCGGTGTGAAGTGGTGATCAATGTTTCATCTATTGTCCCATTATGACGAAAATACTCCTTTTTGTTTCGTTTACACACTTGCAAACAACGCTCGGATCGTCAACGCGTTGTTGGTTTTAATCGACTATGAGCAAACGCGGCACCCACTTAGAACACACCTTTCTAATTGAAAAATGATCATGAAAAATTGGTAATACACTGTCTTATGATATCTCAAAATCATCTGCTCGCTTACGTAATCATTATTTACGATTGGTTAAAACGAGTTTGTGGTCTTTTTTTTTAGTTTTTCCGGGACAACTATCGCATTTGGTCGACTTGAGCGTTCAGCATCACTTGCGTCTGTACGACCGCGTTTAAAACCATGAGACTAGCACTTTACAGCTGTTTCCGACGTAGCAGTACTCGAATACCACTTATCACACCATTGCCTTGCTTGAACAGTATTTTTCTCATCAGGAAGCAATGGTTTATCAACATACGAAACTCAGATTTTTCCGTTGTCTTGAAAATTCGAAACAGTAGTTTCAATTAAATAACTGTAATTTGCAAACTAATAATCAGATTGGCCTCAGATTTCTACACGTGCGATTTGAAGGTTAGTACTTCATAGGAATAAGATAGATTTTGTTTTATTAACGGCGCCAGGACCGGTACTTATTGTGTGATGTGTTATTAATAAAATGGTGACAGTTTACGTGTCTCACCTAAACAGCTTAAGTCCTTCATAAAATAAACACATTCGACATTTCGCTATTTTACATGTGTTTACAATATAATTATTGAGCCTTTTATTTCTTAACACTTATTTCGTTTCCGAGAAAAAAGCCAACATTAACTCTACATAAAATAATTTGATCACTTTAAAATCTTGTGAACTTGTGTGTGTTCAATTCAATTCAATAAATTAGGCAAAAAAATTAAACAAGCATGATTCAGTTGTCATTTAGGGAAAGGGTGGTAGAAATTGACACGCAAGATGATACTCTGGCCCAGCAATTTTGTCTTGAATTGCGGCGTCGTTCGCGAATTTATTCTATCCTTGAGGTCTATTTCAAGGTCAGCGGATCCTGATCGAGAAAGCAGCCCTCCTCCGATTTAATTAAAATGGGCGGTGAAACAGTTTAAAACATTTGTTTATGGAAGTTTATCCAGACAAGGCATGAAGCCACTTGATGTAAAGAGCTAAAAAATGTACTACTCGAAGGTGACAAACAAGCCATCGATAAGTGTTAGATGGATAGATTCCAACCCAGAAAACAGCATATCTTCCCCCTTTTGTCAGAAACATCGCTCATGGAATGTGAGAACTAAACAATAAAATAATGGAAGCGAGAGTTACGAGTCTGCCGGAAATAAACCCAAAGTCTGCTTTCTATTCTAATAGTTTCTGGTAATGTCCGCGCAGACACTTTTCTGGTGCAGTAGTGAATAGTAGGTCCCGAGGGAGATCATAATGGCCATTGACCAAAATGAGATCAAGCAATGAGGTTAAGCTTCTTAAGTCGCCTTTCGTAGGGCAGATTCTGTAGTCCATGCACCATTAGAGAATTGTGTGTGTGTGTGTGTGTGTGTGTGCGTTCACTGCACAGGCCGTGGTCGTCCGGCCCTTATTTTTGTCTGAATTCGGTGGTTGACTTCGACACTGGCCGCCGTGTCGATTATGTGGTTTCGGTCGGCTCTGTAACAAAATCTCATGACATAAAAACTGACTGACGGAAGGGGGGGGGGCAATATTTATAATGGCCATAAAATCTGTGGGAGCCAAAATAGCTTGCTCTCTCAAATAGTACCCTTACTTTTAAGAGGCGATTACTTTTTTTCAAAATGCTTATTCAGATTCCAAGTGGCCGCTTCTCTTAGCAAATATTTTTCTCACCAAAGGTTTGACATTTTCTCACATGACATGCACCAATGCACCGTTGCATGCATATTGTAAACATGTATATTGTAAACATGCCTATTGTAAACAGGCATATTGTAAACATGCATATTGTAACAATGTATATTGTAAACATGTATATTTGAACATGCATATTGTGAACATGCATATTGTACACATGCATATTGTAAACATGCATATTCTAAACATGTACCTTTTAAACATGCATATTGTAATCATGCACCTTTTAAACATGCATATTGTACACATGCATATTGTAAACATGCATATTGTAAACATGCACCTTTTAAACATGCATATTGTAAACATGCATATTGTAAACATGCATATTGTAAACATGCACCTTTTAAACATGCATATTGTAATCATGCATATTGTAAACGTGCACCTTTTAAACATGCATATTATAAACATGCACCTTTTAAACATGCATATTGTACACATGCATATTGTAAACATGCATATTGTAAACATGCACCTTTTAATCATGCATATTGTAATCATGCACCTTTTAAACATGCATATTGTAATCATGCATATTGTAAACGTGCACCTTTTAAACATGCATATTATAAACATGCACTTTTTAAACATGCATATTGTACACATGCATATTGTAAACATGCATATTGTAAACATGCACCTTTTAAACATGCATATTGTAAACATGCACCTTTTAATCATGCATATTGTAATCATGCACCTTTTAAACATGCATATTGTAATCATGCATATTGTAAACGTGCACCTTTTAAACATGCATATTATAAACATGCACTTTTTAAACATGCATATTGTACACATGCATATTGTAAACATGCATATTGTAAACATGCACCTTTTAAACATGCATATTGTAAACATGCACCTTTTAAACATGCACATTGTACACATGCATATTGTAAACATGCATATTGTAAACATGCACCTTTTAAACATGCATATTGTAAACATGAATATTGTAAACATGCACCTTTTAAACATGCATATTGTAAACATTCATATTGTAAACATGCATATTGTAAACATGCACCTTTTAAACATGCATATTGTAAACATGAATATTGTAAACATGCATATTGTAAACATTAATATTGTGAACATGCATGTTCACGTTATAAACAATTAAAAAATTATGTCATTTGCGTCTATATAGCAAATAGAACGATATATTTATTAAGTATTAATTTTAATTTTTAAAAACATTTCTGGCTACATATTTGCATAGGAATATTAACTAAAGCCTAATAAAAGCTAAAGTTTCGCCAGACCAACTATCATATTGAAAAGTAATGTTAATTGATAAAAAAATCACATTTCTAAACAAGGGACATCATGCAACCAGAATGCCACGGGCTACACAATGAATTACTCTAAAAATAGAAATCTAATTTGAAATTAACATTAAAATAACATTATAAATAGCATAGTAATATTACTAATTAATAAAATTTTAATATAAATTTAATTTCGTATGGATAGTTGCAATAAGTATAATATACCATATACCTATACACTATTAACCTTAGCTACTGTTATGTAATTTAATTCTTTTCATTTAATGTATTTTTCAAACTTTGGGGCTATAAATACCAGAATTAGTTATTTGAATTTAAATGGTTTGAAATATTAAAGTATAATTTTGACTAAAGATATTGATTTATCTAATATTTATTCCAAATAGCTTATACTAATTAATCTCTGAAAATAAGATAATTAATTATATTATATGAATTAGGTAGTTTGCTGGTCATTAGACAAAGAATGGTAAATCAAGATTTACCTCCCCTTGTTTGCAAATTAACTGACAGACTCTGTTACGAATGGAATTACTTCTCTTCAGCATATTTCTTACCATAAATCTAGAATAACCGAGCAACATGTGAATCAAAAACACACAAGACTGGATTTTAGTTAAAAATTTTTTTTTAAAAACATTTTGGCTACATATGTGCATACATGTTTCAGTTGTGATTTTATTCCAAGTCTACCTTCTCCAAGCCGCAGTAAATATACATATATATGAGTATATTTACTGCGGTCTGTGGTTGCTGGGCTTGAAACAAAGTCGCTGCTGAAACATGTATGCAATTATATAACCAACATGTTTGTATGAATAAACATTATATATATATATATATATATATATATATATATATTGAGCACTTTTGAGAGATAATGAATTGATGATTCATAAATAAGCCACGTTGCATGGTTCTCGTATTTCTCCCGCATTTCAAAGCATGATCATCGCGTTGGCCGAATAGTTATGAGACCAGGGTTCATAATACTTGGGTCCGGGGTTCGAATTGTTCGATCGGCGATAGGGTTACGCAATTCCATACTGACGAGCGCAAAATAAAAACGTAACACATATATATGTCTATGGAAATAAAAATATATATTTATTAATAATTAGAAATATATATACACACACACACACACACACATATATATATATATATATATATATATATATATATATATATATATATATATATGTACATATATCATATATATGTACATATATCATATATATGTACATTGCTTCCTTATCTACTTTTTCCATCAGAGGTCCACCGAGACAATTGGTTTGCAAAGGCCAATTTTAGCGCATCTCCGATTCAGACGTCGTTTGCAGATTATTAACGATGCCACCTGTTGGTTAGTGCGGTCCTTTACCTCTTAATTGGTAATTCTATCGCTCTATATCGCTGTTATAAGATCTTAATTTAGATCTGAGGGTGAATTTGTTATTTTTCCAGATCTTGCAGACTTGGTTAAATGCTGCTGCTGTGTTTTCTATCCTGCACTGCAACTCGTGGTCCATATTGCCTTCCTTGTTTAAGGAGCTTCCCTAAGTAGGCGAAGTTGTCAATTATAGCTATTTCTTTTTGGTCGATAAACGAAGAGTGATTACCTATTTGTTGTTTAGTAATTAAATTGACATGAAAAAGAGAATTTGAGAAAGTGAGAAAGTACACAACTGATGATACGGACTAGCCGGTGAAAAAGATTGCGTTCCAACCGAAAAAGTATCCCCGGTGTACGAAGAGGTCTGAGGGGAGTACATATTTGGTAATAGAAGAAATGGAATTTCGTGGCGGACAATCTTTTTTCAAAGAAATTAAATATGAATACAGATTTTATTTTTAAAGAACACGGAACAGTATTTGCCATAACTTACTGAAAAGCAGATTTAAGTATTTAACTTGCATATTAAAGGTTATTTTATACAAAGAAACTGTCAATCAACTGACTACTTGTCATATACGATATCTATGAAAGTGGCGTAGTGTAGTGGTTATAGGTTCGAACTCTGGAATCGGTGTGCAGGGGGTCGAGTTCGGTCTGGGTTACTGTATCACTTTAACTAATAAACCCTGGGAAACAAATCAATTACGGATCACTATAACTCACCGTTTTATTTATTTATATACGACCGATAATTTGAGACATTTTTAAAACTATAGTTAATATATTGTTAAATATATAGTTTTTTTCTTTTTTTCTCTTCCCATTGGAGATTGGGAATTTTTGTCGACGACTTTGTCACCCAAATATTAAATTAAGAAAATAAGTGATGATTTGACAGTTATTTTAAAACGCGTGCAAGAGTTACGTTTAATTCTTTTAAAAATTAGTTCAACCGATGTTTTCCTCTTTTATTCCTTGTAAAGCTGATAATGCATCTTATAATTCATATTCATGAATACTTCTGTTGTAAGATGTTATTGTAGGAAATAAATAACGAATAAAAATTAATTACAGATCGCTGTAACTCACTGTTTTATTGATTAAATTTGTCCAGTGCTTTTTGACATTTTTAGAAGAATAGTTAAACTTTTCTATTTGTTCTTTTACCTGTTAGGGCTCGGAGATTTTCGGTGACTCCTTCCGCCTTTGTCAGCCAAATACAAAATGAAGAAAATAAGCGGAGATTTTCCCGTTATTTAGAAACGCGTGCAAGCTTAAATGTTAAATTTTAGACATTTTCTAGAACCAACATCATGTAATGAATTTTTATGAACACATGAATAAGGATTCTAGACATTTATTAGCATCATACGTTTATTTTAATCCTCGTCAAGAGCCATAAAAGTGAAGTAAATCTATTCTGCTCGGGAAATTATCATTACGCGACGGGTATTTTTCTAATGTATATATAATCATTTACAGACAGATTGTTTTGCTGCATCAGGGCTCTTCAGTGCGGC
Organism: Sepiola atlantica; assembly: GCA_963556195.1. Classification (NCBI taxonomy): domain Eukaryota; kingdom Metazoa; phylum Mollusca; class Cephalopoda; order Sepiida; family Sepiolidae; genus Sepiola; species Sepiola atlantica. The sequence goes on along the minus strand of OY744540.1, from coordinate 66,903,996 downwards.
TAGACTAACACCGGTCCCAAGCCAGGGATCGAATCTACAACCATCTAGTTGATATTCGATAGTTCTAACCACTAGACTAAGGGACGGGTGCCGTTGATAAATGATATCTCGATGTTTTTGCATAAACATTGACCGTCACTAGACAGTGCTCCATTCGTTTCGCGAGACCTCACACAGCAACACTCACTCAGGAAAAAGTTATGAGCTTCAATTGTGGAGCTTTGCCACATCCGCTTTATTCACCTGACATTGCTCCATCCGACTACCATATTTTTCTAGTCGTTGCAGCATCACTTAAACAATAAAATTTATGAAACTGACGACCAACTCACAAATGACCTAAATTTGTCTTTCTCTAAAAAATCAGAGAATTTTTTTTAAAGAAGGCCTCAAGAATCTAGTTGATCGTTGGACAGAAGTACTAGAAAATGAGGAAATTATTGTAAAGATTAAAAATGCCTTAATGTGAATGTTTCAGATGAAATAAATGTGTTGGACAAACACGACATTACTTTCTTTCCGACCTGATAGCAGGCGATATATAATACAATAATGCTAATAAATGGTTCTGCGGGTTTTTGAAGGCTCAACCAGACAGACTTGCAGATCAGTAAGTGCTTTACGCCTAAAGCATGCAAGGAAGAAAAACACGAGCGCCGTAACAAATGCAGATATTTCAACGAAGAATCGTTCTCACCGCATTACTCACCCCCCCCCAGTCTTCGTCGACATCCTCTTATTTACCGATTCCTTCTCACTCCATCGTGTTCTTCACTAATATTTTTATTTCATTTTTTTATTCCATTTCATTTTTGAATGTTTTGCTTCCCAACTTTTCGCCAATTAGTTTTTTTTTTCTTTTTTTTCGGGTTCAGCGGGTCACCTTGGAAAACATTATGACGTCATTCAGTTGCACCAGAATTCCTTTTTCGTACGAAACTCGCAGTGCGGGTTGTACGATGCTCTTAAGATATTCATATACATATTTAATCATCTACTTCATATTAAAAACTAGAGCATCCTGTATTCAATGAAAAAAAAGGTTTTGGAACAATATGTATACCGTAATATATCTAGTCGAACATTCACTTGAAACGTAATTAAATCCGACTAAAATATTTACCAATTCAACTCTCTTCATATAAAGTTAGGTATGTGTATATGTTTATATATTTGTATGTGCAGGATTGAATCCTAAACTAATAAACCGATCATTATTAATTTTGGAGCAAAGCTACCAAGCGTGAGGGGTCCAAATGTGGGATATATTTTATTTAATTTAGTGTCATGCAAAGTGGGTAAAAAGGGTTTGGAAGCCCTTCGTGAAAATTCAGATTCCTCCGATTTTTTAAAATGAAATTTTAACAATAGGTATTAGGCATCAATTAATATACGAAGAGTTCGAATGCAAAACGCGATAAATCCAATTGTTTAAAATTGGGACCTTAAACCATAAAGGGGCCAATATATTAAATCTAGACTTTGACTAAAAGTTTATTTTAATTGAAAGCAAAAAATAAATTATGCCGCGATCATATTATATGAAAAATAACTTTGGGCGGTCGATGAGTGTTGCGATGTAACACTTTTTGTGCTGATAGATTCGTTATTTTGAAAATGGCGTTTATCGCGTTTTGCAGTCGAACTCTTCATATATTCCCCAAGTGTCAGTTTCTTTGCAGTATTCTAAGGCTGTTTAGGTGGGACATAATATAGTCATAACCTCGCATTTGAACATTCAAATATTTCAGATTTGCATTGAATTTGATCCATAGTATTGATTTACTCCTCTCCAAGAGTTAGGCACAAGGCCAGTTTTTATCTTACTCCCACAAGTAAGATGTGACCCAAGGTCGGGTCGGGAAAGTAGGGTTTACAAATTGCCTGGGCAGCCCCATCGGCATTCCCCGGTAGGGGCGCCTCAGGCAGTAAGCAATCAACTTACTCCTCCCCAAAGAGGGGAGGCAAAGCCTGGGAAGGTGGACCTCCCAGAACTGCACAGGACAGGCCCATTGACTGGCGTAAACCAAGACAACACCAGTATGGGGTGCAGTATCCATCGGAACAGATACTACTACACTTTGATCTTAGCCAAAAGGCCAAGAATAGTAATTACACACCAATTAAGCAAGATTATCTTAATTTCCATTTTGTCTTAAAACTTCTTAAACTTAATTCTGTAAGTTTGATCAAAATTTGAATAAGGTGTCAAGGCGTACAGTTGAGTATCATAATATATTGATCTTAATATTCGCAAGGAAACGTAAATGTGGTATAGAATTGTTCTGTTCGGAGAATTAATTTCACCCGTTCTATATAATAGACGAATGAATAATGAAAATAATACAGTTTAATAAATAATTACATAAATATTGACTTTAAGTGTATTACTGATATTCATGAGGTTGTATAATATGCATGTTACACATACAGCCCGTGGGACGCATGCGGCCCTTTGCAAGCACACTTGCGGCTCGCATAAAATATATTGTACGTTCATCACTTATCGGCCAAAATGGCATTAAAAATATTTTTTAAAAACTAGATAAATGTGCGTCTTCAACTTAAAAACGATGTGCTTTTATTTATTCGGAACAAATTTTTACACTTATCCGGTAGGTGGAGCTTGTCAGCCTTGAAAGGCAGTCCATCTAGGAGAAGGTAAAACCCTGATTTCAAACCTCCACTGCCTTGTATCATACCCACCATTGGGAAAGGCTTCAGTAGTAAACCTAGAGGAAAAAATCCGAAGTGGAGCTTCTAATGCAGTTCGACATTGCCTACAACTTTGTTCTGGCAGCTCCTGTGACTGCCAAACTGTAACAGCCTTGCTGTTCATTTGGATCCATCAGTGACATGGAGAGGAGGGATGTGTCTGTCATTCATATAACCCAGGCTAGCATCCAACAAGACTCAACCAACTAAACCTAAAAGCTACAGTCTACAATCTGGAGAGGACACCTCAGACAGCCAGGACAACTAGGCTGGCTAAGGATGCATCACCCATAGTCGACCCTGACCGACAGAGGCCTGCTAGACAATAGCAACACACAAAACAGTCACTAATGTTTCACTGCTTCGTGACCCCATTTTTCACAGTTTTTATAAAAATCTAATTATTTAATTTTATTTCCAAACTTTTTTGTTATTTTAAATTTAATTTGATAACATTACGTGTTTCATCCATTTTATTTGTTTATGAATTAGACAACATCTATCGGGTAGGTGGAGCTTGTCAGCTTTGAAAGGCAGTCCATCTAGGAGAAGGTAAAACCCTGATTTCAAACCTCCGCTGCCTTGTATCATACCCACCATTGGGAAAGGCTTCAGTAGTAAACCTAGAGGAAAAATTCGGAGTGGAGCTCTTAATGCAGTTCGACATTGCCTACAACTTCGTTCTGGCAGCTCCTGCGACTGCCAAACTGTAACAGCCTTGCTGTTCATTTGGATCCATCAGCGACATGGAGAGGAGGGATGTGCTACATGGGCAACAGCCTCTCCTCCATGTCATACCGCTCAGGCTATCATCCATCAACACTCAACCAACTAAACCTACAGTCTACAACCGCGAGAGGACACCCCAGACAGCCGGGACAACTAGGCTCAGGATGCATCACCCATGGTCGACCTTGACCGACAAAGGCATGCTATCTTTACACATAAAACTGATTTTATCAATTTAAACAGCAGGACTCAAACGGAATTTCCATGAACAGGGTTTCTTTTCAAGAACTTCACATCTTGTAAACACGTTCCCACAAAATTGGTTCACTGACAATTTGATTAAGTATTGATTGTTACCAGCGATTTCAGTAGAAGCACGACCCGTTGGATTACAAATTATGCACATCGCTTCCTCGTCAAGCAGTGAACCTTGTTATGAACTGGCTGAGAAGATATCAATCAACACACAACGATGAAGAAACAACAATGACACTGAATATAGTATAAAATATATAATTTATTGAAATGGATATCAATAAAACAGGCAGAAAAAAACAGGGGAGAATAAACAAGATACTGGCGGGGAAATGGAGTAGTGATCTTGCTTGGGGTAAATAAGGGTTTGGGGAACAAAGCAAAGACGTTAGCACGGAAAAGGATGTTGTTGTTTGGAATGAAAAAAGTCTCTGTGAATGAAAACGGTACTTAACCCTTTGGAGAAGACGAGCGCTAGTCGAATAAGAGTTTAATATTTCTTCAATCAGGAAGGTTACATTTTTAAATATGTCATCGAGATGATCACCGACCCAGTTTGATGTTCGAAGAACAATATCTTCCTCACACACACACACACACACACACACACACACACACACACACACACACACACACACATATATATATATATATATATATATATATATATATATATATATATATATATATAGATATATATAGAGTCATCCAGCACTTCAGTACGGCTAGACTACCACTCATCCTAATCCAGGGATCGAACCTACAATTAGCTAACCACTAGACTACAAGACGAGCGTTGTTGGTAAATGATATCTACAATGTTTTTATATAAAAAATGACCGCAACATGACAGTGCTCCATTTGTTTGTATACAAAGAGTTTTGCATTACGCTAAATAGTAGCAGGCGATATCATTAACGACTATATATAGTCATACAAAGTAGATGTTTCACTCTTTAGTTCGGCTAGACTTGCACCAATCCCAAGCCAGGGATCGAACCTACAATAATCTAGTTGATTGTCGGACATCTAATACCCGTCTGAGAGCGGTTATAAGTAAAATGTGTAGCATTAGATTTTAATTTTGATTTGCATTTTTAGGAAGTAGAGTTCGGTTTCAAAGGCACGCAAGCTGAATGGTAAAATTTACAAAAAATAAAATGTGCCCCCCCCCCTCCAATAATGTGGAACTCATAATGATCGCTTTTCAAGAATGAAATGGGTTTCATGGCGAGATAGCGGATGCTTTTTTCTTGATTCAAATCGGATTTCTCTGATGCATTTCCAAAATGCAATCTTTGAAGTCTTTTTAAAAGCTGACGGCATCTCCGGGCTTAGGAGACGTTCAGTGCGTCTGCGTTGATGGTGCTCAGAATTGATGGAGGTGTATGTTTTGAGAGGAATTTCTTGCAACGAAGCGCACTTGGTGACGACGACATGAAAACTGAACACCTTTGGGCCAAGACTTGTATTCATGAGAAAAATTTTCATCATTTATCATGGACCGGTGTCGTCGACGGTGGCGTCGGGTCACGTGATAGTCAACATTCGTAATTTAGGGGTTTCTCACAAGTATTGGATTCCAATCAGAAAATTTGTACGGGTGCATTTTGGGAAGCGATTATGACTCAAATGGCGCTAGATTCTTGATCTGTCCTTCGCATCTAGGTGTGAAAAAGATTTGGGGGAACACGTTAACTTGACACATCTGTGGTAACACACATTGTTTCTAGTAATGCCATTAATACCTTGCTTGGTGAATTCAGGGATCGGATGGGATGAAGGAAATAGATATTTTTATGTTTATAGAAATGATAAAATTAAAAGAGAAGGATATTATATTTTGTGGGGAGGAGAAGTTTACTAACAAGAATAAATCTTATATTTTTAAAATCCGCCACACGTGACAGCGTAATTACGAAAACTAGAAACTGTGGCACTCTTCATAATATTGAGATAAAAAATGTTTGTTTGATGAAATGAGAGATCACTTATTCTTGAGCTTCCTCCTTTGATAAAATGCAATTTAAATAAATGGAAGAAGAAAATATTACCTCCCTTGAACCGAGAAGCAATTGTTTGAATGTTAATAAATGTTAATTTGATATAAACATGGTGACTGTTTTTTTTAAATATTCGTTTAATATTTCTCTCTCTCCCTCTCTCTCTCCCTCTCCCTCTCTCTGTCTGTCTGTCTCTCTCTCTCTCTCTCTCCCTCTCTCTCTCTTTCTGTTACTTTGACGAAACGTGTACTCTATTTTATTTAGTACTTGGAAAAAAAAACATTATAAAAATAATTTTTAAAAACGCATAGTAATGATAATAGAGTGTTCAGGGATAGGAGCAGTTCTAATTTCTTTATTAGAGAACACTGGGCTGGCCTTCTATATTCTTTTTGTATATAAAACAAAATAAAATAAAAATGACATTTTTAATACTTGTTTTAATTGGTTAACGTAAAATCCACAACATACGTTAGACGGAAAAGGTACCAGATAACAATATCCAAATATCAAAATATCAAATATCAAACGAGAGGTATAACGAACTTTTCCCTCTTTTTCTTCTTCTCTAAGTGGATGGGTATAAAACCAACTGTAATTAGACTAGTGACAATCTCCCACTACCTCACACATAAAAGAATTTGAAACACATGTAAGAATTAATATATTCCATTTAAAAAGGAAATTATACAGAATTAAAAATTATAGATTAGAGTCATGACGGAGGTGTTGTTTTCGGGTGAGTTTGTCACTACGTTAGTTTTTGTACAGCCTAGCGTCCAAATCGCTGGACCAATCATCACCCAAATTAATCAGGATATTGGACATGGTCTACCTTAGAATATTTCTTAATTTTTGGTATATCTAGTCATACTAAGGATCACTGAAAGAGTCAATATTTCTTTTATATAACTTTGCGTCTTTTCATTATGAAGACTCGCTCTTGGCCTTTTGGCTAAGATCAAAGTGTAGTATCTACACCCCATAGACTGGGATTGGCTTGGCCTTCGGGTCTTGATTTACGCCAGTCAATGGGTCTGTCCTTTGCAGTTCTAGGAGGTCACCCTTCCCAGGCTTTGCCTTCCCTCTTTGGGGAGGAGTAAGTTTATTGCTTACTGTCTGAGGCGCCCCTACAGGGGAATGCCGACGGGGCAGCCCAGGCAATTTTTAAACCCCACTTTCCCGACCTGACCTTGGGTTACATCTTACTTGTGGGATTAAGATAAAAACTTGTGCCTAACTCCTGGAGAGGAGTAAATCAATACTCAGCCCATATTGTAGCCAACGAAGTTCCGGTTTAATATGACCTTGACATTGATTTATGACAATGACCTTGAAAAGTTCGATAACGGTCGACAATTTTATGGAATTTAAACGTCTTTTTTATCCAAATTTGATGCATTGAACTTATGCTATTTGATAACAGTAACCATCATGAAGAATTTAATCCTGATCAGATTGATAGGTTTTGAGTTATGAACGTTTCTATAGCATTACTTCTGGAATAATTTATACTAAATAGAGAAATAAGGCCCAGATAAGATTTTGGACCATTCTTATGATTTAAGCTATACGTTTGGAGTCACACGGCTGGCTTATGTTCTTGTTTTCATTATTCTAGTGCGGTCTTGCATCTGGCTTAATATGTTGCTAATTAATATATGCGAGCATCTCCATAAATATTATCCACCGGCTCCGAGACACAATCAATATCCATGAACCAAATTGAGAGACAATGCAACTCCAGGATTTATTTTAAAGTTTTATGGAATTGGTACATAAATTTAAATATTTTAGTGCTATCCAATTGGTATTATCCCCGGGAAAACTCGGAAGTCGACTATTCTAAAAATATACACACGTTTTAGGAAACATTATTGTTATGATGCCGTACCTGTCCAGGCACGTAGCCAACGTAGCTAACTTAGGGGGGGGGGGAATACATTTTTAGGGGGGGCAAGGCATTTTTAGGGGGGGGGCAAGGCATTTTATGGGGGGGGCAAAACTAATATTGATATTCTAATATGGGTGACGTTTTGGTTCAATGAGTGTGTGTACTGATATATAAATATAAATAAGTAGATACAAAATTTCAATTTCTTTTATATAATCTAAATATATTGTTGTGTATTTCGGTAGGTACATGTAAATAACAACATCAGCATAGTAAAGCACATAAAGCATAGTAAACACAGTAATAATAACATAAAGTTCGTAAAATAAGGTAGCTACTTGCTAGCTCTACAGAATTCTATTATAATCTTCTATTTGTACGTGGGGTTTATACCCTATCAATGCTGTTTTTCTTTCAACTTCATCTCGGGTGAAATCTGGGATTTTTTTCTATGTTAATTTCAAAAATGTTGAATATAACATTCACAATTTTTTTAATTAATAGTTACAACTGACAACAAAAAGAAAAAAACGTATTTGAGATTCGTGATAAAATACAAAAATATTTTTTTAAACTAATTCCCACTTTCATTTGAAAATAATTTAGGTTGCTAGTATTCATTTCTATCTTTTGAATGAAGACAACACTTTCTTTTATAAATTAAAAAAATATCTTTAAAAGAAGCTGGCAGAACAACAACGTGAATTCATTTTGTGTTATTATTCCATCATTTGAATTATAATTATGAAATTGATAATTTATGATATTAAATAGTGTGAATTAACAATATTTAAAAGTATATATTTGGTAAGTTGACAAAAAAAGACAGATACACTGACAATCTCTTTCACCAAGCAGGAAACAGGTGAAAAGCATCGAGGCTTTGTTTCCCTCACCACTTGATCTGAAACTAGCGAAGTTATGTTTGAGTTTGAGAACACGTACATTTTAATTTTTTTTCTTTTTACAAGGTAACATAAATTTAAATCATATTTAGATGTTATTATGGTCAATAGATTTATTTTAACTGGTAGTTTAAAATCCGTAAATATTTAGTATGGTATCATTAGTACCAGGAATGGAAAATTAAGTTTTAAACAAAATAAAATCCAAAGAAGCGTTTTTGAAATCGGAAATTATGTTAAAAATTGGTGGGAGGTCCTCTCTTGGTTGGTGGCCCAGGGCCCCAGCCCCGTGGCCCCTTAATCCGGCCCTGCTGTAAAATATATTACACAAAAGTAAATACTGGTTCATAATGAAGAAGTATAGTTGACTAGGAAATATAAGAGTATTTATATTTATAATATTTTTTGGATCACAAATTTCAGGGGGTGCAAATGTAATTGCAGGGGGGGGGGGCCTTGCCCCCCTGGCACCCCCTGGCTACGTGGGGGACCTGTACGAAGAACAAATGGACTCGTCCATCCATAATAAAATGCGAGAAGCATTCCAACTAACGGACTTCTTCCACCCCAGTTCTATACTGGCAGTCCAGAATACCACTTCTTGTATATATATTCTTTTTCTTCAATAATATATCTTTGTTCCTGTAACCCCGTGTTTTCGTGTCTTTATTTCGGCCCCTAACAGGGTCACAACAATTATACATATTGCAAGGGCAATCTGAATACATAAGGGTCATTCGTATAAGATTTTAAGTTCGTAGATCTAATAACCTAAATTTAGTTAGCAGACAGACAGACAATTTCGTATTATATATATAGACTAGACCCTCTGGGCCTAGACAGTTATGAAAATATATTTATGGCAATTAAGCTACACAGAGATTCCCGCGTTTCATCCCAGGGGGAAATCCTCAGGCTTAAATGAAGAGGATTAAACGTGGGAGCCTCTGTGTAGCTTGATTGCCATAAATATATTTTCATAACTTACTACCTAGCTCAACTTACGTATCGAGCACTGTTGAAGTAAATACTAAAAATTGATACATAAAAAATTATATCTTCTTATAAAATTTTATGTGGATACATAAAATAGTAATATATATATATATATATGTATATGCATATATATGTATATATATATATATATATATATATATATATACATATATAATCTTTATAATGTTTTATTATTATTATTATTATTATTATTATTATTATTATTATTATTATTATTATTATTATCATTTTATCTTTCTATTTTTATTTTATATTTTAACTTATTCCTTTTTCTAATATTTGTCTCTATGCCCCCCCCTGTCAATAGATGTTCCTCTACGACGAGCTTGTTATTTTTTCTTTGAATTTTTTAAAGACGTGGTGCTAAAGGCGCTGATGAAGAGACGTTTTGGAGTAGCTTTGTTAATTAAAAAAAAAAAAAAAGTATTTCCAGAATGTTTTGGAAACGACCGTACGCCATACTAGACTTGATGTTCTAATTCTTGGAACAATTATAATGTTCTAATTCATTAAATCCTCTTATATATATATATATATATATATATATATATATATATATATATATAAAATAGTTTTTAACACCAATAAGTAATTAAAGCAAAATATTTTTTTTGTTTAGGACTATTAAAAAGAATGACTAACGCTATTGATAATGTTTAACTATTCATTTATTTATTTATTTTTTATTATTGCTTATGTTTGAATTCATGTCGTAAACATGACGTAAATCAAATCTATGATTATTTTGTTATGGTAATGTTTTAAGATCTATTTATGTTATGAGTTTCCGACTACATAATTTGGTGGAGTCAAATAATTGAGTGATTGTAACTCTATATAAACAATATATCTTTAGAAGAGCCACTACTCTAGAAAAGCACTGTATTATAAATGAAAGGTAGATAAATAAATAAATAAATAAATGCTTTTTTAATTGTTACCTCAGAGTAAAGGAAATGTTGTTGCTATATCTCCAATTCAACGACTATCACTGTCACTACTATAGACAGACGTCACTACTCATTCAGCCGACTATTTCGACGTTTCAACAATATTGTAGCTGTTTCTGTCAAAAAGGCAACAGTCCATCGGTTATGATTGAAATAATTCCTCATCGTAACCTTACAACCGGCTTGTTATTTCGTAACGTTGCAAAGAAACATGAGACTTAAAAAAAGCTCTGACTGTCGAAAGACGTTGGCTTTCTTATATTAAAGCGATCCTGTATTTTATCCTACATGATTTCATCTGTAGTAATAGAGATACAATATCGACAATGTAGCCAGTCGATAGTGCAGTATATGAACTGATATTTGGTCCCGGTTATTTTGACGCCATTTTTTAAATATTGACAGTCGAAAGGTGCTGGGCCTATGCATTACACCAACCCTGAATCACCTAAAATCACGTTTTATCTGAGTATGGATAAATATTGTGGCCTTAAATTGTCGAAGAGAAATAAGACGACAAGGAGGTAGAGTTAACAAGAGTATGTATTTACAGAGTACAGAAGTAATGGGTTGTCAGAGAGTTCTTCTAGTTTGGCCATAGCGACTCTGTCTATTACCACCATTATCATTATTCATAGTGTTGGGAATAGTCTATGTAGTGACGCAATAGGGTAGATGACCATAAAAATAAAATAGCAACTTGTGTTCAATTTATCGTATTAAATTAATAGTTTCCAATATGTGATGTGTCTTGGTATTGCATACGCCCCAAAGGGGTTGATATGCCGTATATTGATAAAAAAAATACCATTTTTCTAGAAAAGTATCTACGAAGACGTACCAATCTCTGTCATACCTTTCCCCGACATCGAATATCTATTGGATTCCATGATTGAAATCCCGGAACTAACGAATGCACCGACAGCGGGAGACGCGGAACAACCGCAAACATCAACAACATCCGTTGTTTTGTCTCTTGCGCAGCGTCAAAATTATCGATTCCCGATCGATATATCATCCGGCTTTGGAACTTCCTTCGCAGATTCACACCTCACATCAGTTATGTTCCCGAGTGTCGGATTCATAATTTATCGATTTGCCGGAGATGGTGGTGACGACGACGACGACGGCGGCGGCGGAAGTGTGTCGCACTGGTGCATGATCTTTAGGGAAGGGATCGATCCCTCGCGGCAATCACACAATTTAAATATATCGATCGGTTCTCTCCCTGAAAGGGAAGTCATAAATTATATCCGACGGGGCCATGGCGGCGTTCTTCGGTTTTGCTTAGTTTACTTAATTTGCTTAACGGCATATCAACACTTTTGGGGGTTATTTAATGTTGACTGAATGGAATACAAGTTGCTCTTTTACTAATAGAAAAAATATCACGCTTTTAGAGGATGTCTAGTTTCCAACCATGATTCATAATAAAATAGACCCTGACTAACTGGTCGTGAAGACAACATTTCACACACACACACACACACACACACACACAAACACACACACAAACACACACACACACACACACACACACGAACTATACATATGTGCATATGGACATAAAAGGATCAGATAAATCCGACGGTATGAGTTAAAATGGAAAAGCGGAAAACCTAAAACTCAACATTTCGCCTAACTGTTGCGTGGGCTTTTTCAAGAGAGAAAAGCTAATAGAAACACTTTTAGCTTTTATTTTAAAAAAAAAAAACTAACGCAACATTAGACGAAACGTTAAGTTTTAGGTCTCCCGCTTTCTAATTTAACTACTATATATATATATATATACATATATATACTAAATATTTGTTTTGTTTATTATCTATGTACGTATATGTTTCGCATTTTATAATCGGGATTCATCAGCATAGAGATATGACTATTCACTACTGGCCATGCGATTCGAAACCACGGATTCCGAGTATTTTTACAACTAAAATCTCGACGTCTAGAACCACTCAACGCTGAATATCGAATAAACAGTGATAATTTTAACACTTTATCCGGCGGCTTGACGTCATAAGAGCGTTCGACTTAATGAAAGAAACGATGTATTTATAGCTAACGACGTCATGCTGTGTTAATACTACACTTACAGTGCCCATCTAGACGGGTTTTCTAGAATCTATAAATATATATATATATATATATATATATATATATATATATATATATATATATATATATATATATATATATATATATATATATATTGGAAGGACACCACCCACTCTCCTAACTCAATTCCCCATTTTTCTCCCACTTTAATCCCTCTCCCATTTAGAGATTGTTCTGCTTGTTTTCGGTTCTAAGTAAACCGGAAAACAGTAGGGCGGTCTGTTATTTAGAAAGAGCTGGAAGGGTCTTACTAACCGGTTTCTGCTTTTCTTTCTCCCACTCCCCATTAAACTCCAATGAATTTCTGTACATGTAACGATGTTTATGAAAAATAAAATATTTCAAACCAATTTAGAGATATCTTAAGTAGGACGGCCCCTAGAGTAAATGTGGTATTGTGGTGACTGAGATGATTATAGTTAAAAGTAGGATAAACATTGTTATCACTTTAGACCAAAGATGACCTACGACATCCTTTTCTCCACACTTTTGATGACCTTGTGCCTAATTTGTTTTGACTGTAAATTTTTTAAATTTTTCCTACAAATAAATAATTCAAAGTGTAGTATATGTTCTCAGCCTCCCAGCGACATCAGACGTTTGACAAATGCTATAATCCCGGAAATGTTCATTTAAATTACTTTGCTTGAAACGAAACGAAACGAAACGAAACGAAACTGAAATTCTAAAAGAGTTTTTTAAACGCTATCCTTTTTATTTTATAAAATCAGTTTAGTTAAATTTATTAATAATTATAATAACATTATTATCGACGAAACTATTGCGTATACATAAAAAAAATATGACAATAAAAATTACGAATGTATATTACAAAATAATTATCTATAATACTACAAAACATTTTGAAATACCCTATATATAGTAACCTGAAAACACCCGCAAAAAAGGTATTTTTATTTGCATATTTATTTTATAAACAGTTTCTAATAAATTAATAGTCTGTAAAATACATTTGTAATTTGTATTTATCGTATATTCTTGTATATACGCAATAGTTGTTGTCATTAGTTGTCATAGGAGGTCCACCTTCCCAGGCTTTACCTTCTCTCTTTAGGAAGGGGTTGGTTTATGGCAAATGTCTTAGGGCGCCCCCACTGGGAAATGCCGACGGAGATTCTCACGCATTTTTGCGAGGCCAGAGTGCTAACCTACTATCCCCACTTCTGGCGATGGACCACATCTTTCAGCGGTGCGAGAGAGGTTGAAACCGGTTGTATCATAGCATTAAATAAATATAGGCCGTTTTGGTGTAAATATGGCTAGGATAGAGGGGAAATAAATTTCACATTTATTCCTTTAGAAAATATATACTTTTGTTTCATTTTACTTCAGTCGAAGTTCTCAGAAATCTAGGACCCCTTCTTGTGGCTAACACTTGACCTCTATATGAGATACATATATATTCAAATATTCCATTGAATTTCTCTATTACCTCTCAAACGTTGAGTTAGCAAAGAAGTTAAGAATATTAATTTTTCTTCTTACTAATTGACCAGTTAACTATGTAATATTCTATATTTCTTATTGTCTTTTTGTCTTACCAGATTCCAGCACAATAATTCATCTAGTCTGGTGGATTATCCAGCTTAGTTCTGTTACTATAGGCAACATCACTTAGAGAAGGTGCACCATTCCTCGTATAAACATGTGTGGGGTAGCCATACCGAAGAGATCTTATTTGGGCTTCGAATACTATATTATTTGTGAAGATTTAGTCAGTGTTTACTTTAGATGGAAAGTATCCTCATGAATATGAAAATTATGATTTGGGATTGATTTTCTGTGGTCATTGGGATTCAACTATTAAGTGTATGTACTTTGAATCTTGTAATACAACTTCATCAACCTTGCAATTAGAGATATTTCGGAAATTATAAAGAGTAAATGTTTAAATATATATCTTTTATAAAAACTTATACACACACACATACATATATATATATTTCTTAGTTTTTAATTTATCATTCTTATGTTTCCTCTTAGAGGGTCAGACGATAAGGCCTTAAGGAAAGTTTTAGCAATTTTCTTTTTTTTTCCACTCGCCCGTTTCATTGATTTAAAAAAATGTTTCCTCTGAAATTTATCCTACGATTTTGTTGTACGCGAAATTTACTTATATATATATATATATATATATATATATATATATATATATATATATATATATATATATACAAATCATTTATTTAAAAACTATACCTTACATACTTCAAAGACGTGCCATACTTTCATTGAAATAGAATGCCCTTTAACTTCTGTTAAAAAGGTCATTAGAGCCTATTCAAATCATCAGCGACTAATGAAATGAGGACAAATAAAAGAATTGAGTTCAAAGATCACCGTAACGTATTTCGGTGAATTCAGTCAATCCTATATATATATATATATATATATATATATATATATATATATATATATATATATATATTTATTTATTTATCCAGGCAAGGTACACATCCGCAGGATAGGAATTCAAAGAATTTTAACAAGGCTTATAAAAAGTGCTCAAATAAAATAGAGCTTTTATATATATGATTATTTTTATTTATATAGACACGAAAAAAACTGCGACACTGGCATGTCGATGTTATTGATCAACAGCTGTTAGAAACCGAGACTTATCGGGCACAGTTAGAACTCAATCCTTACCTTAGATCGTATTTTGGAAAAATAATTTGAAAATAATTTACTTCTCTCCTCTGTTCTTTTCTCTATCCTTAATGAATTTATTTTATTTCATTTTATTTCACTTTATATTTGATTCTCAATGGTCAAAATCTAACCACGTGACTATATATATATATATATATATATATATATATATATATATATTATCTTTTTTGTTTCATTTTACTTCAGTCGAAGTTCTCAGAAATCAAGGGGCCCCTTCCTGAGGCTAACACTTTATCTCTATATGGGATACATAGATATTTATTAAAGTTATCCTTTACGCCTCAGACGTCGAGTTAATAAAGAAGTGAAGAACATTAATTTTCCTCTCCCCAATTGACCAGTAAACTATTTTATAGTATATCTTTCTTGTGGTCTCTTGGTCTTACCGGATTCCAGGACAAGAATCCATCTAGTCTGGTGGAGTATCGAACTGAGTGCTGTTACTTGAGGGAACATCACGAGAAGGTGGACCATTCCTCGTATGAACAAGTGTATAGCCGTGCCGAGGGGGATCTTATTTGTGCTGCGAATATAATGTTATTTTGATATGTGGTGATGGTTTACTTGTAAGGTGAAGTATCCTCATGTCAGGTTGTTCTGAGAAACCCCTGTACAGAGACCGAAGACACTCGAGGATAGTGTCTAGTAGGTAATTCAAACTCCTTATATCTGTGTATGTGTGTTTGTGTGTATAAAGAAACAGGGAGAGATAGGGATAGAGAAGGAAAGATATGTAGCAACGGTGTACCCTAAAAAACCCTTAAAAATCAATTAAAGAATGTGCCGCTCAACATTATTAGAATAATAGTGGAACCCAATAACCCTAACCCCAACCCTAACCCTACCCTAACCCTAACCCAATAACCCTAACCCTAACCTAACCCTAACCCTAACCTAACCCTAACCCTAACCCAATAACCCTAACCCTAACCCTAACCCTAACCCTTACCCTAACCCTAACCCTAACCCAATAACCTTTACCCTAACCCTAACCCTAACCCAATAACCCTAACCCTAACCCTAACCCTTACCCTAACCCTAACCTAACCTAACCCTAACCCTAACCCAATAACCCTAACCCTAACCCTACCCTAACCCTAACCCTAACCCTACCCTAACCCTAACCCAATAACCCTAACCCTAACCCTAACCCTAACCCTAACCATAACCCTACCCTAACCCCAACCCTAACCCTTACTCTTTCTTAAAATCTAAGAAAAAACTTTCTATTACCTCTTCCCGTTCTTCTTCAAATGTTTTTATTTTTCATTCTTTCTGACATTTTCTCTTAATAAAAAATATGAACAGCCGCCAAAATAAACCCGGGAGCTGGTGTTTCCATTTTCCGTATTGACACAAACCACAAATAACATCATCTGCTATCGTGTTTAGACATAAAGAGACACCGAAAATGGTTAGCATGTTGCAAAAAAACAATATGCAAGATGGAGGAAACCCAACAAAACCTGGATATAGAACAGTTAGCGGCTCAGGTACGCACGCACGCACGCACGCACGCACGCACGCACGCACGCACGCACACACGCACGCACGCACGCACGCACGCACGCACGCACGCACACACGCACGAACGCACGCCTCTGTAAAGTGATATAAGTCTTTTACAGGTAGGCATTTTTCACGTTTGTGGGAAGGCGACCCCATTCCTTTACCTACAACAATCAGTTGATTTCTCTTCTCTTAAATCACGTTGAAACCACGCTGGTTCTCGTGGGATTAAGGAAGTCAAGAACCACCGAACCTGGTGAGTATGTGGTGAAGCGGAGATGCGATTCAAACGGACGCCAGAAAACTACTGTCTTGAATAGACACTCTCTTTCTTTCTATGTTTCATTTAGATACCCCCCCCCTCTTCACTTCGGAAAACAAGTAAAACTTTTCACATGCGGTCGCTAACTCATCATTTTCGGCCAATGAAAATGATTTCAGGTCGTTTTGAAACATGGAGTTAGTGAGCCTATGCGAAATTAAAAACACCCCAATAAAACCAATGAGCTAGAAAAACAAAATCAGATCCAGTCCGGCGGACATCAGAAGAAGAAAACGTATCTACGTATGTTCAACCTCCCCTCACGCCTTTTGCCAGGAGAGTCGAAAGAAAAATTCAGACGCACTGAACCTGGTTATTCCTTAGGGGTGGTAGTGTTGATGTTAATACATGCACTAGCAATAAAGTGATAAAAAAATCCAACCAATGACCAAAGAGAACTGCCAAAATTATAGAAGAGTGTGAAAGGGGGAGATAACTTTTGGTCGACTTCATATAGCACGCATGTACGTAACTCACTCATATCTGCTTAAAAGAGAAGATCCCTCATTCTGTGTTGGGTGTCATGTTCGTAAAAAATGAGAGTTAAAAGTGTCCAAGGAATGTTCTAGGTGAAAGAAGAGCTGTTTTGTCAGTAAAGAGAAATTGAATACACGTGTTCATTTCGTCTGGCGTCGCATGCGTTTACGTGTATATATATGGGGGAGGCATGCAAATGCGTGTGTATATTCGTGTGCCTGTTTTTTTAGTTTTTTTTTAGTGTGAGTGTGTATGTACGAACTGCGCATATGTGATCAGTGAGCGGCGTGTTTGTGCTTTGCTGGTCGTATAAAAGCTCGCGTGTATCGCTTGTTGCATTTATCGCGGACCTTTGGTTAAGGACCGAGGTTAGATTTTAAAGACCTACCAACGTACGTTGTCGGTGGAAAAAGAAAAAAAAAGAAAGAAATCTG
>OY744540.1:66855971-66880971 GCA_963556195.1 Sepiola atlantica | reverse complement strand
TTTTGTTAAATTTCTATTCATAAAAAAAACTATTCGACTACTTAAAAATAAGATAAAGTAGTAAAGATATTTTCAATATAAACTATTTAAAAAATCTTTTAAAACAAATAAACTAGATTCCAACGATAAAAAATAGTAAATAAACTATTTAAAAATATATTCAAACAAAAAAAAACATTCCAATTATATAAAAAAATTGAGTTGATTATTTGTAATAATAATAAAAATCTAATTATAAAAACAGTTTTATTTGATTTTTGTAATAATAAAAAATACAATTATAAAAACAGTTTTATTTGATTTTTGTAATAATAAAAAAAATACAATTATAAAAACAGTTTTATTTGATTTTTGTAATAATAAAAAAATCCGATTATAAAAACAGTTTTATTTGATTTTTGTAATAATAAAAAATCCAATTATAAAAACTGTTTTATTTGATTTTTGTAATAATAAAAAATCTAATTGTAAAAACAGTTTTATTTGATTTTTTGTAATAATAAAAAATCCAATTATAAAAACAGTTTTATTTGATTTTTGTAATAAACAAAAATCCAATTATAAAAAAATACAGTTTTATTTTCTTATGTGTTGATAATTAAGAAAAATTGTGAAAATCAATTATTAATTATCCCTGCACCTAAAAAAACAATTCTACCTAAAATATAATCGGCATCAGTTTTTTTTTATAAACACCGCTCATCGATTTCTGATTTCAAAAGCGGAAGTCGTAATCAAGTTTCTTTGTTTATTTTCGAAAATCGAACTATTTTAGATCTATGCGGAAAGATAAAAATAGATCCCTACGCCGATCGGCAACTCGAAAGCAAGAAAAACTCTTTCTGAACAAATAACACATATTTATTAAAACAAAGATTTGTAACAATGATTTACGTATTAAACGAAGTATGTTACTCTTGGGAGAAAAGACAAGTTGAAGAATCTGACTGGTGCTAATTCTGGGTTGAAGAACTTTGAAGTTTTCTTTGTGCTTTTCTTGCTTATTTTGTTTCCTTGTCTTCGATCGATTTCAACTTCTCTTTCTCTCTCTCTCTTTCTCTCTCTCCACTCTCTCTCTCTCTCTCTCTTTCTCTCTCTCCACTCTCTTTTTCTCTAGTTCAAAAAGTAGTTCCGTATTGCAAATTTTTCACTTGCTTCGATAATCCATTTAAATTCTCTACCCACACGTTGCTAATCTTGATACAATTGAATATCCAGTATTCATATTTTTCATGGGTATACAACAACATTTACTCTGTGAGCGATATGCTTGGTTGTATTCTTATTTCACCAATATTTATTTAGTTGCCATTTTCTGTTACTCTTATCCCGGAACTTTGTTCCCCCCCCCCCGATATTCAAGCCACTACTGTCCGCTAACCAATCCCCCATATCTCGTTGGGTCTTAAAAGAAACTAAAACAAAAAAAATAAATAAACGAAAATTTCTATATAAACTTTGCCATTTAAATATGGTTCGCCCTCCCAAACTTGACCTCCGCCCCGAAAATAGTTTCATAATAAGTTAGATACAAATAATTTAATACAGAAAAAAATTGCTCTACATCAAATTTTGAGTTATATTAGGTATTAAGTTTTTAAAACGATCGCTGCGCGCGTCTGAGCGTCAATCATATGTATGTGCTTGATAAAATCCTCAACTATTGAACTTATCATTAGGAATTATGGAATAGGCAACAGGTAAGTAACGTGATCCGTCCTGTGCAGTTCTAGGAGGTGCACCCTTTGAGAAGGGGTTAGTTTATTGGTAATCGCATGAGGCGCCCCTATCGGGAAATGCCGACGGGGCTGCCCAGGCAATTTTTAAATGGCCAGAGGACTCAAATTCTCGAGCGCTGTTTTTTCCCCACTTTCCCGACCTTGTGTCACATCTTACCTTGTGGGAGGAAGATAAATAGAATTAGTTACTTTTTGTAAATTTACTATTTAGCGGGGGTGCCACCGAAACCGTACCATATCCCCCACAGAGAGAGAAAAAAAACATTAAAATTTAAAAGTAATTCTATATTTATTGCTAATACCCGTCCTGGGACGCGTATTCTACTAGTGATTAAAAACAATGAATAAATAAATAAATAAATAAGTAAATAAATAAAGAAATAAAGAAATAAAGAAAGATAATATAAGTGACGGAAACACGTTTACGATAGGCAGGAGGCATTTTCCTAAGTATTCAAGTGTCCACGTGATTTGGCGTTAGGCGGGAAAATCACAAGATTTAAGCAAAGCGTGCGGAAGGATCACGTGACCATTTGGAATAGCAGCAGCAGCGCGGGAAGAGGTGGATGACGACTGTAAAGGTCGAGCTTGATCCCTTTCCTCCCCATTATTGCGACTTCATATATCAATCACGCGTTCGCACATGAGACAACACTGCGATGTGGTTATGAAAAGGTTTCACTTGCCAGGATTGAAAAAAAAAAATGTTAAAAGGAATACGAAAAATAATGATATTAATGGCGGCTGCTTAAGATTCTTTCAAAGCTAAACAATGTTGTTCTTTTTATTGTCCGTTTTATTTTGTGATTCACTCGCAGTATTCACCCGGCGTTGCCCGGATGGAGATATTTTGCTGGTCAGAAATTCTTTCAAAGATAGTCATGCTTCAAATGTTAAAACAGCGTTTGCAATAGGAGGTTAAGTAATAAAAATAACCGTTAGCGCGATGGTGTTTTCTTAAAAAAAAACAATCCTACTTGTCGACGCTGCGTTTCTTAGAAACAGCTGTAAAACGGCAAATGGCTTTAACAAATCGAAACAAATACTTGTTATTTAATTATTTAAATCTGAAAAAATACAAATGACAATAATTATTTAAATTTTTAAACATTTTATATCTTGGTTGAATTTTATTTTGGTTTTATAAAACGAAGAAAATCTTCTTTTTTTTAAAATGAATTTCGTATGTTCTAATATATTTCCGTTATTTTATGGACCTAACTGATAATTTCTCCTAGTGACCCCAGATGGAATTGAAGGAACATTTCAAGGTAAGGGGGACTTTAGATTCTGTGAAAATTGGACCTTTATTGAAACGTTTTGTTTACGTATCGATTTCTATGACACACAAACACACATTTACTTTTATATATATATCAAAGATAGGTAGAAGATGGATAAAAAAAAATTATTTATTTATTTTTTAAAATTTGGAATTAAAAACCGATATTTTCTTCTTGTTTATTTCGTAAGTAAAGAAAGATGGGATATTTTTTCTACTATTGGTCATCACATTAAGACGAAGAGCTAATCGAGGATAAGAGTTCATAAAACGAAATGATTGTCAGTCGAAAGATGAGGAACGCTATGGGAGTACTAACCTTGATCAATGGTATGAACTGCGTTTCATTACTTATGGGAGAGTTTAGGACAAGAATCTCTTAATATGGGATTTGAAGACGACCATTTTGTAATCAGCAGTGAAGCAGTCCACCAGTAATATATTCCATAATGCCCTTGCAAAGAAGCTATATCGGTTATATAGAATACCGATTACCATTCTTGCTGCTTCTCGGCGTAAAACTCCTTAGCAACAACAGTAAATACAATTCTAACTTCATCGTGTTCGAAACAGCAACGAATTTTGTTATTACGCATCGACTTTTAATTGAAAAAAAAAGCCTAAATCTGCAGTTTCTTTCGACCAATCAGCAGTTTCTTTAGTTGAGAATATAATAGTTCAATCTCACTAAATATGTTGATTTTATCAACGTGGACGGGGAGGAATGCAAAATTCCAAGTCGACAGACAAGACAATTTTTTCAGTATTGGATAGAGCATAAGACGAATAATAAATATATGTTTATCCGAATATGCTCTAGTGCCGAACTTCTTGGTAATCAAATTCTGCAAATATTTATTATATGAAGAAGTTGTTTTGTTGACGGTGAAAATATCGCCATTAGACAAAAACTTTGAAAAGCGAAGTTTGTCAAAGAAAGAAAATTCCTTCCAAACCATAGTCCAAAGTAGAATATATTTACTTCGCAACGAATTATACGAATCGGAGTTAAAGAGGATTTCGTCTTGTAAAAATACAGGTTTTCTCCAACTTAAAGAAATTTTTCCCCTCATATCTCATTCGATTTTCTTAGTTTTTAATTTATTATTCTGACGTTTCCTCTTAGAGGGTCAGACGATAAGGCCTTAAGGAAAATTTTAGCAATTTTCTTTTTTTTTCCACCCGCCCGTTTCATTAATTTAAAAAAATGTTTCCTCTGAATATATATATATATATATATATATATATATATATATATATATATATATATATATATATATATATATATATATATATATATATTGCGTTAGCATGAAACATCGATGTCTGTAGGTAATAAATAATTAATATTTATTTATAAATATTATTATTAATATTTATGAAAAAATGATTTTATTACTTTTAATAAATATATTTAACGTTTCTAAATTCTATATAATACACTTCAAAACCATTTGCTTTAAGGATGTATGATCCATCTTATATATATATATATATATATATATATATATATATATATATATATATATATATAGTAAGTTATTAAACTATATTTATGCCAATTAAGCTACACAGAAGCTTCCGCGTTTCATCCCCGGAGTGAATCGTCAAGCTAAAATGACGAGTCCCTTCGGGGGATAAACACGGAAGCCTCTGTGTAGCTTAATTGCCATGAATATATTTTCATAACTTACTACTTAGCTCTACTCACTTATCGAGCACTGTTGAAGCAAATACTGAAAATTGATACATAAAAATTAAAAAAAAATTATATCTCCTTATAACATTTTATGTGGATACATGAAATAATATATATATATATATATATATATATATATATATATATATAAATATAAATGTTAAGTTCTGACTTTCCTTTATTCTTCTGAGGGTTATGTTTGTTTGCGTATACATCATATCGTTTTTTTTAGTCTTTTTAGTAATGGGGCACTACTTACAAGGCACTTAGTTCTGGGATTGAGTTATATATCAAATAAATTGTCTTTTAATTGTTTAAATTCACCGTAATTTATAATTAACTGAAAATGTCACCCATTTTTCTCTTAGCTATCGATGTATTTCTCTTGCCTCCGATGTTGATTCAATCACTCTCTAATATTTCTTAATATTTTTTAGAGCTGTTATAGAAAGAGTGACACTTTTTTTTCAGCGTGGCCATTTAATTTACAAACCTGTGTCTGTACGCACACACCACAAACGCGTATGTGAATTAGATGACAAAATAATGAGTCCCTTTACTTCTATAAAAGGATACTAAAGATTAATAATACTTTGATATAATAATAATGTTAATAATCCGAGGGAACTGAAACTGTAATAAATCTCATAAACTGCCCCCCCCCCTCAAAAAAAAAACACACACAATGTGACGGGACCTGCCTCAGCTGATACAACACAAAATAGTCGTGAAGGGTCAAGGAGGATAGAAAGTCCGAGAAGGGAGAGCACTAACCAGACCTCCACTGGAAAGGTACGGGGAGTACTGGAACCTTTGAGAGGCTTATTGCCATCCAAACTCCAGAGAAGAGCAATGGTCGTTGCCAGCGAGAAATCAATGGTAAACGGTTGTTGGGATAACGCAAAATCATTTGCAATGATGATTGAAAGAAGTAGAGATTACTGGAAATCTGGGGAGACATTTTGTCACTTAGACTTCAGAACAACACTGGTGATTGCCAGTGAGAAATCACTGATGATGACCTGTGTGAGAACTCCTAGTGAGTTGATAATAATAATAATAATAATAATAATAATAATAATAATAATAATAATAATAATAATAATAATAATAATAATAATAATAAAAATGTGGCTGTTGCGATAACGCAAAACGACTTGCAACGGTCTTCAAAAGAGACGGAGAGTGTTGGAAATTTGAGGAAACTTGTTATCACTCAGACTCCAGGGAACACCACTTAGCAGTCACTGATGATGACTCGTGTGTACATAATAACATGGATAATATAGAAGTAAATAGACTTACTATTTTTAGCTATGCAGGAAGAATGTCTTACAAAATGTGTCACAGTTTATGAATTCTCGAATCAAAGTGGTAGCGGTTGTGACTCAGCGGGTCACGGGCGCGTTTAATATGTTTATACACTTCCTCTGCAGGAGGTTATACACAGGGGCAGGTGAGGGTTTGAAAAGCTAGTGCACTAGCTGAGATGCACTTTGGCATATAAAAACTGACCGAGCAGCCCCGTAAGCATATCCCGATAAGTGCGCCATAAGAGAGGAGGTAAAGCCTGGGAGGGTGGACTTCCTAGGACTGAAAAGATCTTTAACTTTGTCCGACAACAGCAAATCCACTGTCGGCTTAATTGTTAAATACGTATTCTCGACTGATATAGTTGTGCGACTTTTTAAAATTCCAACGTTCTTATTTTCTCCGCAAAAACGTCATAGACTTTCGGCAAGACTCGTAAACGTCTCCTACTTCTGCCGACGCATTCCTCTTAACATTCTCATGTATCTTGCATTCATTTCTGTAGTTAAAGGAATGCTAACACAATTTATTAGTCCTGGAAGTATTTTTTTAATGCATCGCTTTTCAGAACGTGACAGGAAGTGTAGACTACCAAACCAACGACTGCAGAGGTCACCCCAAGGTGAAGACCGACCTTGCCATTCGATACGTCCTTGACACACAGCCAATTATGTTTGCTAATGACAAAATCCGCATCTATTCAAAAGGCTCTGCCATGTCCTTGAAAGATAGATAGATAGATAGATAGATAGATAGATAGATAGATAGATATAGATAGAGAGATAGATATATATATAGAGATAGATAGATAGAGAGATAGATAGAGAGAGAGAGAGGGAGAGAGAGAGAGAGAGAGAGAGAGAGAGAGGCGTTGGCGCCCTCAGACAAGGTGAACGGAAAACACCTTCGCCTCGAAAATCTTGACGAGTTTATCTCTTTCCAAGGAAGATAACTCGTGTATTACTGTTATTCGTACTACGAAAGCGGTTTCCTCACCTCTTTCCTTACACACGCTCGTTTCTTCGCTCTCTTCGCTCTCACGTGCGGGTGCGAGTCGGGTGAGGTAAAGAAGGGGTGGGACTGCAGTGAAAAAGAAACGGCGGTGAAGAGGTGGGGGGGGGGATTTCTAGTGACGTCAAGGAGATTACAGGAAAGGAGAAATTGCTTTGAAATAAGTAGTATTATTTTCCACCAAGTATAATTTAAGGACTGCATTCATTCACTTATTTTACACACGCAACATATCATACAGAAAAAAAATGCATCAACACACACACGCACGCACGCACGCACGCACGCACGCACGCACGCACGCACGCACACACACGTAACCCCACACATACACACACACACACACACACACACACACACACACACACACACATATATATATATATATATATATATATATATATATATATATTTATTTATTTATTTTGGTACAGAAAATTTAGTACAACATTCGTACCGTCGGTTTCAAGCACAGAAGGACTTAGCCACCCGGCTCTCTTCAACTTCTGACAACAGAAGCTGAAGAGAGCCGGATGGCTAAGTCCTTCTAAGCTGAAGATAACCGGATGGGTAAGTCCTTCTGTGCTTGAAACCGACAGTACGAATGTTGTACTAATTTTTCTGTACCAAAATAAATATTACGCTCTTAATTTTTAATTTTTAATTTTAATTCTCAATCGAGCACTCTGCTGGGATTTTTCCTGCTATACCACAAAGAAGTTATATATATACTAGAAGAATGCCTGTCCCAGGACGGGTAAAGTTAATTTCAGGAACAGAACAGTTTTGCACCACTTTTATGTCCCTTTGCAAAGATTAAAAGCAAGATATAATGATACTAAACCTTATGTATATAATCCTTATTCCAATTTTGATATAAATAATTTTGATTCTAGAAAATGTTTATAATTAAAGCTTTAAGAAGAAATTGAAATTAAGGGAATTTTGCTTAATTAGTGTCTAATGATTATGGATTGAATTTAATGCAAATCTGAGATATTTGAATTTTCAAATGGGAGGTAGTGTCCATATTATTCCGTTTAGGAATCCCTTAAAATACTCCAAAGAAACTTCAATTAGGAAAATACTTATTAATTGATCTCTAATAATTATTGTTAAAATTTCACAAAAATCGGCACGTGTACACATATTCTGAAAAAAAAAAAAATATTTAAAACACATCAAAGCAACTGAAATTGGCAAAATTAATTTCACAAAAATCGTACGTATCTGAATTTTCACGAAGGGTTTCCACCCCGTTTTACCCCGTTTGCATAAAACTTAATTAAACTAAATATAGCCCACATATGTTAATGATCGGTTAATTAGTTTAAGAATGAATTTCATACATACAAACATATAAACATATTCACATATATAAATAGAAACTAGCGGGACTTGTTTTCCGGCGTTGACTACGAAAATTAAGAAAATCAAGAATCGCTACCCTCCAGAATGAAATTGACCGGAAAGAATTGGAAAAAACTCTTTTCACCCAAAATACTAAGCCTTATCAACGATTTCAAAATATATTTGTAAAAAGTATTTGGGGTCGGAGATTTTTTTTAAAATTTACAATTTAACAATAAATAACATGGCTGATTTATGTACGAATTTATCGAAATGCATTATGGTGGAATATAATTTCGTAATGAAATATCTTTTTGGGGGGGGGGGGGCGGGGAATACACACTGACTTTTCGTTTGACGGCAGTCTGTGTGTGTGTGTGTTTATTTGGAGAGCTTTGTTTTAATTCACAATGGAGAACTAGGTCGCAACCCCAGAAGTAAATTGATCTGAAAAGACTAGAAAAACTATGTTCACTTAAAATGTGAAATTTTCATCGACGATACTAAACATATTCGTACATATGTGAAGTAATAAACGGAAATCAATCATTAAATTTGAAAACAATAAACACGAATAGTGAATTAATGGGATATCCTTTTGCAAAGCAATATTCAAATAAGTTAACCTTGCGACGTCGATACCATACACATGAAAGCTATTGTACTTCTATTTTGAATACGAATTTGGTGGTTTAATCTCATTGTCAGTGCGATAAATGTTCTAACTTCATAGATAAAGAATTGAATATATACACACAAAATTAAACACACACACGCGCGCACACACACACACACACACACACACACACACACACACATATATATATATATATATATATATATATATATAGTTATCCACAGACAGACTGTTTTGCTGTATCGCAGCTCCTCAGTGCGGCTGGACTAGCACCTATGATAAGACAGACGCTGGTGGTAAATGATATCTACAATGTTTTATATAAGCATTGACCGTGATAGTGCTCTATTTGTATATTTACAATATCATTTAAAAACAGTGATCAATCCAAGAAAGGGGGGGGGGGCTTATACACACACACACACACACACACACACACACACACACACACACACACACACACACATATATATATATATATATATATATATATATATATATATATATATATAAATAAATAGGGTAGTGCAGTATTAGTGCAGTTCCAACGAGAGAAAAGTATATATGTAAAGGTGTAAGACTACCAACATTTGTAAAAAGTTATTTTCAACATTTATTTGTTATTTTGTTATTTTACTATTTTATAATTTTATATAACGCGTTTCAAGCGGTGGGCTGCTATCATCAGATATATAATCCGTTTGAATAAATGTCTTTCGATTTCAAATCAAAAGACATTTCTTCAAATGGATTCACATATCTGATGATAGCGGACCACCGCTTGAAACGCGTTATATAAAATTATAAAATAGTAAAATAACAAAATAACAAATAAATGTTGACAATAACTTTTCACAAATGTTGGTAGCCTTATTCCTTTATATATATATATATATATATATATATATATATATATATATATATATATATATATATATATATATATATATAGTGTCTGTGTGCAGGTTCTTCGAATGATTTCGATGGGAATCCGAGTAAGAAAGCTCAATGCACATTTAAACAGAGCATGAATAAATTTTAAAGAGGGAAAAACTAGATACACATTCGGGTTGTACACATTTTAGCTTATTTCGACCTAGATCGGTCTTATCAGATGTATAACCAACCACATTTTGAACATGAATCATATATATATATATATATATATATATATATATATATATATATATATATATATATATATATTAATGTATTGAATGACATAATAAAATGAGAAATTAATCAGATTTCATTAAAGTTCAAAAACAGGGAGTGATTCGGCGTTTTTTTTTAAATTTGATAAAATCTGATTAATTTCTCATTTTATTATGTCATTCAATCCATTAATATTATTGCTCTGTACACTGTATTGAGCTTTGTTTTTATCTTGATAGTCTACTTGTTAAAGATATTATTTATATCTTTAAAGTATCATCTTACTCTCTTTCTCTCTCTCTCTTTCTCTCTCTCTATTTCTCCCACCCCCCTCTCTCTCTCTCTCTCTCTCTCTCTCTCTATATATATATATATATATATATATATATATATATATATATATATATGTAGACGATGTGAATAGTCTGATATTTTTGTTGCGACGTCACTAATAAGTGTACTGGAAGTTAAACGGTTCATATGGGCTGATAGTTCAAGGACACGAACCTTGGAGTAACTCCCAAGGCTATCTTATCAGCAATGCAAAATACCACCATTTGGTGAATGGCGTCTGGACAATGCCGCAGTTTCCGGTGAGACACCTTGATGCCATATAAGTAGGGGGGGGGGACTCCTACGGGGTTTCTTTCGTCAGTGGTTTACAAAGATAGTTTTTTTTTTACTCATTTTCTCTGCGTTCTGCTCTTTACTCCTCTGCTGACCTCTTCTATAATTTCTCTAATCCCAACATGATACGTCTTAAAACAAAACATAAGCGTAAACCGAGAACCTCAACTGCTAACGTAGGTCCTTACTATCATGTCTTCTTTTTCAACATTAGGGATTTGCGTTCCAACCTTCCAGAAGTTTAAATCCATTTACAGAAGACCAAACTTCACTTGTTGCTCGTGTGCCAAACTGGCATTGGCCCATCAGTTTCTAAAAATGACTTCATGGTTACAGGTTCCTCAAAAAATACTGATGAAGAAAGTTTTGTCACAACTTTTTCCTTGCATATGGAATTGTTGACAAACCCACATGCGTACTCGATACTGATGGAAATTTTGCAAGCCTTTTTTTTCCTGACAATTTCCACCCGAATATTGCACATCTACTGTCCTCTCTCCTCTGGGATCCTTCAGTCACTCAGTTGTCTCAAATAAGATAAAAACGAAGTTCAGCAAATCCTGTGATGTTCCTTTCCATGGCAGAATTCATCGATACTCAAGAGCTGATTGGAACAGCTTAAGATCTTTCATATCTGAAATCCCTCTTAAATCCATTTTCAAAACCAATCAATGTGTTTTGTATCGCATTCGATGTATCTTATTGGTGAATCACTGATATTGGGAGCTTTATACCCTTAAAATTATTCAAACAGAGATCAAACAGCCAGTCATGGCACATGGAATACATGGTCTGAAACCGAAGCCCCCTTTAAAACTACCTGACACCACTGTAAAAGTGTTATAGAAAGTGCTAAAGAGTCCTATGCTCAATCTGTTAAATCTTCAGTGGCTGACAGAGCGTTTGGAGAATAACAAACGGTCCTGAACAGATATAAGGTTTCTATTCCAATCATCATCAATAAACCAGAGGTTATTTTCTCGGCATCTGACAAAGCTAAATTCTTTGCAAACGACTTTGCAGTAAATTCCACCTTTTGCAGCACCTACCTCCAGAATTCCCCCTATAGTCTAAGCAACATCGACATGTCCGACGTGTTGCCAAAATTATCAAGAACCTTGATGCCAGCAAGGCAATTGGTCCCGACAACATTTTATTCATAGTACTTCAGAAACTGCAAATGGAAATAGCTCCTGTCCTTACAAACCTGTTAAATCGTTGCGTAAAAAAAATAAATGCTTTCCATCACCTTGGAAGATTTTGTTGGTCTGCCCGGTAATTAAAATACTGTAGATCAGTCTTCTGCGTCTCAGGACAGACCGATTAGTCTCATGTGCGGCATAAGTAATTTGCTTGAATCTTTAATAAATTAAGAAGTTATCATCCCACCTCAGCAAAAGCAATCTACGTAGTGACAATCAATAAGGATTTCGTTCTGCAAGATGAACAGCTGACGTTCCTACTGTGATATCGCACATAAACAGTGAATCTATTAACTGGGGGATTCGTTTCTAGGGCGATAACTCTTGATATATCAAAGGCTTTCGATAGGGTTCGGAACAAAGTTTTGCTTCACAAGCTTATTGGCTATGGAATATATTGAAATGATCTCTCAACCATCAAATCAGTTCTCTCCGATAGGTCTATAAAATAGTTGTTGACAGACAGAATCTGAAGCATATACTATCAACGCCGACGTGCCTCATGGTTCAATTCTAGGCTCAACCCTCTTCCTGATCTTCATAAAGGATATTCCCAATCATATTCTGCCATCATTCATTGAAATCTATGCCGACAACACAATCATCTATGGCAGCACTTCGATGAGCATTGATAATCAGAATATTTCTGCCCCCCCTCTCGCTTACCCAAATTGGGGCACGTGGTGTAAATAGTTGAAAGGGGCTCGTTACTTTTAACGCCTCTAAAACCAAGCTTCTCTCCTTTCACCACCAACGCTCGGATCTTCATTTCTCCCAAGTTAAAAGATGTGGTTCTCTCTCTGTGAGGAATCCCTATTCTTTAATAAGCTCCACGGAATGACTTTCACTCTACACCTAAAATGGTAGAGTTACATCAAATCTGTTGTTAAGGTCGCTGTAAAAAAGATTGGACCATTCTACCGCTCCAGAAAGTACCTCACCCCTGACGCAGTTCTCTACCTGTATAAGAGCCAGGTAGTCCTACAATGGAGTATTGATGCCATATCTTGGTATGTGCCGTTCGAAGAACCTTTTCGTCCTCTGAAAGAGTACAAAAGTGACTTCACAATCTTGTGGGGTGATCTCTTCTCTTTTCTACATCCTCTTCGCCTTTTGGCTAAGATCAAAGTGTAGTATCTGTTCCGATAGATACTACACCCCATAAACTGGTATTGTCTTGGCCTTCAGAGCTTGATTTACGCCGGTCTATGGGTCGGTCCTGTGCAGTTCTAGGAGGTCCACTCTCCCAGGCTTTGCCTTCCCTCTTTGGGGAGGAATAAGTTTATTGCTTACTGCTTGGGGCGCCACTACCGGGGAATGCCGACGGGGCTGCCCAGGCAACTTTTAATGGTCAGAGTGCTCACCTTTTCGGGCGCTGGCTTTTCAAGTCCCACTTTCCCGACCCGACCTTGGGTCACATCTTACTTGTGGGAGTAAGATAAAACTGGCCTAACCCCCTGGAGAGGAGGTAAATAAATACTCTATCGTTACATTGATGGTAAGTGCTCGACTGAGCTCCAATATCTGGTTCCCCACTGTAAAACATTCACAGCAAAAACTCGTCTAGTTACACTACAACAAAGAACCTCGCCCTCTTCCCCTCTGTATACCAAAAACTAAATGAATCTTGTTTTTTTCCAAACACAACTAAACAATCGGAAGCTCTAGTACATTGTCTCGAAGAAATGACAAATTGTATTGAGATTTTTGTTAACACAAGCAAAACAGAACACATTCTCCTGAACTAACATGGAAATATCTCTTCCCTTAATTGGATTATCTAAAACAATGTCGACGAGTTTACCTATTTCGGCAGTAAAGTTGCAAAGGAAAAATTGCACAGAGAGTGAACTAACTCTGTGAATCAGCAAGGCCAGGACTGAACAGGACACGATGAAAGCAATCTGGAAGTCAAATCCTCCTAGCAAGATGGAACGTTACTTCGTTGAACCCATTTTTGCATCAGTTCTTTGAATATGGAAGTAGCATCTGGAATTTTACCAAAAGATTGGAGAAGAAAATTGACGGTGTGGATACCAGAGTACTAAGAGTTGCTCTTTAAATATCCTGGAGGCAGCAGCACACGAGAGAGTAACTCTATGCACAACTTCCTTGGATTTCAAACCTGATCTAATAGAGAAGAAACAGATTTACTGGTCACTGTTGGAAGGCTAAGGATGAAATCGTCACCGATGTTCTTTTGTGGATGGCAAAGCAGGAATGTGTCACAGTGGGGAGTCCGCACGAAACCTACATCAAGCAACTAGCAGAAGACTCACAATGCACCTTCGAAGACCTACCTGGTGTGATGAGGGAGAGTGCGAGATGAGTGAATCCTAAGGACATTTATTCCCTTTATTAAATAAGATGTGCCCCATGTCCGATGTTTCATATCCGCGAGATGGTCATAAAAAGCAAATCCCGTATTTACGAACATAAAAAGGAATTCAAACACAACTATCCCACTAGCGAAATAGTGATACACAGGAACACTTTTACCGACAATTTTGACCTTACTAATTGCATCCTCCTCGAAAGTGAATCCTCTCTCTCTCACGCCGCAAGTGCATCGAAAGTGCTATAACCCTTCTCTCATCACCATCTAATGTAAACTTTCAGCTCGCCTATTACTGCTTAACCTAACATCAACAAATATACAGTTAAACTTGGTTATTGTTGTAGTGATAATTTAGAAAAAAAATATTGACAAACACAATTATAGAATTATAGAGGGAGTATTGGAAACGATAATCAATAAAAAAAAACTTATATTAATACAAATCGAACCAATGGAATGAACAAGAATTGTTCTAACGGTAAAATGGCTTAAGATTACTTGCCATCCTCTGTGTTATATCCTCCATTCATTTTGGAACTTTTTCACCCCAGGAAAGTCAAACAAAAGATAGATTGTATACATGTAACACAGGAAATGCTTTTAGAAAATTTCTACGCGCATAAAAGTTATTTTACTGATGAGAAATATAAAACCAATACATTACTATCTAAATATTTTTGGTCCCTACTTGAAAATAACAAAATGTTGATAGTAGAGTGAAAAATAATTAAGAAGGTTGGGACATATAAATCTCTAAATACACGTTATCTATGTCTTAATGAGAAGTTAGAAATGATAAGATTCATTGATGGAGGTAACCTTCTTAATAGGAAATCTGAAATTTAAATTAATTGTCGACATAACAAGGTCTACATGCAAGATACTTTCCAAACAACTTGGTAACTCTGGAATATGTTTCTTGAAGAATGGGTGTGACAATCTTCATTTCTCTGGCTTTCCTGAATCTCACTTGTAACTTGAAAGCTATGGGTATCTATTATGCAACAGAAATCAGATACTAAACTAGTGTATATACGTGCACATAAATACCCGTGTTTTTTGGAATAACCTTTGTGTTCACTTTGTGGATTCTATTCATAAGTGTTTGAAGTGAAAGTATACATGGGTCTTTGAATTTTATTTACCTCCTCTCCAGGAGGTTAGACACAAGCTCAGGTGTGGATTTTGATGAAAGTGTTTCTGTGGAATAAACTGGATTTGAAGCTGGCACATCCAAGTTTTCAGTCCGCGTTGTTTACCACTTAGCAACCGTCTGTTTGTGTGGGGGTATATCCATTTGTGTGCTGCTTATGTTGGTGTATATTTGTGTGTATATGGTTTTGTAAATACCAGTTGTATATATAGAGTCATATATTTCTTAGTGAATTTATATATCCAATAGTGGAAAACGCATTTTTTTTTGTGTTTAACATGTGAAATTATTTAAGCTCGTTACGTAATTTGTGTAGTTATATTTCGGTGTGAATATGAACGTGCCGATATCAGTGGATAAGAAATGTGAATCGAACATTCCACTGAGAGGGTTGCACACACTGTCCCAGTATAAGGATATACTATATCAAAAAATTGTAAAAATGTTGAGATTTAGATTTGTCCGTTTCTCAGGCGTTTTCGTTCTGTCTGTGATTACTGAATATCTTAGTAATGTAACTTTATTTTATTTGTGTTTGTGTACATACATGTATATGGACATCTACCATTGTTTTTGTGTGTATCTATACGCATATATATATATATATATATATATATATATATATATATATATATATATATATATATATATATATTGTGTGTGTATTTAGGCAGCATATTTTCATTTAGGCAAACATTATTAAATAACACAGAGTGGTTTTGTTTGATGCGACTTTTTTTTTATTTTTTCAATTTTCCGAATTGTCCATCTAATGTTTCGGTCAAATAGATGTAAATATGATCCATGGCTTTCTTGTTCGATTCTTTTTTCTTTTTTGCAAGTACTTTCGATTTGAATCGTCAAATCATCTTCAGGCGGTATTAGTTTTAGTGTCTTTACAAATTATGACTTTACTGTTGTGCTCATTTTTTAATTATAACGGCAAGTAGTTTATATTTGAAAACGCGTCTGTAAAGTTGAAATGTACATGAAAGCGTGATGGCGTTCTACACATACGTAAGATTTAAAGTTTGACTGTTTAAACCGTTAAGAAATTGATGACGTTAAATAAAGTGCATACAATTCAAACGCATAACTACCTAATGGCTAAGAATTTGGTAATATTATGCTAGACACTTTAAAATGTTGCGACTAGTTTCATAATTGACATTATTAATTGTGGGATGTTTAGTTTTTATGTAGAGGGCTTCGAGTATTTTTAATTTTTTGATATTGGTATCATGGTGTATTATTTTGGTATTGTTAACAAGGATGTTTCTATATTTGGAGGGGGTGCAATTATGTTTTTTTAGGTGTTGGCATTTAGAGCTAGTGTCGGAGAGATGTAGGGTGAGTCTTCGGGATAGTGTTGTGGAAGTGAAACCTATGTAAGAAATAGTTTTTTTTATTGTTGTCGGAGATATATATACATGCGTATGTATGTGTATATTTGTATAAGAGTATATATATATATATATATGTATATTTTATGAGGTTACATATATATATATATATATATATATTAGTTTTATGTATACAAACGTTTAGCTACACACCATGATATGTTTCAACTTGAGGTCTTGTAAACCACATATCCTCAGGCGAGAGAAAATATTTTTTTTATCTCAGCCTGAAGATACTGAATTTACAAGAGATCCGGTTGAAACATGCCATGAGTGTAGCTAAATTTTTGCATAAATAAAACTATTATATAAACAGCTCTATTTATTACTGAGCACTGTTATATAAACATAGTTATAGTTACTGTGGATTTTACCCGGTGGATACAAACCTTACCTAGGTTACTATATATATATATATATATATATATATATATATATATATATATATATGATTATTTTTATTCAGTGAGCATTACATGTGTTTATCTTGGTGTTTCTTTCTTTTACTGACGGAAACATCTGGCCGGATATAGTATGGAATCCATGAAATCGGTTGGAATTTATTTTTTTATATAAAAGAGAAAAAAATTAAAATTTCCGCAATTCACCGACTAAGCAGAATAAAGTATTGATGTTTCAAATCCAATGCTATAGCGGTCTTACTTCGAAAATCCGACTGACCTAATATATATATATATATATATATATATATATATATATATATATATATATATGAATATGTATTGTGGTGAAAGATTTGAACAAACTATTTGGAACTTAAATAGTAAACATCCGATATTATCACCATTATCATTGGGTGGGTGTATCTATCTATACGTATGTAATCGTGCGCTTACATGTATATATGCATATATACATGTGTGTGCTTATCTTATGTTGTTTTTAATACATCTATCTTGGATTTATGTATATACATACATATATATATATATATATATATATATATATATATATATATATATATATATAAAAAGATAGATGGACGAAGAGTGATAAACATGCACGAATGTCCAAATTTATATCAAACTTCGATTATTCAATGCAAGGTATTGCCAACTTATCTATCTGTATAATTCCTCTGATGATAGGATCTCGATCTTTGAAAAGCCTTGGCTTAAGGAAAGAATAATAAACATAATTTTATTACAGAATACACCTTGCATTGAACAATCGAAGTTTGATATAAATTTTGACATTCGTGCATGTTTATCACTCTTCGTCCATCTATCTTTATAATTGCTCTATCTCGTATATTGAGCTTTTACCATTTCACTATAGGTTCTTTCTACTGTGTGTGTGTGTATATATGTATGCGTGTATATGTATGTATATTTGTGTATGCATATATATATACACACACACACACACACATATATATATATATATATATATATATATATATATATATATATATATGTGTGTGTGTGTGTGTGTTTATGGATGCCTATGGCTTTTTATGTATCTATTACAAATAATATACTATATATGTTTTTAGTACTGAATAAGAAGTAATTTACGTATACGTATTTCTTTTTGCATGAATCTAAAGCTGTTATGTCCAACCTAAGCGCGACATGTCGATGAGCCTTTTGAACATAAGCGTGACTGGCAGACGGACAGAGTTTCTTGTAGATATGCTTGGACGCGTCCACAATAAGATGCGTCCATTCTATTTAAACTATATTTAAACCTTTCAGCACGACAGACCGACAGACGGACAGATACACTTCCGAGGGCTTCTTCTAGACACTCGCTTTTTTACTCTTTAACTATCTAACTTCTCGGCAATACTTTTTCTTTCTTTCAGTTCATTGCATAATCCTCAGATACACGCCTTCCATATTATTCAATGCTTTGCTAATCTTCCCACTGTCAGCAAAGGAAGCTATGCATCGCTATGGATCTGATCAGTCAAGCGCTTTGGAAGCCTACTACAAAGTCTTTTATTTATTACTGATTTAAACCCATATTTTATATTCTACGCATATAAACCGATTAACAAGTTTAGAACTACTAGTGTTCAGGATATATGGAGGAAAAGTATACGTTATTTCAACCGTCTACATGTATTTTATTGCCTTCTTCTCCAGGAGGTTTGACACAAGGTCAGGTGTGGGTTTTGATGAAAGTGTTTCTGTGGAACGAACTGGATTCGAACCCGGAACACCCAGGTCTTCAGTTAGCCACTTAGCCACCGTGCCATAATTCTTGGGCCATTTATATTTTTTATATATTTTTTATATTCTAAAATATATCAAAGTATTAGACTGGGCGAGTGTTTAAGAGAGAGGGAGAACATTGGATGTTATTTCGGCTATCTTTACTATAAAAGTCTGACTTAAATTAATAAATGTTTGAGTCGGATAAATGTTTGTCAGATATTATTAGACTGAGCTAATGTGCTGAATACTGCGATTGAGAAGAAGAACGAGTCTGCCATTACTCCGACTCAGTCGGGGAGGGGCTAACGTCAGAGCCGTAGAGCAGTGAGGTGACTTTTGCTCCCTGTCTTGCTCTCTCTTACCTCTTAGATCTTAAAGGCGACGAATGTATTTTCCGACGGTAAGTGTCTCGGCTGTTAGGTGGCACTAAATCCTTCCCGCGGTATTGAAAACAGCAGCTTTAGTTTTCGGAAATATAATAAGCAATGAGAACCGTAAGAAAATCTGTCATTGTCTTTGAAGGAATTTATTTTCAGATAGACAAGTTCTCTTTGACTTAGGGCAATCTGTAGTATCTGTTCTGATATTACATTTAATCTTTTCTGTACCCTGTCAGTGAAGGAGAAATCCTTCTAAACTGAGGCAATTTAAATGTTTGCTCCAATCCAGAATGCCCTCTTTTTGAGATGTGGATTCCCGCCATATTAATGCCAAACCTTGTGCCTAACTCTGCCCTCTTGGAGACGCAAACAAATAGCGGCAAGCGCGCGGTCCTAATCCAAGATGGCGGACTGAAAGAATCAAATTACTACTAGATAAAAGTTTTGGGAAAGAAAGTCTGTTCCTGGAAATTTCGTTTTATGTTAGGCACACGGAAGAAGAAGAAAGAAAAGTTCTTTACAGTTGTGGTAATAAGACGAGTGTTTGCTGTAAAGGTTTTAAAAGAAGAAACCAGAAATTGAAGCTCAGTCGAGCACTTTCCATGGAATTAACGATAGAGTAGAGAAAGACTAGCAAGTTTTGATTTTTTGATTGTTTATAACCTATGTTAAGGAGTTTAACGAAATACTATATTTCTAGATGATTACGTTTCTTTTATTTTCCAGGAAGTGGAATGTTGTTGGAATTGGCAACGGCAGTGAATGCTTTTATTATGTATCGCCTCTCGACTGGATGAAATCTCCAATCAGCAGTTTCTTTCAGCCAATCAAAGAAGCGAGTATATTCACTGCCCAAAACTCGCGTGTACTATAACAACCAAAACATACAGATAAAAGAGCTTGCACACGACATAATCCTGCATAGCCTCTTCGGGCCGAAGGGTCCCTCGACAAGCAGCACACATATTACGATTTAACAGACTTCTAAATACAACGCCTGGCAAAGCACACACGCACACCGCTCGCCAGACTCACATACACAGTCCATACATACACCCTGTCACTAAAAAAACAGGTACGCTAATATACAAACACACCTTTACGCTTATTATATTTACGCACACGGTCCCAACCGAAATTAACACCTCTACTTGATTTCTCCTGCGTTGTCAATAAAAAATAATTTCCTATGGATAAATGTTCCTATTAATTCGCCTTTCCACGGGGGCAAAGTAAAACACATGTGGGGAAAATCTAGCTCCCTAAAATGGAGCTCTCTGGATTAGAACTAAAAATTAAAATTGCCTCAGTCTAGAAGGACAGGACACCAAGTGCAGCATCAGAACATATACTACACTTTCTTCCTAGCCAAATGTATTCATTTCTCTTACTTTTTGTAATGTTAAAATGTGTATCTTCGTCTTGGTTAAATAAACACGGTTTTCTTTTTTTCTTATTCTTATTGTTTCTTCTGTATCTACTTCGCGAAAACGCCCCCACAACGAAGTAATAAAAATATACAATTGTGTTGTTTGGCTCCGTGTTCCACCCCCGCTGAATGTTAGTGAACATGCACATGTGTAAATAGAATCGGTTAGGATGATTTCCAAACGAAAATAACAGATTTGTGTCTGCGATTAAAAGAAGCGAAACAAAAGAGGTTGTTGCTGTCGTTGTGCAGGTAAATGCGTCCGCCACCCAATATTTAGTTGCATACAAAAAACAAACACTTTCATGTTGAAATTCCAACCCTAAACTATTCTCAATCATATATTGTCTCGGCGAGGCGTTTCATGAGATTGTTTACTTGACGCGCCTATATCAACCAACAAACAGTCATTTCCGGTTTATTGGAACTGGGATAATTATTGCATACCACAATCTCAAAGGATACAAACAGTATGGATGAGAATCACCAAATCTTTATATTAAAAAAAGTAAATTCATATAAACCAGAATGGTACGACCATTTTTTTTTGACCAGCTCGATTTTGTTGTTGGCCCGGACGAATGCATATCGTCTCGAAGCCGTTTAAGGTATTTATTACACACCATTACACATTACACACGAGTGTCAAGTCCCTTCGTTCCTTAAATGAGGTTGGATTGTGACGTCCACACGTGTGGTGTCTATTGACGAAGAACAGGAAAACAGATAGAAAAACGCCGTGTTCAAGTTTTTCAACGATGCGCCTATTTTCGCCACTGAATATTTTCGCTTCTCTGATTGGTTGAACGAAACTGCCGATTTGAGATTTTGTCCAATCAAGAGTCGATACTTAAATAAACTGTTCTGCTACGTTGAACACGAGAATCATAATAATCTTCATATTAAAAAAGTAAATTTATATGCCTGGGTAAGGAACGTTGCTTAGCGCCTTAGTGTGACTACCTAGAGGCCCATCCTTGAATTTAAGGGTGCGATAACAATATATTTTTTAAATAAATATTAATTATGTTAACCTACAGACACAGGTGTTTCATGCTATATGTAATCATCAGTGCAGGAAATGTGAACTATTACTGGTCGAGGGATTCGAACCCATCGACTCTGCATCGTATGGCCTTTTTTTACCGTTACGATTATGTTGTTGGCATTGGTTTTCCTGTTAGAATATGAGAGGGGGATGACACAGATAATAAACCCAGACGAAGGCATCTCGGATCTAATCGAGTATGGAAAAAAGAATAGTAATTTAAGGTCAAGATTAAAAAAAAAAATATTATTTTGAGAGAGATTGGAAAGAGGTGCATTCCTTTGTCCGTGACGTCAATAGGTTGAAAGAATAGACAAGAAAATTTGGGGATCTTTTACGACGCTCAGCAGAGTAAAAACGCTAAAAAAACAAATATACAACAAATAAAAGTAACTGTAAGCTGTAAAAGTTAGTTTCAAACTTGCATGTGCTATTTGTTTGTATTTTAAACCCGTTGTAAGTGCTATTTATTAGAAATTAAAGTTCGACAAACGGTCAGCGAAGAAATCAAAATGGCCGATTTACGTAATAATATCGAGGGACTGGCGGCCATTTTTCTTTGAGAAAGTAGATGTTTTAAAAAACAAGAAATTTTTTTTAACATCTAATAAAAAGCCATTTATACTACGTAAAAATACAAACAAATTACATAGGTAAGTAGAAAAATGTATATTCTAGACATAAGTCAACTTTACTTGATGCAAATTTATGTTTTTAAACTCTTTCTCGTTCTTTTTTTGGACCCCGTTCGCGCCTCTGCTGAGCGTCGTAACATATACCCGAAAATGTTGTTCAGAAAAACAATATAGTGTGAAATGTCTTTTTTATTTGACACGCTTATATCAACCAACACACAATCATTTCTGCTTTGTTGGAATTAAGGTACTTATTGCACACCACAATCTCTAAGTTTACAAACCATAAGCACAATTTCGACAATTGTGCTTATTCGATCCTTAAAGGAGCTAATCTGGATGTGATGTAAACGCGTGTTCAAGTTTTAATACGACGCAACTCTTTTCGGCACTGAATATTTTCGCTTCTCTAATTGGCGGAAAGAAACTTCTGATTTCAGATTTTGTCCAATCACGTAAATACACCGCGCTGCTACTTTGAACATGGGAATCACCAGAATCTTTATATTAAAACAATTAAATTCATATGAATAAGAATCGCACAATCTTTTTTTTTACCTTTTCGATTTTTGTTTGTTATTTGTTTCCCTGTAATACTATGAAGTGGCAACACATATTTAAAAATCAGACGAAGGTATCTTGGCTCAAAGCCGCTTATAGATAAAGAATAATAATTTACGGTCAAAATAAAAAAAATATTAATTTAAAAATAATATAAATATAAAATATATAAATATATATATATATATATATATATATACATATATATATAATATATATATAATTAAAATAATAATAATAAAAATATTTATTATTAAATAATTATATAATATATATATATATCATATATATAAAATACATAACATATAAATATATATATATATATATATATAATAGTATATATATAAAATATATATTATATCTATAACAAATATATAAAATATATGTATATATATAACATATTACATATACATATATGAAATATATAATAATATATATATATAATATAAATATAAAATAATTATTTTGGAGAGTAACTGGGAAGAGGAACATTCCTTTGCCCGTGATGTCAATAGGTCAAAACCATGGACACAAAAATGTCATTTCTGAAAGAAATGTAATTGGAAATCAGACCAAAAGGTAAACGACGAGAACTGACGTAGATTTACGTAAGCAATTAGTATAACACAAAGGGGATTATCGTTCTCCAGAATATGGGAGTCTAACAAAGAGACCGACATGTCGGATAGGAGAGAGTGTGCGCAAGGTTCGGCTACTGCTTTTATTTGTGAAAGAATTCAACGGTGAAAAAACCCATTGTTTTCGATTTAAAATATACGATGTCTTGTTATCTCTTTCAATGGGAATAACTCTTCCTCGACGGAAATCGAACGTGAAAATTAGATTACGTCGTTTACACCAGGAACTTCAGATTTATCAGACAGACGATTTCTTCTGACACGTGTTACAACCCTGGAACATTCTAGAATCAGATACTTACAGGAAGAACCACGTAATCATAGCCAACGTCCAGAAGTGAAAGCGGCGCTCTGGAAGCGACTGGATCTGAACTTGACACACCCAGATTTGTCCGTCTACGGCTTTATCAACTTCACCACTGCCCCCACCCCCGCCCCCGTTTGTAGATCAATTCAAATTGAGAAGAAAAAAACTAGAAAACGATCACGATCGGTCTACTAACATGAAAGATCTTTCCAGTATCATTAATGAAACTTATTCACTCATCACAATCTTCAGCTCGGCCTTTGGTCGAGATCAAAGTGTGGTATCTGTTCCGATGGATACTGCACCCTATAGACTGGTATTGTCTTGGCCTTCGGGGCTTGATTTACGCCGGTCTATGGGATTGTCCTGTGCAGTTCTAGGAGGTCCACCCTCCCAGGCTTTGCCTCCCCTCTTTGGGGAGGAGTAAGTTAATTGCTTACTGCTTGAGGCGCCCCTACCGGGGAATGCCGACGGGGCTGCCAAGGCAATTTTTGATGGTCAGAGTGCTCACCTCTCGGGCGCTGGCTTTTCAACCCCCACTTTCCGACCCGAGCTTGGGTCACATCTTACTTGTGGGAGTAGGATAAAAACTGGCCTTGTGCCTAACTCCTGGAGAGGAGTAAATTACTCATCACACTCTGCTATTAATAGCTAGAAGATACCCGTCCCTGGACGGGCAAGATTATTCCCCGAACAGAACAGTTTTGAACCAATTTCATGGTACCTTATAATAAAGATAAACCGCTATTAAACCTTACGTCTAGAATTCTTTTTCCAATTTTAATCAAAATCCGCCACACGATTTTTATTCTAGAAAATGTTTAAAATTTAAAGCTTAACTTAAGGGATTTTAAGAAGAAATTAAATTTAGTGAATCTTGCTTAATTGGTTTCTAATGACTAAAGATCAAAT
>OY744540.1:66730971-66845971 GCA_963556195.1 Sepiola atlantica | reverse complement strand
AAAATAGTTTAATCGGGCTTTGCAGGAATTTAATAGCTCCTGCTGTCTTTGTCACGCGGTCAATAAATGAGAACAGGATTACAGTAAATAAATAAGGGAAAAATAATAATATCGACTATGAAAGAATTTAAAATATTTGGCACAAATGAGTTCTCTGAAATAGTTAATTAGCGAGTACAAACTTGACTTACCATCAGTAAGAGGAGACAATACAACACTGAAAATAATCGAAACGAAATTGTTCCAGTCAAGAAAGTCCAATCGCACTGGAAAAAAAGTCTATTCAATCGAACCGTGTTTACAACTTAAGCGTGAGGAACCAACGAACATGTTATTTGAAATTTAAGCGAGAAACAACAAAAAAAAAAACAACAAAAAAAACAAAACAAGCAGAGCCTCTTCTCGAGACGTTTGGACGAGTCTAAAATTAAATCTGTACAAAAAGGGAGGTGGCTTGGTGAAGTGGATATTCGCAGGGTGTTTTTTTTTTTCACTGATAAGTCACCGCTTATCAAATCCAGGGGACCACTCGCGAATAAGGGTTAATTTGATTGTCAGTTGGACGATGATCGCCCCCACCCCCGCCACGAGAGGATCCGAAGCAATGGATGGAATGGTCAGAAGATTACTTAAGAAGAACTGATTATCCCAAAGGACGGCTCAACAAGTATTTTTCTACATTAGACTTGACGACGACCATGTTGCAGTCGGTTGGTAAGCAGCCTCGTGGTATTTTGCTCCACAGATGGGATGTTCTGGGAAATAAATTTTGTTCATGGAAGTTCTGTTTTTTTGGAGGGGGGGTATGAAGAGAGAGAAAGGAAAATTCTTTTGTTGTGGTTGTAGCTAAACGAGTTCTTGCTGTGAACGTTTTACAGGTGGAACGACAAGGAATTGGAGCTGAGTCGATCACCTATAATTAACATTACAATACAATAGAGAGAGAGAGAGAGAGAGAGAGAGAGAGAGAGAGGCTAGCAGGATCTCTTATGTGTGAAAGAGTCTGTAGGGTATAGAAGCGATCACCTCACACATTGCAAGATTGTTTTCTAGAAAGAGTGCTCGGTGAGGCATCTCCCTAGGAATTTCAGCAGGACTCTATCTTAGGACGTATCTGGCTCTTGTACAGGTAGAAGATGGCCGTATTCGTATCCTGTCAGAACCCTCACGTGTCCCCCCTGTGAGAACTGATTCCAAAGGGAAATCTGGAAAAGAGATGCAAACTACTGAATCAAGCAACTTAATAATAATAATTTGAAAAAAACTTTACGTACTGATTCATACGGAAATACTATTTCAAAAGCTTGACAGACTGATGAAAATACTGCTTGACAGACCAAAGATAATTCTTCAAAACGCTTCAGCCAATCCAACCCAGACTGTAGGCATATCTATCGACACATCAATTTTCATAAAATCTGACAGCTTAGTTGTTCAAATATCCGGCCGTCAGGGTAGGATAAAAATGTAGAATCTGTTCTGAGAGACAATAAAAAACAATTCACACTCCACATTAAGCTTGACATTGTGTCACACTAGGTCCTTGTAGGAAGGCAGCTAAACAAATAAAAAGATAAAGATTTATTGAAAAGTACTTTAAGCGTGACCTACTGTCATATATTCGAGAAAAGACGACTTTTACGCCTGATAATCAACCAACTGGCTGCTATTCTATGGTTGCGTTTAATTTTTAACCATATGACTACATATCAACCAAACCATTTCATTATCACATAACTACAGTATAAATCTCTATGCATGAGTGGATGAAGTGTGTGAGGTGCGCTGAAGAAAAATTCTTACCAGTAAAATACATAGCCCTGTTGTGCTCGCATACCCTTAATGACAATA
The DNA here is from genome assembly GCA_963556195.1 of Sepiola atlantica. NCBI lineage: Eukaryota > Metazoa > Mollusca > Cephalopoda > Sepiida > Sepiolidae > Sepiola > Sepiola atlantica. The sequence continues at coordinate 66,844,120 of OY744540.1, read as the reverse complement.
AAAGTGTAAAAATTTGGGAATTTCCTTGCTTTTGTACATTTAGTGTATATGAATTTTCATCTTAACCCTATTAAGGGCATATGATTTAAGTATACTGGCATTTTTCATTGGAATGTTACTACTTTTGTAAAGGCTATGCCTCAATACAATGGTCATTTTTAAGTTTTTTTTTAATTTTCTGGAAAACTAAGGTATATGGTAAACTGAAATTAAAATGCCATCAACTAGACCCTAGAACCTCTATCTGTGCCAAAAATCAGCTGAATCAATCAAATAGTTGATGAGATACAGGGTGGCACATACGTACGTACGTACACACGGATAACACAAAATCATGCCTGACCTTTCTGGATCTCTGGGTTGCCTTGACCAATGATGCTGAAATTCTACACACTTATAGAACCTATCAAAACAAAATTTGTACAAAGTTTTAACTAATTTGGTTTATTGGTTTTTGAGTTATGAGTGATCAAAGAAATGAGATATCCAGCATAGGCCATTCGTGAAGTCTATTAATGATGATATATATATATATATATATATATATATATATATATATATGAAGCTTTTTCGTCTTTTGAAGACGAAACAGTACAGATTCAAACAACTGGCATACTTGCCAACGGGTTCGAACTCATAACCTGGGTCTTGTAACCGAACGTCGTTAACCCCTTGGCTTGCAGGTCAGCTGCGCAATTGAAATGTGTAAAGTCGGTTTTACTACAAACTTGTACCGGTAATTACATCTAAAGTTTTTAACCAAGGGGAGGGAACTATAGCGTTACTGCCAAGGCGGTATACTTATTTGCCCCAATCAAAGTGCCCTTCCTTTATTAAGGGGGGTTACAATAATAATTACATAATTAAATATTATTTATTTATCTATAGACAGGCTTGTTTCACCTTTTGAACACGTAGTATTGATTTAAACAACTAGCCTACCTACCAACGGGTTCGAACTTAGAACCCTTGGTTTTATAAGTCTACGTCGTTTACTCCTTATCTAGCAGGTCAGCTGCGCATTGTCACAGGTTAATAGAACAAACTATTAAAAAGGGCTCGAAAAGAGCTAATAGTAATTATTTCATGTGAATACGATACATTACTGTATAAGCTGGGGACTGGCGAAGAGGATAGCAACTTCTCTCTCTCTCTCTCTCTTTGGCTAGTGAACTGATAGCATTCAATCGTCTTTTCGGGAGCTCTGTCTTTGTCACAGACAGAGAGAGAGAAAGAGAGAGAGGGGGGAGAGAGAAAGAAAGAGAAAGAGAGGGAGATAGAGAAAGAGAGACAAAGAGAGAGAGAGAGAGACAAAGAGAGAGAGAGAGAAGGGCGGGGCGATCATATACATTCATTTGAGTACAATTCTGTTATAATTAAGCACTAACTGATAACTAATCGATCAACATCAATATCAATTAATGATCATAAAATGTGAATAAGCGACGACGCCAAACAATGGCGATGATTACATTTTCCGTAAATCCAATAATCTACACAAGGATTTGCATGCGAGCAAAAGAGCTAAAGTAGAAACCCTGGCTCAAAAATGGCATTGCGGAATCGGTAAGTATAAGATTCCAAAATACCCGACTCCGACTCCTTATTTAAAAGGCTTCCAATATTCAGAGTGTCTGTCAGTTTTTCGGAGATTCAAAAAAAAAATCCGACTTTGACTCCTAGCGTGCTTACGAGTCCGACTCCATCTCCAATTCCTTCCAAAACTTCTGACTGCCTCCGATTCCGCAACACCAAGTGAGAGTGAGATAACATGAGATAGAGTGAGATAGTCAGATGGATAAAGTAAGTGTGGCAGAGCTAGACACTTTGTGAGAGAGAAAAAGGAGAGAGAAAGAGAGAGAGACAAAGACAGAAAGGCAATAATATATATATATATATATATATATATATATATATATATATATATATATATATATATATATATATTTATAAATAAATATTAATTATTTATTACCTACAGACATCGATGTTTCATGCTAACGCAATCTTCAGTGCAGGAAGTTAATTCTCAACGGTCGGCGGGCTCGAACTCCGATCACAAATCGCCACCGATTCGCAATCAAGAGCGTTAACACCTCGGCCATAGAGAATCAGCTAATAATTAGATAGGAATTTAACTTTGTAAATAGCGAGTCGACGGCTAATTGACACGAGCAGTGAAAGTGATCAACAAACTGTGTTTGGATATATATATATATATATATATATATATATATATATATATATATATATATATATATATATATATATATATATATATATATAGTCATCCCCAGACAGACTCTTTCGCTGTATCACCGCTCTTCAGTGCTACTAGACTAGCACCCAACCCAAGGATCGAACCTTCCACCATACAGTTGATAGTCGGCAGCATCTGGAGACAGACATAAACAGTGGCTAAAGAGAGTCCGGTAAAGGAGCCCAACTATATTCCCCTTTGTTTTGATTTGAAACCGACAGTACCGATGTTGTTATGATCTTCCGTATTACACACACACACACACACACACACACATATATATATATATATAGAGAGAGAGAGAGAGAGAAAGAGAGAGAGAGAGAGAGAGAGAGAAAGAGAGAGAGAAAGGGAGAGGGAAAAAGAAAGAAAGAGAAAAGGAGAGATACTGTAAGTGTGAGAGTGAGGGCTTGAGTGACTGAGAGTGTGAGTGAGTGTGAAATGAGAGTTTCAGGTAGTAAGAGTCGGTGCGTGTCTGTACTACATATTGGGTTGCTTTCCTTTCTAACGCATGTTTCCTGATGTGACCTTATCATGTCTTCTGGCTGGAATTGTCTTCGTGAATAGACGGACATTTCCCTTCCAACCATCCATTTGGAATATTCGACTGACAACAATACTCACTGATTATAGATTTGTATTTTAAACAGAAAATAACACATTTGTTTCTGCATCTTGACATTTAAAATGGGATACATCAATTCATATTTGTTAAATATATATATATATATATATATATATATATATATATATATATATATATATATATATATATATATATATATATACATACAGAGGGTGGACAAAATAATGGAAAACATCTTATGAATTTTGCATAAATTTTAATACACCTATAAAATTGAAAAAAAAAAAAAATTACCGAAATGTTGGTTTCATTTTTCTTATTTATGGTTATTGTTGTCCTGAATTAATTGGTTAAATTTATTTTTTATTTCAGAGTATGCATATTAGTAAGAAAAAACAAGCCGCACATGCGTGGTCCCCCTCTGTATGTGACTCGATGTGGCGAGTGTAAAATGCAATAAATTTGGGCAATTTGGGGCATTTTTGACCCCTATTGTACCCCCTATGAGCGCGAACCAGAATTTTTCTGAGGTCAAGGATGCTCATTTCATATCCAGAACAATTGCCTCTACATTTTGGCCAAGTTTCAGAAAAATTGAATGGATGGATCAAACGTTATGGGAGAAAAGGTTCATTTTTGCCATTTTGGGGGCTTTTGGCCCACCTGGGGGCGCGAATCAGATTTTTCCAATGTCAGCGATACGTATTTTCTATTAGGAACAATTGCCTCCACATTTTTGCCAAGTTTCAGAGAAATTGAATGGATGGATGAAAAGTTATGGGGCAAGAAATGTCATTTTTTGCTATTTCGGGGGCTTTTGACCCCCCCTGGGGGGCCTAACCAGATTTCTTTTCAAAAATCGGAGAATGTCACTTTCTAACCTGACCAAAGTTACAACTTTATGCAAAATTTCAGAGAAATTCAATGAATTTCACAGTTCAACAGATCACGTACACATGAATTTCACAGTTCAATAGATCACGTGCACATGAATTTCACAGTTCAATAGATCACGTGCACATGAATTTCACAGTTCAACAGATCACGTGCACATGAATTTCACAGTTCAACAGATCACGTGCACATGAATTTCACAGTTCAACAGATCACGTGCACATGAATTTCACAGTTCAACAGATCACGTGCACATGAATTTCACAGTTCAACAGATCACGTGCACATGAATTTCACAGTTCAACAGATCACGTGCACATGAATTTCACAGTTCAACAGATCACGTGCACATGAATTTCACAGTTCAACAGATCGCGTGCACATGAATTTCGCATTTAGCTTAGATTAGACAGCTTGTCCTATTTTTCTGATAGGTGCCCATCCGAAAGGGGTCTATAAATAATTATTTGATAGTAAATATTTGTAATTATTATCCACATACGCATACGTTTCATCTTACTGGAATCATCAGTCTGGATGATAACTATTCAGCCGGTCTAACGATTCGAACCCCGGATTGCGAACGTTGTCACACTAACGGTAAATTCAGAACACCTTATTTCAAGTTAATTCAACCACGGGTTTTTAAACCCACCTAATGAACCGGTATTGTTCTGGCCTTTGGGTCTGGATTTACGCCGGTCTATTGGGGGTTGTCTGGTCCTGTGCAGTTCTAGGGGGTGCACCCTCCCAGGCTTCGCCTCCCCTCTTTGGGGAGGAGTAAGTTTATTGCTTACTGTCTGAGGCGCCTCTACCGGGGAATGCCGACGGGGCTGCCCAGGCAATTTTTAAATAGTCAGATTACTCACCTCTCGAGCGCTGGCTTATCTAATCCCACTTTCCGACCTTGTGTCACATTTTACCTTGTGGGAGGTAGATAAATAGTAATTCAACTTTACTCAATAGACACACCATCTTTCATGAATAACAATGTTTACTAATTTGCATATTGGTTTTGACAAAAGACATTACATTAATTATTATTTTTTAATTCAATAATTGTTTCTATTTTAATATAACAAATCGGTCTGTTTCGCAATACTGTTTTATTTCCTGGACCGATATTTAGCATTAGTGTCCAAACGTTCTTTTCCTTAGAGAGGCTGACTTGCTTTTCAACAAGATGCGATCTATTTCAAAATTGCAAGTGAAAAGGTACATTACTTTCTTATTTCTTTTATTTGCTTTACGGTCGCACTTAAAAGATAAAAAAATAATTGTATCGAAATTTGAAAAATTGATTGATTGTCAATTAAAGACGACAGATGTTATGTTTTTGGAAATTTGAAAAAATAAAAATAATAAAATAAAACCATGGTTATTGCAATATAATATGAACCTGACTTATATATATATATATATATATAAAAATTATATATATATACATAGATATACATATATAAATTATATATATATAAATTATATATATATAAATATATATATTATTTATATATATATATATTTATATATATATATACATATATATATGTATATATATATATATATATGAATATATATATATATATATATATATATATATATATATATATATATATATATATATATATATATATATATATATATATATATATATTGCATACCATAAACAATGGTAAATTAATCCAAAATCATAATTTTCATTGGTTTTAACAACTTCTTTTATTTCTGGTTTTGGATTAATTCACCATGGTTTATGGAATTGAAATATAAGATATATATGCTTTGAATCTAGTAATACAGCTTCATTGAGCTTACAATTGGATACATACAGCAGAGTAGATTAATTCTTGTCCTGGAATCCGGTAAGACCAAGAGACCAAAAGAAAGACATACTATAACATAATCAATTGGTTAATTGGACGGAGGAAAATTAATGTTCTTAACTTCATTACTAACTCAACGCTTTGGAGGTAAAGGAGTACTTTAATGGAAGACGTGAATATATATGTATCTCATAAAGAGTATATATTAGCCTCAGGAAATGGCTCTCTTGATTTCTGAGAACTTCGACTGAAGTAAAGCGAATATATATATATATATATATATATATATATATATATATATATATATATATATATATATATATATATATATATGGGTAGATGAAAGGATAAAACAATCCGACGGGATGAAATTAAAAATGGAACCGTGGAAGACCCATAAGCTCAACTTTTCGCCCGATGTGATGTGGGCCTTTTCAAGAGGGGATGAAAAGTATATATATATATATATATATATATATATATATATATATATATATATAAATCTTTAATAGATCGCCAAGGTTTGTGTGTAATAGAAATCAATATGTTGACAGAAGATTACAAATAAGTTTCAACAAAGGTTAATTTTTTCACAGAATCTAAGGACACCACAGAAATTTCCTTTCGATTCTATCTACAGTCACTAGAGGCAATTATATGTTAGGTCCATTAAATAACTGAACATAACGTAAAGTAACGAAATTGATATTTAGAAATAGATTTTCCCACATTTCATAAAACAAAAATGAAATCAAACGAAGAATATCTCAGTGAATAATGTATCTAAAGAAGGCTTAGCATTTACATAATTATTTTATTGCTATTTGTAAGATTTTAAATAATTAAATAAAAACGAAAGCGTTTCGATTCATTAAATCTATTTGCCGTTTTACAGCTGTCTATACGAAACATGGGTTTATAAAATTAGGTGTTGATAGTCAGAAGTCTGAAACGCATTGTATCATTACTGGCGTGCCTTAAGGAATCATTCTGAGTGCTCTCGGCCTTTTGGTCGAGATCAAAGTGTAGTATCTGTTCCGATGGATACTGCACCCTATAGACTGGTATTGTCTTGGCCTTCGGGGCTTGATTTACGCCGGTCTATGGGATTGTCCTGTGCAGTTCTAGGAGGTCCACCCTCCCAGGCTTTGCCTCCCCTCTTTGGGGAGGAGTAAGTTTATTGCTTACTGCTTGAGGCGCCCCTACCGGGGAATGCCGACGGGGCTGCCCAGGCAATTTTTGATGGTCAGAGTGCTCACATCTCGGGCGCTGGCTTTTCAACCCCCACTTTCCGACCCGAGCTTGGGTCACATCTTACTTGTGGGAGTAGGATAAAAACTGGCCTTGTGCCTAACTCCTGGAGAGGAGTAAATTACTCATTCTGAGCTCAACCCTCTGCCTGATATTCGTCGAATCACATTCTAAGATTCGTTGATATGCAGATGACACAACCACTTAGAGGGACACTTCGAAGAGCATAATTGATAAAGATCTTTCTGATTCTCTCACCTGGTGCACTTTTGTGCAATGGGGAAAAGGTGTCTGGTCATTTTTAATACATCTAAAACCAAACCTATCTCTTTTCACCACTTTTCTTGTCTTGACAAAGTACAAAATCGACTACGCAATCTAGTGGGGATGATCTGTTCTCGTCCCTGCAGCGTCTTTCACGCATGAAAAAATGTTGCCAGCCTCTCTCTACTGCAGGGGCGGGCAACCTCCGGCCCTGCTATTGCAATCCGGCCCGCGGACCTCCCAGTAAAACTCATATCGTTTTGTGACATAGACGTAAAAGTAGGTTTCAATTAAGATTTACAGTGGGATGAAAATGTATAAATATCAGCGAGCGATAATGCATGTATATTTCATTTTTCTTTAACTATTTATTTCAAATCCTTGGCCTGAGATAAAAAAAATAGAAAAAGAGAAAGCGAGAGGCAAAGAGGAAACGAGTGACGAGGGAAGGTCATAAAACAGAGAACCTATGTGAAGTGTGTCAAAACGAATGCTGGATCAACTTGCTACTTCCCCGTCATTATTTTTTATGATTCCAAAATGGCTTTTCGTCGGCGAGTTTTATAACATCACATACAGAAGTCTCCTGAGAAAAAAATATCAGATTTGTAGAGTGTTCAATGCAATTTTTGTACAATTTATTCATGTAAACAAAATATAGTAATTCTTAGATTTCGTTTTTCACTCCGGCCCGCGATCTCCTTCCAAAAGTCTCATCTGGCCCTCACTCTGAAAAGGTTGCCAGCCCCTGCTCTACTGTATCGTTATGTTCATAGTAGGTGCTCGACTGAGCTCCAATCCCTGGTAGTCCCATCCTTACAAAACATTCACAGCAAGAACTCGTCTAGCTACAATCGTAGAAAAGAACTTTGCTTTTTCTCTCTACGAAAAAAATAAACAAACATAACTTCAGTGAACAAAGATGTTTCCTACTACTGTGGCCATCTGGGGGAGGTGCCGTCCAGAGCACTACCTCCTGCCTTGACAGAGTAAAAAAATCAACTTCGGAATCTAGTGAGGGGATGTCCTCTTCTCTTCCCTGTATCTTGATCCTCACAGAAGCGACCTTGCTAGTCTTTCTCTACTCTATCGTTATTTTAATGATAGGTTCTCGACTGAGCAACAATTTCTGCAGCGCCAGTAAAACATTCACGGCAAAAACTCGTTTAGCTACAACCACTGTAAATAATTTTCTTTTCTTCCTGTGTGTAGCTAAAACTAAACGGAACTTCCATGAGCAGAGTTTCTTTCCAATAACTGTCCGTCTGTGGAACATAATACACCAGAATACCTAAAACTAAACCAACGTTAACAAATTCTTGTTGTGCCGTTCCAACCATGGTTTGCAATCCTCAAGGTGTTTGTCTCACCATTCACCTGACACAAACCCATTCATCCTTGTCCTCGAGTGGTCTTTGGGCTTTGATGAGCGGTTACTCGCTAGTAAAAAACAAAACAAAAAAAACACCATCGTGCTAACATGTTTTTTATTACTAGACCTCATATTGCAAATATTTCTTTAAACATTTCTTTCAAAGCAAACATTCTTAACTTGACTATATTCCGATCAACATTATATCTCCACACGGGCAACGCCAGTTAGTATATATACTACCCCCTCTCTCTCTCTAATGGTCACTCTTCTATAAAATATTCTTCATCAGGACAGATGTTCTCTTTACCTTAACCTATCCCCTTCCATTTTATCCCTTTCACTTATATTAATTCCCTCTACTATCGATTTTTCTTTCTCAAAATCTCATCCTTTCCCTATCTCTTTCTCTCAGCGACCTTCCCCCCTCTCTCTCTCTCTGTCTATTTGTTCCCCTCATCCCTCCTCCCATTAATCCCCCCTGCTCATTCCCTTGACCCTCCTCGTCTTTTCTATCATCGTTCTCTTATCTCTTTTTCCAATTTCATCATTTTTCGATTCTTTTCTCTCATCCTCTCCCTGTCTCTCTCTCTCTGTCTCTCTCTCTCTGTCTCTGTCTGTCTGTCTGTCTGTCTCTCTCTTTCTCTCTCTCTCTCTCTCTGTCTCTGTCTGTCTGTCTGTCTGTCTGTCTGTTTGTCTGTCTGTCTGTCTCTCTCTCTCTCTCTCTCTCTCTGTCTCTGTCTGTCTGTCTGTCTGTCTGTCTGTCTGTTTGTCTGTCTGTCTGTCTGTCTGTCTGTCTGTCTCTCTCTCTCTCTCTCTCTGTCATGGTCACCCTGCCATAAAATATTCTTCATCGTGACAGATGTTCTCTCTATCTTTTCTATCCTCACCCACTTTATCTCTCTCTCTCCCTCTTATTAATCCCACCTTTCTTTCTCCCAATCTCATCTTTTTTTCGATTCTTTTCTCTCTTACCCGCCCCCTCTCTCTACCCTCTCCTCCCCCCTCTTCGTTCTCATCATCCACTCTATCTTTTTCTCCGTCCTATTAACTATACCTTCTCTCTCCCATCGACTCTTCTCATTCTCACTATTATCGTTCTCTTCTCTCTCTTTCCAATCTCACAATGTTCTTATTCCTTTCTCACATAACCCCCCCCTCTCTCTCTCTCTCTCTTTCCCTCTCATGGTTATCCTACCATAAAATATTGTTCATCGTGACAGATGTTTGGATGGGATGCAACAACATTATAAAACGTTTCTTCTTCTTCTTCTTCTTCTTCTTCTTCTTCTTCTTCTTCTTCTTCTTCTTCTTCTTCTTCTACAAATAATTACAACCCAATTTCACCCGAGGAACAATAATCAGAATTGAGTTTTCGATCAACGAACTATTTTCTCGAACCACTGCCAACATCGGCGTTTCATGCCGCCATTTTGCGTGGCGACGCGGCACTCCTGACTCGCGCTTAATTGGCTTGTTTTCATCGTCAGTCAATGAACGATTCAATGGTTCCTTTACGAGAACGTTCAGTAATTCGGGTGTAAAAATCAATTTTGCAATTATTTAATAATCCCGCTACCTCCTGACAAACGTTACCGATCGTCAAGCGGCCATTTCCCGCACCCCTCAGAAAAGTTAATTAATTAATCATTAAGTGAAAGATAATTAGCACTTAACGTATTAAATTTAGAAAGGAAGGGACTTGTTTTTATTTTTCTCTTAACATGTATTTTTCTTCAGCCTTTCTGAGGATTATCGTCAGGTCAACCTGTACGAAAACACTCATAGATCATCAGGTCATCTTGGCCTTGAGGTCTCCTAAATGGTCAGGTCATCCTGTACGTAAAGCCCCCTAAATTTTCAGTGATCCTCAACGTAGTCACCTGATTCATCGCCTCATGCTCTACGTAATGCCCCTTTAAACTTATTCGCCATAATCGTCAGTTCATACTGTATGTGAAGCCCCTAAATCGCAGTTCATCAACAACATAAAGTCCCCTAAATCGTCAGTCATCTTCTGCGTTGTCTCCTAACTCGTCAGCTCAGAAATTACATGAAGTCCAACATAATCGTCAGGTAATCCTGTACGTGAAGACCCTAAATGGTCATCTATCCCACTACAAAATGACCCCTAAATCGTCACCTCACCTTCTATGTAGTCCCCATAATCGTCGGCTACTCTTTTACATAAAGTCCCCTAAACCGTAAACCACTTCGTAAACTCCCCTTAATCGCCAGTCATTTTCTACGTACATCCCCATAATCACCAGTTCATTTTTTAAATCGTAAACCCATCTACTACATGAAGGACAATAACTCATCAGTCATCTCCTAGGTAGTCCCCTTAATAGTTACCCCACTCTCTACGTAATGTCCCCATAATCGCCAGCTAATCTGTTACATTAATTCCCCATAATTGTCAGTTGATTCTGTACGTAAAGTCCACGTCATCGTCAACTAGTCCATTATGTGAAGGTCCCTAAATAGTCAGTCAGCTTCTACGTGGCCCCATAAATCCTCAGCTCCTCTCCGTAAACTCTATAATTGTCGGCTCATCCTTTATATGAAGTCCCTAACTCGTCATCTTATCTACTACGTATAGTCCTTTAAATCTTCATCTTATCTACTACGTATAGTCCCCTAAATCTTCATCTTATCTACTACGTATAGTCCCCTAAATCTTCATCTTATCTGCTACGTATAGTCCCCTAAATCTTCATCTTATCTACTACGTATAGTCCCCTAAATCGTCATCTTATCTACTACGTATAGTCCCCTAAATCGCCATCTTATCTACTACGCATAGTCCCCTAAATCGTCATCTTATCTACTACGTATAGTCCCCTAAATCGTCATCTTATCTACTACGTATAGTCCCCTTAATCGTCATCTTATCTACTACGTATAGTCCCCTAAATCGTCATCTTATCTACTACGTATAGTCCCCTAAATCGTCATCTTATCTACTACGTATAGTCCCCTAAATCTTTATCTTATCTACTACGTATAGTCCCCTAAATCTTCATCTTATCTACTACGTATAGTCCACTAAATCTTCATCTTATCTACTACGTATAGTCCCCTAAATCGCCATCTTATCTACTACGTATAGTCCCCTAAATCGTCATTTTCTCTACTACGTATAGTCCCCTAAATCGTCATCTTATCTACTACGTATAGTCCCCTAAATCGACACCTTATCTACTACGTATAGTCCCCTAAATCGTCATCTTATCTACTACGTATAGTCCCCTAAATCGTCATCTTATCTACTACGTATAGTCCCCTAAATCGTCATCTTATCTACTACGTATAGTCCCCTAAATTGTCAGCTAATCCTTCACGTAAAGTCCTCAAATCCTCAGCTCATCATCTACGTGAAGTCCCCTAAAGAATGTGCAACTGAGTATGGTTACCTGCAAAATACAACGGTGAGACATAAGTTTTGCACCATTACGTACGTGCTAGATGACGGCGCCTATATCATGAAATCGAAGCAGTTTAAGCCGTGGAAGTACCCGCTGTGATTTGTGGTATCATATGAGTTCGTGCATTTACCCGCTGTGCACTGCTTTATCCACGAGTGTTAGCTAAAAGACTCACAGATGAAGGTAGTCTAATTCTAATTTATAAAAACAAATTCTATGGATAGCTTTACAGTGAAACTCAATGCGTGACGTGTTCACAGCTCGGTCACGAAAAGTTTACAACTTTGCACAAAAGTGATTCACAGTTTCGCAGTGGTCTTCGCAGCTGAGAGAGGAGCAGGCGAGCTCCGTATCTAAGGCTCTAGTATGTTTTTTCATCTTCATGGCCTCAGGGAAAAGCATATGCAACTGCTGAATTGTGCCTCGCGAATTGATGATATTCTAAAACCTTTGTTTCACTTGTGAATAGGTTGTTCACCCTTTGCGACAGAGCTGTGTATTCAAACCACATCGGGGTCACCAATTTTTGGCTGAATATATATTGAGAAAGTCTTAATCCTTTTGATAATAAACAAATGACAAAGGTATAAATGTGTAAACCTGCGTCTATGTGCGTTCACTACACAGGCTGTGATCGTCCACTTGTTGTCTTAGTGTGAATTCGGTGTTTAAATTCTGCACCGGCTGCAGTGTCAATCATGTGGTCTCTGTAACTACTGTAACAGAATGGATTTTCCGCCCAAACAAAACCACAACTCATGTTTAAAACAAGTGACGATTGTTTAATTTGAGAAGCCCTAATGATGATTGTTTTCAGCCAGTGAACATATGCCGGCAAATCAAGACAACCATGCCTTCCAAGCGAACACAAACAGTACATGAGCTTAAGGCCCAGAGGTGCATCTGTCTGAGACTCATAGAAAACCAATTACTCCCTGTCCGCTCTGCTGAAACACACACACACGCACACACACACACACACACACGCACAAACATATATATATATATGATAAAAATAACAATAATATTCCAACGTAATAGAAAGTGAAAAAAGGAAAACCAAGCTTATTTATGTATTTATCAACGTTTCGTCTTTATTTCAAGACTTCCCCGTGATGATTGATTTCAAATTCTTCAAATCGATCATCCAGTAAAAGGCTTTAAATAAAGAAGAAGCGTTGATGAATACATAAAAAATCTTGGTTTTTCCTGTTTGCATGTTCCATATATATATATATATATATATATATATATATATATATATATATATATATATATATACATAAAATTTTATAAGGAAATATCATTTTTTATGTATCAGTTTTCAGTATTTACTCTAACAGTGCTCGATACGTAAGTAGAGCTAGGTAGTAAGCTATGGAAATATATTTATGGCAATTTAGCTACATAGAGGCTTCCGCGTTAAAATAAATTCACCTATTATATTGACTTAACAAACGAAACAGGATATAGGTCAATCTATAGAAAACAGAACAATAAAACAAGATATAGGAAGTAACACTAACAAGACCTTTGTTGGTGGGAAGTCCAACGATTGGCTGAGAGAACAACAAAGAATCTGATTGGTTAACTAGCTAGCCGTGTATATAAAAACACCCGGCAAAAATAACTCCATGCATGTTAGCCTAAAGATTACACCGGGGATGAAACGCGGGAACCTCTGTGTAGCTTAATTGCCATAAATATATGTTCATAGCTTACTATATATATATATATATATATATATATATATATATATATATATATATATATATATATATTAGGGTAGATCACAAAGTCATCCCACTTGAAAAGACTAAGATACTTATCTATTGACATAATACCAACTTACTGCACAGCGTGTCTCGTATCTAGAAAGATATTAATTTTTCCAAGACTCAAGTAGCTCACAATCGCAGCATGGAACCAGAAGACATTGCTATTTCAAAGGTCAGCCAGTTTCTTGGTAGGGGGTCTCTCATCTCTTAGCTTAATATTTCTCCCATTGCAGGTCTATCGTCTGCATGCATTGCAACTATGCACCCGACTACACATACATTGCAACTAGGCACCCGACTAAACATGCATTGCAACTATGCACACGACTAAACATGCATTGCAACTATGCACCCGACTAAACATGCATTGCAACTATGCACCCGACTAAACATGCATTGCAACTATGCACCCGACTAAACATGCATTGCAACTATGCACCCGACTAAACATGTAGCATTGCACATGTTTACAGATGTAACGTTACATGGCAGTAATAAGCTGTTTATAAGATTCGACCCCCACCAGATGGCAGTTGTCGCTTGTTGACACGCTGTAAGTAGACAGCTCAATCGATAATGTCGTCTCTCAGTAGTGGTTACAATGCTAGTTATCGTATTGGATATATTAAAGCATAACTTTAACCCTTCCATGATAGAAGTAGTGTCAGTGTAGTAAGTGTCAGACCTACCTAACCAACAGGCCTCTGGTGAAAATCCAGGAGACTCAGCATCATAATTTGTCAGCCTTTGGTCGCCTTTGCGTCTATGTGTGGCAAGCAAATCAATGGAGTGGGAGTAGCAACGTTGTTTCTGTGCTATTCCTTTGTGTATCCTGGTGACCAAACCTTCCCCGACTTCGCATGTAACTGCTGTTCTCGGTTAGGGAGTAAAAACCTGAAATATTTCAGGTTAAAAGAATAGCTGCGATTAACAACGAATACTTCATGCAGACTAGACAATCTTGAGGCACGATCTTTGTAAGCTCTATGCAGAATTCAGACTCGCTTAGCAACAGAAACTACAACAACAGCAGCCTCTTTTTATCTCCAGTTGTGATGATAGAAACCGCCTTCTTGTTTTTCATTGTAGCTATAATAATGTAACAAATAAAAATAACGTCAACAACGTAGTTGCCTAATGGCTCATGCTCTTGAATGTTTTATTCTTTTACAGCATTGTAAAGTTACACATTAAATGGTCGAATGAAGACAGAGCTACCAAAAAATACGTCCGAACCTAATCAGCTCACTTACCAAAGAGAAATACATTTTCTCTCGTCTTAACCAAGTCTCACCTCATACTTCATGTCCTTGTAAATGTAATAATGTAGCAAGTAAAACAAAATAGTAACTCAATGGATCATGCTTTTTTACAGTACTGTAAATTTACAGTTTGTGTAAGCTTCCTAACGCTCGCGCATGAGGCGGGGGTGAATGGCGAACAGAGACAAAGGTTCGAAAAAGTCATCCGAACCAAGTATGCTCACCTGCTAAAGATGAAGATTTTGTTCTCAACTCACGTGTTCTTGTGGACTTCCTTTTATGACGTCATATCCTAACACTTAAGTTTAGTTCTAACATTTAACTACTAATTGAATATTCCACTTACTCTAACCTTATGCAGAAAATACCGTTTTAGAAATTGACATATAATAAATAACAGAAAATAGAATTTATGGTGAAAGCATAACAGGATCAATATGCAAGTGTTTTTTTTTTCTTCGTTCATTGAAATTTTGGATCACGGTGCAATGTGTGTCCGTTTTTATTTTCGAGACTATGAATCCAATTTCTTATAGTTGAGAAATGAGACTGTAAAAAGACAAACGTTGCAAATCTAGAATTCGACCGTAACAGCTTATTTTAATTGAAAACAAGAACATGAGTCAGATATCACATTATGTGCAAAATGGTTTGGGTGTGGTGGAAAGTTCTTTTTAGCAATTTTGAAAATAACATTTTTAGCCTTTAGCATTCCAGCTATTAATACAACAACAACAACAACTATAATAATACTAATAACAACAACAAATATACTATAATAATAATAATAATAATAATAATGATGATGATGATGATGATGATGATGATGATGATGATGATGCTGATAATAATAATAATAATAATAATGATGATGATGATGATGATGATGATGATGATGATAATAATAATAATAATAATGATGATGATGATGATGATGATGATGATGATAATAATAATAATAATAATAATAATAATAATGATGATGATGATGATGATGATAATAATAATAATAATAATGATGATAATAATAATAATAATAATAATAATAATAATAATAATAATAATAATAATAATAATAATAATTAGAAGGACCCGTGTAAATTACACAAAATTATGTTTTAAATACTAATTATCTAGTTCCTAACCTATACATGTTTGAATAAAATATGATAAGATTTGGACTTGTATATTCATTTTTTAAAAATGAACCATACATGAAACAACTTACAAAACTTCTATTGAAGTTGCAATATTTCTAGTGAAGGTAATATTTCGACGACTAAACCTTACTTTGTAAATGTTTTCGATTAAATTAAATTTGGCTCCAATTTATGAATATTTATTTACTCCTCTCCAGGAGTTAGGCACAAGGCCAGTTTTATCTTACTCCCACAAGTAAGATGTAACACAAGGTCAGGTCGGGAAAGTGGGGTTTGAAAAGCCAACGCTCTAGAAGGTGAGCACTCTGGCCATTAAAAGTTGCCTGGGCAGTCCCGTTGGCATTCCCCGGTAGGGGCGCCTCAGGCAGTAAGCAATAAACTTACTCCTCCCAAAAGAGGGGAGACGAAGCCTGGGAGGGTGGACCTCCTAGAACTGCACAGGACAGACCCATAGACCGGCGTAAATCAAGCCTCGAAGGCCAAGACAATACCAGTATATGGAGTGCAGTACCCATCGGAACAGATACTACACTTTGATCTTAGCCAAAAGGCCAAGCCAGTTCATGAGTAGCATTTATTTACTCTGCTCCAGGAGTTAGGCACAAGGCCAGTTTTATCTTACTTCCACAAGTAAGATGTGACCCTAGGTCGGGTCGGGAAAGTGGGGTTTGAAAAGCCAGCGCCCGAGAAGGTGAGCACTCTGGCCATTAAAAATTGCCTGGGCAGCCCCGTCAGCATTCCCCGGTAGGGGCGCCTCAGGCAGTAAGCAATAAACTTACTCCTCCCCAAAGAGGGGAGGCAAAGCCTGGGAAGGTGGACCTCCCAGAACTCCACAGGACAGACCCATTGACTGGCGTAAATCAAGACCCGAAGGCCAAGACAACACCAGTATTGGGTGCAGTATCCATCGGAACAGATACTACACTTTGATCTTAGCCAAAAGGAGCATACAAAGATTCGGAAGGTCGTTGCTTTTGATGTAAACATGACATACAAAATCACACACGTTATTGTATTAATATGTGTCTTCCCGGTCGTCCCCTCCCTACCTCCCTTCCCCTTCCCCTCGAAACGTAGAAAAAAATCTTAGAGGTTGGTTGGGATCGAACTATAAACCAGTCGGGCCGAAGTCAAAAATACTACGTCGCTAACCGTTGCGCCAAAGGGAAATACTTGAAAATTTTTCGAAAATTAGGCGAGTTGAATGTTTTTCAAAATCTAGGTGCGATACGCATGCACAGAGCTTTTGCCGTAAGCGGGACACACGAACACCCACGCTATCGTATTAATGTATAGACAATAATAATAATAATAATAATAATAATAATAATAATAATAATCGACAAGAAGTACAAATCCTGTTTAATTGTGGACTTCACTGTTCCAGTAGCCCACAGAGTAGAGATGAAGGAGACGGAAAAACGAAGTACATACACGGAACTTGCTAGAGAACAGAAAGGAATATAGAGCATGAAGAATGTAATTATAATATCAATAATCGTAGGAGCACTACGAACAATCCCCCAAAACCTGGAGAAAACACTGGGAGAAATTGGAATCAAAAAGATCACTGAGACCATACAAAAGACGGCAATGATCAAAACAGCTGCAATCTTAAGGAAAATCGTCGAATGCATAACCTATGAACGGTAACCAGTCACGTGGAAGTTACAATAGAAAGAAACCAAAACCACAGGAAGAAGACCACCGCACGAAGCAAGGAACAGAAACTGCAAGAAATATCATAAGCTGAACCCCCCTCCAAAATAATGGTGTCGGACTCCGCTGACATCACACAAAATAGTTGTAGTGGGTCAAGGAGAATTTGAAGACCGAGGAAGGACAGAACTTACCAGACATCCACTGGAAAAGTGCGAAGAGTGTTGGAACCTTGGGGAGGCTTATTGACACCCAACTCCCAGGGGGAGAGCAATAGTCGTTGCCAGCGAGCAATCAATGGTAAGCGGCTGTTGCGATACTGCAAGGTCATTTGAAGTGGTGATCGAAAAAATGTGAAGAGTACTGGAAATCTGGGGAAGCTTGTTCTCACTCAGACTCCAGGGAAAACTACTGGTTGTTGTCGGTGAACAATCACTGTCGATGACTTGTGTGATAACTCCTAGTGAGCAGAAATGATAATAATAGCCAGCTTATGACAGAATCAGTCACCCATGGATAACTGAGTGCTTAAGAATAGTACAAAATACCCGACAAGATTACCGATCTTATTAAAAAAGCAATAGGAACATTGAGACTGGAAATGACAGCTTGAGGACAACGCCTTACTGAGATGAGAATATATAGAGAGATATTCCAAGGACACTTCCTATCCCCACTACTGTTTATCATAGTCATGATGTCACTCAACAACATACTCAGGAAATGTGATGCTTGATACAAGTTTACAGACATAGAACGAAACAATACACAGAACAAAAACAAAAAGGACATTGCTTTAGCCTAAAAAAGGATGATTCTGATTGGCCAGTAAAAAGGGGCGCTCGTGTTTCTCTGGGACGATATGCATTGCTCCTTCTGTGGACCTGATACTACGAAAGAAGATTATAAACGAAAAAGTGAGGGAAAAATTTGCTATCTGAAGACTGATGCATTTGCTCAAACTATCCTGGTTCATTGCAAAACAAGAGGGGATGAGTGGGCCACTGCTGTTCAAAGTCGGATCGAATATTTTGGTGGGGATCTTCATGCTGCAGACTGTGTGTACCGCCAGTCATGTAACGTCAACTTCCATACAATGCGAAGCATTTCAAGACAGTTCAGGTCAGTTGAATTAACCAAACGACGAAAAAGTGGAAAACCAGCGATCAGGATGAAGCATTCGAAAGAGTGTGTGTATTCTTGGAAGAAAACGATGAGGAACAGATAACGATATAGGACCTTGTCGCTTAAATGGGAGAATGCTTACGAAATAGTAAATCAACGGCATATACAAAGCAGTACTTCAAGGAAAAGCTGATAAGTCGATATGGAAACTCTTTATTTGTGACTAAGAGCCGTTGTGGTGTAGCAAAACTGCAACATTTAGGAGAAAAACCTGTGACATTCTTCGTGACACACTACAATTCACCTTCGACAGATGATAAGGAAGCACAAAAATGAGCAATTCTCAAAAGCGCAGCGAAACTCATCAAAGTTTTCTTTCACTTCAACCAGACTACTCCCAGCTGGCAAGTCATGATGCACCTAGTGCATAAAGAGTGCGAATATATAGGACGTTGCTGGATGGCAGTATTTATTTACTCCTCTCCAGGAGTTAGGCACAAGGCCAGTTTTATCTTACTTCCACAAGTACGATGTGACACAAGGTCGGGTCGGGAAAGTGGGGTTTGAAAAGCCAGCACCCGAGAGGTGAGCACTCTGGCCATTAAAAATTGCCTGGGCAGCCCCGTCGGCATTCCCCGGTAGGGGCGCCTCGGGCAGTAAGCAATAAACTTACTCCTCCTCAAAGAGGGGAGGCGAAGCCTGGGAGGGTGGACCTGTTAGAACTGCACAGGACAGACCCATAGACCGGCGTAAATTAAGCCCCGAAGGCCAAGACAATACCAGTCTATGGAGTGCAGTATCCATTGGAATAGATACTACACTTTGATCTTATGTTATTTATCTACCTCCCACAAGGTAAGATGTGACACAACGTCGGGAAAGTGGGATTAGATAAGCTAGCGCTCGAGAGGTGAGCACTGGCCATTTACAAATTGCTTGGGCAGCCCCGTCGGCATTCCCCGGTAGAGGCGCCTCAGACAGTAAGCAATAAACTTACTCCTCCCAAAAGAGGGGAGGCAAAGCCTGGGAAGGTGGACCTCCTAGAACTGCACAGGACAGACCCATAGACTGGCGTAAATCAAGCCCCGAAGGCCAAGACAATACTAGTCTATGGGGTGTAGTATCCATCGAAACAGATACTACACTTTGATCTTAGCCAAAGGAGATCATGGAGACAGTATATGATGAAAATGCCGTCGTACACATGATGAGCAGAAAGGCAGGGCAACAAGCATTTTGTGGCCACCTGCTGGGGGATCAGTGTCTCACACGTCAGATTGTTGCCAAAATCTTGGAGGATGAACCTGGTTTTCAGGACCAAGTAGAGAAACTTGAGCGGCTGTACATGCTGATGGAGACTGGTGAATGTGACTTGAAGTCATTGTTGGAATCAGATTCCATCGGTAGGATTTACAACAGTCTAACTCTGATAAGGGATGAACTATTAAGGGACTCTAAAACCAACAATCTATGGATAAACTATCAGCACATGCGAGGAATTGCTAGGGCACTTATTGCAGCTGATCGAATGGAGTCTTGGGAACTGCGTCTTAGTGACGTCTTCGCTTGCCTGTCAATATTCGCAGCCACTGGTCATCCAAATTATCTGAAGTCGACTCGTCTATATCTTTTAAAGATGTATGTCTTGAAAGATGACAACTCTGCAGTACATCAAAAGTTCCTGTTTGGGTTTCACGTAATCAGACGCAGTAACCAATACTGGGTAAGTCTTGACTCCGATCTTGTCATCGAGCAAACACTAATGCGCTCGCTCAAAATCCATGTTGGGCTCACATGAGGTAGTGAGATGTCCGAGAACCAGAGAACAGTTTGGTCCATGTCGTCGACTATGTCATCCGCTTACAACCTAGCCATGCAATAACTTACCGCACGAAGTTACACAACCAGCGAACAACATAAGGTGTTGTCTGCTTCTCAGATGATAAAAGATGAGACAGACCTCGGAAAGTTGCAGAGCAACTAGACAGCTTTAAACTGTTTTCAGGCGATGAATCGTTATGCAATATTATCAGTGATTACTGCTAACGAGGATGTCAGTGTTCAGGGCCTTTTCGAAATCGGAAAAGACATTGTACAGAAGATGGATGTACAATCAGTTTTCTCCTACTCTCACAAACGGAGTTTGAAAGCAAATACTTTAGCATCGAGCAAGTTACTGCAGATCGTAGCATTGACCCAATACTTTGATTCCAGAGTTTGCTCGTGGTCTCACAGATTAGTGATCTAAGGCTGGATGATCTCATGTCCTATGAACTCTGTCTCTACCCGATATCTTTGTTTGAAGGAAAGCGCATCTTACGTCAAGCAGACAAACCACAGCTGGCAGCAGCTCTAAGAAATTATGTTGACACAAAATTGGGCAGTGCTGTGACATAAACTGTTCCAGTCACAGAGCACAATGTACTAGACGGAGGATCTCTTCTTCGCCGTTTGAAATGGAAGGAGGGGAGTACCTACAGCTCGATTGCAAATGATTATGCTTCATTTACTGCTGAACACTATGGAAACGAAATTGTCGTGTTTGATGATTATGAAGTTTGACCAAGTATAAAGGACTGTACTCATCAGCGGCGAAGTCGAAAGCTGAATACAAGAAAGGTGAACATTACTGAGGTAACAAAATTTGCTGGGAAAAAGGAGGACTTCTTGTCAAATGTGGCAAACAAGCAGGCGCTGATCCAGACGATCATGGAAAGAACGAATGCAGCAGAAAGGTTGTGACGATATTCAAGCGGAAGGAGATGCCGATGTTGAGATTACTAAAATAGCCATCAGTATGTCTGCTTTCAATTCAACGACCCTCATTGGAGAAGACACGAACCTTTGCTTGCTGTTCTGTGCATATGTTTTTAAATGTACTGCATTTTATTTTTGATCTGGCAAGGCGAAATCCTACATTTACTCATAGCTAAAGTCCAAGTAATTCGGGTTTTTAATGTGGAGAAAATCCAGCTTTACGAGAAACGGGCACTCTCGACTGGGTTAAAAAAATACTAATTGCCTCAGTCTAGAAGGATTTGTGTCGCATTGACGAGGACAGAAAATAGAAAGTGTAGTGTCAGAACACATACTACACTTTGAATTATTTATTTGCAAAACATAATAATACATTTTAACAAAGAGGCCATCAAAATTGTGGATAATGGGCGGGGGTTGTCGGTGGTTACCAAATACACTTTCATCTTAGCAAAAACGAGCCAAGCAAGTGTTCCTTGTTGTTCATTTTCTGGACGCCATATGCAATCTTACAACATTTAATGTGAAAAGACGGTGATGGTCGCAGCGCAAGGAAATAATAGTTTATCTTAATTCGAAAGGATATTAATACGCGCTTGGTTGAATAACAGTACCGGAAAGGCTCAATTATTGCTTAGCTCCATATAGATATCCTAAGTTATTGTAAATTTGGACCATTTCAGCTACTGTCTCAGCCATCTAGCTGTATTTAAACAGTCCCGGCGAGATTTTGATCGTCCCACTAGATTGATTTAGACGATACCAACTCGCTAGCGATCCAGCTCCATTTGGACAGTCTAAGCAAGCTAGTAATCTAGCTATATGTGGACGACCCACTTACCTATATGTGGACTGTTCCAACACGCTAGCTATCAAACTACATTTGGATGATCTGAGTAAACTAGCTATCTAGCTGGACTTGACCGGCCCCACTTATCTAGATTTGCACTATTTCAACTGGCTAGATATTTCGCTATATTATGATGGTCTAAAGAAGCTATTTAATTAGATTTGGACAGCACAAGCAAGCTAACTCGCCATATAAATGAACAGAATTAGTCCATCCAAGCAATCTGTCTAGATATATAAAGTTAAAAGGACCCAGCTTGTTACCTATGTTATGGACGATCCCAACTAGCTACATAATTTGACAATCGCATCTATCTATCTATCTATCTATCTATCTATCTATCTATCTATCTATTTATCTTTTTTTTTACATAGTTAGGCCGCCACTGTAGACGTAAGGGGCTACTGAGAAAAAAAGGGAGACGGTTTTTTTTTGGGGGGGGGGGGTCAACCTAAATTGGGATCTGCGCAGCGAGATGTCTGTTTACATTAGTTTTAAATTTCTGCATGTCAGTACCGTCGGGGAAACAGGGGCAGGGAGGGAGTTCCAGAGGACAGCAGCACATCGAAAGAAGCTATTGGAGTAGAAAGCTCTCCGGCATCTGGGGACCACCACAGTGACTGGATGGGGTTTAGTTGATTGTCGAGTTGGTCTAGTGACTTTCCGTCGAGGGGGCACCAGAGTAGCCAATTCATCGGAGTATAATCCATTGAAGTATTAGTAAAACAAGCACAAGGATGCTACATTGCGGCGATGGGACAGGGACTGGAGCTTGGTTGACAGTGAGGGACCTATTAGGTTGGCGACTCTTTTTTGGACCTTGTCAAGGAGGGAGAGACTAGTAGATGATGCACCAGCCCAGATGTGGCAACAATACTCCATGCATGGGTGGATAGTGGCTTTGTAGAGATACAGGATGATGTCAAGTGTGAGGAGCTTACTAGCACGGTAGAGGGAGCCCACCTTAGATTTAGACGGTTCCATCTATCTAGATTATAATAAACTAATGGTTGACATTATCTCATTTGAGCATGACGTGTACAATAAATAGTTCTACTGGTTTTGAAAAATGCCAGTGTTTCAGCAAAAATAAGGTTTTAAATTGAACCAATTATTACATTTCTTCGAATGAGAGTCGCGTTTTCTTGGTACATATCGGAACGGGGTTTCTTTTCTTTTATATAAAACCAAACCTGTATCAATGAAGGTTTGTGTACACGTATACGTTTATATTTGTATACACCTATTGAAAGTATTTACGCCTTTTAGAGAACCTTATGACCTTTAAAACATCTTGTTGTCGGGATGCGATATTTTTCGATTATGAAAACACTCTGTTTGGATTATTCGGACTACTATTCTAACATTGGCTGTTATTTTTACAACACCTCGACAGATGAAAACTCCAACCTTCTTCAGGTGCATCTTTTCGATCCAAAGAACCTAGTTGTCGAACTTCGGAACCTACACGGAATTTCGAACTACAAGCGATAATAACTAAGAACAGTCAGTGAAAGAGAAATCTTTCTAGACCGAGGCAATGCTCAGTCTTATTCCAATCCAGAGTGCTAAATATTCCCCACATTAAAAACCAACCTTTTGCCTAACTCTTCCCATCGTGGAAAGGCAAGCAAATAGGGACTACGAATAACATACAATCATGACTGATGGAACAAGTGTGATACTATGGACTACGCGGTGAGGGTGGGGTCGAAGCCTCGAACGGTGATGGGACATGATTCACGGGAGGGGGGCCCTCGGAGGTAGGATGGGTGAAAAGACAATTGGGGTAAATGATTCACCAACTCACACAAAGACGATCGGGAAACTGGATGGGTAATCAACAAGGAATGGCGCGGGAGTGGTCAGTTTGTATTGCTCAGAAGCGAGGGCTTGTCGGTGACTGAGACAGTACATTAGTTTATGGGACAGTTGACGAGTTGGCGACTCATAGAGAGCGGAGGTGAACAGATCGTAGGCAGAGTTTGGTAAAGATTTAGTAAGTGATGAAATGAGCTGACGAGTGACGATACTGAATAGCCTCGATAAACAATTTCATCTTTCGGTATCACACAGAACCAGAGTACACCTGTTTGAAACACAATGCATTTGAGTTTGTGTTTATCTTGTGAGTCTGCGTTATTTTGTTTTTCTAAACTTGTAAACCGGTGCTTGTGCTCTCGACGATTCGTCAACGGAATAGACGACATGGCCAGAACGAGAACGTTGACGAAGGAGAAGAAAACCACGGCACAAACAACGTTGGGGTTGCCGATTATCGAAGGACGCACGTGGTCTTACACGAGAACAAACTAACCAACCGTGGATTAAATAAAGGATTCCCGACATAACAATCACCAAGTACAAGTACTCTGTAAGTACCTATCTATTTATTATTAGTTCTTTAAACATTCGTATTTGTCAGTTTTCTCTCTGTATAGGAGGTAAGTTATTGTCCTGTGGCTCATACAGATCCGCGGTTGGTGTAAAAACAAACAAGTTCAACATGATAAACATGAAACATGTAATTAAAACAGATAAAATAATCTCTTAATCAACCCTACAAAAATGATCTTAACAATATCAGTTATGGTTGTATAACTACTTAATGCAATTACCAACTATATTGAACTCATAAAAAGCAAAGAAAAGGTTTAACTGTATGTTGTTATTGTAAATGCTCGTTGTGGTTAAGAAATGTTATTTCTTATGTACCACTATTATCAGTAGTACTCACTAGGGGTTCTTACACAAATCATCGGTGGTATTTCTTGGAGTCTGAGTGACAACAAGCCTCCCCAGATTTCCATACTCTCTACCTTATTTCGATAACCATTGAAAATAACTTTGAGTTATCACAACGGACGATTACCATCGATGTATCGCTAGCAACGACCATTGGTCTTCTCTGGGATTTGGGTGTCAATAAGCCTCCCCACGGTTCCAGTACACTCCGCACTATTTTAGTTGAAATCTGGTTAGTGATCGCCCTTCTCAGTCCTTCCATCCTCCTTGACCCTTCACGACTTTTTTTGTGTTGTATCAGCCGAAGCTGGTGCCATCATTTTTCTTCTTTTTTTTTGGGGGGGGGAATAGTTTATGAAATTTTTAAAAGTTTATATTCATTGGGTTGATGCGATGGTGTTTTTTCTGTGTTTTTGTTTTCTTCCTATTGCAACTTGTGACTGGTTAGCATTCATAGCTTATATGGGTTGATTTCCGCATTCGATGATTTTCCTTAAGATTTCAACTGTTTTCATCATTGCCGTCCCTTGTATGGTCTCAGTCTTCTCTTTGATTCAAATTTCTCCCCGTCTTTTTTCCAGTTTTTTTTTCGAAACTGTTCTTAATGCTCGTAGGATTATTGGTATTATATTGACTTTCTTCATACTCCATATCCCTTTCACTTATCTAACAAGTTTCGTGTATTTGCTTCTTTTTCCGTCTTCTTGATCTCCACCCTGTGGACTGCTGGCACAGTAAAATCTACGATTTGGCAGGGTCTTTCCTTCTTGTCGATTATTATGACATCTGGTCTCCTTGCTTGTATGAGGTTATTTGTTTGCACCCCAATGTTCCAGAGGATTTTGTGATTTTCATTTTCCAGCATTGTCTCATGTTTATGTTTGTACCATTTGTCCGCGTGTTTGAAATGCATTCGTTTACATAATTCCCAGTGTACTGCTCTCCTAAACAGTCGTGTCGGTTCTTGTATTTTTTTTTGGGGGGGGGGGTCTAGTTTGCTGCATTCACTTATTATGTTATCTACTGTTTCATGTATTTATCCACAGTCTTCATTTACTATTTTTTCTGGGTTTTATTTATTCTAGCTTTAATATAGTTTGTCTTAATCGCATTGTTTTGTGTAACTGTTCAAGTGTCCTTTTCAGCTATTTTCATCGGTCTTTTCTGTTGTCATTCTTATGAAACGTCGATGTTCTTTTTCTTCCCACTTTTCTTTTCTTGTCTTTTTGTTTCTGGTTTCGGTGCTTCCTGAGTTGTTCTATTGGGGCGGTATCTTTTGCTGTGGTGATCAGCCTTTCTGTGTTCTAGGTTAGGTATTTCTCCAGCTCTTTTTTGTGTCTTCCACACAGTCTTCTATACTTACCAGCCATCTATTATTATTATTATTATTATTATTATTGTTATTCTTGTTGTTGTTTGCCTACATTTTTCGATCTATGTGGGATGAGTTTTTCATACGTATGAACATATGTAGATGCGTGCATATGAAAGTTTGGAGTGTATAGTTACACGTTCGTATTTACTAGTTTTGCCGCGAGGAAATACGTGGCATAATATTGGTTTAGTGCGTGATGCCGGCTTCCTGATTCGCCCAGGGGAGACCCAGAAATCTATTTCTCCTTTCTCCGCCTTTTTCTGCTGGTGGGGGTTGGCACTCGCAACAATCTTGGTGCAATGAGGGGAAATGGTGCCACAGAGGAATTATCTTCCTGCAGCTAGTTACAACATACTCTTAGTTAATTTATGGTAAGCGATATGGTAAGCTATGAATAAGAATAGACTTAGATAGCTTGAAAAATGTTCGTGTCTATTAGTATGCTAAATCTAAGTTAATCAACGTTTGTTTCCCCACGGCTTTTGTTTCTTATATATTTTAATCACACAAAATACATGCTAAAATATTGCTAAGTTTTGGGATTGAGTTATGTTTTAAAGAATAGCTTCATTTTAATTCTTCTAATTAGTTGTAATTTTAAAATAAGTCATCAAGTGATTCTTTTCTTACTAACTTTTTATCTATAATTTTTGCCCGCTTTCACTATATGTTTTATGACCTCTCTTGTTTTTATTCTGTGCGTCGTCTTTTACTTTCGCTTCTGTAACTCTTTCTTTCTCTATGTCTGTTTTATTAACAGTCGAAAGTGATAAATAAAGGAAAGAACCAAACTATTGAAATAGTTAATTATAAACAAAAGGAAATATCAACAGAGGAAGTAATACTATTTAACCCGTAGTTAGAGACGAAAAACGAGAAAGAGGAAGAGAGAGTGTCTGAGAGAGAGAGAGAGAGAGAGAGAGAGAGAGAGAGAGAGAGAAAGAGAGCGAGAGAGAGAGCCAGCCAGAGAGGGAGGTAATATAGCGACCAGAAAGAGGCAAATTTTGAAACACAAACAATTTAAACCAGGCTCAATAGGTGGCGCAACGGGTAACATTACTTCGAGTAGTTTCCTAACTTCTTGGATATATAGATATATTATGACGCTAACAAGGTTAGTTCCAAGCGAATCATTTTTTTTATTATTTCTAACGTTGTTTTTTTCAATAAAAACAATAAGCAATTACATTCATCATAGTTACTTACTCTCCTGTGTAAATACTGAGTACATATCTTTTGCATAAGAACTCCGCCACTAATGAAATCAGTTTTACAACAAAAAAAAAAATAGCATCGGCAGTCATGCGTAGAACGCACACACGTCTCTGATTTTTGTGTAACAGCGTTTTGTAACGAAGCGTTTTGTAATATTCTTAAACAATCCCACAGTTTCGAATGTTACACATGTTACTAATTAAAAAAACACAATATCGTGAGTAATATCGGATTAGGGTACTGGATTTTTGGGGGCCACATATGATATGAAAACAATATATGCATTTCTTTTTTGGCGAATATAATTGTAATCGTTAGTTAGATATTCTTGAAATAAATAAAACGAAAATGTCTTTATATGTATTTATTGAACGTTGTAACACTTACATTTTTGTAAAACATTTAATATTCTTTCTTTCTACCGTAAAAATAATTTTCAGATAAATATTATTTGCTTAAATAAATTAAACGAACGTTTTAACATTTTCCTTCATTTTTTGTAACAGCTTTATTTTTTTATTTTTAAATAAGAAGTTTCTTTTTTTCTAACAGTAAAAATAAGTGCCAACTATTTAAAAAAAAAATAATATCGATTTTTCGAATTTATTTATTTTAAATTGTAACAATTAACTGTGTATTACATTGCATGTAATTTACAAAAAATGTAAAAGCGTTGTAAAACTGTTTAACAGAATTCGATATTGGAACAATTTAGTCTGAAATAAAGTCTTCATTTTTTTTTACTATATAGATGTCAGTTTTTACTTAGTTTTTCGCATTGCATTTCATCTTTTTTCGCATTGCATTTCATCTTTTTCGCATTGCATTTCATCTTTTTTCGCATTGCATTTCATCTTTTTCGCATTGCATTTCATCTTTTTTCGCATTGCATTTCATCTTTTTCGCATTGCATTTAATCTTTTTTCGCATTGCATTTCATCTTTGTCGCATTGCATTTCATCTTTTTTCGCATTGCATTTCATCTTTTTCGCATTGTATTTCATCTTTTTTCGCATTGCATTTCATCTTTTTTCGCATTGCATTTCATCTTTTTCGCATTGCATTTCATCTTTTTTCGCATTGCATTTCATCTTTTTCGCATTGCATTTCATCTTTTTCGCATTGCATTTCATCTTTTTCGCATTGCATTTCATCTTTGGAAATCTGACGATCTCATTTGTTAAACAGAGTGTAAAACGCGATAACTTAGTAAAAATATTGATTTTTAAATAGAAATCGCTTCAGACAGGACATGAAACCTCTTGATGTAAGGAGCCAACAAGAACGAAAGATGATTATCTCAAAGACAGGAGATGCCTATTGACCGTAGTCTAAAAAAAAACAAGACTATAGGTAGGAGGAAAACAGTCAGCAGGAAGAGAGTTCCACAAGGCTGCAGTTCTTGGAAATAATTTACTGGAATAGGTAGCTGTATTACAATGAGGTATCAAAACAGCGAATTGATGGAGACCACTAGACCAACTAGTCAAACGAGCTGAAACAAAGGAAGCAGGGAATAGATTAGACAATTCTGAAGAACACATGCCATAATAGTATTTATAGAAAAGACTGAGACTAGTAACATCGCGTCTGTAATTGAATTTTCTTGACTTCCGTTTTTATATTAAACTGCATCAAACTTCTGTGTTTATGTTTATATCAATAAACCCTTTTTTAGATCTTGATAATTTAATGATTGGTTTCCGTTTATATTCTTTTATTCCTTAAATCGTCTTTATTTTTTATTTTGTTTGTTTTTTATTTTAAAAATAATTCTCGGATTTGATGGTAATGGCGATGCATTTTTGCTCTCAACCGACAGACGATGTTCTTGTTGTTCTTAAACGAGTTTAATTCCTGCATAGAATTCACGAAAGTCGTGCTTCAATGATTGCCTGATTTGCATGAAGTCCTTCTCGTTGCGAACAGCTATTCGTTAGCCTACAGGATTACAGGTTTTAACCCCGACACAGGGATCAGCAAGACTCAGTGGTTACATGTGAAGTCGAGGAAGGTTTGTCCGAGAACATAGAAAGGAATGGTGCAGAAACGACATTTCACTCCATTGATTTGCTGTTCCGCATCTGACACGCCTTGCTTGACAGACGCAGAATAAAAGGCGACCAGAGGGCGACGGATCTGGATGCCGACGTCTCCTAGATTTTCACCAGATTACTATTAGCATGATTGCCTCTATAATACCGTTTGGTTCAAAACCTGTTCGCCATGGAAAGCTCTGCCAGGAACGGGAATTCCAAGCGGCATTGCGCTGGCACTACCTTGTTGCCACCTCCCCTACCACAGTGAGGAAGGGTTCAACTTTTGGTGTAGGATTGATGCTGCTTACATACCTTGCATCAGGAAAGTTCAATACACTTATGAACTCTGATTGTCTCGTCTTGATATGACATAACAGTTAGGGACGAGAGAATGAATAAGAAACGGATGGGGAGGGCAGAAGATTAAACATATTTCGAAGTTTCTATTTATTTTTTATTTTATATTAATGTATAGCGATCAATCTTACTGTATTTAACTCAGAAGAAACCACTAGGTTTCGTTGGCATTTTGAATGTAATAACTACAATTTTATCCCGTCTTTGAGATAGAATAAAAGTGTAGGATCTGTTCTGTCTCAGGAGGACTTTATCCCAGACATTAATCCTCTTTATCAGATGACAAAATATATGTGAGGTCTTTTAAGCAACTAATAGTTAAGTCTCTCTCCCTCCCCCTCTCTCTCTATCTCTCTTTCTCTCTCCTTCTTTCTCTCTCTCTCTCTTTCTCTCTCTCTCTCTCTCTATCTCTCTTTCTCTCTCTCTCTTTCTCTCTCTCTCTTTCTCTTTCTCTTTCTCTCTCTCTCTATCTATCTCTCTATCTCTCTCTATCTCTCTCCCTCTCTCTCTATCTCTCTCTCTCTCTCTCTCTCTATCTATCTCTCTCTCTGCCTGAACACTGTATTCTGATATAATACAGAAATACAAGGTGATTAATAAGTCACTTAGCTATTTATTTTTGAAATTCTAAAGTTAAAAAATACGGTAATACAAAACAGAAAGTTTATTCAACAAATTCATTTATGGGAGTTTAAAATTACAGCAAATTTTCAAAATGTCCACCTTCGTTCTGTATGCATAGCTCCATTCTTTTTTGCGAGGAATTTACGACTTATTGTAGCATATTTGATTAATTATGGTGTTGTTAATTAAGTGTTTGTAGCATATTTGTTGTAGCATGGTGTTGTGCGAAGGAGGCTTTCTGTTCACATCACGTTTCCATTGCCTTTCAACAACTATGGGAGATTAATCATATGAATAACAATAAAAATTCGCTCTTCAATTGTAAATGACATATTGCCTGAAAAAAAAGCACATGATGATTTACACAAATTTAAATAAATAAAAATAAATATATATAGAGACAAATATATAAACGAACCAATTTAAAATAACAAATAACAGTAATTAGAGAGTAAGATAACAATTATCAAAAGTTCATAGTATGTTTGTGCTTCATATGGTAATCATTTTAAATAGCTAAGTGACTTATGAATCAGCCTGTATATATATTGGGTACAAATGTCTTCGTGTTTAATCATTGCCGAGAACCAACAACCCGGCAGCAGATATCTCTATGAAAAATCTCCGCCAGACAGAATCTTGACCAGCAAATAAGAACGGCCAATAATAATACAAATTAAGATTCAGGTCGTCACTGTAATGATTGGCATTTTGAGAAATATTTAAAAAAAAAGTTTTTCTAGTTAACGAGGAAATTTGGAAGAAATAAGAGTTCTGGAAATTAGTTTATTAGCTTAAAACTTGGAATTAATCAAAATCCCCAAGGATGTTGGACGTTAGCCCAACAACTAATTAGTTTGGCAAATGATCACCCCAAATCTGGAAGGAGGCTTGTCGTTGGCAAACTATTGGGAAAGGATTCCGTCCCAGTCATTAATATCCGGATTCAATCAATAACCAATCGCAACTGGATTAGTTATTAAACACGGGGGATTACTATTATTGGCCATCGTTTTACCAGCATGGACCAATCCACCGTGTTTAATAATTGGATCGTATCATCTATTATCTATTTAGATAAATAAAAGCCATCTGCCGGTTTTAACTGATAATTCGGATGAAATTTCACAAGTTTATTAACAAGTTTATTAACAAGTTTGTTAACATATTTACCTCCTTGGCAGCCGGATTAGACACAAGGTCAAGTGGATTTTGAGAAGCCATCGCACTAGAATAAGCGCACGCTGGCCTAAAAAATGTCTGACCTACCCGTCGTCATTCCCCGTTCAGCGTGCCCCGAGCGATTAGCAATAAACAACCCCTTCTCATAGAAAAGGTAAAGCCCGGGAGGGTCGACTACTTAGGACTGAACAGAACCATTCCTCAGCCCGACAACAACAAAACTATTGATTTGTATCATATTTTAACGAATTCTTGAAAGATAAATATCCGTTTACTAGAATTATTTCAAAGACAATTAGTGAAAAATGTGTTAAATATTAGAGCAATAGAAACTATTATTTACTTTTTATTTAAAATTATATATTGACACGTTCCCACAACCGAAAACAAAGACGCGCAGCCATAGTTCTAAAATCTATTAATCGGACTTCCTTATTCAGAGATCGATATCTGTGCAATATTTTATTCAGCTTTCATCAATCGTAATAGTGGAAAAAAGGGGTTGATGTGTCTGTTTTCATTTTCCTCTCCTATGTCGATAGCCAAAGAAAACGCTTGAAATATTGGTGTCCATGGGGAGAGGGGGAGTATATGTGATAAAAGGAATACCCCCTCCCCGCTTTTCTAAATATAAAAAGTAAAACATTGATCAAGATAGAAATATAAATATCGGCAAGATAAAAAAAATACCTATTTTCCACAATTAATCGTTTTTATTGGCGGATAAATACTTTGCAAACTCGCTCCTTTCCAAAACCAAAATGACTTGTAAAATTGTCTTTATCGCTGTTTTAGTTCAGTTGGTACAATGGTCTGAGGAAGCTGGATTCTGGACCAGATCGCAGCTGAAACATGTATGCACATATGTAGTCAATAGTGTTTATATAAATAAAGGAATTTATGCTATAATACGGCTCTACCTGTGATTAAGCACTATTTTATAAACACTGGAGTTGTATTGGGTTAATATCTAGGAAACTACAACAATACAATGACTATATATATATATATATATATATATATATATATATATATATATATATATATATATATATACGACATGAAAAGAAACTGGAATCTTAGGAAAATCTCCATCATACCAGTAATTATAGGAGCAACAGGACTAATGAAGAAGAATTTCAAGAGCTATCTGGCGAGTATACCCGATGAACCGAGTGCAAGAGAAATACAAACAACTGCACTTAAAGAGACGGTTAGAATCTTAAAACGATCTCTAGGCTGGAATGTCTGAAATAGCCGGTGAATGTCTGGCATCCGGTAGGATGCCCCATCTACAGCAAAAACAGAAAGATAAGAAAAATAAAAAAGGGAGAGTATTATATTTAATTATGTTTTTCATTTCTTTACTAATTACTTTCTATGCTGATGAGAGCCAGAGGTTTCGCCTTCTGTGCTCGAAACCATTGGTCCATATGCTGTATTAAATTTCTGTATTAATAAATAAATATTAAACTCTTAATTCTGATTCACTTAAATAATAGAGCACTCTGCTGCTGGGATTTTCCTACTATTTCACAAAGTATTTATATATATATATATATATATATATATATATATATATATATATATATATATATATATGAAATTAAAAATGGAAAATAGGAAGACCTTTTCGCTCAACGTTTCGCCCAAATTTCACGTGGACTTTGTCAAGAGCGGACGAAGAATACAAAAATGACAAAAGACGAGGAAGTCTGTAAATTATGGGGAATATATATAGTGGTTGGGTTCATGTTAAGATGAAGGGTGTGCAAAAAAAAAAAAAAAAAAAAAAAATAGAAATAAATATATATATATGCACATAAATGTGATCGAAACATATATATAACACATATACATACATATATATCAAATATACATAGAAGTAGCATTGGAAAAAAATATATATGTATGTATATGTGTTATATATATGTTTCGATCACACTTATGTGCATATATATATATATTTATTTCTATTTTTTTTTTTTTTTAAACGTTGAGCGAAAAGGTCTTTCGCTTTTCCATTTTTAATTTCATACCGTCGGATTATTTTTATCTTTTCATATACTCATATATATATATATATATATATATATAAATGTTTGCTAATTACCGAATTCTTTAGTTCCATTCATCTACATTTTCATTTTCTTATGCACCTGTTTTTTTTTTTGCGGACCTCAGCTGCCATGAATGGCATTTGTCCTCAGAGACGACAAACATGAAAACACACGACGACGTTTGCTGAAAACTTGCACGTACTCTTAGAAAGATGGGCGGGAAACTAAACATCATTTCTGCTTATTTACATTTGCACGATTTAAATATGAAAGATAATTTCAGACAAAATGGATTGAGTGGTACATAGAACAAGAACATAAGTCAGTCGTGCGACTGCATACCTCCGCCTGGCAACGTAAGGATGGGTCGAAGTCTTATCTTGGCCTTACTTCTTCATATTGTATGACGTATTCCCGAAGTTATGTCATGGGAAACTATTCATCTGATCAGGTTGAGATTTTGCATGTTATCAAAGAGCATTAGATTTATACACCAAATTTGGAAAAATCGGAAGTTAAACCTCCGACAAAAGTTCGACCTTGATCAAAGTTTTCAATATCAAGGTCAATGACATATCAGATACGGGACTTCATTGACTACAATATAGGCCATTTAGTGAGTTTCTATTATTAATTGTATTATGATTGTATTATTATTATAAGGGAGGGCCTGTGGACGAGTGGTTATATCACTTGTCTTTGGGCTGAACGACCCGGGTTCGATCCCACTCACGGCATGCGAATTTTCGGGTCTGAAAACTCCCCTCTGTCCACCCAGCAGTAAATGGGTACCTGACTAAAACTCAGGGAAGGTTCAAGGCAGCGGAAGGAGAGGGATGGGATCCGCCTTCCATATGCTGTGCCCTAGACACGGCGATTCTTAACAAATCACCGCCGCTACGGCCATGGGCAGTGTGCGATGTCGGGAACGACACTCGTGCGCGTACCGGCTATGCGACCTTTACCTTTTATTATTATCGCCAAAAGTTATCTTTTAAAATTTCCGTTACCGTTAACTTGACTTTTGACCTAGATATCCACAACAGTTTGTCAGGACAACCTGACATGAGGATACTTTACCCTACAGGTAAGCCTTGACCAAATATTCAAAATAACATAGTATTCGAAGTCTAAATAAGATCCCTTCGATACAGCTATACACTGGATCATACAAGGAAGGGTACACCTTCTCCAAGTGATGTTACCTCAAGTAACAGAACTTAGCTGAATACTACACCAGACTAGATGAATTTTTGTCTTGGAATGCGGTGGGACCAATAAAATACAAGAAAGATATACTATAACATAGTTAACTGGTCAATTGGGGAGAGGAAAATTAATGTTCTTAACTACTTTACTAACTCAACGTTTGAGAGGTACGGGAGAACTTTAATGAAATATCTATGTATTTCATATAGAGATCAAGTGTTAGCCTCAGGAAGGGGCCGCTTAAATTTTGAGAACTTCGCCCTCAGTCGTTATCTCATGACTTAGCAATTCTCTTCTTTTTTTTTTGATCACGTCATTTATCATCCGGTTTACTTTGGTTAATTCAATTACCACGTTTAGCTCATTTAACCTGTTAACCCTGCCAGACAGCTCACGTTTGAACGATTATTAATACAGTCACACGGAAAATAAGCATTGTTAGAAACGAGGTGACCTACCTGGCACATCTATTTATATAAAATTATGTATGTGCATAGGTTTATATATTCCTGTATTATGGGATTCACTCTTAAACTAATTAACCAATCTTTATTAATGTTGGAACACAGATGCGAGGCGTAAGGGTAGGTAATATGGGCTATATAAATTGGAAGTGTGGAAATATTTATTAATTGATGTCTAATACCTATTGTTAAAATTTCACAAAATTCGGAGGTATCTGAATTTTCACGAAATTGTTCAACCCCTATTTTGCCGTCTTTGCATGAAATAAATTAAATCAAATATAGTCCACATTCTCAACTTTACGGCTGACAGCTGGGTTCTAAAATTCATGAGGATAAGTTAGTTTAGGAGTGAATCTTATGATACAAATATATAAGCAATTACACATGCCTAACTTTATATAAATAGCGATATTAAATTATCAAAAAGTAATTAGAATTATTAATATATACAATTACATACAAATAGGATAATTCTCAATGTTTTAAACTTAATAGATATGAGGGTATTACGTATCTATGGGGAATGTGACGTAGCTTTAGATAGTCTGACACAATATCTTTTTTATAATAGTAAATGTTTTAAAATGTTTTTAATGTAATTTCGTATATATTGTAAAGATATACATTTATTTCAGAAAAAAAAACATCTCGATATAAAACAAATTACTAGAAGAAAATAGAAAAGTGTCTGATTACATTCGATGGCAGACGACAACATTTAAATCAATAACACATATCTTAAGGTGTGTTATTGCTTGAACTGAATCATACAATTACTCTCCTCACCCCTCACACTCTTTGTATATATATATATATATATATATACTATATATATATATATATATATATATATATCTCTATATATATATACTATATATATATATCTATATATATATATATATACTATATATATATATATATATATATATATATATATATATATATATATATATATATATATATATATATATATATATATCTATATATACAGGGTGGGCCAAAATAAGGGTCCTATCTTTAAATTTGAATAACTTGAATTTGAATAACTTCCACAAAATAAAAGTTAAACTCACCAAACTTTATGTGTGTGTAGACTGACCCTTCCGAGATTTTTTGAAATAAACAAAACAAATTTTAGCCGAAAAACACTTCTTAAAACTTACAAAAACTAAAGTATTGTTTTTTACACTGTTTTGAGTTTTTTAACCAAAAATAATGTTTTCTAAATGAGGGTACGTTCCTTAGGGCTAATACGGCTCATGCTTGCTTCGGAAGGGGTCCTTTACTTATTCTAAAAAAAAATTTTAAAAAAATCAATAAATAAAAACGTTATGAATTTTTAAAAATAGGACCCTTATTTTTGCCCACCCTGTATATATATATATATATGAAGAGTTCGAATGCAAAACGCGATACACGCCATTTTCAAAATCACGAAACTGTCCCTACAAAAAGTGTTGCATTTCAACACTCGACGACACACCAAAACTGTGTGTTACATAATATGATACCGAAATAATTACTTCTTGATTTCAATTAAAATCAGGTTTCATTCGAATTCTAAATTTAATATATTCGTGGTTTTATTGTGTAAGGTCTCAATTTAAACGAATTGGATTTATCGCGTTTTGCGTTCGAACTCTCCCTCTCTCTCTCGCTCTCTCTCTCTCTCTCTCTCTCTCTCTCTATATATATATATATATATATATATATATAAGTATGTATGTGTGTGTGCATGTGTCTTCGACTGAAATATCTTATATATTTTATACATTAAAAAATTACAAATGAAATAATTGAATAAATAAGATTTTATGAACATGAATGTTAATTTTTGCATAAAAGCTTGACTTTGAAACATTACAAAAAATTCAAATATTACC
This sequence comes from Sepiola atlantica, assembly GCA_963556195.1. Lineage (NCBI taxonomy): Eukaryota > Metazoa > Mollusca > Cephalopoda > Sepiida > Sepiolidae > Sepiola > Sepiola atlantica. The sequence continues at coordinate 66,806,495 of OY744540.1, read as the reverse complement.
TATTCATCGCGGTTAGATAACATGTTTTCGTTTATTTGTAATCTATAAAAAATAATTCAAGCACACATTTGAGACAAAAGCTATTTCGTTTACGAATTTTTTAGATGATTGTTGATAACTCGTGTTATCTAAATTTTTCGGACTACTGTTCTCATCTTGGATTTAATTCTCACAACATTTCGGCCGATATAACCTCCGCTCTTCTTCAGCTGCGTCCTGACGAACTCGGGAATCTGTACGGAATTTCGTAATTGTATTCTTAGTATCGTCCGTAGTAAGGCTTGAACCTTAAATCTCTGCAAGGACCAGTGACGTTACAGATAAAAGTGCTAAGTGATAATCAGTTCTAACAGTCTTCTGGAGGTTGCAGGTTCAATCCTCAGTACGGGCGATGCTAAGAATGCAATTAAGAATTACTTAAGAGTTCTATCCGGTCATGACTGACGAAATGAAAGCAAGATACTGTCTGAAATTCCGTACTGAGTTCGACAAGATTAATCTGAAGAAGGGAGGAGGCTACATCGGCCGAAACGTTGTGAGAATAACACCCCAGATGAGAAGAGTAGTCTGAATAATCTAAATAATACAAAATATATTTTATTTAACAACCAGACTTTCTGGCGTCACGGAACATATCGAAAATTTATTAAAATAAATGTTTTGCGTAAAATAAATAGATTATGGAATCACTACATTCTAAAAATATAATGCGATCCTTCCTAGCCAAAAGAAAGGTCCAGGTTGTGCTCGATAGACGTATATAAAAAAAAAACATGACATTAACGCAGGTCTACCCTAGGGTCGATCTTTGGGACCTTTATTGTTCTAGATCTTCATAAACGACCTCCCTGATGAAATTGTGTCTAAGATCTATTTGCTGATAACACCACGCTCTATTCTCAACATACAGGTAAAACGAACGCACATATATCGAAGGCAATGGCTGAATCCTTAGAAAATGACTTCCGGTCTGTAGTTGAATAGGGGCATAAATGGATTGTAACATTTAATGCTACTAACACAAAGCTCCTTTCCTTTAATAATTATAAGAAACCTTTTTAACCACCGATTGCCATGACTAATAGCTCCATACCGAGAGTCCACTATCCAAACTCCTTGATCTAACATTCACAGGTAACATGAATTGAAACAAATACATAGAAGATACTTCCAAGGCAAGCGCTCTCTCTCTCTCTCTCTCTCTCTCTCTCTCTCTCTCTCTCTCTCTCTCTCTCTCTACCGTGCAAAAACCTTCTAATGCCTGCTGGTATCCTACACAAAACCACCATTCGCCCATGCATGGAGTTTTATTGTCACATCTGGGCTGGTGCACGAATCGTTTGTACCTCCCTTTCAGACAGGGTCCTATAAAGAGTCCCTAACCTAATAGATCCCACACTGTCTACCAAGCCTCAGCCCCGGTCCCATCGCCGCAATATTGCATCCATGTGCTTGTTTTACAAGTACTTCTGCAGAATGTTTTTCGACAAACTTTCTGCCCTGGTACCCCCTCGACGTAAATACACCCGACAAACCTGACAATCAGCTAAACCCCACTCTTTCACTGTAGAGACCCCCAGATGCCGGAAAGATTTCTACTCTAATCACTTATTTCCTCGAACTGCTAGCCTTTGGAATTCTCTTCTTGCTCCCTGTTTCCCTGACTGTACCAACATGCAAAAATTTAAATGTAATGTGAACAAACATCTCGCTACACAACTCCCCACTTAGGATGCCCATTGCCTATATAGATATGCCTCGTAACTCACAATAGCCTCTTACATCTCAGTGCTAATATTCCTAGTTTGGATGAGTAAATGTATGAAAAAGATGAAGATAACCGCCCCCCCCCACCAAAATGTCATCAGTCTTTTGTTGATTCACATTTGGTACATTGTTAGCTGTTTTAAAAGCTTCTGAAATGTCGACGTCTGTGATGATTAAAAATGTAAAGCCTCGAAAGTAAACATTTTTTTTAAAATGTTTACTTTCGAGGCTTTACATTTTGTAAAGAAAGAAAACAAAGTTATCAGCAGCTGACCGATAGTTTGACCTAGTTTAAGTGTTGTTTTTTGAACAGCTGGCAGTAAGAATAAAATAAATACTTTTTTCTGATACACTAATTTGGCTCCTGATAACCTCAAGGGACTGAATATTACAGAATCTATTTTACTATAACCAGCTCGGGGTCACATGGAATCAGATTATGTAAGGTTTGCAAGTGTATCTTGGGTAGTTTCTGAGTTTTAGCCGTATATACATAGTCAGAAATACCAATTTTATTTATATGATAAACTAAACGCACCTGTGACCCAACGGGTCAAAACTAGTATCAATATTTATTCTAATTTAATTTTAGACAAACATCAAGTATTATCGTTCTTTTGTGTTCCACAAATAAAGGAAAACATTAGATTTTGGTGAATGATTTTTAATTAATCTTAATGTAATCGGATGATAATGTCTGTTTCAGTTAACCATGTGCAAATAAACATGATGAGACGCGACACCATTTTTAGATTGTTTTTATGAGACATGAAAAACATTAATTCAATGACAAATCGGATACAATATCCGACTTAAAAGACACATCTACTTTCATCATATTTTATCATGCCAATACTGGATCCATCGATGGGCATCAAGATTACAGTCCATCAAATCTTGGTCAGTGAAAATTGGTCCATCACTGCAGACACTGAGAATGTGTTCACTTTGTCTGTCTGTGATTTCCACAAGGGCAGTTGCTTGTTCTTGCTGGTCCCTATCTGTGGAGTTTTCTGGATGTTCCTTCAACCTTCGCTCTTGCTCAGAGTGTTTATTCAACACCTACCCACAATAGGAGTATGTGACACAAGGTCGGAAAGTGGGATTTGAAAAGCCAGCGCTCGGGAAGGTGAGCGCTCTGGCTATTAAAAATTGCCTAGGCAGCCCCGTCGGCATTTCCCGGTAGGGGCGCCTCAAGCAGTAAGCAATAAACTTACTCCTCCCCAAAGAGGGGAGACAAAGCTTTGGAGAGTGGACCTCCTAGAACTGCACAGGACAGGCACATAGACAGGCGTAAATCAAGCCCCGAAGGCCAAGACAATACCAGTCTATGGGGTGCAGTATCCATCGGAACAGATACTACACTTTGATCCCGACCAAAAGGCCGAGAGTGACCCAGTTATTCCTTGGAAGATCCGTTCTATGTTCTCTGGGTTCTTGGATAGCTTCGTTCAAGTAGTCATTCCACTCATTCCATCTGTCAATACGGTAGTTCTGTGACAGTGCATGGTTAACGCTCTCTTTGGTCATGAAACTGCTTCTTGATTTCAATCTGCCTCTTGGTTGTCCATGGCCAGATATGGAATGTCTTCTGTTGGTTTCCTGTTTGTCTTTTGGGATTCTAACATGAGCATCTCTCATGCTTGTTCTGGCTGATCCCCACCTGTGGAGATTCTTTCCTACCTTCGCTCCTGCTCGGTTCAGTGTAACCCATTTCTGCTATGGAAGATTCGTTCCATGTGGGAGATGTTCGCTGGGTTCTGTGATAGATTCGTTCAAGTAGTCATTTTAATCATTCTATCTTATAATGGTCGGAAGGTCGTTAAACACTAATAAACAAACCCGTTTATCTTTAAAAAGAGATGAATACGCTTAGTTCAGAACCCGAGAAAGTCTTGAAAATTACCATACACAGACACCTAGCGGAGTAAAACTTAACAAGCCGCGCGTGCGTGCATGGTCCCCCTCTGTATGTGACTCGATGTGGCGAGTGTAAAATGCAATAAATTTGGACAATTTGGGGCATTTTTGTCCCCCTGGGGGCGTGAACCAGAATTTTTCTTAGGTCAAGGATGCTCATATTATATCCAGAACATTTGCCTCTACATTTTGGCCAAGTTTCAGAAAAATTGAATAGATGGATCAAACGTTATGGGAGAAAAGAGTCATTTCTGCCATTTTGGGTGCGTTTGACCCCCCGGGAGCGCGAATCAGATGTTTTCCAAGGTCAGCGATACTTATTTTCTATTAGGAACAATTGTCTCCACATTTTGGCCAAGTTTCAGAGAAATTGAATGGATGGATGAAAAGTTATGTGACAAACAATGTCATTTTTTGCCATTTAGGGGCCTTTTGACCCCATGGGGGGCTAACACGATGTTTTTTCAAAAATCTGAGAATTTCACTTTCTAACCTGACCAAAGTTATAACTTCATGCAAAATTTCAGAGAAATTCAATAGATGGTTGCGGAGAAAAATCCGGACGGACGGACGGACATGCCTCAAAACATAAGTCACCCGATTTTATAAATCGGGGGACCAAAAAGAATATTAGCTGCTAAAAATCTTTACGATGGTGACCGATAAATTAAACAGTTCAGTTTTTGTACTTGTTCTTGTTGGTTGTCTTGGAGGTTGCTGGCTGCCCTTCCATCCTTCGCTCTTGCTCAGTTCAGGGTCACTCAGTTCTTCTTTTGGAGATCCATTCCTTGTGGAAGATATTCTTTGAGTTCTTGTATAGCATCGTTCAAGTAGTCATTCCAATCATTCCATCTGTCAATGCGGTAGTTCTGTGACCATACACGGTCACGGTTCGCTTTGGTTACGAAACTGCTTCTCGGTTTTAATATTCCTCTTTAAAAACTATTGAATGAAAAAGTGTTAAGTCTAATAAAAATTCGTCCAGAGTTAAGCTATATTTTTTGTTTCTTCTATTAACGTAGAATATTGGATATTCCATGTTATACATTTTTATGGCGACGCACATGGTGAACACCTTCTCCATCACGGATACCGCCATATTAGTTAATCATTTTCTTGGGTGAACTCGGTAGTTGAAAATTAACGGAAAATAAGTCAATGATAAAGAAAATGGCAACGATGAGAGACGATTACTCTTACATAAGTAAACATGAATGTATTCTTACACAGGAAGTGTGTCAAAGATGAACGCGTGAGGAGCATAATACACAAAAGTGAGTGTAATTTAGCAGACATAACTGCCAAGACAAAAGTATACGTCCAAAGTACCTAAATTATAATGAGAATTTACATGAAATGACAAAGTTTAAAAGGAAAATTATTGTAAAGTAATGTAAAACGCATTTGTACAGAGAAGGTGCCATGTTGAAATGGCTAGATGTATATGGTGTCCCATTTCGAATTTGTAGAAGCCATTTTCATCTAAATGATGGAGATCTGTGCGGCGAAATTATTCGCTGGACTCATGGTGTTGGCCCTTTCGGCTAGGAAGTAAGTGTAGTATCTGTTCCGATGGATACTGCACCCTATAGACCGGTGTCGTCTTGTCCTTCGGGGCTTGATTCCGCCGGTTTGTGGGTTTGTCCTGTGCAGTTCTAGGAGGTCCACCATCCCAGGCTTTGCCTCCCCTCTTTGGGGAGGAGTAAGTTTATTGCTTACTGCCTGAGGCGCCCCTACCGGGGAATGTCGACGGGGCTGCCCCGGCAATTTTTAATGGCCAGAGTGCTCACCTCTCGGGCGCTGGCTTTTCAAACCCCACTTTCCCGACCCGACCTTGGGTCACATCTTACTTGTGGGAGTAAGATAAAACTGGCCTTGTGCCTTACCTCCTGGAGAGGAGATAAATAAATCATGGTGTGTAACCAGGTAAAAACGAAGAGCTTGACTGGACGTATCTGATCAAAGCATGAAAAGTGAGAGGGCCTCGATTTTCAATCCCACACTACGCATATGCGAGTTAAAAAAAATGATATAAAAAAATGAAAATTTCATTTCTCAGCATAACTAGTAGAGTTCAAAGGACATTCTTGAAATTGGTTCAAGAGATGTAACTCTGAATATGGTTAGCCAACATTTTTATACAGAGAGGGGGGTAAGATTTGTTTAAATTCAACTCTTCAACATACCGCGAATGCGCCATACATAGTACGCTCTCTCTCTCTCTCTCTCTCTGTCTCCCTCTCTCTCTCTCTCTCTCTCTCTCTCTGTCTCCCTCTCTCTCTCTCTCCTTCTCTCTCTTTCCGTATATTTTGTTAACCATGGCGATTTATCGTTTAGAGGAAAAGGCATTATCAAAAAAAAAAAAAAAAGAAAGAATTACAAAATCTATTCGTACAAAAATAATTATTTTTATTAACAACTTGTTAAAACAATGCAAAATAAAATGTTGGTAATGAATGGGGGTTCAAAGAGTCCAAGAACGTTCTAGGTGAAAGAAGGTGTTTTTATGTAAGGAAAAATTGAATAGCCATGTTTGTTTTAGGGAGTGCGTGTATATTAGCGTGCCTGTTTTGCCAGTGAGAGAGGGTATATATAGAACTGTGTATTCTAATTTGTTTAGTAGTGTGTGCATGCTGGCGCTATGTCTAAAAGTTTGTGTGCAGCTCTTGCTGGGTCTGTAAAAGGGCCTCCGGACCCCAAAAGCCTCGGCTGGGTTGTGATTTTCGCGAGTGTTGATAAAATTTCGGCAGTGAATATTCATTGCACTGTGATTGGTTGAAAAAAACTGCTGATTTTAGCTTTTGTCCAATCAGGTGTCGATACGTAAAAGCAACATTCGTTGATGCTGCTGTTGTTATTTTTGCTGCGCGAGTTGGACCAGAATGCAACGCCGAACATGCAGATGTCGATATCGTCTGCTTTCGATCGAGGTGCTTCTCGTTTCTGAAGGATTTCGGGTTACCCCCAACACCGAGGTCAACAAAATTAGATGTTGTGTGTGCAAAAATACGGTTAAAACTGAAAACTTCGACATGTTCAAAGAGAATCCGAATGTTAGCAAAGAATCTTTATGGCGTCAGAAAAGAACTATGAAGGTCTATTTTTTTTTTAATTATGATGTGTGTGTTTAATATACTAATGAGTCACCACTTAGCAAGACCAAACGCCACTCGAGGGTAAAGTTTTATGAGATTGTCAGTTGAATGATGAACAGTATTATGAGAGGATTAAAAACGGTAGATGGAATGGGTAAATTCGATTATATAAGAGGACTGCCCGAATAATTATTTGTTTACATGAGACTTGAAGACGAATATATTGTAGTCTGCAGGGAAGCACTTCCGTGGAAATGTTTTCCATTGATAGGAAGTTCTTGGTAAGAAACTGTGTTCATGGAAATTGTGTTTGGTTTTAGGTACATACAAGAAAGAAAAGAAAAGGGACCACCGGCTGTTCCAAGTCGTCGAGGAAGTTCCTCCTCTGTAAGCATTCAGTAGCGGTTTCACATGCACCAACGCGATGTTGTTATACTCACTCTGCTTTGCTATAGGTGCCTGAACGTTCTTAATTACCGTAAATTGTCCACATATGCATATGTAAACTCGACCAGTTGCCGCCGGATTCTGATGCAGACGCCTTTGGATTTCACCAGAGCTCTTTTAGTCTGTCTGCTGCCTGAATACCACTGGGTGTCAGACCAATCCGCTTTGGGTGACCCTGCAAGAAACCGAAGTTCTTGAGGACATAGCTTACACTACCCGTTGCCATAGCCCTGCCACGTTGAGGAGGGGTTTGATTTTAGGGCTCTGCTGCTGCTTCTCAGAATCTTCTTTTGTTGCCGACGTGTATATGTTGTCCTGGTAACGCGCGAAATGATTTTTGGCGCGCACGCGTTTAGAAAATTTGTTTGGATTCTCTAACTACGCGTTGCCTACCTTGATAGAATGAAAACATCCAATATTCATATTCTTCAGCTATATTCGTTGGGCAAAATGCGTGAAGTAAAGTCGATTCTCACAGATGGCTCGCATTTATGTCCTTGTGCCACACTAAGCTAAGCTCGGTAAACAACTATCATCTCTTGCCAGAAAAAGTGTTTTTTTTTCGTCATAAAATGATTGTTTTACAAAAAATCTGATAAATACGGAATAAAATAAAATTGATGGACGACGAAGAAGAAATTTAAAAAAAATGGACGATAACATATGTTACGCGCATGCGTGAACTCGAGAAGTTTTACACACGGCTCTAATGTCTGGGCGGGAAAAAAACTGAAGAAATTATTGTTTGAAAGATGGCTGCACCAGTCTACAAGGAGTAAAACAAACAAGAAATGGTTGAATAAGGAAACTTGTTTACTCATCGATTCGTGCCAACTGTTCTCTGATATAATCGATTTACGCGATTAGTTCTGATATCTTTGTTGACGGTTATTATTTACTGAGTCATGTACACACAATGGGATCGGTATATTATGAATAAAAGACATTGAGTGTGTGTGTTATTTACTTTCCTTTCAATTCTGGTAACTAACTTTGACATATATATATATATATATATATATATATATATATATATATATATATATATATATATATATATATATATATGCTTACTCTGTGAACCGGGTTCGCGCCTCCCGACCGTCTGAAATTATTACTTTCCTGCACTGATGAGAGCAATAAGCTTGAAACGTTAGCGTATGTAGGTATTAATAATTTAATATTTATTTATAAATATTATACTAAGCCCCTTTAAGAAATTAAAGTTGAGCACTCTCGGGGATGTTAAAAATAGACTGTCACAAAGCTCTAATGCAAAGTTCCGAATACGTTCGTCGAACACTCTCGACTAGTCTTCTATCTGTGCCCGCTTCTAGGTACATCTAGATCTTAATTTCCCTTAATTACGTGACAGTTTCCGTTGGCCGAGTGGATATGGCGACTGCTTGCAGATTCTAGGCTGACTCTGTGAACCGGGTTGAACTTGTTACTTTCCTGCACTGATGAGAGCAATAAGCTTGAAAATCTAGCGTCTGTAGGTATTAATAATTTAATATTTATTTATAAATATTATATATAAAGATAGATGAAGGAGAGGGATAAACATGTCGAATAACAAATTTATTTCAACTTCGATTGTTCAATGCAAGGTGTACTTGGAAAAAATCATGTTTATTATTATTTCCTTAAGCCAAGGCTTTTCAAAGATTAAAATCTTATCATCAGAGGAATTACATAGATAGATAAGTTGGCAGTGGAAAAGCCAAAATTCAAAATTTGAAAAAAGAGTGAGAATTTGCGTGTAAAAAAAGATATGGGGTTTGTCCAGTTGGTAAATGTCCGTTGATAAGGTGTCCAGTGAAAGGATATTTAAAGATGGAAAACAAGGCAGCATTGAAAAAGTTCAAGAATGAAGTAAATCCAATAGAAAGATGTTTGCTATATCTCGTATATTCAGCTTAAACCATTTCACTATAGGTTCTATCTACTAAAAGTATACTTTTAGTTTCATATATATATATATATATATATATATATATATATATATATATATATATATATATATATATATATATATATGCCGAGTCAAAGGTAACTTTGCAACTGTCTTCGAACACAAAAACAAAAATAAACAAACTTTGATGTATTTGTTTATTTTTGTTTTTGTGTTTTTCGATGAAAAAAAATGACACAATACTGGTCAACTCTGATGATGGAATTTTATTCCGAAATTAATAAGATTAAAGTAACAAAAATGTTTTTAGTTAATCTTGCATTGATAATGGCTTATATTGTCAATTTATAATACTGAACCAGCAATGCTTTAAAACTGAAAGACCCATTTTATTAAACTCTAGCACGCCAATGCTTCCTTCGTTTGACAACCAGAATTTGAATTCATAACCGCCAACGACATCGGCGTGGATACATCATAACAAGGATATTTAATCAGTAAAACGAAAGAAACAAAGTTTGTTTATTTTTGTTTTTGTGCTTTTTGATGAAAAACGATTTTTTTTAAATGTGGCAATACTGGTCAACTCTGATGATAGAATTTTATTCCGAAATTAATAAGATTAAAGTAAAAAAAAAATTAATTAATTAATCTTGCATTTTCAATTTATAATATTGACCCAGTAATGCTTTAAAACGGAACGACCCATTTTATTATATATATATATATATATATATATATATATATATATATATATATATATATATATATATATATATATATATATATATATATTGTAAGCAATGAAAATATATATGGCAATCAAGCTACACAGAGGCTCCCGTGTTTCATCCCCGGGGGAATCGTCAGGAAACACGGGAGCCTCTGTGTAGATTGATTGCCATATATATTTTCATTGCTTACTACCTAGCTCTACTTACGTATCGAGCACTGTTGAAGTAAATACTGAAAACTGACACATAAAAAATTATATCTCCTTATAATATTTTATGTGGATACATGAAGTACTAATATATATATATATATATATATATATATATATATATATATATATATATATAGAGAGAGAGAGAGAGAGAGAGAGAGAGAGAAAGAGAGAGAGAGAAAGAGAGAGAGAATTGTTGATTTTTATAAGTTATTATTATTATTATTATTATTATTGTTATTATTATTGTTATTATTATCATTATTACATATTTCAAACGTTCTGCGTTCTTCGGGAATAAATCAAATGATAAAAAACGGATGTGCGGGATATTAAAGTGCTAAAATCTTTACGATGATATGTTTCAGCTAAGTTTTGTTTAAATGTGTTTAGAGGCTGTTATTATCATTTTTTAAAGTGTTTGGTTATGTGATTATTTACTTATACTAGTCTGGTATGAGGTATCTAGAGGACTATAGCAACCGCTTCCACCATAAGTTTGAGTCGTCTCATGTTTACCTTTGTTTTGTAAATAGAAAAATGACGATTTTATTTTGTATTTGAGATCTAGTGTTCTGTTAAGTAAAAGTATTCTGATTAATATATAGAGAAAGAAAAAACTTAATTTATTTTTTGTTTATATTACCGTAACAAATAAGATGCATAGCAGTTTGAACACAATACACACTCTCCATGTCAAGTAAGCATTACCTAAAACAAATCGTGGGAGAAAATACACACACTTAACTGTTTATATTCACGCGTGATCAGAAACTAACTCGCGCTCGAAATATTTAAACTGAAATATTTCTGGACTCACTTATTCGTCATAAGAAAATTTTAAAATCCTCCATACATTCTGATGTTTGGTAAATAAAACGTATATAATTCATTTGTATGTATTATGATGTTAATTTATTTAATTTGCACTAAATCCCACTACACTGGACTTCATTCAACATGTTCAACACATCATACAATGAACATTTAAACATAATCTTAAGAGCTAAACACTTGGAAAAAAAGAAACTTTGTATGACATGTAATAGGCTCGGTAAGATGAGAAAAAGTGAAATTCGATAACTGGTATGTTAAGCAACTGCCTTGCCTTCTTCTTCTTGCTTTGTTACACTTTTTCTTTTCTTTTTATCCCTTCTTTTTCCTTCCTGAAACAATGTTTAAGTGCAAGTGGAAAGGATAGCTAATGTAACAATAGCTTACAACTACGTCCGCGAGATTCGAGGACACATAAGAAATACATAAAAACACGTAATCCACACCAAATATATTTATCCCGATAACTGGATCAATGAGAATTCACCCCAAGCGATTTAACTAACCAGGTTTCGAATCCTTTCGAGAGAAATTTTAAAAAATCAAATGGAAAGGATAGCTAATGTTACAATAGCTTACAACTACGTCCGCAAGATTCGAAAGGCAGATAAGAAATACATAAAAACACGTAGTCCACACCAAATATATTTATCGCGATAACTGGACCAATGAGAATTCACGCCAATCGATTTAACTAATCAGGTTTCGGATCCTCCGAGTGAAATTAAACAAAAACCCAACTCGCTTACATGCATACAGCCCAAAGTTGGATGCGAGAGATAAGAGAGCACGTTTCAAAAAACAATGATGGAATGCTTCAACTAGATTCCTGAAGCTATTCCATTGGGAAATGTTTCGATGAAGGCTCTTGTCAATTTCTTTAACGTAATGCGTCCACTTTAAACGCTCAGACAGGTCATAGATGTAATTTTATATCCAAACTCTTTCGGCAAATGTGGCGGATCTGATGAGCCAGAACCAAGATCACGTGGTAGAAATAATCTTGACCTACCTTACCGCCGCCATAAAAGAGCCAGTCTCTACCTAGCCTGTAAAACTTGGGCGTGAGAAAGAACAATTGCATGCTGGAATAAGGGTATTTATGCGTATCGACCACGTGTGACTGGCGTGCTTTGCCACCCATAAAATACGGGTTTAATAATAGAAGTTGTCACAGGCGTTTTAGCACTCGAAGGGCTAAGATCGATAGAGATCTATACGATAGAGATCAGTATTGAAAACGGTGTTGTTGGAATAAATATACCACGTACACAAAGTTCCAGTGGCAAGCACATGGTTCCAGAAATCAGTATTGAAATCGGTGTTGTTGGAGAAAAGTCTACTACATGATAAATATTTTGTGGCAAACACGTTGCTGCTCTGAATACGGTGTTATTAGTGTGAAAAGTATCCCATGTAACGAAGTTCCAGTATAAAACAGGTAGTTACCACGAGGCAATCATTCCCTCTTATTTTCTCTTTTTGGTTCCTTAAGAGACTAACTAATCAACTAAGAATAACGCTTATCTGATCAAGTCCTCATCATCCTCATTCACAGGAGCGTTAGAGCATTTTCACCCAATGCTGTAAATTATGCCTAGAGAATGTTGTTTAGAAAGTCAACAATTTCGGTATTTACTTACTTTCTTTTAATGATAACAGGCTAAAATCTCCATCTCTAAACTTTGCGAACCACTTCCGTACAGTTCTCTCAGCTAAATAATCTTTACTCTATACTGTACATATCTTTTTATTGTCTGACATGCATTTTTATTTTTACAGAAATAAAAAAGCATCAAGTACCTAAATTGATCTTACAATCTTCCATTTCCAAAGGGCCCCCCAAATTAGCACGAGTTAAATAATTTGTAACTTTCTTCCTCAAGAGATAGCTTGAACTATGCTCTAACCAGAAATGTAAGTACATTATATCTGTCAATAATTTAATAATTTGTCATATTCTAACATGTTGAAACATGAACTAATAAAAATCGGCACGAACTTTCCAAAAACCTAATACATAGCAAAACGCACGCACTACAAGCATAAAACTTTCCAACACTTTTTTTTCTCGGGAATACATATTGTTTCTCACGTTATTTGAGGGACATTCCCCTTTTCTTTCTATTATGTTTGTCGTATTTGAAACCATTTTAACAGGATCCGTGGGGATTAGGGAATTCTATTTATCGTTTTCACTGCGAGAGAACGTACAAGAATCTATAGGGTTCAGTCTATTCGAACTGATATTCACACCCTCGGTACTCGGACTAATGAAATTAATCCAAGCAAGATGGTTACAGGATGAACCAAGCTAGAAGATTACGTCGCCAAATATCAGAAGTGAACGAATTAATTTAACAGAAGATCAAAGATAACTGCAGAAGCTCTGTGATCGCCAAATATCAGAAGTGAACAGAAAATAAAAGATAAATAGCATAAAATGCAGACGCTCTATGATCGAAAAACGGTCGAGAAAACTTTCGAAAGTGGAGGGCTAGTATTCAGGAGAGATGGAGAAAACTATAGGCTATGTTGGCCATCTGTAATTATAAAAGTCTGATGTTCATAAATAACTCTTTGCATGAATTATTATTAGACTGGGCGACTATTCAAGAGAGTTCTAATCGTGTTGCCTCTGAATAATTATCCGCTTCAAGATAGATATCAAGGCGTATATATTATAGCGTGGAAGCTTGATGATCAGGGTAGTCTTGCGTTAAATTTGAATCGACAAGACGCGTTTTTGAAGATAGGCTAACGAGATATAATAATTAAGATATGCACTTATAACATAAGCATCACTCTCTCTCTCTGTCTCTTTCTTTTTGTCACTATATATATTCTTTCATTCACACACACACACACACACACACACACACACACACACACACACACACATATATATATATATATATATATATATATATATATATATATATATATGCAAACATTGTTAAAAATAACAGAATTCGTCTGTTTAATTATACCTTTTTTATTTTTTCAATTTTTCTCATGGTCATTTTGTATTAAAATCAAACAAATTAATAAATGTTCCATAAGTTTCATAGGTTTCACGAACGTTTTCGATTCTTCGTCGAAGTATCCTCAGGTGTCAAAAGCGAATAACAAAAAAGCTGGAGAAAGAAAAGAATTTTAAAAAGACGGCGGAGAAACGCGCATAGAACGTTTTTCACATTGTTCCATGAAGTCGTTGACGATTTAAATTCAGCAACGCTGGATGGCATTACAGAATAAAATCGCATTACGTGAATCATTTAAAAATGTTACCACTGATTTCATATGTGATGTTGTTAATTCTATGTTGTGGTGTTTATATGCTTCCAGTATTTTTTATTTTGTAAAATCGATTTCGGAATGTATAATTTTTGTGTTATTAACTAAAATTTGTCTGAAATCAGAGGGAGGGCAGTTAATTTTTTTTATTTTAATACAAACAGACCATCAGAAAATTGAAAATATAAAAAAAGGTATAATTAAACAGACGAATTCTGTTATGTTTAACAATGTTTGCATAAATACATACATATATATATATATATATACATATATATATATATATATATATATATATATATATATATATATATATACATATATACATACATACATACATACATATATATACAGGGTGTTTCAAAAGTCTTGGGAACATTACAAATGCGTATATCTCATGAACTATTCCAGGTAGAAAAAACTGGAGCCATTTTTAAAGCTTGCTTAATCAAGTTTTTGGTCATACTAATGATTTTCGTGTTATCTTTCCAGGTGCAGTAATGGTATTCTCTAAACAAGACAAGGCATTTTGCGTCCTCCAATTTGCAAAGACTGAATCGTGGACATGTGTTCAGCGTGCATTTCGCAGGAAATTTAAAAAAGAAGCCCCTGAAAGGAAATCCATTGTCAGATGGCATGCTAAATTTGTGAAAGATGGGTGTTTGTGCCCAAGTAAGCGAACAGGTCGCCCTTCAACTTCAGAAGATGCAGTTGAGCAAGTTCGGACAGCCTTTCAGCTGAACCCCCGTAAATCAGTGAGAAAAGCCAGCAGGAAACTTCAGCTAGCTCCAGCAACTGTTTGGCGTGTCTTAAGGAAACGACTGCAAATGGTACCTTACAAGCTCAAGTTAGTCCAAAAGTTGAAGGACACTGATAAGCCACTTCGCCGTGACTTTTGCATTGCAATGCAAGAGAAGTTGGAAGATAATGGCTTTGATGACTGGCTTGTTTTTAGCGATGAGGCGACCTTCCATCTGAATGGCAAAGTTAACAAGCATAACACTCGCATATGGGGTACTGAGAATCCTCATGAACTTCTTGAGCACGAGCGAGATTCACCAAAAGTGAACGTGTTTTGTGCAATTTCCAAGAAAGGTGTCTATGGACCGTTCTTCTTTGAAGAGGCAACTATCATTGGTGAATCCTATCTCAACATGCTGGAAGACTGGTTAATGGCTCAGTTGGAACAAGCAGAATCTGATGACTTCATTTTTCAACAAGATGGTGCACCACCACACTGGAGTCTTAGAGTAAGGCAGTTTCTTAACACAAGGCTGCCTGGTAGATGGATTGGGAGATCTGGGCGAGGTGATGACGTTCTCATGCCCTGGCCTCCTAGGTCTCCAGATCTTACCCCGTGTGACTTTTTCCTTTGGGGCTTTGTCAAGCAACAAGTCTATGTGCCGCCCCTTCCAAGAGATATTGACGAACTAAAGGCTCGAGTAACGGCAGTTGTGGGAACCATTGACGTCAAGATGCTGGAACGCGTTTGGCAGGAAATGGACTATCGACTAGATGTCTGCCGTGTGACGAATGGTGCTCATATTGAGCAACTTTGAAGATTCCCCACAAAACTTGAAACTTTAACCTTTCCAACGGTACCAATTTCATTTTTCAACTCCTAATAGTTTTTGAGTTATTAAAAATCGTTATGTTCCCAAGACTTTTGAAACACCCTGTATATATATATATATATATATATATATATATATATATATATATATATATATATATATATATAGAGAGAGAGAGAGAGAGAGAGAGAGAGAGAGATAGCAAGGGGGAGTTCGAATGCAAAACGCGATAAATCCAATTTATTTAAATTGAGATATTAAACTATAAAACTTATTTTAACTGAAAACAAAGAAACATTATTCTGATATCACACTTCAAAGCATGATTTTGGCGTGTAGAAAAGTATCGAAATGAAACATTTATTCTGGTGATACGTTTGCGAATTTGAAAATGGCGTTTATCGCGTTTTGCACTCGAACTCTTATATATATATATATATATATATATATATATATATATATATATATATATATATATATTATTATTAACTTCTATCATGCCAATGCTTTCTTCGTTCTATAACCAGAATTTGAATTCATAACCGCCAACGAAATCGGCGTGGATACATCATACAAGGACATTTATCAAAGAAACAAAAGAAAAAAGTTTGTTTATTTTTGTTTTTGTGTTTTTTGATGAAAAAAAATGACGCAATACTGGTCAACTCTGATGATGGAATTTTATTCCGAAATTAATAAGATTAAAGTAAAAAATTAAAATATATTAATCTTGCATTGATAAAGGCTTCTATTTTCAATTTTATGATATATATATATATATATATATATATATATATATATATATATATATATATATATGTGTGTGTGTGTGTGTGTGTGTGGTCGTCGTTTCCATTAGAACACTAGACGATAACCGATGACATGAAGAAATCATTTCTTCCCCTAAGAATTTTTTTTTTTAAATTATCACAAATAATGTTATATGCATCAAATAGATTTTATTGCAGCTAAAGAATTATCCTCGGTTTTGGAGAGCATGGCGATAACACGCGTGCACACTGATACACCGGCCAGACGAAAACGAGATATGATTTTTTAATTTGATTTTAATTGTTGGATTAAATGAACATTATAAGCAAATGGGTTACGATGTAACCCTCTAACTATCTTTTTATCCTAACACGTGATCTGAGTCAACCAATCAGAGTTTCTTCTAGCTCTAATCTAATTTTCTTTATGTAGCCGTCTTTCTTCTGGCGTGAACATTTCATAGGTTTTAACATGATCAGAGCAACGTAAACATTAGCCGGTAAAATTCACACAAATCTGAGATCATTTCTGCAAGAGTGCTCAAATTCTCGAGCGCTGGTTTTTTTCCCCACTTTCTCGACCTTGTGTCACATCTTACCTTGTGGGAGGAAGATAAATAGATTATATAAGCACGTCTGGTGCAGCCAACAAAATTTGCGTTTCTAATTATTGAATCGTGATTTGATCGTAGTATTCGAACGTTCACTCTGTAGTGAGGAAAGCGGTCGTCACGAAAAGAAGACCTTGCGTGGGCCGCATATTGTATAATAAACACTGAAAATGTAACTATATCTGACAATTAGTGTTATTTTCAGCAAGAGTTATGCCTTTTTGATTAATTGGATGTCTGCAGAGGAGAATATTACATCATAGATGGCGCTATCAAAATCTACATAAGAGTCGTGATTGTAATCTGCTGCGAAGCGTTACAGGTTGACAGTAGTCAACCGGAGTTTTAAGCGACAAAAGATGGGGGTTTTATTCGGAGTATATATAGAAAAAACTTTCATGACTGGCAGATGGTCTATAGGAGAGTAGGCGGGATATTTTGAAGCGTGGAAGATTTGAGTGCGAATATTTGTGAAAGTGTTAGCTGTCTGAGTCTGTTAATCAAGGGAGGCGCGATAGCGCTCTATCCCTTAATAGACTACGCGAATGGCCTATGCTGGAAATCTCATTTCTTTGATCAATCATAACTTAAAAACCAATAAACAAAATTAGTTAAAACTTTGCACACAATTTTTATTTGATAGGTTCTATAAGTGTGAAGAATTCCAGCATCATTAGTCAAGGCAACCCTGAGATCCAGAAAGTTCAATCATGAAATCATGTTATCTGTGTGTACGTACGTACGTATGTGCCACCCTGTATCTCATCAACTATTTGATGGATTCAGCTGATTTGGGGCAGAGATAGAGGTTCTAAGGTCTAGTTGATGGCATTTTAATTTCAGTTTACCATATAGCTTAGTTTTCCAGGAAATTCCAAAAAACCTTATTAGAAGGCATTGTATTGAGGCATAGCATTTACAAAAGTAGTGACATTCCATGAAAAATGCCAGTATACTGAAATCATGTGCCCTTAATAGGGTTAAGATGAAAATTCATATACACTAAATGTACAAAAGCAAGGAAATTCCCAAATTTTTACACTTTTATTGTCATTAAGGTTATGACTACATATCAACCAAACCATTTCATTATCACATCACTGCAGTCTCTATGCATGAGTGGATGAAGTATGTGAGATGCGCTGAAGAAAAAATTCCTACCTGTAAAATACATAGCCCTGTTGTGCTCGCATACCCTTAATGACAATAAAAGTGTAAACATTTGGGAATTTCCTTGCTTTTGTACATTTAGTGTATATGAATGTTCATCTTAACCCTATTAAGGGCATATGATTTCAGTATACTGGCATTCTTCATGGAGTGGAACATAGAGAACCACACTGACATTAGTATTTATCTTCCTGTCTTTCTCCATTTTCGTGGTATCAAAAAATCTCACGCCAGGTTGAAATTGGATTTTCATCGGTAAATCTATTTCAAACTCAAACGTAACAAACTGATCGACCAACGAACGCATCTAAAAACACTTAATTCCCATAAAATAGTTTAATCTTTATTTATATAAAGTTAGGTATGTGTATATGTTTATATATTTCTATGTGCATGATCCATTCTTAAACTAATTAACCGATCATTATGAATGTTTTCAAACACAGCTGCGAAGCGTAAGGGTCGGCAATGTGGGCTATATTTATTTTAATTTAGTTTTATACACAAGGGTAAGAAGAGGGTGTGAATCCCTTGTGAACATTCAGATACATGCGATTTTTGTGAAATTTTTAACGATAGGTATTTATTAATAACATTTCCCCTTAATTTCAGTTTCTTTAGGAGTATTTTAAAGGGGTTTGCGATGACGTAATGTGAGAGTCACCTCAAATTTAATAATTCAAATATTTCAGATTTGCATTAAATTTGATCGATGGTCACTAATTAAACAAGATTCCTTGATCTTAAATTTCTTTTTAAGACCATTTTCTGCTCAAGCCTTAAACGTTGGATATTTTATAGAATAAAAACCATGTAATCGATTTTGATCAAAATCTGAATAAGGATTCTAGACATAAGATTTAGTATTATTATATCTGGATTTTACTCTTCGTAAGGAGACATAAAAGTGGTGCAAAATTGTACTATTCGGGGAATCAAATTTTACCCTACCTGTAATGGATATTTTTCTAGTTATTTCATAAACATCATTGTTATTTGTAAATATGAGAAAGTTCAAATAGCAATTTCTTTTTCAAAACAATTTAAATAAAAGCGAAAAACGTGATTGCATTCAAACAAGTTTGTTTCATTTCTATTACTGATGCTCACATAAAGGCCAAAACAATGCTACAATTATGCGTCAAGATTATAAAGTTGAATGAAAAATTTGCTTCAAACCAATTGTCACGAAAATATTAAATTAAACCCAGTACTTAGTAATAGTACGATTTATTCACCGAGAAAATTTATTTATTTCATCAAAATAACGATGTTAGCGTCTACCTGTTCTACATTTTAGTGACAAAAACGTTATCTGTAGAAAGAATTGATTCAAAAGTCTCCATTTTTAATCATTTTATTTGAATCAAAGAAATTATTTTTTTCTAATGGTGAAAACTTTATTTCTTTTTACCTCCACCAATGCGGAAGTTACGTTTTGGGGTTTGTTTGTTTGTGTACAGCCTAGCTTCCACATCGCTTGACTAATCGTCACCAAACTTGGTTAAAATATTGGTCATGGTCTAACATAGAACTGATTTGATTTTGGGATACCTAGGTCAAAGTTCAAGTCACACTATTGACGATAACTTCGGTACTGTTCATCGTAAAGACTCACTACTTGACCCATGTTGTAGCCAATGAAGTCCCTCATCTTATATAACCTTTGCCTTGTTCAAAATTTGACGAATATCTCCTGCCGAGTTTTTCGAATTTCATGGATGAATCTGAAGAATTTTGATTACAGCAACGATCATACGAAATTTCAGCCTGATTAGATATTTTTTGATTTATCAACGTTCCTATAGAATAATTCCAGGATACTTTATAAAATATGGAGAAGTAAGACCTAGAAAAGATTGTGCCCCATCCTTACGCGGTCAGGCGCTTGGTATGTAGTCTCGCGATTGACTTATGTTCCGATTTACGAAACAATGATATAAGATTTAAGGAAACACAAATCTAATTTCAAAAACAAAAACAAAATAATTATAACGTTTCTCAATTAAGTCCCACGCGTTCGTAGAGGTTGACCTCCCTCACTCGCCAATGCCACCCATGGAATTGTTTATAAAATTATCACTCCTTTATGTACTACAACCATATTGGTACTAATAAACTTCAGTCTATGCCTGACTTGTCCACCAAGTTTCAGTCATGAATGTCCAACAGTCTTTGTTTTAACGCAATTCAGTGATATAGGATGGATATTTTGGTGATCGTCTCATCAATCGGAGGTCTCATCCCGGATGAACTTCACATTCACCGGACCCTAAACCCCCAGGTTTTCATCTGTGCGGTTATCTCAAAGATAGTGTCTATCAGAACAACCATTTTATTCAAACTTAAGTGTGACAGACTAACGAAAATGCTTTTTCCAACTTAAGCGTGACATAACAACGGAAAGTCTATTTCTAACTAAAGCGTAACAAACTGAGAGAAATGTTATTTATAACTTAAGCGTGATAGACCAACGAAAATTTTATTTTAAACTTAGGAATGACAGACCAACGAAAAAACTGATTCAAGCATAAGCGTGACAGACCAAGGAAAATACTATTGCAAAAATATTATTTTAAACTCAAGCATGGCAGACCAACGATAAAGCTAATCCAAACTAAAGCATGACAGACTAATGAACATGATATTTCAAACTTAAGTGTGACAAGTCATCGGAAATGCTATTTCAAACAAAAGTGTGAGAGACCAATGAAAATGTTATTTCAAACTTACGCGTGAAAACCAACAAACATCTCTGAAAAAGTTGGATAGACCAACGGAAATACGCTTTCTTACTTAAGCGTTACTGACCAAGAAAAATGCTATTTCAAAATTAAGAATTAAAGACTAACTAAAATGCTATTTCAAATTTAAAGGTGACAAGCTAACGAAAATGTTATTTCGAACTAAGCATGATAAACAAACGAAAATACTATTTAAAATTTAACTGTGACATACAAATGAAAATAGTATTTTTAATTTAACTGTGACATACAAACGAAAATACTATTTTTAATTTAACTGTGACATACCAACGAAAATACTATTTTTGATCTAACTGTGACATACCAACGAAAATACTATTTCAAATTTAACCGTGACATACCAACGAAATACTATTTTAAATTAAACCGTAACATACCAACTAAAATACTATTTTAAATTTAACCGTGACATACCAACGAAAATACTATTTAAAATTTGACCGTGACATACCAACGAAAACACTATTTTAAATTTAACCATGACATGCCAACGAAAATACTATTTTAAATTTAAGGTGACATACCAACGAAAATACTTTTTCAAATTTAAGCGTGACATACCAACCAAAATACTTTTTCAAACTTAAGCGTCACAGATCATCTTAAACGTTAATTTATAATATAGTGTAACAGATCAATGAAAATGCTATTTAAAACTTAATCGTGACAGACCAACGAAAATGCTATTTAAAACTTAAGCAAGACAGACCAACGAAAATGATATTTTAAATTTAACTGCGTCAGAGAATCTAAAACGTTTATTTAATTAAAGTGTGACAGATCACTGAAAATGCTATTTAAAATTTAATCGTGACAGACCAACGAAAATGTTATTTTAAAATAAAGTATTACAGATCGACGGGAATGCTATTTCAAAATTTAGCGTGACAGATCATCGAACTGACTGACTGACAGACAGAGCCTCTGAGAGAGCTGCGATGATGAAACTAAAAACCGAAACAATTTTGATAAAGCCTTTGAAACATCCATATAAAAGGTTTTAAATTATTTAATAAACGTCAATTGTCAATTTTAAATAAGTGAATCGAAAATCGAAAGCCACATTTGTTTGAAAACCAATTTTAATAAAAGCCCCAAAAATCCTTGCATTTATAGGAATTTGTTTTATTTCGATTACCGATAATCACATATATTCAAAAATGCTATGGAACAATTCTGACACATATCTCGATGTCGACAATAAAATTATTGGATGAAAAAAAAAATGTTTTCATCTGTGAAGTGTGTACGCATGCGTGGGTGAATGTACATGATGTCGAATCGGGAAGTAAAGGTCATTCGATCGCTACGCGTTCACACTTACACAGACTTGTATTTCTTTTACAAATATAAATACGTTTAATAAATAAGTAGAAGAAGAAAAAATCGTCCTCCGGATGCAAAGATTTGATATTCCGTGAATGTATATAAAACAACTATTTTTTTAAAAAATACAATTCTCAAAGCTATTTCTTATACATATAAAAGTAATAAAATGGTTTTCTTTCTATTTTTAAAAATTTAATTCTTTGTTTACTATTAGGTCACATCTTATCAAGGCTAAGAGTCACTCGAGGATCAGAGTTAATGGTTGTTATCCAAACGATGAGGATCACTATGGAAGTACTAACATTGATCAATGGTATGAACTGTCTTTGATTATTTATAATGAGGTTTATGATAAGAATCTGTTGGCTTTTGATTTGAAGACGACCAAGTTGTAATCAGCAGAGAAGCAGTCCCGCGGTAATGTGTTCCACAGGTGGGAAGCCCTTGCAAAGAAGCTCTGTGCATGAAAATGCCGCTTTACGCTAGGCACATAGCGTAAAGAAGAAAAGTGTTTTTTCTCTTATGGTAACAAGACGAGTTCTTGCAATGAATGTCTTACAAAAATTAACCAAAGATTGAAGCTCAGTCGAGCACCTGCCATGAAAATAACGATAGAGCAGAGAAAGACTAGCAACGTATCTTCTGTGGGAAAGGGGTTGTAGGGAAGAAAAGAAATCATCCCCCACAAGATTTCGAAATCGATTTTGTCCTCTGTCAAGGCAGGAAAGAATGCCTTTTACAGCACCCCCACCCCCACCCCCAAGATGTGGCAGTCATCTCCCATTGCATCTGGGGTCAGGTACTTTCTGGGGCGATATCACAACTCCTTCCCACAGAAGAAAGAAGGCTATGTTTTCCTAATGTAGTTTATTACTTACAGGTCATCATCTGTGATTTATCGCTGACAATAACCGGCGGTGTTCCCCGGTGTCGTAGTGACAACAATTCTGTCCAGACTTCCAGTACCCCCCCCCCCACTCCATACTTTCGAAAACTATTGAAAATGATTTTGAATGCAACAGACGCTAACTATTGATTTCTCGTTGGTAACGACAATTGGTTTACTCTGAGATTTGGGCGGCAATAAGCCTACCCAAGGTCCCAGTACTCTCTTCACCTTTTAATGGAGGTCTGGTTAGTGCTCTTACTCCTTCGTTTTTCTATCCTCCTTGACACTTCACGATTATTTTGTGTGGTATCAGCCTAAGCTGGTGCCATCACATTGTGTACATTTTTTTGTCGTTTTATTTTAACGTTTTTTTTTTAGGGGTGGAGGGTGGGGGGCGGGGAAGGATGGGGACAGTTTATGAAATTTCTTGCAGTTTCACTTCTCATGAGTTCATGTTGTGTTATTTCTATGTTGTTGCGTTATTTCTATGTTGTTGTGTTATTTCTGTGTTGTGTCATTTCTATCTTGTGTTATTTCTATGTTGTGTCATTTCTATCTTGTGTTATTTCTATGTTGTCGTGTTATTTCTATGTTGTGTTATTTCTATGTTGTGTTATTTCTATGTTGTTGTGTTATTTCTATGTTGTTGTGTTATTTCTATGTTGTTGTGTTATTTCTATGTTGTGTTATTTCTATGTTGTGTTATTTCTATGTTTTTGTGTTATTTCTATTTTGTTGTGTTATTTCTATGTTGTTGTGTTATTTCTATGTTGTGGTATTTCTATGTTGTGTTATTTCTATGTTTTTGTGTTATTTCTATTTTGTTGTGTTATTTCTATGTTGTTGTGTTATTTCTATTTTGTTGTGTTATTTCTATGTTGTTGTGTTATTTCTATGTTGTTGTGTTATTTCTATGTTGTGTTATTTCTATGTTGTGTTATTTCTATGTTTTTGTGTTATTTCTATTTTGTTGTGTTATTTCTATGTTGTTGTGTTATTTCTATGTTGTGGTATTTCTATGTTGTGTTATTTCTATGTTTTTGTGTTATTTCTATTTTGTTGTGTTATTTCTATTTTGTTGTGTTATTTCTATGTTGTTGTGTTATTTCTATGTTTTTGTGTTATTTCTATGTTGTTGTGTTATTTCTATGTTGTTGTGTTATTTCTATGTTTTTGTGTTATTTCTATTTTGTTGTGTTATTTCTATGTTGTTGTGTTATTTCTATTTTGTTGTGTTATTTCTATTTTGTTGTGTTATTTCTATTTTGTTGTGTTATTTCTATGTTGTTGTGTTATTTCTATGTTTTTGTGTTATTTCTATGTTGTTGTGTTATTTCTATGTTGTTGTGTTATTTCTATGTTTTTGTGTTATTTCTATTTTGTTGTGTTATTTCTATGTTGTTGTGTTATTTCTATTTTGTTGTGTTATTTCTATGTTGTTGTGTTATTTCTATGTTGTTGTGTTATTTCTATGTTGTGTTATTTCTATGTTTTTGTGTTATTTCTATTTTGTTGTGTTATTTCTATGTTTTTGTGTTATTTCTATGTTTTTGTGTTATTTCTATGTTGTTGTGTTATTTCTATGTTGTTGTGTTATTTCTATGTTTTTGTGTTATTTCTATTTTGTTGTGTTATTTCTATGTTTTTGTGTTATTTCTATTTTGTTGTGTTATTTCTATGTTGTTGTGTTATTTCTATGTTGTGGTATTTCTATGTTGTGTTATTTCTATGTTGTTGTGTTATTTCTATGTTGTTGTGTTATTTCTATGTTGTGGTATTTCTATGTTGTGTTATTTCTATGTTTTTGTGTTATTTCTATTTTGTTGTGTTATTTCTATTTTGTTGTGTTATTTCTATGTTGTTGTGTTATTTCTATGTTTTTGTGTTATTTCTATGTTTTTGTGTTATTTCTATTGCACCTATAATGTAACTGGTTACTGTTCGTATTTTATATTGGTTGATTTCCACATTCCAGGATTTTCCTTAAGATTTTAGCTGTTTTCATCATTGCCGTCCGTTGCATTAATAATAATAATAATAATAATAATAATAATAATAATAATAATAATAATAATAATAATAATAATAATAATAATAATAATTAATAAATAAATAAATAAATAAATAATTAAATTTTAAATGATACAAAATAGTCAAATTTATAGAGAAAATGCAAATATTTTTCAGGGCAACTCCCTATCTCCACTACTTTTTATCATAGCCATGATGTCAATCAACAACATACTCAAGAGGTTCAATGCCGAATACACATTTACAGACACAAAAGTAAAATTTAATCACCTCTTGTATATGGACCTGAAATTATTTGCCAAAACAAAACAAAAAAGAACGAGAAAATCTAATAAATAACACCAGAATCTTCAACCAGAATACTCGAATGGAATTCAAAATGGAAAAGTGTGAACTTCTTGAGATGAAGAAGGGAAAACTTTAAATAACAGAGGGTATAGAACTATCCAATCTAGAGGAGATTAGAGCGGTTGGCAAACATGGTATGTATATATATCTCAGAGCTGCAGAAACAGGCGTTATTAAATCAACAGAAATGAAATAAAAATACGATTGGAAGAGGATACGGTAGAAGAATAAGAAAACAACTTGAAACCAAATCTTATAAAAGAAACGAATAAATACCTGGACAGTATCCCTAGTAAGATATTCTGGATCCTTCATAGGCTGGATAAAAAGAAGGACTCAGGCATTTGGACCAAAGAACTAGGTAACTAATGACCATGCACTGCAGCCAAAGTATGATACTGATCGACTTGAGGGTAGAGGACTGATGGGCATAGCAGACTCCGTGAATGATGCGACAAAAGAAGTAAAACATACATTTGTTATTAATGGGTCACTGCTTATCAAGGCCCGGAGGCCACTCAAGGATAAGGGTCAAAGAAATCGTCATTTGAACGATAAGCGCCACCACACAAGGATTGGAAACAATCATTGAATGGGCAGAAGATTTCTTAAGAGGAATTGTTTATTCAAGATGACGGATCAACAAATATTTATTTACATTAGACTTGAAGATGACCATGTTGTAGTCGGCTGAGAAGCAGCTTCGTGGTATTTTGTTCCACAGATGGGACTATGTGGGAAAGAAACTTTGTTCATGGAAGTTCCGCTTGGTTTTTAGTTCGGATAGAGAGAAAGGAAGGTTCTCTGTTGTGGTTGTAGTCGGGCTAGTTCTTGCTGTGAATGACTTTCAAGGGTAAGACAAGGGTTTGGAGCCCAGTCGAACACCTACAATGAACATATCGATACAGTAGAGAGATGCTAGAAACATCTCTTCTGTGTTAAAGAGGCTGCAGAAAAGAGATTAAATTATTCTCCCACTAGATGGCGAAGTCGGTTTTGTACCCTATCAACAAAGAGTGCTCCGAGCGGAACCTCCCCAGATATGACAGCAGTACTCCATCTTAGGACGGATTTGACTATTATAGAGGTAGAGTATTTCGTCAGGAGTGAGGTAGTTTCTGGAGCGATAGAATAATCCATCCATTTTTGCAGCGACCTTAGCAATAGCTTTGATGATAAAGCTATGTATAGAAAGACTGATTAGTCCTGAAATAAAACCATCGCCAAAATTAACAATGCAAAGAGCAGCGAAATTGGAAACAAAATTAGAAGAGAAGCAGCTACATGGACGATTATTAAGATTGGCATAAATTAGAGACACACGAAAACACATTAACATGGTTACCAAAATGACACTTAGACAGGAAAACGGAATCCCTACTAACAGCCGCACAAAACAACGCGATCAAAATTAACTATATAAAAGCATAGATAGTCAAAAACCCAGGAAAAAACAGTAAAAGAGAAGAAAAGGTGGATCTTGGGTTTACTTTCGGTAGCCTCATAACTCGCTTCCCTTATTTTGTCCTGTAGTCCTCACATTCTATGAGCGATGTTTCTGACAAAGGGGGAAGAATCGCTGTTTTCTGGGTCGGAATCTATCCACCTAACAGTTACCATTGGCTATTTTTTTAAATTGTATTTACTTCCTTCCCACCGGAGGAAAATATGGCACAAGGCCGGAAGGTAGGGAGAACAACCCAGTGCCTCCAAAGAAGGAACACTCTGACCCCTTAAAATTACCTGGGCAGCTCCGTCGGCATTCTCCGGTCAGGGCGCCCTAGGCAGTTAGTAATAAACTAACTCCACCCCAAAGAGGTAAGGCAAGGCCTGGGAGAATGGACCTCTTAAGACTACAAAGGACTATTATCTTAGTCCGATAGATAAAAGGTCATCGAAATGACCCAGTTCCCACCGAACTGATTGTCGAGAACGCATCCTCGACTGGTATTTACCATTCTGGCGTATTTCTGAGACTGGTGTTACAAATCATCAGTTAATGTAGAGAAGAACATAAAAGCATACATGACTGCATCGGGACTGTATTCCATTGAGAACTGTGAGAACAACTGCATTTTGAACATGCGAACAGCTGGTGCCGGTACAAACTAGAGATAGTATTGGAAAACAAGATGCACAAAATCCCCTCGAACATTGAAATACAAACGGACAAAGTCATCCAAACAAGAAGATTGGGCATAATAATAGTCTAAAAAGGGAAAAAGTTCGGCCCAAAAAATAGATTTCGCTGTTCCAGCAGTTTAGAGATTAAGATGAAATAAATACAGGGAGCTTGCCAAAAAGCTGAAGGGAATATGGAATGTCAATAAAACTACAGTAATGCCAATAATTGTAGGATCACTAGGAACGGTCCTTAAAACAAACCGAGTAAAATAAAATGGAATAAAAGAGAGGACTGGCACCATATAAAACACGACACTGATAAAAATAGAGGAATATATTATAAAAAAACCCTCGAGTGCGGAAGCCAATCAACAAAACAAAGTAATACTGGCAAGCAATATGTCAGTTGAAATAGATGAAGTCTGCGTGAACAAAACCAAAAAATATAGAAAAAACATTACATGAAACCAAGGTAACTGAAAATGCAAGTGTACACACACACACACACACACACACACACAATGTGACGATGTTAAAAAAATCCTATAATTAGACACATTCCAACTCAAACAAATGCGTCCGTTTTGAAACATACGAAATGACCGTTATGGGTGCAAAGACCGAGCGGGGGGGGGGGGGGGGCAAGAACCTTTGAGATCTCCATTCGAAAGTTCAGAGAGAGATTGCTAGAATCGCAAGGAGGTATTTTACCACTTAAATTCAAAAGAACATCAACCAATCAATAGTAAATAATTAATGCGAGAATAATAATCGGTATTTTAAAAAAGCAAAGGACGTCATAAGATGAAGTACTGTTGAAACATCTGGGGTTGTGATTCTCAGAGCAACCTTTTCCTGCCCCCCCCCACCCCCTACTACATCTTTCTCACAGAAGAGACGTTGCGAGTCTTTCTCTTCTCTATCGTTACTTTCATGACAGGTGTTCGGCTGAGATTCACGCTATTTAACACATTCACAACAAAAACTTGTCTTCCTACAACCACTGTCAATAATTCCCCTTTCTCTCCTTCTCTCTGCCTAAAACTAAACGAAACTTCCATGAGAAAAGTTTATTTCCTTGGAACCCATACCGCAGGGCTGCTTCCCAGCTGACTACAACATTGTTGTTTTCAAGTCCAATGTAAACAAATTCTTGTTGGGCCGTCCTTTTAAGTAATCAAATTCTGCCTAATTTCCACCATCGTTACCAATCATCACGGTGTTGTCTCACTGGCCACGTGACACTCATTAACCCTTATTCTCGAGTGGCCTTTGGGCCTCAATAAGTGGTGAATTCTTAGTAAACAAAGAACAGGATATTTGGAAAACGTTTTTGTAACTAAAACTCCAATGGACACCATATGTTGTTGTCAGTGAGCAATCACTATTAATGACGAGTGTGAGAACTCATTGTGAGTACATAATTATAGTGAATGATGATGATGATGATGATGATGATGATGATGATGATGATGATGATGATGATGATGATGATGACGACGACGACGACGACAACGACAACGACAACGACGACGACGACGACGACGACGACGACGACGACGACGACGACGACGACGATTATGATGATGATGATAATGATTATGGCGACGACAACGACGACGACGACGACGACGACGACGACGACAATGATGATGATGATGATGATGGCGACGACGACGACGACGACGACGACGACGACGACGACGACGACGACGACGACGATGATGATGATGATGATGATGATGATGATGATGATGATGATGATGATGATGATGATGATGAAAAACAACTATAAACTCCAACCAATAAAAAAAAATAATACCTAATGCAGTGCTACTAACATTGGTGGGTACCATGGAAAGTAGCCATAATGTGGCAGAAAAGATGGAAAGTATGAGGAGGGATAGCACCATCCGTACATCTATATAATAGATTGAATGTCAGGAATTCCAGCTCGTTTAATATAATTGTTAATTTCCTTTTGTAATTTTATTGAATTGTCACACACACACTCACATACACACATGCGCATGCACATACACGCGCGAACCCACATACACGCACATACACACATATACACACACATAAACAAGGACATACCTACATACAGACTACGCACGAAGATACACACACACATACACACATAAACACATACACACATACACATACACATATACACACATAAAATACATATACACACAAACACACACATACACAGACACACATGCATATAAACAGATGCACACATATAAATACATATATACACACACAGATACACATATACACACACCGACACACATACATACACAATGTAAAGGTTTAGAACTATGAACAACTCCCGCGTAAAATGTAGATAAAGTCAGGAAACAATCACTTGTATAACTAGGAAGTTGTCTTGGCGGGAAGTAACGAGAATAGCCATGATTTACCGGGAAAGATACGCCACAGGAAATAGTGCAAATGGTCATTATTCAGCTTGAAAAATAATGCATATAAATAGAGTCGGGAGGCAATCATGGGCAAGTAAATGGCAGACATTGTGAACTTCAAAATTATGAATTGCATCAAAATGGAGCAAATGTAAACGATAGACACCTATCTAGTGCGGTAGTAAGACATGTTCTTGCTGTGAATGTCTTATAAGTAGGAAGCAATGATTGAAGCTCAGTCGATCACCTTCTATGGAAATAATGACAGAGTAGAAAAAGACTAGCAACGTTACTTTTATGAGAAAGAGGTTGTAGAAGAACAGAAGAATTGATCACTCGCTAGATTGTGAAGTCGATTTTCTTCTCTGTTTAGACAAGAAAGATTGCTTTAAGTGGCACCTCCCGAGAGATGTGGCAGCAAGATTCCAACTCATGTTATCTGATTCTTACATTGATATGATAATAATATATTGATATGATAATAATATATTGATATGCTGATAATATATTGATATGATGATAATATATTGATATGATAATAATATATTGATATGATGATAATATATTGATATGATGATAATATATTGATATGCTGATAATATATTGATATGATAATGATATATTGATATGATGATAATATATTGATATGATGATAATATATTGATATGATGATAATATATTGATATGATAATGATATATTGATATGATGATAATATATTGATATGATGATAATATATTGATATGATAATAATATATTGATATGATGATAATATATTGATATGATGATAATATATTGATATGATGATAATATATTGATATGATAATGATATATTGATATGATGATAATATATTGATATGATGATAATATATTGATATGATAATAATATATTGATATGCTGATAATATATTGATATGATAATGATATATTGATATGATGATAATATATTGATATGATGATAATATATTGATATGATAATGATATATTGATATGATGATAATATATTGATATGATGATAATATATTGATATGATGATAATATATTGATATGATAATAATATATTGATATGATAATAATATATTGATATGATAATAATATATTGATATGATAATAATATATTGATATGCTGATAATATATTGATATGATGATAATATATTGATATGATGATAATATATTGATATGATGATAATATATTGATATGATAATAATATATTGATATGATGATAATATATTGATATGATAATAATATATTGATATGATAATAATATATTGATATGCTGATAATATATTGATATGATGATAATATATTGATATGATGATAATATATTGATATGATAATGATATATTGATATGCTGATAATATATTGATATGATAATGATATATTGATATGATGATAATATATTGATATGATGATAATATATTGATATGATAATAATATACTGATATGATAATAATATATTGATATGATAATAATATATTGATATGCTGATAATATATTGAAATGATAATAATATATTGATATGATGATAATATATTGATATGATAATGATATATTGATATGATGATAATATATTGATATGATGATAATATATTGATATGATGATAATATATTGATATGATAATGATATATTGATATGATGATAATATATTGATATGATGATAATATATTGATATGATAATAATATATTGATATGATAATAATATATTGATATGCTGATAATATATTGATATGATGATTATATATTGATATGATGATAATATATTGATATGATAATGATATATTGATATGATGATAATATATTGATATGATAATGATATATTGATATGCTGATAATATATTGATATGATAATGATATATTGATATGATGATGATATATTGATATGATGATAATATATTGATATGATGATAATATATTGATATGATGATAATATATTGATATGATGATAATATATTGATATGATAATGATATATTGATATGATGATAATATATTGATATGATGATAATATATTGATATGATAATAATATATTGATATGATAATAATATATTGATATGATGATAATATATTGATATGCTGATAATATATTGATATGATAATGATATATTGATATGCTGATAATATATTGATATGATAATGATATATTGATATGCTGATAATATATTGATATGATAATGATATATTGATATGCTGATAATATATTGATATGATAATGATATATTGATATGATGATAATATATTGATATGATGATAATATATTGATATGATGATAATATATTGATATGATAATAATATATTGATATGATAATAACATATTGATATGCTGATAATATATTGATATGATAATGATATATTGATATGCTGATAATATATTGATATGATGATAATATATTGATAATTCACCGCCATTGATAAAAATGCAGGCCTCAAATAAAATTTCTTGGCGCAAGAGAAGTAAGAACTATTTTTAAATATGAATTGAAGCATGAAAATGAGAAATCCGAGCTGCCAATAAAATAATCAAGAGAAACGTTGCTTTAGTTCACTAAATTTAAATCTAGCAATGAAGATAGCAAATATAAACCCAGATGACATACCTAGTTAATTCTTGAATGATAAATCATCGGTGTAAACATGTGCGGTACTGCATGTTTAGTGATGCATGGTTGCAATGCATGTAGACGACAGACCGGCGATGGGTAAATTGTGTGGCTCAGGAAATTTGATTTTTCCACTTACAAAAAGTAATTGCCTCTTAAAATGGGGTTCATGCTGGGAAGTAAAACCACTTTAAGTATAAGAATAACAATATCCTCTGAAGGTACGAGCCCCTATGTCAGTAAGTTTTTATGTCCAGTAATAAAACAGCTTAGTCTTTTAAAGTGTTCTGGCTGTGTTATCTACCCTAAATGATACAAGTAAAAATGCACGAGAAAATGTGTTTAACGTAAGCGACATAGATACATAGAAAGACAGACAGGAAAACGATAATCTAGACAGAGACAGAGACAGAGAGCGAAACGAGTGATGGAAACATTCTCCGAGATCAACGAATTTATGTTGAGTCAGGCACACATGCGCACGCAGAGTCACACGCTCTAACATACCTTTTGAGTAGCTATTGAAACAATAACGAACTGTGTTATCGTGTTTATCGAACAAATACTAAAACCAACAAAGAACTTTTAAAATCCAGACGAAAAAGTGTACATGTTTTCTTTTGTTTCTTCTGTGGACTAACAACAAAAAATGACAAAAACAAACATAGTTGATTACAAACAGTTGAAAGCGTAGTAATACGAACACACTAACTGATAAGCTACAAATTGTCTCTGATTAAAACGGTTAACTGTTTATGTTACCAAACCGTGTTGTATTGAAGTTATTATAACTTATTTTCGAGAACTGGGATGTGATGTTTTACAACATCTACCATTTGTCTTTCATTATTAAGCGTATTCTCTGCTAGCTGCAGAATACGCACTAATATGGATGAGTGTCCTCCAAGCCCTACGATCTTGAGCCAATATGTTCACTGGGTTTATGTTCATGTTCGTCCATTCATAAACGTTGTCTATCCATCTTTTCTTTCGTCTGACTTTCGACCGGCTTCCTTGTGTTATGCCTTCAACGCATATTTTACATAGTCGTACACGGGAACGCTTAACACGACCAAAAGAATTCCAAGACTTTTAATTTGCTTACAGAGAATATTGATGGGATGCCAGTGAGTTTTCGCAACTCTGCGATACTGATGTGATCAGGTAGTTTATGATCAGTAATGAAGCGTATCATGTGGCTTTGGAAAGTTTCTTCTCTCTGATGTAATTTTACACTCCAGTTGACACAACCAAAAAGGGTGTTTTGTTACATTAGGACCCGAGCTAACTTTGACCCCGTCGTTAAGGTTAGGGGTAGTGTCAAGGTCAATGTGGGGGTTGGGGTTAGGGTTAAGGTTAGGGTTTGAGTTAGGGTTAAGGTTATGATTAGAGTTAGGGT
Organism: Sepiola atlantica; assembly: GCA_963556195.1. NCBI lineage: Eukaryota > Metazoa > Mollusca > Cephalopoda > Sepiida > Sepiolidae > Sepiola > Sepiola atlantica. The sequence goes on along the minus strand of OY744540.1, from coordinate 66,772,237 downwards.
TAAGGTTATGGTTAGTGTCAGTGCCAATGTGGGGGTTCGGGTTAGGGTAAGCGATAGAGTTAGGGTTATGGTTATGGTTAGGGTTTGGGTTAGGGATTACGGTTTAGGGGTAGGGTTAGAGTTAGGGTCATGGTCAAAGTTAGTGCTGGTATAATGTAACAAATTACCTAAAAAAGTATAGAAAAAAAAAACAATACATAAAGTCAAGGGAACTGAAAATGCCAGTGTACACCCCCCCCACACACACACAGTATCCCCTTATATTTAACCGATAGATTACAGGTTATATTAGCATCATGAGATTTACACCCGCAATAAAAAATTTACCATTTATCAAAGTGTAGTATCTGTTCCGATGGATACTGCACCCCATACTGGTATTGTCTTGTCTTCGGGGCTTGACTTACGCCGGTCAATGGGTCTGTCCTGTGCAGTTCTAGGAGCTCCACCCTCCCAGGCTTTGCCTCCCCTCTTTTGGGAGAAGTAAGTTTATTGCTTACTGTCTGAGGTGCCCCTACCGGGGAATGCCGACGGGGCTGCCCAGGAAATTTTTAAATGGCCAGAGTGCTCACCTCTCGAGCGCTGGCTTATCTAATCCCACTTTCCCGACCTTGTGTCACATCTTACCTTGTGGGATGTAGATAAAAAAAAAAAAAGTTTATCATTTCAAAGGACATCATCCATGATTTTTTTAATTGATGATCTCTAAGACATTATCGTTTTTAAATCCAATGTCAACAAGTACTTATCATAAAGTAATCAAACTTTATTCCTTCCAGTAATCATTTTCAAACTTTTTATGATATTCTTGATCATTAAACCAACAATCCAACCATCTCATTAAACCTTATCCTCGAGTACCTGTTCGCCTTTATAAATGGTGACTCACTATTAATAAATCAAACGAGTCTTGTCATTATTCGATAGTTTGTAAAGCGGTGAGTCACATTTTGCTTAAATAATTATTTGTTTTATTAATTCGTACATTGTTATCTAATTAATAAAAGTGAACGTACGTATGTCCGGTGCGCTTCGTGATATTAGAAGAAAGAGAGAGAAAGAGAGTCAAAAAGAGAGAAAAAGAGAGAAAGAGAGAAAAAGAGAGAGAAAGAGAGAGAAAAAGAGAGAAAGAGAAAGAAAGAGAGGGAAAGAGAGAGAAAAAGAGAGAAAGAGAGAGAGAGAAAGAGAGAGAGAGAAAGAGAGTCAAAAAGAGAGAAAAAGAGAGAAAGAGAGAAAAAAAGAGAGTAAGAGAGAGAAAAAGAGAGAAAGAGAGAGAGAAAGAGAGGGAAAGAGAGAGGGAGAGAGAAAAAGAGAGAAAGAGAGAAAGAGAGAGAGAGAGAAAGAGAGAGAGAAAGAGAGTCAAAAAGAGAGAAAAAGAGAGAAAGAGAGAAAAAGAGAGAGAAAAAGAGAAAAAGAGAGAGAAAGAGAGGGAAAGAGAGAGAGAAAAAGAGAGAAAGAGAGAGAAAAAGAGAGAAAGAGAGAGAAAGAGAGGGAAATAGAGGTAAAGAGAGATAGAAAGAGAGAGAGAAAAAGAAAGAAAGAGAGAGAAAGAGAGAGAGAGAAAGAGAGAGAAAGAGAGAAAAAGAGAAAAAGAGAGAAAAAGAGATAGAGAGAGAGAGAAAGAGAGAAAAAGAGAAAAGGAGAGAAAAAGAGAGAAAGAGAGAAAAAGAAAGAAAGAGAGAGAAAGAGAGAGAGAGAAAGAGAGAGAAAGAGAGAGAGAGAGAAAAAGAGAGAAAAAGAGAGAAAAAGAGAGAAAGAGAGAAAAAGAAAGAAAGAGAGAGAAAAAGAAAGAAAGAGAGAGAGAGAAAGAGAGAGAGAGAGAGAGAAAAAGAGAGAAAGACAGAGAAAGAGAGAGAAAGAGAGGGGTGTACGCTTAAGTTTGAGATGGTAGTAGCATTAGGTTTATTTTATTTTCTCATCGATTAGTTTTCTCATCTGATCGATTATTTTTCTCTCCTTTTTCGCATTGATTAGTTTTATTTAACATTATTTTAAGTAATGCATCGGAATTGAACTGCGAAGCGATAGCTCGTGCGTGAAACCAGCTAGTTGCAAAGAAAATGACACTCCATGATCTTATGTAATTAATCAGATAATCTATTCAAAAGTTATGGCGTTTTTTATTGCGTTCGTCGGTTCGTACACACACAGAAACAAGTGATTAGTTGACAAAAAGGAATAGGCAGAGTATGCATTGCTAAGGTAGTAGTTTTTATGGTGTCAATACCCGAGTTCGAATTTCACGTAAGTTTAGGATTGCTTTTAACTGGATACGTGTTTTATAAATTGAAAGAAATTAACATAACTTAACATTAAAAAAACAGTACATAAATATTTTTTAAAAGTAAGTGACCTTTTTTGATAATTCGCAAAAAGCAGATACGAAGGGTATTCAGCATTAGCTCAAAGCATAATTTATAATGTTTTCGCGACTAGATATGGAAATTGGAATGTAATATTGAGACTGAAAGACGTACAAAGAAGGGTGACAAAACTAATAAGTAAAGTAAAGGAGTGCAGTTACAGGGAGAGATTGGACAGATTGGGATTGACTACTTTGTTGGAGAGAAGAATGAGAGGTGATATGATTGAGACTTTCAAGATAATTAATGACTTTTTTTAAACTATGGTGGGCATTTTTTAGTATTTCTTCTAGATCTGGAAGGTTATTGTCAAGGCAGTTTTTAAAAACTAGATCTGTTAACCAGTTAAGTTTTTTTGCTCACAGAGTAATATGTTTTTGGAATAAGTTGCCAGATCAGATTAAGAACAGTAATTACGTGGATCAGTTTAAGATGAGGTTGGATGAATTCAGAGAAAGTAGTAGGAGGGAGAAATTGAGAGGGTACTTTTGGGAGTTATCAAATGAAATATTTAACAGAATTTGATCTGGATATCGATACTGTACTAAGAGTTTGATTTTTTTTTAACAGTTGAATTGAGAAGATAGTTAAAGGGGGGATGCCCAACGAGGCATAACAAATAAATAAATAAATAAATAAATAAATAAACACGTTAATCATCTTTCTAGGACTTCGTATTTTTTCCACAAAATTAAAAAAAAATTTAAATTATAAAGCGACAGAGGATAGGTAGAGCTGTACCAGCACCGCTCAAGGAAAGGATATACACTATCTAGGAATAATAACATTAACACAGCAGTGATACCGATAGTATACTGTGCACTGGGAGCAGCCCGAAGGGATCAAAGAAGTAAAATCTGAAGCAATATATTTGGAACCTCCAGCACTGACACCTGCATTGATACTGAGGAGAGTTCTGGAGTATCAAGGAGGCTTGTTGTCACATAACTTCCAGTATGAAACCACCAGTCAATGTTGAGGGGGGGGGGGTAAACATTTTGAAGGTGACGGGGAAAACCAGAATGCACTAATAAAAATGAAGGTCAAGAAAAATCAATAGAAAATATGTACGGCGCGTGGTTTCTGTGCGTACATCGATTGAACAGTGAGAAACTATTTTGAGACGTCTGCGCATGAAAACAATGGACAACTATTTTATTTTCTCCTTAGTCACACAATGTAATACGTCATCGAAAACAACATTGTGGGAAGCAAGAAAACATCGTTTATATATATATATCGTATGAAAATAGACTATGGGGTGTATACTACAGAGAAATGTTCATGTTTTATTCAAGTAGTAAATCATGAGGTTAAATGCGTGGATGGATTGTTTGCGATTGCTTTTATATCCAAGTGGTGTTAACCAATCAGATTTATTGGTATTATTACTCGCTCTCTCGAGCTACTGTTTTCATTGGTTAATGATATCACATGTGTACAGACATGGAATAATAAATTATATATATATATATAGATATATATATATATATAATTATCAACAGACATGTGTTATCAGCATGATTCGAAACAAGGACCTCAGAACGTGGAGCCTGAAGCTTTACCACTAAACCAATCCCCGCCATTACTAAAAAACGTTTATTTTGTTTGTGAAAACACTCTACCTAAATGCAAATTAGGTATAATTTTCTATCAAAAAATGTGAGGCCCTCAGATGAGGAGCCACAAATAATATATATATATATATATATATATATATATATATATATATATATATATATATATATATATATATATATATATATATATATATATATATATATATGCGGGGTTTCGAATAGTATGACCAGTAGTGAATAGTCATATCTCTATGCTGATGAGTCCCGATTATTAAAAAGGACGAAACGTATACGTACATAGATAATAAACAATAACAAATAATATATATATATATATATATATATATATATATATATATATATATATATATATATATAGTACATGTATTATGTTAGTTTCTGTAGATGTTAATCCGTTGAAACTCCAGTATTTATAAAAAGTGTTCAATAACAAGTAGAACTGTTCTTTAGTATACATTGTTATTCATACAAACATTATTGGTTACATATGTGCATACATGTTTCGGTTGTACTCTTCATAAAGAGTCAACCTCTTCAGACCAAAACGAGGAATTGAAATGAGATCAGAAATCTCTCTTCTTTTAGTATATTTTCTAGGTTGGGATGTGTTTATAATTCCACAGTCAAGCTTAGTATCAAATTTCGTTTTTTAATCGTTGACATGTTGACTTCGTTCCTATCCTTTATTTTTTATTATTGTTTATACATACATACTTCTAGTACAGAGTTTATAGTGAATTAACTCAATAACCGTTATGGGACAGAAAGAGATAAATATATGTATACATATATGAAATACATTATACTGTACCAACCAGTAGAAAAGGGGATTATCCGTTGGTAATATGTATGCACATATGTAGCCAATAATGTTTGTATAACTATAAATGTATACTAAAGAACAGCTCTATTTGTTATTGAGCACTTTTTATAAGCACTAGAGTTTCAACGGATTTACAATGTTTGTATAAATACAAATTTATACTATATATATATATATATATATATATATATATATATAGTAAGCTATAAAAATATATTTATATTTATTGCAATTAAGCTACACAGAGGCTCCAGCGTTTGAAGATCCCCCGGGGATGAAACACGGGAGCCTATGTGTAGCTTAATTGCCATAAATATATTTTCATAGCTTACTACCTAGCTCTACTTACGTATCGGGCACTGTTGAAGTAAATACTGAAAATTGATACATAAAAATGATATCTCCCTATAAAATTTTACGTGGATACATGAAATAGCAATATATATATATATATATATATATATATATATATATAGACTAGAAGGATATCTGTCCCACGACAGGTAAAACTTATCCTCCGATCAGAAAAGTTTTGAACCACTTTTATGTTCCTTTACAGGGGTGAAACTCAAATAAATAGATGAGTAAAAATGATTAAAAGATCAAATGTGTTTTTAAAATATCGAATTATTTAACAATTTAATTATTTAGTTAAATTTTTAATCTTTAAGGTTTAATTTTTAATTTTGCCTTTTTTACTTAATTGAATTACACGTTATAATTTACCTTTATCCGTGTTGTTTTGGATTTACTTTTTATATATTTTTCTTATTAATTTTAACTTAACTATATTTTTTTGTATCTTATTTATATACTTATGAAAAAATTCCATAATACATCTTATTAACTATTAGCTACCATAACCTATTACTTAGGTAATTTGATACGTATTTTTCATAACTCTGGTTTTAAAAAGATGGCGTCGGACTAATATAAGGAAAATGCTGTCCGCAATTGGACGGTATTAAATATGAATGTTTGGTGTTTTTTAATCAATTTCTGCTCTCTGATGCTACTGGACGCAATTTTCGGATTCCTGAAGAATTGCATATGTGAAAAATCGAGGATATATCAGCTTGTTTATGTATCTACTAAACCGACAGTTTCCTGAATGTGGAAAGAGAATAAAAAATTGATCATTGGAATTTAGTGTAATATTTATTTATTTAGATATGCTCTGTTGTTATATTTAACATTCATCGAGCTTCTACGCAGAAAAAAATTGACTATTTATTTAAAAAATATATATGCAAATATAAGCTATGCACTATATATATCCACTATATATATATATAAAGTTAGGTATGTATATATATATATACATATATATATATATATATATATATATATATATATATATATATATATATACATATATATATATATATATATATATATATATATATATATATATAACTTAATTCCATAAAGTGTGATATATATATATATATATATATATATATATATATATATATATATATATATATATATATATATATAATACATGTATTATATTAGTTTCTGTAAATGGTTATCCGTTGAAACTCCAGTGTTTATAAAAAGTGCTCAATAACAAGTAAAGTTGTTCTTTAGTATACATTTTATTCATACAAACATTATTGGTTACATATGTGTATACATGTTACATTAATGCATACATACCTAACTTTATATACATATATGTATATATATATAGTGTATAACATATATTTGCATGAATTTTTTAGTGATGAAAGGGTTTATATATATAAAGTTAGGTATGTATTTATACATATATATATATATATATATATATATATATATATATATATATATATATATATATATATATATACAGAGTAATCTCCTAAACTAATGAACAGATCATTATTAATTTTGGAATATATATTATAACGAATACGGCGAGTAACATCAGCATATTATTTATTTGTAAATGTTTACATTTAAGGGGTGTCTATATATAAAGTTTTTTATTCATTTATTTATTATGAATTTTTGAATATATATTCTCGGTAACGCAGTGAGTGACATCGGCACACTATTTTTTGTAAATTTTACCATTCAGGGGGTGCGCCCACCGTACTCGCTCCGCCCCCTAAGATACAAAATATTTAGAGAAGGAAATTGCTCTACATCAAATGTTTAATTAAATTCAGTAATCTATTTTTAAAATTATTAATGCGCACGCGTGAGAGTCAATCATATGTATTTTATTTACCTCCTCTCCAGGAGGTTAGACACAAAGTCAGGTGTGGGTTTTCATGAAAGTGTTTCTGTGGAACAAACTGGATTCGAACTCGGCACACTTGTTCTTGGTAAAATCCTAAACTATTGAACTTATCATTATGAATTATGAGAATATGTATTCTAGGCTACAGGGCGAGTAACGTGGACACATTATACTTTGTTTTTGTGATCTTCATCATTTAGGGAGGTTCCATCGACAGCGTACAATACCCCGCAAAAATAAATGTTATTAAGTTTGTATCGGGTGAGTGACGGATGGACAATGGGCCAATTCTCCAGTGTACTACGACCCCTGCTAACAAGTAAATATAAATGATTGAATGAAAGAGACGTGTGATGAACGTGAAAATAACGAAAGAGAAAAAAAACCTGTGTGTGCAAAAAAGATATAAAGATGATATTTATAGATCTATGTCTTTTAGAAAAGAGTACATGATTCAGTGAACCAAAGGGTAATGATTGGCCGTTAACGAAAAATGTGGATGATTATTCTGGTCGAAATGTGCTCTGGTCTTTCACTGATAGTTGCTGACTTTTAATGTTGCTGCTGCTATTTTTTCCGTTGCCGCTGCTTTGTTTACAGCTGGTAAGAAATATCTGCTGTTGGTTGTTTCTAGGGAAGAGGCCGCTGGGGTTGCTCTGACGATGATGACAGAATCGGTTGGTGGGTGCTAGCAGAGCTGCTCTGATGATGAGAGCGAGCAGGAGAGAGCTGCTGATGGCGGTAGAAAGTGTCGATAATAATGAGGATGATGATAATGCTGCTGCTGCTGCTGCTGCTGCTGATGATGATGATGATGACATGGGTTGGAGAGAGCTGTAGGAGGAAGGGCCAAAGCTGCTGCTGATAATTGTCATAGTCGTAATAAATCGCAGTTTCGTCCAGCAGCGATTCTGTAGGCTGCTGCTATATTGCCCACGTGCCTCACCGCATCAGTGGGAGACAAAGCATCAAGTGCCTTGGGTGAAAAAACGCAACCGTTTTTATACAGTCTTCTGCTGATTAAAACGCGTTGATGAGAACTGATCGGTAGCTGTAATGTCGATGTGCGCAGAACGAATGCAATTGTTCTGATTTCTGCCACACGAGCCTCGCTGTCGAAAGATCAAACATCCGTTTTTTTTTTTTAGAAGTGTCGAGTCGTAAACAGGATGGCACGACAAGATATTGTTTAGTAATGAAATTAATGGAATATATTTTTTTTCAAATATGTTTTCATTTTAAACAGTCACGCAGAAACGTTACAACACAGAGACTACTGTTTATCCATTAATCTATTTTTTAATAACACTTCTTAACATCATTTATTTATGATGTACTATTGATAGACTATTTTTAGACGTACAAGTAAAAATGTGCATACACGTTCGTTGTAGTTGCAGATTGTGAACCAGCCTACGGTTTGCTAAGCCTTAGGATCGGCGAATAACTAACCCAAATAAATAAAAAAAAATATGTCGTGAAAAAATCAACATGTGTAAGTTAAACAACATTTTTATAGAAGGGTTATCACTTATCAAGGCCGAAGGCCACTCGTGGATGAGTGTTAATGAACTGTAATAATAGTTAGTTGAAAAGTGAGGAACTTCATGAGAGCATCGAGGATAATCAATGGAATGAATTAAGTTTGGGTTATTTGTGAGGGCGGTATATGACAGGAATTTGTGGACATTAGAGTTTATGTCGACTCTGTTTAATCTTCAGGGAAGACCCCTCTAGGCAATGTGTTCCACGTACGGAAATCCCCTAAGAAGAATCTCTGTTTGTGGAAATTTCGCCTGACGTTAGCTCTACGGAGAAAGAAAGGAAAGTTATTTTGAGTTCAAGTAGAAAATCGAGTTCTTGCTGTGAATGTTTGGCAAGAGAAGGGGGATAAAGATTGGAGTTCGGTTGAGTACCTTCCATGAAAGTAAGGATAGAGTATAGAAAGACTAGCGACGTCTCTTCTGTAAGAAAAGAACGGTTAGGAACGGACGAGGTGATTCCCCACACGATTTCGAAGTCGATTTTCAACTTTTTTAAGCAACGAAGAGTGCTCTAAACCATGCCTTCCTTTTAAGACATATTTGATTTATATAGATGGAAGACTGCATCGCGAGTCAATTTTCCTTTACGTTCAAATAACGATTTTAGCTCGTATAAAAATAAATTATTTTTTATTGACAACATGTATGACAACTACAAATGAAGAGTCAGTAATGCGTGAGAGTTCAGAGTTCAGAGTTCAGAGTTCAGAGTTCAGAGTTCAGAGTTCAGAGTGCCTTAGAGCATTCTAAATGAAGAAGGAGTTGTTTAGTCTGTTAGGAGATGCTGAGCATACATGTTTATTTCGGCTATCGCCGTGCGAGATTGTATGTGATAGTGTGTATAAATTGGGTAGGCATCGTAGAGGGTGTTTATATATTTGTTTTCCTTTAGCTTTGTTCGTATGAGAGTATGTGTGTGAAATTGCGTGTAAGTGAGTCCGGTGAGCAATGTATATATGCTGTCGCTATGTTGTTTAGTAGTTTGTTTCTTGTTGCGTCTAGCGAGACTTTTGGCCCAGAGGCGTAAGCTAAATTTTAGGACGCGTTCCCTTCGTTGGCTCTGAAAGAAAGTTGAAAAGAGAAAGACATCTGTGTGTTGAGTTTTTATATTACGGGCGAAATTCGGAGGTGAATATTTTTGCGTCCGTCATTGGTTGAAAGAAGCTGTTAATTGAAGATTTTATCCAATCGAGAGTTAACAAATGTAAGCAACATTTACTGCTTCTGCTGCTTCTTATAGTAACATTAAGATTAATTGGTCCCCCGATTTATAAAATCGGGAGACTTATGTTTTGAGGCATGTCGGTCCGTGCGTCCGTCCGTCCGGATTTTTCTCCACAACCATCCATTAAATTTCTCTGAAATTTTGCATCGTTGTAACTTTGGTCACGTTAGAAAGTGACAGTCTATGATTTTTGAAAGAAAATCTGGTTAGCCCCCCCCCCCCCAGGGGGTTAAAAGACCCCGAAATGGCAAAAAAATGACATTTTTTGCCCCATAACTTTTTATCCATCCATTCAATTTCTCTGAAACTTGGCCAAAATGTGGAGGCAATTGTTTCTAATAGAAAATAAGTATCGCTGACTTCGAAAAAATCTGGTTCGCGCCCCAGGGGGTCAAAAGCCCCCAAAATGGCAAAAAATGACCGTTTTCTCCCATAACGTTTGATCCATCCATTCAATTTTTCTGAGACTTGGCCAAAATGTAGAAGCAATTGTTCTGGATATGAAATGAGAATCCTTGACCTCAGAAAAATTCTGGTTCGCGCCCCCAGGGGGTCAAAGGGGGGTAAAAAATGCCCCAAATTGCCCAAATTTATTGCATTTTACACTCGCCACATCGAGTCACATACAGAGGGGGACTACACACGCGCGGCTTGTTATTACTCTTTCCTCGTTTTATTTTTAAAAATTTTCCCCCATTCGTATTGCATTGTCTTTTTTACTGTACTTACAACTAGTAAAAAATATATGCTCCCTTTGCTAGTATATACGAGGAACGAACACATATTTGACTGCCCTCCCCAAATTGGGAGGTAATCGTTCGGAAGATGGTATCATTACGAACGAACATATGCTACAGTGCTCTTTCAAAGGAGGAAGCAATACCTGGGACGATGGTCTCATGACAACAAAAAAGACAATACACTCCCAAAAAAGGAGTTAATACCTGGGAGGATAGTATCATGGTAACGTAACAGATACTATGACCCCCCCCCCCTAAAAAGAGAAAGAAAAGGTAACCGATGGGAGGAAGGTAGCATGACTATAGAACATATACTTATACTGCCGACTTATTTGAAGACTGACATATAGTAAAAGTATAGCTTCGGCTTCAGATATATAAGTAATAGTTTCGAATTCAGACAGACAGATACGAAATCTCCATATCATAGATATCAGTAACGAAATAATTTCATTTTTATTTATTTTCCCAGCAAATCAAAATGAAAATTTTTCATTAAAAATTTTTTATTTCCATAATTTATTTTTTTGTTCTTATTTCTTTTTTTTTTTGTTGTAAACCTTTTCATTATGAACGAATATAAAATCGATCTGTTATCGCCGGCCATTGTCAGGTTGGTGCAGATAACAATATATGGCCCAGGACTGTTCGTTGCTCTTCCGTTTTTTTGTTTTTTTTTGCAGCCCCTCTCTCACAGAAAAGACATTGCTAGTCTCTCTCTGCTCAATCGTTATTTCCATGGACGGTGCCCAACTGAGCTTCTATCTCTTGTTTCTCCTTGTAAGACATTCATAAGAACTCGTCTTTTTACCACAACGGAAAAAATTGCTTCTTTGCAAGAGATTTCTCTCTGCGGAACACAATACCGCGGGACTGCTTCCCTTCAGATTACAACATGGTCGTCTTCAAATCCAATGTCAATAAATACTTGTTATAAATCGTCTCCATATGTAATCAAACTCAGTTCATTCCATTAATCATTTTAGTACTCCCATAATATTCTTCATCTTTCAACTGATAATCAGGTACTTATGCAGTTTACGGACCTGGCTGAAATAATAACGTTATTATTTAGAAAGCTATTCTTAACATGGGAAGGGAGGGCTTTGTTAACTATTCTGTACTTTTACTTAACAATTTAATAAACAAAAGATACCGTAAAAATTGAATTTAACTTGAAAATCCTATCTAAAAAATTGCTCGGTTCGTAAACTGCATAAGCACCGATGATTATTTCATCTCATTAACCCATATCCTCGAATGACTTTTGGTCTTGATGAGCGGTGACCCATTTGCAATAAAACCTCCGTGAGCGACGAATAATTAGTCCAGATAAATCTAAAATATTTCATGGGAAAATCAAAATGCTTAACTGTAATAAAAAGATAAAAACATTTTTTCTGGTAAAGAAAAAGATCAAACAATTGAAAATGTTACCAATTCTACAGATAAATCGGTTGATTTCTTCAAGAAATTTCAAGAAAATGGCGGAAGAAAATGTTTTTCTCACAGATTATTTCATGCTTGGTATTTTTACAGATTTTCCGGTTGGTTCAAAAAAGAAATTAAATATTTTAAATTATGTTTCGGAGTGAAAAACTCCGAAACATAATTTAAAATATTTAATGAGGATTGAGAATTGGTATTAGTTTGGGTTTTTCGGCCTACTATTCTGACTTTGGTTATTATTTCACAACGTTTCGGCCGATGTAATCTCCGAGCTGCTTTTCGTGCGTCTTTTTAGACTTGGGAATCGTATAGATTCCCGAGTTTGGAAAAAACTTTCCTTTTTTTTTGCTCCATGTGTCTTGCGTCAGGCATTATTTCCATGGGCAAAGCTTCTTTACAAGGGCGTCCCGTCTCTGGAACACATGATCGCGGCTCTGCTTCCTTGCATATTACAACACAGTCATCTTCAAAATCTTGTAATAAACTGTTCCTATAAGTAATCAAACCCAGTTTATTGCATTAATAATTTTAATACTCCCACAATATTCTCCATTTTTCAACGTAAAATCATTTCATTTAAGTAACTGTATCCTCGAGTTGATTTTGACCTTTATAAGTGGTGAGCCATAAATAAAATAATAAATAAATAAATATGCAGCTGTAAAAGGGTGAACGGTTTCATTGAGCGAAAAGTTGTGGTAATCACAACTAAGCTGAGAATAGTAGTCCGAATAATCCAAATATTTGAATACGGAGCCTGCTTTACGCAAAAATGATTTAGTTATTGACTAAGTAAAGTAAAGTGGTCGATCATAATAGTCGAGAGCGTCACGAAGACTCACTTTTTCATTCGCTACTACACCGAGATGTAGGGGAGGGCACCACTCCTTTCCCAGGATTACTCCACTTACCCTTGGTCCCTACCTTATAATTCTGAGTGTTTAAGCAGTGGGTAGGGGGCACTAAATACCATTTTTGGTATGACGAACAAAGATTGAACCCTGGTCTCCCGGCTAAATACTTGGTGTGGTATTTGCCCTGAGCGGGCTGAGTCGACTTCCTCCGATAGAGGAAGTTTCTAGGAAATATCAAATTCGCAAACGATGTCCAGCTGCATGTATATGCCGGTCAGGGGAAATGACATACAGCGCCTGGTATTACTAAATGGTGACTCATCTGGTAATGGCTAAGATCAAAGTGTATTGCTTACTACCTGAGGCGCTCCTACCGGGGAATGCCGACGGGGCTGCCCAGGCAATTTTTAATGGCAAGAGTGCTCACCTCTCGGGCGCTGGCTTTCAACCCCCACTTTCTCGACCCAATCTTGGGTCACATCTTACTTGTGGGAGTAAGATAAAAACTGGCCTTGTGCCTAACTCCCGGAGAGGAGTAAATCAAGACTCATCTGGTAATGGCTAAGATCAAAGTGTAGTATCTGTTCCGATGGATACTGCACCCCGTAGACTGGTATTGTCTTGGCCTTCGGGGCTTGATTTAGGCCGGTCTATGGGTCTTTCCTGTGCAGTTCTAGGAGGTCCACCCTCCCAGGCTTCGCCCCCCCCTCTTTGGGGAGGAGTAAGTTTATTGCTTACTGCCTGAGGCGCCCCTACCGGGGAATGCCGAAAGGGCTGCCCAGGCAATTTTTATTGACAAGAGTTCTCACCTCTCGGGCGCTGGCTTTTCAAACCCCACTTTCCCGACCCGATCTTGGGTCACATCTTACTTGTGGGAGTAAGATAAAACTGGCCTTGTGCCTAACTCCTTGAGAGGAGTAAATAAAGACTCATCTGGTAATGGCTAAGATCAAAGTGTAGTATCTGTTCCGATGGATACTGCACCCCATAGACTGGTATTGTCTTGGCCTTCGGAGCTTGATTTACGCCGGTCTATGGGTCTGTCCTGTGCAGTTCTAGGAGGTCCACCCTCCTAGGTTTCGCCTCACCTCTTTGGGGAGGAGTAAGTTTATTGCTTACTGCCTGAGGCGCCCCTACCGGGGAATGCCGACTGGGCTGCCCAGGCAATTTTTAAACCCAACTTTCCCGACCCGACCTTGGGTCACATCTTACTTGTGGGAGTAAGATAAAAACTGGCCTTGTGCCTAACTCCTGGAGAGGAGTAAATCAAGACTCATCTGGTAATGGCTAAGATCAAAGTGTAGTATCTGTTCCGATGGATACTGCACCCCATAGACTGGTATTGTCTTGGCCTTCGGGGCTTGATTTACGCTGGTCTATGGGTCTGTCCTGTGCAGTTCTAGGAGGTCCACCCTCCTAGGTTTCGCCTCACCTCTTTGGGGAGGAGTAAGTTTATTGCTTACTGCCTGAGGCGCCCCTACCGGGGAATGCCGACGGGGCTGCTCAGGCAATTTTTAATGGCCAGAGTGCTCTCGGGCGCTGGCTTTTCTAAACCCCACCTTCCCGACTCGACCTTGGGTCACATCTTACTTGTGGGTGTAAGATAAAACTGGCCTTGTGCCTAACTCCTGAAGAGGAGTAAATCAAGACTCATCTGGTAATGGCCAGGCTCAACGTCCCTAAACTTCGGTGATCTAACTCACCCCATTAACGAATATTCTTACCATGATGGCAGTACTGCTAAGTAGTGATTATAAATTAGGTGGTTGCCGTTTTCCAGTAAGTGGAAGTTCATTGAATACCTTATTAATTTGGGAATCTAATTTCAGATTGAGAAAGTCCTTTGAGGAATTTAAACGATGTATTAATATAATTAAAGCTAAACACCATCCGTATTCGTAGACGATGTTTTTTTTTTAGGGTTGTAAATCGAAAAACTATTTCTAGTAGTTTTGATAAATTCCTTAATTATTTTTACTGGGGAAATTAATTGTTTTTATTAGTGAAATTGGTAATTAGTTCGCCTGTATGATTGTTCTGATCTTAATGGACCGAACAGATTCTTTTAATTCTTAAGTATTGGCTATCAATTATGGATTTTTAAAGACTAGCAAGACTATTCGGCGTCGTCCGGTGTCTTAATTTGTGTCAAGTACTTAGATTATAGAAAAAAATATGAATAAAAGTAAAACTAAACAATCTGCGTTATTGTATTAGTTTAAGTTCCTTTTAGGAGAAAATTGGTGTAAAAACAGTATGTATATATGTAAATTGAACCAGTTTCTCATAATTACTATCAAAAAGTTGTGACTAAACAAGTAAGATTTACTATATAAAAAAAAATAAATAAAAAATAATTTCGTTTTTGTCTTCTTTCTACACACAGGCCTATGCCCACTTCTATGACTCCTCTATATTGATATTGCACGCAATGCTTCACGCAAACTACATCTCCTTAGTATGTATATATGTAAATTGAACCAGTTTCTCATCATTGTCTTTTTTTTCTTAAGATATACTCATTAAAACTTATGAGAAAACATGACTGGCCAGTTCAGTCATGATAACACAACATATTCAACATGGCAGTGCTCGTGTTTGAGAAGAGACTCCAGCATGTATATCGCTAAAAACACTACGATAGAATATCAAATATTTCTATTTTACAACCTGATCGGAAGGTCTCGATTCAGTGGGCAGTGCAGACGGCCAAACAACCGGGAACATTCTTGAAGGTGTGTTCAACAAGCCGCACTGAACAACTACGTAGGAGAGAATAGAACTTTTTTCTTTTCTTTTTTTTAATAATGAATCACTACTTCCCAAGGCCAAAAGCCACTGGAGGACAAGAGTTAATGAGATAAAATTATTTCCAGTTGAGAGATGAAGAACCTTATGGGAGTATCAAAATTGATTGATAGAATGGACCAAATTCGAATACTTGTGACCGTATTGTTATCTGCAGGGAAGGAGGCTCGTATTAATAGTCATGCTTGAATGGCTACAGGACTTCCCGTTGCGGGTTTGATTTCTGCTGTGAACCTTGCGTGTTCTGATTTAATTGAATATTGGTTTTCAATATATACGAAAAAGAAAAGTGATGCCTTGTTGAGGTTCAAATATACAATTTTTACCTCTTAGTACGGTGTGGTAAATGGTTGAACCACCGAATCAATTCTCTTTCTCTCTCTCTCTATTTCTCCCTCTCTCACACACACACACGAGTCGAATGTTGGTTAAAACCAGAACAGGCGGCATTCTTTCTGTCTTCTTTCCCCTCTCTCTCTTTACTTTCTCTTTCTCTCTCTTTCCCTGTCTGACAAAAGTAATTTTTATTAATTTTGTCAGACAGAGAAAGAAAAAAAGAAAAAGAGGTTTATAGTCTTCCTCTCCCTGTTTTAAAGCCAGAACAAGCGGCACTCTTTCTTGTTGCAGAAATTAACACGACATCAATAATAAGAAGGGAATTGAAAACGATCCTACCTTGTGGTGTTCAAGCAAGCAGCTTATCTTTTAAGAACAAGTCATAAAACAGGGTTACACTTAAAAATCAGGGACTGATTTTTTATTGACTTCTTCAAACGAAAGCAAGATAGAGAGAGAGAAAAAAGGGGAGAGTTCCTTCAAGTCAGGGCCGAGCGACACCTAACGGATAAAAAGGGAACTATAAGGGGAGATAACTCCAGTTCCTTAATTTCAATTCATGACGAGAGTGCAATAATCAACATTTCTGTCTTACGTCCCTTTGTCTTTTTATTTTCTTCCCCCCCCCCTGTCAGCCAAAGGCATCGAACGAAACGGAAGAAAGAAAGCGAATAAAAACTTTCTCTTCTCTCCTTTTCACCGTTTAACCTTTAAGTTGTCTTATTATTTTTCTCAGTGTCCATGGATAGTAGAGAAGAGGGACATATAAATTAGTAGAGTGGCCATGAAGACTGTTTATAATATAAAGAATAGAATGGCTATGGGCAAAACTATTATTAGGAAGTCTGAAAGTGGAGGAATCAACAGAGAAAAAAACATGCCAAAGCTTTTATTAAAGCTCTTAAAGCCAACATCCTAAAGGATCCAACCAAACCCATGAGAAAGAATGGCAATTGAACTTGATGTAGACAACAAAACCATTAGAAATGCAGTAAAATATAATTTGAAGTTAAAATCTTACACAAAAAGAACAAAACACAATAGCTGATAACAACTATGAAAAAATAAGATTTGAAAAGTACAATAAAATTATTACATGGTTCAAGAAAATGTCGTCCATAGTAACGATTTTTTTTAGATTGAAAAGATCTTCACTGTCGATGCTGGTCTGAAAAGCAGGAATGAAAAATTTATCGTAAAATCCACAGTTGAGATAAGGGGGCATTCGGAACCAAATATCCTGCTCAAGTTATGGCTTTTGGATGTTGTGGCTTCCGATGGAAAGAGAATGCTTATAAAATTCTACAAAGTTGATGAACAGATCAATGTTTATAGTTGCTACAAGATTCTGAATTACCAGATATTGTCATGGCTTAAAGAAAACTACACAGATAGTAATTATGTATGGACGCATGATGGTGCTAGATCCCACATAGCTAGAAAAATACAAGATTTCTGCAAATACAACTTTAGCAATTTGGGGGAATTATGTTTATGACCGCCTTCTAGCCTAGATCTAAATTCTCAGGATTGTGTTATTTGGGGCATTTTAGAACATGCTACCAATAGAACATCACACATTAATGTTGACTTTCTTAAAGATACTAGTAAAGAAACAGGGGAGAAGTTATCTTCCGAATATTTGAGGAACATTTGTGCCAGTTTCGGCAAGCGTGTGAAGGCAGTTATTGAGAAAAAAGAACACAATCAATAAAAACATTCTCCATTATATTAATTTTCTTGTGGCAAATAAATGTTTATGGCTGTCAATAAACTAATTGGTCATACACTGTCTTTCAACTGCTGCCTGAAAATATTGTAAATTTTAATTCTCAACCCTGTATATGAATTAGGGAGTACACATTTACCTCTTCCTTCATAAAAATATATATTTTACTAATGAGTCACCGCTGATCAAGGTCTGAGAGCCACTTGAGGTTAAGGGTTAAATAGATTGCCAGTTGGACGATGATCGCCACCATGAAAGGATTTTAAACTATGGGTGAAATGGGCAGAAGATTACATAAGAAGTATTGATCATCTAAAAGGACAGCTAAAAAATGTTTGTTTACATTAGACTTGAAATCAATTGGGTAGCAGTTTAGTAGTATTTTATTCCACAGATGGGATGTTCTAGGAAAGAAACTTTGTTCATGGAACTTCCGTTTTTGTTTTTGGTGCACACTAGACAATAAGTGCATGGCCAGTTTCAACATCCATTCATTCGTCACGTATTAAGCACCCTTCCCCCTCTCTCTCTCTCTCCCTCTCCCTCCCCATCTCTCTCCCCCCTCCCCCTCTCTCTTCCTCTCCACCTCTCTCTCTCTCCCTCTCTCTCCATCTCTCTCCCTCTCTGTCTCTCTCTTCCTCTCTCAAACGATTTATGTTGTGGCTTTAGTAAAATTGATAAAATCGATTACAAATATGGTAAAAAAGAAACAGTCTACTTGAATATAAATTTCTTATTAAGACTCCTTAAGTTTAAGCCTTAAATTTTAGACATTTTCGAGAATCAAAAATGGGGGCCCCAGTGACAGACATCAGGCGCTCTACTAACTGAGCCAAGAACCTCCCAGTAGTATATTTGCGCATTTTGAGAGGTCGCGCATAGAGCACACTTTTCCGCCGTGATTGAATATACAATCGACTTTGTGGGGGGGGGGGGGTCTCTTCTCTTCTTTACAACCAGTTACTCACAGAAGAGACATTGCTAGTCTCTCTCTACTCTATCTTAATTTCAATAGAACGTGCTCGACTGAGCTCCAATCTTTGATTCCTCCTTGTAAATCACTCACAGCAAAACCTCTTCTTCCTACAACAACGAAAAAATATTTACTTTCCCCCTCTATGTGCCTAGCGTCAGGCAGACTTTCAATGGACAAAGCTTCTTTGCAAGGACCTCTCGTCTGTGGCACACATCACCCCGGGATTGCTTCCCTGCTTATTAAGACTTGGTCGTCTTCAAATCCAATGTCAACAGATTCTTGTCATGGATCGACCCCATATGCAATCAAAAGAAGTTCATACCTTTGACCAATGTTAGTACTTCCATGGTGTGCCTCATCTTTTGGTCAGCAATCATTATGTCTCGTTAACCCGTATTCCCGAGTGGCTCTTGGCCTTGATAAATGGTGGCCCCTATATTAAAAAATGTATATTTTATTTTGTTTTCTCTCACGTACGGTAGTGATCGGTCTGACAAAACAATACACGCACACGTCTCTTTTAACTGGCTTTGTAAACTCACTTTTTTCATACCAGCAGGAGGAATTCTTGGGATCATTCTAGCAACCTAGGGAATGTCTTGTCTCTTGGCAGATCTTTCTTTGTGGGAATGAGGTATGGTTAAGAAAGCGCGCACCAGAGAGAGAATGGGTCATTACTGTCAATTTTCTTCTATCTTTCTTCAGGGCCTCCGTTCAGTCTTAAGAGAGAAGGGATACCCCCTGTAAGGGTGGTTGTGTGTGTAACTGTGAAACAAGAGCTGCGCAATCACCAACCGCACATCTCCTTAATCGGCACTGCTTGAATTCAGCACGACTCGAAACAATGCTGAGATAAGCGAAGAGCACACACAGCACTTGGTGTCCCTAAATGGTCACCCATTTAGTACTGACCAGGTTCAACGTCGCTTAACTTTGGTGATATGGCATACTCGTTCTTGTCTGACCTTTCTTGCACACTAGGCAATAAGTGCATGGTCAGTTTCAACCTCCATTCATTCGTCACGGATTAAGCACCCTTCCCCCTCTCTCTCTCCCTCTCTCTTCCCCTCTCTCTTTCTCCCTCTCTCTCTCCCCCTCCCTCTCTCTCTAACGGCTTGCTTTCTAATTTGTAACCTGCAACGCTTAGCTTATCATTATTCATGAATTTAAAGAGTTTTATTTTTTTTTTTAAACGAAAGTATTTATGCAATTTAAAAAGAAAAAAAAAAGTTAAACGACTCCCGGACAACGCCGAGTAGATGCAGCTAGTCAAACATAATGCGTAACGCTGAGAGTTTCGCTTAAAATAAACGGGGCTTCATGCGGTGGAGACAGATTTCTATTAAGTCACATCGTCGAGACAGCAATCACCAGATTTTAGTAGTTAATACCTATTAAAACCGGATGATTGGCGTCCCCGCCGCATGAAACCCCGGTTATTTTAAGTGAAACTCAGCATTATATTTTATTACTTTTCCCATTATTATTACACTTAAGTTGTTAAGCACTTTTTAAATGACTGCTGCAAATCTAATATAAATAAGTGTAGTGTTTCACAGTTTTCTTGAAACTATGTCTCGGAATTTTTAAAATGGGGATTGATAATTTGTATAATTTGGATTATTCGGACTACTGTTCTCATCTTGCATGATATTCTCACAACGTTTCGGCCGATGTATTCTCCGACCTTCTGCCTGTGAGTTTTGTCGATCTCGGGAATCTTGATGTCTAACTTTGAAATCTGTACGGAATTTCAAACAATTTATTTAATCCACGGAGATAGCTTGTTCTTCTTCTGTCAGTCATGGACGCGTGGTGTAACGGATCAAAGATGGCCATGATGTATTCCGCAGGAAAGCAGGCCAGTGGTATGTTTTTCTGTTAAGCTCCAATATAAGAATTAACAAATGACTTAAAAGGAGAATTAAATGTTCACTAGAATGTATATCCGTACTAGCTGTTTATATCTGGTGTTGCCCGGGAGTATGTTTACTTGCATCTTTATTTCGCTAATTGACCGTCCCCGCCTTCCACTTTTTTGCCTTTTCTCTTGATTGATGTGTGAGGTTTACAGCTAAGTGATGATGAACATTATGAGAGGATTGAAAATAATGAATCGAATGAATAAAATTGGATGACGTATAAGGACCGTTTATGGCAAGTGTTTATTTACATTGGAATTGAAAATGGGCATGTTTTATAATGAATTTTTGAGATTAGGATTGATAACACAACGTAACAATTTTTTACAAAAGTTTTGTTTATTGTATTTCTTTTACTGTTTTTCAATCAATTTTCTCTGCTGATTCCAAAAATGTTATTATTTTTACTGTATCCTCGACCGTTATAGAAATACATCGCTTTTCAATGTCATCATATATTGGAAAATGCTATATGTTCCGCTACTAAATGTATATCTAATTTTCTCTTTCAGATCAATTACTAAGTTCTGTTCTTATTAAGATGGCTACTAGAGGATGTAAAAATTCTCCAGATACATTTTGCTATGTGTGTGGTTATTATATTGAAAAAAAAAAGCAGGTCCAATTGTGGAAAGCATACAGACTCTATTTTCGGTGACCAGGAAATAATTTGCTAACAGGTGACTGAGATGTCATGCTATAATTTCTATGATAACTGTCACTCGACTGAGTGTCACTCGACTGAGTGGCACTCCATTGAGTGGCACTTCACTAGGATTAGTAAAATAGTTTATGAAGGCCTTAGATTTTGGAGGAGTAGCTTTTCAAGAAATTCGTCGCATGTTTCTAAAGCTATCAGATGCTAAGATCAAAGGTGGTATATTTGTTGGACCCAAAGTAAATGCAATGTTGAAGTCGGAGAAACTTGAAAGAGCGATGACAAAAGTTGAAAAAGAAGCTTAGTGCGCATTTCGTGATGTAGTTCGTGGATTCTTAGGAAATCACAAGGATCCTAATTACAAACAACTGGTATCAAAGCTTATTGAGAACTTCAGGAAACTGGGTTGTCGTATGAGAATGAGATGAGAATGAGATGAGAATGCAAAAAATGAACCTTTAAGTTCATTTTTTGAATTCTCATCTAGATTTTTTCCCCGAAAACTCGGGTGATATCAGTGAAGAACATGGTGAGAGATTTCATCAGGACATCGCTACAATGGAAAGAAGATATCAAGGACGATGGGATACTGCGATGATGGGAGATTATATATGTTCTCTTGTCAGAAAAGATGAAAATGTGCACTTTACAAAATCTCGATCGCCAAAGCACTTCTAATCTTAAGAAAAGAGTAATCAAAGCATTTACATTACAAAGTTGTTGTTTTTTATTCTAACATTGTATTTACTAAATACCATTCAATATATGAAAGAAGTATTAAATGATGTGTAATTATCTTTACAATATACTGCTGTAGTGAAAGATTGTGTATAAAACGCGAAAATATTAAATTAAGAAAAAAATTTAAAAACTATCGATGTTATGGCAAAACGAATGTGATTTTTGAATTCAATAGCAAAAAATATAAAAACATTAAAAAATACAAAACATGTGTTACATTGTGTAATTTGTATTGTCTGTATCATTCGGACTACTGTTCTCATTTGGGATGTTATGCATTAGATGTTATCCTCATGACGTTTCGGTCGATGTAACCGGGTGACCTTCTTCGGGAGCGTCTTGTCGAACTCGGGAATCTGTACGGAATTTCGAGCAGAACTGTTTATTTAATCGTGGGGAAGGGCAGCTTGTTCTTATTCCGCCAGTCGTGAACAGGTAAAAGTCTTAAGTAATTAGTAATTGCATTCTTAGTATCACCCGCACTAGGGATTGCACTTTCAATCTCCAGAAGACTGCCACTTAGAACTGATTGTCACTTAATATTTTATCCGTTGCGCCACGAAATTCCATACAGATTCCAGAGTTCGACATAAAGCTTCCCGAGTCCGACAAGACGTACTTGAAGAAGGCCGGAGGTTACATCGACCGAAACACCGTGAGAATAAAATCTAATATAAAATTTGTAGTCCGAATAATACAAATTTTCTGTAAATGCAGACATATATATTTTGGGGAGGAGGGGCTAAATGTTGTGAACTTCAATCTGGTGAACACCCCAGGGCATCAGTAATGCCAAATTTCACGTTTGTAGGTCTAATGAAGAAAAGAAAAATTATTACATACAATGTTTTGTCAAAATATAGAACAGATAGACGTTAACTATCCGCTTCGTCGCTTTAATCTATGTGAAGCAGTCACATATTTTTTATGTGTTATTTCCCATGGCTGTAAATAGACAGCATTACCCTGGAGTTATAAGCCCATCAGCTTATCAGAAGCCCCGGCGTAGGAACACAAGAATCTTCGGGCTACTTCTTACAGCACCCGCGCGATTTCGTTTTCCCGCTCACGGTAATTGGAGCGAGGACACCGCCTAGATAAGACGTATTTCATTGGTTTCTCCAAATCGCCAACTATATGGATAATGCACCAAGTCGCATAGCGCCTTTTATAAATATTGACTCTGAGCTGTTTTAATTCCTTTTTCAGTACAACCCGTATAAAAGGGATTTCTATTTTAAACTTCAATGTTGTCTGTTAATCTATCTTTGGAGTCGGGAGAACCTTGTTTGACACGTCGTGTGTGTCTGTCTGTATTGTTGGGGCCCACCGCTAGCGTCCACATCTGAGTTGAATTTCTTTTTTTCAAGTTCAGAATCTCAGCTAAGACTGACTCAGTCGTACGACTTTCCGAGTTTATCTACTCGTCTCGAGCCCTCTAACTCACCTTGTTCCCCGCGCCGATCCGATCTTCTAAACCTAAATATATTTACTTTCGACCAGCAATTGTTAATGTCCGGTCCTTTTCTCAGTTACTTTCAGCTCAGCTGATCATCGGAACTGGCCACATCCGCTTTTTATAAGCTTATTGTCATCCGGCCACCCACAAGTTAACAACTAATTGTCAGGTCGCCATTCTGTCTGGGGACTTCTCTGGATTCGCAGGCCTTTTTATGGTCGCTCATTTATCTTACTTCCTCATCATTATGTATGTCAATTTTTTCCTAACTTAACATTTTCCGGGATCAGAAAACAACAACAAGCAGCAACAGCTGAAATGATTGACTTTCGATTTCGATTTTTAAGTGGGAACTATCGACAAACATAGTCAGTTAAAAAGATGCGATGTCCGCATATTATTTTAAATCTGCAGATGAAATTATTTAAAAATATTTTCTGCACATTGGAATTTTCGAGTCAATTTGATAGTTTTTGAGTCAAATACAGACACGCATTCCTATAAGTGATCTTATCCATCCGTATCTCGGTTGGTCTGTATTTCAACCTATTCATCGGTTTTCCGTGTGTCCGCCATGCTTAAGTTTGAAATAAGCTTATATCGATCTGTCATGCTTACGTTTAAAATAAGCTTATATTGGTCTGTCATGCTTAAGTTTGAAATAAGCTTATATCGGTCTGTCATGCTTACGTTTAAAATAACATTTTTCAGTTTGCCTGTTGGTCAGCAACGTCTAAGTTTAAAAGAAGATTTGGTCGTTCTATCTGTTTGTCACGCTTATATATCAAATATCATTTTGTTTGTCCGTCTGTCTGTCACGATTAATTTTGAAATATCGTTGCGTCGATCCGTGTCTGACTGTCACGTAAAAGTCTGTCAGTCGGTCTGCTGTGTTTAAGTTTGAAATAGCATTTGATTGGTCTTTCTGACAGTCTGTCACGCTTTAGTACGAAATAGCATTGTGTAAGCCTGTTCGTCGGTCTGCCACGCTTAAGTTTAGAATAGGAGTTTGTCAGATTGTCACGTCTGAGTTCAAAATAGCATTTGGTCTCTCTGTCAATGTGTCACGTTGAAGTATGAAATAGAATTTTGTCGTCTAATTAGTCTGTCACGCTTAAGTTTGAAATGTTATGTTGTCGGTCTGTTCGTAGGTCTGTCTTACTTACGTTTGAAACGGCATTTTGTAAATATGTCTGTCTGTCACCCTTAAGTTAAAAATAGCATTTTACTGGTCTTTCTGTCAGTCTGTCACGCTTAAGTACCAAGTGGCATTTGGTATGTCTGCAATCTGTCAGGCTAAAGTATGAAATAACATTTTGGTTGGCCGTTAGTCTGTCACGCTTAAGTTTTAAATGCAATTTGGCAGGTCTGTCATTTGATCTGTCACACTTAAGTTTTCAAATGACATGTTTATCGTTAAACGAATTTTTATTATACGCGTCTACGCTTTTCTGTAAGCTCATTCGTCTGTCTGTCTGTCTTTCATGCACGAGTGCGCTATTTTATTGATGCGTAGTCAAATCCCTGAGTCGGATGTGTGATGAGGTTTGTTTTTATTGAAGGCTTAGGGGATTACTGATCACGCTGGCAAATATATCATTTTTTAGCGATTGATTAATAGAACATCAATCGATCCAGTGTGTAGAGGAAATTCCATTTTTTATTTAATAAAGTACGTCACCTGATATATCAAATACTTGAGAAGTGAAATCCTCCAAAAGGTCTTTAAAAAATGATAAACTGACAAAATGAAAAACAGAAGTAACAAAAAAACACATTCCAATAAACCATTCGATCACGGTGTGTATAGTGGGAAAGTCTCTTTCGATTTTTATACCACTTAAAAACAACGCGATGAAATCGAATTCAGGAAAATTTCATTTAAACCTGGTTTTGAAATCTGACGATGTCTTCAAGCAAGTTCAACTACAGTGCGATTGAGTTTTGATTTACAAAAAAAACAAAAAACTATCGTTTTTTACGTTTAACTTTTTCGGTTTTATATTTTTGTTATCCCTTCACTTTGTACACATTCTTCACTCGTTTTTTGCTTGCCTATATTTTCGATTGCTAATATGTTCTCAATATAATTCTCCTTCTTCGACTGTAACGATGCTCATCCTATAGATTGCTTGATAGGAGAGCGAGAGAGAGAGAGAAAGAGAGAGGAGAGAGAGAGAGAGCTAGAGGAGAGAGAGGGGAGAGAGGGGGAGAGAAAGACATGGTCGAAAAATGGAGCATAGTGTCCGGCTGCCTGTCTGTCGTCAATTGTTATTATTATTATTATTTACTCACTAGGAGTTATCACACTGGTCATCGTCAGTGGTCGCCCACTGCCGACAACCTGTGGTATTCCCTGGAGTCCGAGTGACAACAAGTCTCCTCGGGCCTCCAGTATGCTCCACCTCTTTTCGTTCATCACCGCTGATGACCTTGCGGTAATCGCAACAGCCACCTACCAACGATTTCCCGCTGATAAGGGCCATTGGTCCCCTCTGGGGCCCGAGTGGCAACAAGCCTTCCCAAGGTCCCAGAGCTGTCCGCGCTCTTCCAGTGGAGGTCTGGTTTGCGCTTTCCCTCCTCGACCCTCTGTCCATAATTTTTGTGGCGTCAGCCTATGCTTGCGCCTCATTCGTGCGGTTGTATTTTCCCCGGTTCTGTTGTTTTGTTCTCCACTCGTTGCTTATGTGGGTTGGTTTCCGCATTCGAGGACATTTCTCAGGATTGTAGCTGTTTTGATCATTACTGTCCTTTGTATGGTCTCAGTTATCCCTTTGATTCCGATTTCTCCTAGTCTTTTCTCCATGTTTTTGGGGACTGTTCCTAGTGCTCCTATGATTATTGGTGTTATACTGACTTTCTTCATGTTCCATATTCCTTTCAATTCTCTGACAAGTTCAGTATATTTGCTTCTCTTTTCCGTCTCTTTGATCTTCACTCTGTGGTCTGCTGGAACGGCAAAGTCCACGATTTTGCAGGATTTTTCTTTCTTGTTGATTATTATCATATCCGGTCTCCTTGCTGTTATGGGTTTGTCTGTTTGTACATTCATATCCCATATGATTTTGTGTTTTTCGTTTTCTAGTACAGTTTCTGGTTTGTGTTTGTACCGTTTTTTTGCATATTCGAAATTCAGTTGTTTGCACATTTCCCGGTGTACTTCTTTCCCCATGCTGTCATGTCTGTTCTTGTATTCCCTTTGTGCTAGCTTGCTGCATTCACTTATTATATGATTTATCGTTTCGTCTCTTTGTCCACACAGTCGGCATTTGCTGTTTTCCTGGGTTTTATCTATCTTTGCTTTAATAAAGTTTGTCCTAATCGCATTGTTCTGTGCGGCCGTCAGCAGAGATTCCGTTTCTCTGTTCAGGTGTCCTTTTCTTAGCCATGCCCAGCTGTTTTCATTGGCTTTATCGCTTGTGAGTCTTATAAAGCGTCCATGTAGTTGTTTTTCTTCCCACTTTTCCTTTCTTGTCTTTTTGTTTCTGGGTTCAGTACTTCCGGGGTTGTTTGTTGGGCTGGTGTCTCTTGCTGTGGTGATCAGTCTTTCCGTGTTCTGGGTTACATATTTCTCCATCTCTTTTTTGGTGTCTTCCACACAGTCTTCTATACTTACCAGTCCTCTACCTCCTTCATTTCTTTTCACGTAGAGTCTGTCCGTGTCGTCTTTTGGGTGCAATGCATTGTGCATAGTCATTAGTTTTCTAGTTCTTTGGTCAAGGTGCCTGAGTTCTTCTTTGGTCCAGCCTATGAATGGTCCAGAGTATCTTATTAGTGATACAGCCCATGTGTTTATCCCTTTTACTAGGTTTCTGCTATATAGTTTAGTTTCTAAGAGTTTCCTTGTTCTTCGTAGATATTCTTTTCCGATCTTCTCTTTCATTTCTGTATATTTGATTGTGTCTGCTTCCAGAACTCCCAGGTATTTGTAGCTGTCTTGTTCTCCTAGCGCCCTCATCTCCTCTTGGTTGGGGAGTTCTATACCTTCTGTCGTCTCCAGTTTTCCTTTTTTGATCTCTAGCAGTGCACATTTTTCTATTCCAAACTCCATTTGGATATCCTGGCTGAATATCCTGGTTGTGTTTATCAGCTTTTCCAGTTCTTTTTTGTTTTTTTGCAAACAGTTTAAGGTCATCCATGTACATCAGGTGGTTTATTCTTTGTTCTGTATCCGTAAACCTGTATCCGGCATCACACTTTCTGAGTATGTAGTTGAGTGGCATCATGGCTATTATAAACAGTAGTGGTGATAGAGAGTCTCCTTGAAAAATGCCTCTCTGTATTTTTATCTCAGACAGGTATTGTCCTCCGGCTGTCAGTTTTAGTCTCCATGTTTCCATCGCTTTCTGGATGAGATTAATAATCCTGTCTGGTATCTTGTATATCTTTAAGCATTCAATTATCCATGTTTGGGGGATTCTGTCGTAGGCTTTCTTGTAGTCAATCCATGCCATGGTTATGTTCTTTTGTCTGCTCTTCACCTCCTTCAGGGTCTTTTGATCAGTGTATAGTAGATCATGTGCCCCTCTTTGTCCTTTCCGGCATCCTTTTTGTTCCTCGGGGAGCAGTCCGCGATTGTCCAGAGATTGGTAGATTTGTTCTCTCAGTTGTGCTGTGAGAATTTTCCACATTATTGGTAGACATGTTATCGGTCTGTAGTTGCTGGGGGTCGTTCCCTTTTTGGGGTCTTTTTGTATTAGTGTTGTTCTTCCTTCCGTCATCCATTCTGGTACGTCTGTTTTGCGGATACATTCGTTCAGTTTCTGCGCTATTCTTTCATGCAGGGTCGTGAATTTTTTAAACCAGTATGCATGTATTCCATCGTGGCCTGGTGCTCTCTAGTTTGCCATTTTTTTTAGGGTTTTCTTGATCGTTTCTTTGTTGATTTCTGTTTCGGTTCCTTCTTCGATTTCCTGCAGTTCATCTTTCATGTTTTTCAACCATTGGGCATTCTTGTTGTGCTTTTTTGGTTCTTCCCATATCTTACTCCAGAATTGTTTTGTTTCTATTGGGTTCGGTTGCTCTGTCGTTTTTTCTCCATTTACGTTTTTGTAAAACTGGCTTTCATTGTTTTCAAAGGTCCTGTTCTGTTTGCTCTGTTCTGATTTGTACCTGTATCGTCTCAGTCTTCCTTCTATTGCTGCTATCCTTTGTTTTATTTCTTCATGTTTCTCATTTAGTTTTTCCTTGCGTTTCTGATTTTTGCTTCTTAATCGTTTCATGTCCTCCTTCCTTCTGTTCACGGTTTTAGCTTCTTTCCGAAGTTTGGTGATCTGGGTTTCCAGTCTGATTTCCCATCCAGGTTTTGTCGGTCCTCTCTTTTGTCCATTCTCTTCGTTTCTTAGTTTCATACTTACCGATTTAGCCCCAGCATATATCAGGTTGTTTAGGTCTGTAATAGTTTCTGTTGGGATGTGTGTGAGGAGTTTGTTTACTCTTTCTGTTTCTGCTTGTAACTTCTGCGCTCCTTCATTCCTGAGAGATGGGAGTTTTGTTTTGTTTTCTAACATGTATCGTCTAATGTTTTCCACTTCGCTTGCTTCTTTTTCGTTGAGTTCTATCTCAGCAGGTTCTGTGGTTCTGCAGTCTTCTATCTCCCCTGGTTCTGTGTTTCCGTAGTCTTCAATCTCTTCAGTTTCAGTGTGTATGTTTTGCTCGTCCTCTTTCTGTGGTCTCTCCTTTGATGGTGTTTCCTGCTCTGTTTCGCCATTAGCCTTCTGTCTGATTTCCGTCAATTCCATCTCCGAGAACCATCCTCGCTTGAGGATCTGTCTTGCTTGATCTGCTATCCTTTGTTCCGTTGTATGGTAGTCACTAGCAATGTCCCAGAGATGTTTCATTCGTTTTCGGTAGCCTCTTTCTGTAGGGTAGCGGCTTTTATAATAGCACTCCATCACCAGTCTGTTTTCCTTCGTGGTCCATTTCTTTCTATATCCTTTCAGTTTGTTGTTTTCGCTCTGGTTTTCCTGTCTTTGGTCTGTGTCCTTGTCGTACCTGGAATCAGTATTATTATTATTATTATTGTTGTTGTTGTTGTTGTTATTATTATTGTTGTTTATCGTTGTTGTTATTATTGTTGTTATTATTCGTCTTGCTACCAACACTGACAGCAACTCATTTTTCTTCCTCTGTGTACCTAAAATCTAACAGAACTTCCATGAAAAGACTTTCTTTCCAAGAACTCCCCACCAGTCGAACACGTTACCGCGTGAATGTTTCCCTACACACTACAACATGGTCGTTTTCAAGTCCAATGTCAACAAATATATCTCATGTTGTCCTGTGAATCAACCATAGTTCTTCAATCCTTTCATAGTACTGTTCCATCATTCAACTGAAAATCTCAGTAAGCGTCATCCTCGAGTTTCCTTTGGCCTTGGTAATTGGTGAACTATTAGTACAAAAAAGGTACATCTAGTTTGCAATAGAAGCCATTTTGTTTAACGGCATATCAACCATTATAGCCATTCTAACGCGTGGGAACAAGTTTTTCTTGACAAATATTTTAAATTTGTAAATGAATTGTTTAAGGAACGTTACTGATTATATTTCGGGATTTTTTAGATGACGATTGATAATTTGTATTATTTGGATTATTCGGACTACTGTTCTCATCTTGGATGTTATTCTCACGACGTTTCGGCCGATGTAAGCTTCGACCTTCTTCAGGTGCGTCATGCTGAATTCAAGAATCTGTACGGAATTTCGTACCGGACTCTTTATTTAATCCACGGGGGTGGATTGTCCTCAATCCCTCAGCTAGTCTTAAGTAATTTTTATTATATTCTTTTTACCGCTTGTACTGAGGATTGAACCTTCAACCTCCAGAAGACTATCACTTATTATAACTTCGCACTTTTATCCGTTGCGCTACGACGAAGATGCAACTAGCAGCTTGAATAATCGCAATACAAGATATAAGTTTATATTATTTTGATTATTCGGACTGCTGTTCTCATCTTGGATGCTATTGTACCAACGTTTCGGCCGATGTCACCCCCGACCTTCTTCAGTTGCGTCTGGTCGAACCCGGGCATTTAGATGTTAAACTTTGGAATCTGTACGGAATTTCAAACTGCATCCTTTATTTAATCCACGGGGGTAAATTGTTCTCGTTCTGGCAGCCATGACCGGGTAAGAATCTAAAGTAATTTTTATTATATGGTTAGCATTGCCTGAGGATTGAAGCTTCAGCCTTTAGAAGACTGTTACTTAGAACTGATTAACTTATCACTTTTATCCGTTGCGCCAATAAAGTGTTCGTCTTCAAGAAATAGTTTATAGTTAGTTATTTACAAGTACTTCTAATGAATGGTGCGTGAATGGTAGAAATAGATACCGGATATGCCGAGTTCGAATCCTATTGGATCCATTATGTTCGATTGTGAACTAATATCATTGTGAAAAGTGGAAATCATCAATCGACCTCCAGTTATGGGTACAATAATAACGTGTGTTCAATCTACATTATCAAAAGAATCGTTTAAACCATTATGCTTAAGGATTACATATTCTAAAAGAGTTGAAATACTGTAACACCAACAAACCGATATTCAATCCGTAGCTTGAAAAATGGTTGGATCATTATAGTGCCAATAACATGGTACAACAATAACAAATAAAAATTGCCTTGCCAGAAACAAAGTTTGATATACCAGTTGAAATGCTATGTAGATCCAGCCTTTTAAATTAATGATATTTTTAAATTAATATTTTTAAATTAATGATATTTTTAAATTAATATTTTTAAATTAATGATATTTTAAATTAATGATATTTTAAATTAATGATATTTTAATTTTAAATTAATGATATTTTTAAATTAATGATATTTTTAAATTAATGATATCTTAAATTAATGATATTTTAAATTAATGATATTTTAATTTTAAATTAATGATATTTTTTAATTAATGATATTTTTACATTAATGATATTTTTTAATTAATGATATTTTAATCTGTCATGCTATTTTTATATATTCGATTACACAAACGATAATTAAAAGGGCTTAGTTCAAAATGAGCCCTCTTTTTCGATCAACACTTCGGATTTATTTTCACTCCAGATTTGAAATGGAAGATTTACATTCAATCACCCTTTCATCTAGGAAAAAAATTGTAGTCTCTGTTCTGATTGTACATTTTATTTTTTCTGTTCTCGGTCAGTGAAGGAGAAATCCTTTTAGACTGGTGCAATTTTTACCTTTGTCACACACCTGAGTGCCCCTTTTAAGGGAGCTGGATTTCCCACACATTAAAAAGCGGCCCTGTCGTCTCACACTTTACTCGTGAGAACGGAAGTAAATAGGGACTCATATCCAACCTGTTGCTAATGTTGCTGGGGAAATGGTTGTTCATTGTGCCGATCCACAAAGAACCTGGAATCTAATGAAATCTATGACCTGTATAAGAGTCAGATACGTCCAAGATGGACTACAGATCTGGGAAGATGCCGCTCAGAGCACCCTTTCTTGCCTTGACAAAGTTCAAAACATTCACAGCGAGAACTCGTCTTATTACCACAGCTTCCAATGACTTTCCTTTCTTCCTCTGTGGAACACGTTAAGACAAGATTGCTTCAACGCGGGTTAGAACACGGCCATCTTCAAATCTAATGTCAACAAATATTTCTCATAAAACGTTCTCACAAATAATCAAGTTCATCATTTTCAATCATCGTCATTGAACTGGTAACCTATTAATCTCATTAACCCTTATCCTGGAGTGGCTTTCAGCCTTAATAAGTGATGACTAAGGCTAACAGGTATTGATACAGCATCAAATAACCCACAAAGGTATTAATGTTCCGTAGTGTATAAACCTGCAGTCCTGAAATAGTCCTGAAATAATCCTGAAATAGTCCTGAAATTATTTTAACATCATTTTTGTACTTTATAATTCGCCAGGCAATTACCAATATTTTCAGCCCTGCCACATGACTTTCCTCCAATAAAAATGACTGGAAGCTGAGATCAACAGAATCCCGCCAAAAAGGCATCGAACCAGAGAGGAAGAAATTCTACTGAGTGGCGCCAAGAAAGACTGACCGTCAGCCATTACGTTGGAGCAAATCATTGCATTACGCGTTGCTCTACACTGGGCATGCGCCAAGCAATAAAGAAGAAGTTGGCTACTCGTATAGAGGTGGCACGAGTGAAGTCAGATGAGAAACAGAGGCCCTAGTTTCAAATTCTTCATTAAGTAGTTTTCCAAGCAGAGAGATCTACATAAGATGTGTGTGTGTATATATATATATATATATATATATATATATATATATATATATATATATATATATAATTAATTTTTACGTACATATGTATGTAAAAATCACTTAATAAATATATATAAAAAATAAAATTAATGACACGTCCTGTTAAGGGCGACATAATCCATTATTCTACCTACTTTTTACCGCTTAGGAAGTGGAAAAATAATATGAAAACACACAAAATA
Organism: Sepiola atlantica; assembly: GCA_963556195.1. Classification (NCBI taxonomy): domain Eukaryota; kingdom Metazoa; phylum Mollusca; class Cephalopoda; order Sepiida; family Sepiolidae; genus Sepiola; species Sepiola atlantica. Next base: position 66,739,321 of record OY744540.1, on the reverse strand, counting down.
CGCTGTTTCTATTGCCAGTAAAAACAATAACAAAACTAACTTAAATTCTTAACTTAGTTTAAATTTGTAACTTGATTTCGATATTATGGTAACCACTATTTTTTAGAGCTGTATATATATATATATATATATATATATATATATATATATATATATATAATATTTATAAATAAATATTAAATTATTTATATATATATATATATATATATAATATTTATAAATAAATATTAAATTATTTATACCTACAGACGCTAGCGTTTCAAGCTTTTTGCTCTCATCAGTCCAGGAAAGTAACAATTCCAGATGGTCGGGAGGCGCGAAGCCGGTTCACAGAATCTGCAAGCAGTCGCCATATCCACTCGGCCAACGGAAACTATCACGTAATTAAGGGAAATTAAGATCTATATGTACCTAGAAGCGGGCACAGATAGAAGACTAGTCGAGAGTGTTCGACGAACGTATTCGGAACTTTGCATATATATATATATATATATATATATATATATATATATATATATATATATATATATATATATTACCAAACGAACTTTCTAATATATAGAGGGTGATGTTTTATGGTATTTTCAAAGAAAATATCAGATAATTTTTTTGTTTACTTTCAACTAAGTTTACTATTAACTGTTTCGGTAGTGTTGTGCGTATATTTTTCATGACTTTACTTCATAAAACAAGATTGTGTAGCGATTTCTGTGTAGCGATTTCTAAGTCTCTGCTTTAATGGAGATGTAATTAATCTGAGTTGTTTGTTTATTGGATGTTAGTTTACTACATCTCTATGTATTATTTCTGAAGGAGAACTTTTTGGTTTCTGAGGAGTTCATAAAGGAAAGATCCGGAATTGACATACAAAACGGATGTTTCTCTGTGAACGAAACGGCCCGTAAATGCACCTAAGTTTTTCTTTTTGAAAGATGAACAGTAACGTGAATAAAATTTTCGTCATTGAAATGTAGCATAATATTGTTTATTATGTATATACTCTGTTGTTATATGTTAACAGTCATCGAGCTTTTACCTTGAACAGGTTGGTCCATATATAAAAATAGAACGTATATGCAAAGCATATATTTTCCTCCCCCTCTCTCTCTCTCTCTCTATCTATCTATCTATCTATCTATCTATCTATCTATCTATCTATCTATATATCTATCTATCGTTATCTCTATATAAACTATAAATATTTTTATTAATATTAAAGTGTATTTACCTACAGCCGACGTCGTTTCGGACTTACGTCCTCATCAGTGCAGGAAGTGGTAATTTCAGGCGGTCAGACAGGTTCGAACGCAGTGAGTGAGCATGACTCAGGATGGCAAAGGAGTCAATGCTGAAATTCCTAGCGCACAGCGAGGTGTTAAGCAAATGGTCCGTAATTGAAGACGCGTATGTGTTATTTAGAACGTCCGTTGAACGGAAGGTCCCATTTATAATTATACTAGCTATGTGTTGTTGGACTCTAATATCCAATCTCTAAGATCAAAGTGTAGTATCTGTTCCGATGGATACTACACCCTATAGACCGGTACAGTCTTGGCATTCGGGCCTTGATTCCGCTGGTCTGTGGGTTTGTCCTGTGAAGTTCTAGGAGGCCCACCCTCTCAGGCTTTGTCTTCTCACCCTAATATCCTGAGACGCCCCTATCGGGGAATGCCGATGGGGCTGCCCAGGCAATTCTTAAAGGCTATAAATGCTCTTCCTCTAAGGTACTGATTTATCAAATCCCACTTTCCGACCATGTGTCACATCTTACCGCTGTGGGAGGTAGATAAATATCATATATATATATATATATATATATATATATATATATATATATATATATATATATATACATAAAGGGTGAGAGAGAAAGAAAGAGAGTGAGAGAGAAAACAAGAGAGAAGGGGGATGGATGAAGTTTCGAAGGAAGTAGTTTTAAAAGAAAGATGTTACACACAGCATTTTTTAAACTCTTCTATCTTGTTACCAATGTTCCCGGGCAACACTGGGTCATCCTGCTAGTATGCTATAAAAGGGATTTCATGCAGTAAAAGGATTAAACTGCCATAAAACAGATGAACCAAAACAAAATTTAAAAAATGCTCGTAAAATCCTTGCAGTAAAAAAATGTTTTATCTTTATTTTCTGATGCGAAAAAAAAAGGTTCGCTGCGCTCGTTTTGCGCTGTCGGCCATTTTGAAAAAGTTATTTTACAAGATTCCAATTTCCTCCGTTAGATTTTATTTTTAAATTAATCTCGTTTTAACCTGATAAATATTTTTTTGAGTTTCTTTATATTTAACTGCCATTTGTTTTTCCTTTTTTTTTTATTAGGCCCAGAAGAAATAGATCCCCGTTTTTAAATTTCGTTCTTTATTCAAACTTTCTCCTCCCTCTAAAAATATCGTCCCAATTTAATTTATGCCCCTCCCACTCTCTGTCTTTTTACTCAAAATTTTGCATGCATTTATTTCTGAAAACGAGACATTCATGTTCACGGAAGACCCTACTAACCTATATTCTTTTACGTTTCTCCAACTCTCCGGAACGCTGGTCCAGTCTGATAAAACTAAACAAGCGGTAACAATGGCATCTAGGTATACACTCAACGTCCTGTCCTAGTAATTTTAACTTATATGATTTCACACTCGTTGTCTCTTCGTTCCTTCTTTTGCTGGTTTCTTTCCAGCATTCACACTTTTGTATATTCAATACGGAGTTTGCTGTAGTCAAGTGGATAATGAACTGAACTGACGATCTGGATGTTACAAGTTCGAATCCAATCAGTTCCATAGCATCACTTTAACTATCTATTTTGGCAAACCTTCGCGTGGTTCCTTTTGTGAGTATCTGATTTTAGAAGATACTGATGAAACAAATGCCAACAACAGATTCAAACCGGTCAAAAAATTCGTACGGGTTTACTTCTTTTATCTAACGCATTTCCTGGCGCCTGTCTTAGCGCCATCCATATTTTATATTCTACGGCTATACTCCTATTGTCACTGCTGATTTTGTATCATTAGACTGAGCGAGTGTTCGGGGAAGATAGATGCATATTATAGGATATTTGCACCATTCAAATTTCGCGCGCACACACACGCACATAAATACCAAAGTCTTATGTACGACATGAACAGAAACTGGAATCTCAGGAAGATCTCCATCATTCCAAGTGCAACCGGTTGCATGAATAGCGAATGTACCAGGTGAACCAAGCGCAATAGAAGAAATAGAAATACTAACAATTGCGCTTAAATGGACGGTTAGAATCTTAAAAAGATCTCTCAGTTGAAGTCTCTTAGATAGCGGGTGAATGTCCAGCAAAAACGAAAAGGTAAAAAAATTTAAAAAGAAAGTAAGATATATCAACCAACCAATCAATGAATTTAATTGGCAAAAAAACAGCAAAGTACAACAAGCCATGTAAAAAGTCAGTAAATACTGCATCTATATACCGTCAGAATGTTTGTCTAAGGCAACTTTAAACTGGGATATGGTAGGCATCATCACGAGCTCCTTTGGCAGGATGTTGCGGGGAGCAGAAAAATGGACAGAGAATGCTGTCTTTCTTTCTGTTGAGACAAAAGCGACAATGATACTTATTTGGGTGCCCGTGTTGGGGTGAAAACTCTTCTAAAAGTAGATTTCACTTCCCGTTTATGATGCTGTATGTGAGAATCAGGTCCCCTCGCATCCTTACGCTGCTCAAGTGAGAAGAAATATGCGTGGTGAACCCCGTCACCATCTTAATTGCCTACTGTTGAACACGTTCCAGTGTACGATATTTTTTTGAAGATAGTGATTTGTTGCTTGGATGGCATACTCAAGATGTGTTGCTTAGTTAGCATACTCAAGATCTATTGCTTGGTTGGAATACTCAATATTAGTGGCTTGGTTGGCATACTCAAGATGTGTTGCTTAGTTAGCATACTCAAGATCTATTGCTTGGTTGGAATACTCAATATTTGTTGCTTGGATGGCATACTCAAGATGTGTTGCTTAGTTAGCATACTCAAGATCTATTGCTTGGTTGGAATACTCAATATTTGTTGCTTGGATGGCATACTCAAGATGTGTTGCTTAGTTAGCATACTCAAGATCTATTGCTTGGTTGGAATACTCAATATTTGTGGCTTGGTTGGCATACTCAAGATGTGTTGCTTAGTTAGCATACTCAAGATCTATTGCTTGGTTGGAATACTCAATATTTGTTGCTTGGATGGAATACTCAAGATTTGTTGCTTAGTTAGCATACTCAAGATCTATTGCTTGGTTGGAATACTCAATATTTGTGGCTTGGTTGGCATACTCAAGATGTGTTGCTTAGTTAGCATACTCAAGATCTATTGCTTGGTTGGAATACTCAATATTTGTTGCTTGGATGGCATACTCAAGATGTGTTGCTTAGTTAGCATACTCAAGATCTATTGCTTGGTTGGAATACTCAATATTTGTGGCTTGGTTGGCATACTCAAGATGTGTTGCTTAGTTAGCATACTCAAGATCTATTGCTTGGTTGGAATACTCAATATTTGTTGCTTGGATGGCATACTCAAGATGTGTTGCTTAGTTAGCATACTCAAGATCTATTGCTTGGTTGGAATACTCAATATTTGTGGCTTGGTTGGCATACTCAAGATGTGTTGCTTAGTTAGCATACTCAAGATCTATTGCTTGGTTGGAATACTCAATATGTGTTGCTTGGATGGCATACTCAAGATGTGTTGCTTAGTTAGCATACTCAAGATCTATTGCTTGGTTGGAATACTCAATATTTGTGGCTTGGTTGGCATACTCAAGATGTGTTGCTTAGTTAGCATACTCAAGATCTATTGCTTGGTTAGAATACTCAATATTTGTGGCTTGGTTGGCATACTCAAGATGTGTTGCTTAGTTAGAATACTCAAGATCTATTGCTTGGTTGGAATACTCAATATTTGTGGCTTTGTTGGCATACTCAAGATGTGTTGCTTAGTTAGCATACTCAAGATCTATTGCTTGGTTGGAATACTCAATATTTTTGGCTTGGTTGGCATACTCAAGATGTGTTGCTTAGTTAGCATACTCAAGATCTATTGCTTGGTTGGAATACTCAATATTTGTGGCTTGGTTGGCATACTCAAGATGTGTTGCTTAGTTAGCATACTCAAGATCTATTGCTTGGTTGGAATACTCAATATTTGTGGCTTGGTTGGCATACTCAAGATGTGTTGCTTAGTTAGCATACTCAAGATCTATTGCTTGGTTGGAATACTCAATATTTGTGGCTTTGTTGGCATACTCAATATGTGTTGCTTAGTTAGCATACTCAAGATCTATTGCTTGGTTGGAATACTCAATATTTGTGGCTTGGTTGGCATACTCAAGATGTGTTGCTTAGTTAGCATACTCAAGATCTATTGCTTGGTTGGAATACTCAATATTTGTGGCTTGGTTGGCATACTCAAGATGTGTTGCTTAGTTAGCATACTCAAGATCTATTGCTTGGTTGGAATACTCAATATTTGTGGCTTGGTTGGCATACTCAAGATGTGTTGCTTAGTTAGCATACTCAAGATCTATTGCTTGGTTGGAATACTCAATATTTGTGGCTTGGTTGGCATACTCAAGATGTGTTGCTTAGTTAGCATACTCAAGATCTATTGCTTGGTTGGAATACTCAATATTTTTAGCTTGGTTGGCATACTCAAGATGTGTTGCTTAGTTAGCATACTCAAGATCTATTGCTTGGTTGGAATACTCAATATTTGTTGCTTGGTTGGCATACTCAAGATGTGTTTCTTAGTTAGCATACTCAAGATCTATTGCTTGGTTGGAATACTCAATATTTGTGGCTGGGTTGGCATACTCAAGATGTGTTGCTTAGTTAGCATACTCAAGATCTATTGCTTGGTTGGAATACTCAATATTTGTGGCTTGGTTGGCATACTCAAGATGTGTTGCTTAGTTAGCATACTCAAGATCTATTGCTTGGTTGGAATACTCAATATTTGTGGCTTGGTTGGCATACTCAAGATGTGTTGCTTAGTTAGCATACTCAAGATCTATTGCTTGGTTGGAATACTCAGGATTTGTGGCTTAGATGGCATACTTAAGATTTGTTGCTTGGATTGCACACACAAGATTTGTTGCTTGGATTGCATACTCAAGATTTGTTTCGTTGATGGCATACTCAATATTTGTGGCTTGGTTGGCATACTCAAGATGTGTTGCTTAGTTGGCATACTCAAGATCTATTGCTTGGTTGGAATACTCAAGATGTGTCGCTTGGATGGCATACTCAAGATTTGTTGCTTGGATGCCATACTCAAGATTTGTTGCTTGGATGGCATACTCAAGATTTGTCGCTTAGATGGCATACTCAAGATTTGTTGTTTTGATTGCATACTTAATATTTGTTGCTTGGTTGGCTTACTCAAGATCTGTCGCTTAGATGGCATACACAAGATTTGTTGTTTGGATTGCATACACAATATTTGTTTGCTTGGTTGGCTTACTCCAGATCTGTCGCTTAGATGGCATACTCAAAGTTTGTTGCTTGGATGGCATACTCAATATTTGTTGCTTGGTTGGCATACTCAATATTTGTTGCTTGGTTGGAATACTCAAGATTTGTTGCTTGGATGGCATACTCAAGATTTGTTGCTTCGATAGCATATTCAAGATTTGTAACTTGGATGGCATAATTAAGATTTTTGGCTTGGATGGCTTACTCAAGATTTGTAGCTTAGATGGCATACTAAAAATTTGTAGCTTGGATGACATACTCAAGATTTGTTGCTTAGATAGCATATTAAAGATTTGTTGCTTGGATGGCATACTCAATATTTTTTGCTTGGTTGGCATACTCAAGATTTGTTGCTTGGTTGGCATACTCAAGATTTGTTGCTTGGATGGCATACTCATGATTTCTTGCTTTTATGGCATACTCAAAAATACGTCGTACAACTGCTATTTATTGGGGACTGAAAACGTTTTCTGTGAGGCTTACAAAGAAATTTCTGAATTTGCTCGCTATCTCAACACAGTGACGTGTTGGTTTGAAGGAGTTGTCCACGACTCTACTAAGGTGCTTTGCCTAAGCGATTATGTTAAATATTTCAGGTTGGAAACCTATGGTCAGGGGAGCAATAGGAAGAGGGCCAATAGGAAGATGACTGCATTTTGCAGAGTTCAGAGGTAAAGCTTGTAGACCAGGATCAGATTCTGTCGAGATTATTTTGAAGTTGTTTGTAGTTGCATGAAGATGATACCAGCTTTACATCGTCTGCTAAGAATAGTACCTTTTCGACTAATGCAGGAGAAATAGAACTGGACCCATGACAATTCATTGAGGCACTCCACTGAATGCGCTGACCTCAATGGAAAAACAACCATTCACCTGAGCATGACAGGTACGTTGGTGAAGGTATGTCCCAATTCATTTTAGCATCGAAGGATGAATTTTGAATGAATAGAGCTTTAGAATGAGTCAAACACTTTGGAAAAGTCTTAGAACAGTAAAAAAAAAAAATTAAAAATAAATAAATAAAAATTAATAAAACTAAAATGCATTGTATGGCGTTCTAATTGCTCATTATCATTTTTAATAATTCCTATTACCACATAAACAATGCTTTCTAAAACAAGATCAACACTTACGTTTTATATTTAACTAGTATTATCAGGTTAATACCAACAAGCATCACTGTCAATATCAGGTCCCACTTTAATTGTATGTCTATATTCAATATTAAGTATAACAATCTTAATAGTTGCTTGAATAGATGGCTGAGTCTATGAAACTGGCTCTAAACTGTTGAACTTAAAAGAGACCAGCTCCGTTGTTAGCTTCGTATACAAATGACCTAAATAGACATCTGAAGGCTAATTGATGTAACTTTAGAAAGTTAAAAAATTACCCTCAAGTGAATTAGAATTTTTATAAATAAATTATAGAACTTATTAACTATTTTAAGAAATATTACTGAATTAAAATTTATAAATGTCCACACAACTTTTAGGATGTACTAGCACTGAACGAAAAATTAAAAATGGCGTATTAGTGGGTTGCCCTACGTGTGAGTTTGCTCTTTTTGTTTGTTTTTTGTTTGTTTTTTGTTTGTTTTCACCCAAAAATGAACTACTGTATAGTGTAGGTTTTTTCAAGACACTTTAATCCAAAATCTTTTTACTCTTTGTGAATTTTTTCTGATGGTTTTGTAATGTTGCAGAGACGGTATTGACATAAAAATGTTGTTTAGCACAAGACAAATGAAACGGAACGTTAAAAATATATCTCACAGAAATGTTATGTTTTTTTTGGAAATGTGAAAAAATAAAAATAATAAAATGTTTATTGGAATAT
>OY744540.1:66633471-66720971 GCA_963556195.1 Sepiola atlantica | reverse complement strand
GACATTGACTTCAACGTTCAGTAATGTTATTGATTTTTTATGATGGTTTTGGATGTTTTATGATTACGTCATCACAAACCAAATACATGCCCTTCTAAAAGAGCTAAAAAATTAAACTAAAGAAAACAATTGAAAAAGTTTTAGTATATATATATATATATATATATATTATATATATATATATATATATATATATATATTATATATATTCTTTTTGTTGTTGTTTCATTTTACTTCAGTAGAAGTTCTCAGAAATCAAGGGCCCCTACCTGGGGCTAACACGTGATTTCTATACGAGATACATAGATATTCGAATATTCCATTCAAGTTTCTTCTTTATCTGTCAAACGTTAAGTTAGTAAAGAAGTTAAGAACATTAACTTTTCTCTCCGCAATTGACTAGTTTTTTTTTTTAACATGATTCACCCCGAACAAGGCAGGCCGCCACTGTAAACGTAAGGGGCTACTGAGAAAAAGGAAAAGGGAGAATGATTGGTGGTTCAGCTTAAATTGGGATCTGAGCAGTTTATGGGTGTCTGGTTTAGGTTTGATTTTATTTCTTTGTAATGGCATGTTTGATTTGATTATAGAGTGGATTGGCCAAGGTGAGTACTTGTTTGGTGCCAATAAGCTCACACAACCAGTCCATTAGTCACGACCTGTCCATGGGGGTTGTGGCCTCGGGAAAGCCCACCGGAAGATAATTGCAGGGTCCCTTTCCATGCGCGACATGGCACATACAACTACCCACGGTATTATGCAATTGATGATGGAGCAGCCCGTTCTTGGCGCTACCCAAGAGTTTGGGCTCCTGCCCTGTCAGTCGGAAAGAGCAGCCAGACAAGCTGTCTAACCTGTACCCTCACCTGTCGGAACAAGAAAGACCCAGACTGGTCATGTAAGACTTACTAACGAAAAGACTTTCCCCAAGTTCCCCAAATAGAGAGAAAGACAACGGCGTTCATTGTCCTAGTAAGGAAACAAGGCTAGGCACTGAGTGTTTAGAGGCGTCCCAGCGCTGTTACATCTGCGCCTGACTAATAAACAAAGAAGGAGTGTAAGGGCCGGCGATAGGTAGAACCTATCTACTCCTTAAACTATGTTATTAAATATCTTTCTTTTGGTCTCTTGGTCTTACCGGATTCTAGGACAATAATTCATCTAGTCTGGTGGAATATCCAGCTAAGTTCTGTTACTTGACGTAACATCACTAATAGAAGGTGAACCATTCCTCGCATGAGCCCGTGTGTCGCCGTGTTGAAGGGATCATATTTTGGCGCGGAATACTATGTTATTTTGAATATTTGGTCAGGGTTTATTTGTAGGGTGAAGTATCCTCATGTCAGGTTATCTTGACAAAACCTTGTACAGAGAAACCGAAGACACTCGCCGATTGTGTTTTGTAGGTAATTGAAAACTCACAAATATACATATATATATATATATATATATATATATATATATACATATATATATATATATATATATATATATATATTATATATATATATATGTATGAAAATATATTAATACCAAGTTAGCTATACATAAAAGTTCATGTTACATTCTCAAAAGAATAAAAGTAAATACTACTGTCAAGCTCTACTCATATATAATTAAAAATGGATATATAAATAATTTGAAAATATTATATATATATATATATATATATATATATATATATCTGTACCAAAAAAGTAAATAAATATTACGCTCTTAATTTTTGATTTCTCAATTAATCGAGAACTCTGCCAGGATTTTTCCTACCATCTTTCAAAAGAAGTTTATATATATATATATATATATATATATATATATATATATATATATATATATATATATATATATATATATATATATATATATATATATATATATATATATATATACTAGCTGCCTTTAGTCCCGGCATTGCCCGGAAAAGTTGATTAACCCAAGAGATTACATGCCTAATCTTGAACTATTGTATTATTTGCTACTTATGATTGTACGGCTCGAACACAGAACTCACAATGTTAATGTAAAATCCCCAGAATTTGCGGGCTGTGTTTGTTTTCAGCATCACAATTTTTATGCTTAGACTTTTTTTTAACAATAAATCAGAAGCAAAATCATTTGGTGGGTTTAGATTGTTAAGCAGTCGAAACCATTGTCCCTGTAGATACCTATTTTCTAACAGGTCTCGCCTATACAGACATAAAAGTTATTCGTACAAAGCTCTTTGATACAAAATGTTTCATGTTTTACCTTCTGATGTCAATATGTATAAGCCTTGTGAGGAGCTTACCCTTAATTTCACGGATCCGTGCAGTAATGATCGGGTGTGTATTAGATCGATGAGGCGATGTAAGACCCAATTTTGTGCATCTTTTACTATTCATTTTATAAGTCATATCTTCTACATAAACCAGAGCCATATTAAAGATGTCTGAAAATGTTATATTAACCCGAATATGTTGATTGCGTTCTCTAAGAAGGAAATCTTCACTAAAAACTATTTTGTGTGCATCCAAAATTCGTTTTGGATGAGACACTGCACATGTAGTCAACATGATGGCGAACAAATGTCTCAAATCACCTGCAGCTTCAGAAATAGAGGCTTCCTGTAAAATAGCATCCTATTGTTTAGCATCCTCAAGATGTCAATGTGCATTACATCTATCTCTGAATGTATTCATAACTTGACCATCGATAGTTTTGAGGTTATTACAGCTGGGTGGACCTCGAACATGGTGTAGAGGAGTCTAAACCAAAGACAACGTATCAGTATTTGTTTTTACTATCACACCCATCGTAGTTTACCCTGTCCCTCCACCCATAAAAAAATCAGATTTTACTTTTTTTGCAATTATATGTAAATAGCCCGAGAAAAAACATCAACAAACAAAGCAATAAAAAAAGTAAATATTTTAGAGTTTTGAGTGGGGGATTACTTTCTCATATAAATTTGACGGAAAATGAGCACCCACTTCCTGGGTAATTAACGAAAAATGGAGACGTGTAACCAATTTTTTATTTTTTTTATTTTTCCTTCGAAAATAGATTTAAACAAATTTCTGAATTGTACCCGGTTTCAGAAAGAAAAACAATCTTCATTTTCGGTTAACGTTTACGTTTAGTTAAGGGTTAGGGTTAGAGTTAGGGTTAGGGTAAGGGTTAGAGTTAGGGTTAGAGTTAGAGTTAGAGTTAGAGTTAGAGTTAGAGTTAGAGTTAGAGTTAGAGTTAAGGTTAGAGTTAAGGTTAGGGTTAGAGTTAAGGTTAGGGTTAGAGTTAGAGTTAGGGTTAGAGTTAAGGTTAGGGTTAGAGTTAGGGTTATGGTTAGGGTTAGGGTTATGGTTAGGGTTAGATATACCTACAGTATTTATATATGACTGTACCCACCACCTTCAATTTTAAAAGAAGTTTTTTTTACCGCTTGAGAAAAAGAAAAATTTCCCCCTCCATTTGTATTAATCTACATGTTTTAAGTTATTTTTAAAGCATCTCCCCCAGGAACCCAAATATTTTTTAGTACGTAAAACCGAAATTAGTTTCAACGCGTTATTTTATTGTAAAACAACACCAACAATGTGAACTTTTGTTTAATTCACTAAAAGACTGTAAACTTAATTAAATTTTCCGTAGTGTACAATAATTTATATCGGCTTAGATATACGCCGACAGTGTCATTTCCTAGTTTAGTCACCTAAATTTTTATCAGTTGATATGTAATTCAGGAATACTTTACGTTTCGTTGTTTGTGTCGCCGATTAAATTTTTTGGTCAAAGAGAATATTGTTCGTTAAAAGCAGCTTCCGATTATGACTTTGGAGAGAAGCAAACGGTGTTCATTAGTAAACTGTCACCCATTATATTTTATGTCGGATGTTATTTTTTTAATTACGAATAAGACAGACAAACAGTTTTTTTGTAATAAAAAAATGCAGTATTTTTTATATTACAAATAATCAAAGCAATTGTTTTCATATTTTTGTTTTACAAATAATATTGAAAATAGTTTTTTTAATACTATACTTTATAAAAAGTCTAGTAGTTTTTCATGAATAGAAATTAAATAAAAGAAAATATTGTTATAATAACGTATCCAATACAGAATATTCTCGAAAATAATGGGTTTTTTTATTTCGCGTAGGAAGGAATCCTTCTAGACTGATGCAATTTTTATTTTGTTTGAAGAGCGGGATTTTCCACAAATAATATTGAAAATAGTTTTTTAATACTATACTTTATAAATAGTCTAGTAGTTTTTTATGAATATAAATTAAATAAAAGAACATATTGTTATAATAACGTATCCAATACAGAATATTCTCGACGAAATTGTTTTTTTTTTATTTCGCGTAAGAAGGAATCTGTCTAGACTGATGTAATGTTTATTTTGTTTGAAGAGTAGGATTTACCACAAATAATATTGAAAATAGTTTTTAATACTTTATTTTTTTAAATAGTCAATAAATAGAAATTAAATAAAAGAAACGAAACATCGCAGTAACAATCAAATAGTTTGAATAGTTTTCGTAATTAATCTTTTTTTAATTAAACCACCTTAATTAATTACTGTTAATATCGACAAAATTATAGCATATACATAGGTAAATAGGACAAAAAAATTACAAATGAATAACACCAAATATTAATTTATTATAAGCTGTTAAAATAAAGTTATGCAAATTAGGCATTCCAACTACTCTCTTCGGTTCTTACCTCTGTACTACATATACAGCATTATTGATTTAAATAACTGTAAACTGTTTTTATGGTAATATAGGAATGATAAATGAAAAGTCTGTCCCATTTATTCATATATATATATATATATATATATATATATATATATATATATATATATATATAATATTTAAATGTCGAATTAAATTAAATATAATTGAATTATCGTTTAATAATAATCCATTGTGATAATATAAAGCTCAATATATTGAATAGAACAATCAATTCTAGAGATGACAGATGAGAATAAAAAATTGTAAAGATACAATATTTATTAGAACATCAAAAGTTCAGAGTAAGGAGCTTCATATCCTTAATCCATGTATATGAAGCTCCTTGCTCTGAACTTTTGATGTTCTAATAAATATTGTATCTTTACAATTTTTTATTCTCATCTTGCATCTCTAGAATATATATATATATATATATATATATATATATATATATATATATATATATATATATATGTGTGTGTGTGTGTGTGTGTGTGTGTGTGTGTGTGTGTGTGTGTGTGTGTGTGTGTGTCGGTGAGCTTATTGGCTTTTGTGTAAATGTTTGTCGTATATCTCATGACAGATTCCAGCATGACAACTCGACTCTTGGAGCAAACAAGAGATTGGTAATTTGCTGTTTTCCTTCTAACTTTACCGGGCATTTAATTTGTTGACCGACAATTGATATTCTACCCCCCCCCCCCCCATTAATCCCATAAAAGATCAAATTGTCCTCTGATATTTCTGTGATCCGTAACACCCACCACCATCCGTCCGTTCATACACTACAGCAAAATTCACCATCACCCTGATCGGCGATGAAGACGTGTTTTGTTTCCATCTAAAAGTCAGTGGCAAAGCCTATCTGCCTGACCTCCGTCGCTCATGTTTTTCGCTTTTTCTTTCTTTCTTTCTTTCTTTCTTTCTTTTGTAATCGTCGAGATTTTGTTGCGCAATCAACAATCGGACGGAAGAAGAAGAAGAAGAAGAAGAAGAAGAAGAAGAAGAAGAAGAAGAAGAAGAAAACAATCATGACCTCGATTTTCTGAATGTCATCGCCACACTTGACGACTTTCAGAAGAGGCTGTTTGTGTCGTCAACCTCCAAGCTACAATCGGGCCACCAATGAATCACCTACGATTGTCTGGGTGTATATCATCTCTATATTAATAAAAATTATTAGACAACTTCACGTGTGTCTGTGCGTGTTTCTCGTGTCAATTTACATCAAATATGCTGCTACGGTTGCTGCAAAAATGGTGAGATCGCTCCACCGCTCCAGAAAGTACCCGACTCTTAACGCAATCATCTAGCTGTATAAGAGTCGGATACGTCTTAAGATGAAAGTTATTAATATCCTTCTCACGAAGATGTGACACAAGGTCGGGAAAAATGAGATTTGAAAATCAGGCGCCCTAGATGAAGAGCAATATGGTCGAATGAAAATTTCCTCGGCAGCCTCGTCAGCATTCACCGGTAGGAGCGCCTCAGATTATTAGCAATAAACTAACCCCTTCTCAAAGGGTGAGAAGGCAAAGCCTGGGAAGGTGGACTTCCTGAAACAGCACAGGACAATACCTCAGATGTTTATTTACTCCTCGCGGAGTTAGGCACAAGGCCAGTTTTATCTTACTCCCACAAGTAAGATGTGACCCAAGATCGGGTCGAGCAAGTGGGGTTAAAAGCCAGCGCTCGAGAGGTGAGCACTCTGGCCATTTAAAAATTGCCTGGGCAGCCCCGTCGGCATTCCCCGGTAGGGGCGCCTCAGACAGTAAGCAATAAACTTACTCCTCCCCAAAAAGGGGAGGCGAAGCCTGGGAGGGTGGGCCTCCTAGAACTGCACAGGACAGGCGTGCAGTATCCATCGGAACAGATACTACACTTTGATCTTAGCCAAAAGGCCAAGGTACAATACCTCAGATGGACGAGTATAAGATCACGCCAGCCATAGCAAGCATGCCGAAGACTGTCTTAAAATGGAATATTGCTGCCACATCTGGAGACGTGCCGTCCAGAAAACTCTTTCTGGTCTTGACAGGTTACAAAATCGACTTCTTAATCTAGTGGGGAATGGTCTATTCCCTTTTCTTACTGCTTCTTCGGCACATAAAGCTTGTTGCTAGTCTTTCTTTCCATGGAAGATGCTCGACTGAAGGGACCCTCTGGATTGGAACAAAAATAAAAAGTGCCTCGGTTGAGAAGGACATTTTGTTTCACTGACCGAAAGACAAACGACAACAGAAGCGAGAGTGATAGATATCGTAGAAAATAAGAGAAGACGGTCAACCAACACACAGTAAGCGATATATACAAACGTGGTGAGTTAATTGTCCATTGCGACTAATTACAACACCTCATATGACATTCCGTGATAAATGCCAGTATACTGAAATCATGTGCCCTTAATAGGGTTAATATGAACATTCATATACACTAAATGTACAAAAGCAAAGAAATTCCAAAATTTTTACACTTTTATTGTCATTAAGGGTATGCGAGCACAACAGGGCTATGTATTTTACTGGTAGGAATTTTTCTTCAGCGCACCTCACACACTTCATCCACTCATGCATAGAGATTTATACTGTAGTGATGTGATAATGAAATTGTTTGGTTGATATGTAGTCATACCCTTAATGACAATGAAAGTGTAAAAATTTGGGAATTTCCTTGCTTTCATACATTTAGTGTATATGAATTTTCATCTTAACCCTATTAAGGGCATATGATTACAGTATACTGGCATTTTTCATGGAATATGTATGAGGTGTTGTAATTAGCAAGGAAATTCCCAAATGTTTACCCTTTTATTGTCATTAATTAAGGGTATGACTACATATCAACCAAACCATTTCATTATCACATCACTACAGTTTAAATCTCTATGCATGAGTGGATGAAGTGTGTGAGGTGCGTTTAAGAAAAATTCCTACCAGTAAAATACATAGCCCTGTTGTGCTTGCATACCTTTAATGACAATAAAAGTGTAAAAATTACGGAATTTCCTTGCTTTTGTACATTTAGTGTATATGAATGTTCATCTTAACCCTATTAAGGGCATATGATTTCAGTATACTGGCATTTATCATGGAATGTCACTACTTTTGTAAAGGCTATGCCTGGTCATTTTTAAGGTGTTTTGGAAATTTCTGGAAAACTATATATGGTAATCTATATATGGTAAACTGAAATTAAAATGCCATCAACTACACCCTAGAACCTCTACCTCTGCCAAAAAATCAGCTGAATCCATCAAATAGGTGATGAGATACAGGGTGGCACATACGTACGTACGTACACACGGAAAACACAAAATCATGCCTGACCTTTCTGGGTCTCTGGGTTGCCTTGACTAGTGATGCTGAAATTCTACACACTTATAGAACCTATCAAATAAAAATGTTGTACAAAGTTTTAACTAATTTGGTTTATTGGCTTTTGAGTTATGATTGATCAAAGAAATGAGATTTCCAGCATAGGCCGTTTTTGAAGTCTATTAAGGGATAGAGCGCTATCGCGCCTATCTTGATTCAAATATTTATTCTTGCTGTAAACGTATGTTTTTTAATATAAATTGTTTGTAGATTAATTTATTTTGAAAATAGACTAGAAAAAAAAGGTGTCCCGTTGAGTCACCCATTGAGTTCGAGTTAGATCGTTGGGAGGCAAGTAAATAGGAACACACACCTTTCTCTTTCTCTTTCTCTCTCTCTCTCTCCCTCTCTCTCTCTCTCACTCTCTCTTTCTCTTTTTCTCTGTCTTCTATTTATTAACAGTTAAAAGAAAATTGTAAGCATAAAAATATTTACCAAAATTATGAATTCGGCATTAAATGACGCGAAAAGTGTTGATATGGCGTAAGTAAACAAACAAAAATAACCCAGGTGTTACGTGCTCTGAATACCATTCTAGCTTCTATGGTAAATGTTATCAATTTTGAAGGTATGGCAGTTTTCCCCCTAGGTTGTCTCAATGGAATCATCTCGGGTTAATGGTTATATTTACATTGGCGATAAAAGGATTTCGTTGGAATGTGCTCGGCATTCTTGATTTATCCCTTCGTAATGAGCTTGTAGCCAGGACGTGACCCTCTCAACAATTCTTCGGATATTTAGAATTGAATCCCTGGGTTGTGTCCGGTTGAGGTCACGAATTCCAATCGTAGCTCAGAGAAAATGGTTTTCCCTTTCAAAGGGATTCACATTCTGTTTTGAGAGCTTCTTGCTATTATTCGTCCATTGTAATATCTCCAAGGAAACAGTATCAACCCACACACACTCTATCGATCACAATAAAACGTTATCAATCGAAGTATATTGCATTGTCCCGTCTATTAATTCAGAAATAATCGCCTACCGTTGCTTGATATCCAATTCTTAAGAATAGGTAATGTTATTTCTACATACTGAATAGTTTTAAAAAAGACCCTTCAAAATCATTTTATAATTTTCTTGTGTCTTGTGACGTGAATCAAAAGTAAAATCTGCCCTACTATTTTACTTGATTTATATTTATTTGTATGCTCCTGGGAGCTTCGCCACACGCTTGAAAACAATATTCCAGTACTTATCACGACGTTGGGCTAGTCTTTCAGCTGTCAGAAGCGGCATGCCAGTCTCAACCGGCCCATGTCTTTGTTTGTTTTATCTTTCTTAGAATGAAATCTTCTTGATATGATTTCTTTACATAGCTGGAGTCTGGTAGCCAGGAAATATGTCCAAACCACGTTAATTTTTTTTTCTCGAATAACGCTGTGCATAAGCCTTTATATGATATCTGAATTTCTTAGTCTATCTCAGAAAGTTACTCTAAGGATAATTCTTAAACATTTCATTTTAAAGACATTGAGCTTCTTCTCATTCCCTGCCAGTATAGCCCATGTGTCACTTACATATGCAGCAATAAGAACTATCCATGCATTGTAAAGTCTCAAGTTCAGAGACGTGTAATTTACCTACTAATAGTACCACGAAACTAGTACTACTAGTACCATGAAACTAGTACTACTAGTACCACGAAACTAGTACTACTAGTACCATGAAACTAGTACTACTAGTACCACGAAACTAGTACTACTAGTACCACGAAACTAGTACTACTAGTACCATGAAACTAGTACTACTTGTACCACGAAACTAGTACTACTAATACCACGAAACTAGTACTACTAGTACCACGAAACTAGTACTACTAGTACCACGAAACTAGTACTGCTAGTACCACGAAACTAGTACTGCTAGTACCACGAAACTAGTACTACTAGTACAACGAAACTAGTACTACTAGTACCACGAAACTAGTACTACTAGTACCACGAAACTAGTACTACTAGTACCACGAAACTAGTACTACTAGTACCATGAAACTAGTACTACTAGTACCACGAAACTAGTACTACTAGTACCACGAAACTAGTACTACTAGTACCACGAAACTAGTACTACTTGTTCCATGGATGAGATTGTCGAATATCAGGAATGTACCGAAGATCTCACCTGGCAGGAACAAAACGTATTTGACACAGACACGCACGTGGCCGGAAGAAACAAAACGCGGCCGATTGACACTGTTAACATGGAAAAACAACACTTTTCCAATAAAATAATTGTTCATTGATTCAAAACCACCTGCAAGAGTTATCTATAAAAGGTTACCTACAAACGAGAATACCCCGTAACTAAATAAACGAACTAAGGGCATGGCTACAGAGACAGCGAAGGCGAAATCCCAGAATTTATTTTTACAGGTAGATGCGTGGGTGTACCAAATCATTATATAAACTAGCCCGAAATTGAGATCGAGTTCTAGAAAATCATTTCCGTCAATTCCTGTGCGCCCTCTTTCCTCATTCACCCCACTCGTTGACCACCACCAAACAACAGAGATGTATCTTTTTATATTTTATACATCAGTGTTTGTTGTCATTTTTTTATATACACAGCAGAAATACAACAGGGCTGTCGGCGAATAAACTGTTACCCCTATTAGGCAGGCCTTCGCTAGCCTAGCGAGGGTGGCGTGCTTTGAATATATATTTACACATTGGCTTCATATATATATATATGTTATGTAATTGTTTTTATTGGTGATAATAACTGTCAGATTTGTAATTTGTTTCTCACTTCTTAAGTGATAAAAAATAATGCAGAAGATTGCATTTTAGTTGCCCTTAACTTTATTGGACATATTTTTTGTTCATATATATATATATATATATATATATATATATATATATATATATATATATATATATAAACAAAAAATATGTCCTATAAAGTTAAGGGTGACTAATATAAAAATATATTTATATATTTCAAAAAATGAATTATCTAGTTATAATTGATAAATTATATTTACTCATAAATGAGGGTGTTAGCAAATACTACTACTTCGGGTCAGAGTTTACCTGGTTTTCAAGTTGTTGTTTTTTTTGGGGGGGGGGGCTGATTATTCACCGCTTATCAAAGTCCTGGAGGTACTTAAGGATGACGCTTAAGAGGATTGTTAGTTGGACAATGATCTCCGTCACGAGAGCAGTGGGTAGAATGGACAGAAGATTACTGAATAGGACTTGATTTTCAAAGAAGACCGCTCGACAAGTATTTGTTTATGTTTAACTTGAAGACGACCATGTTGTAGTCGGTTGGGGAGCAGACCAGTTTTGTTTTTGGTAAAGAGAGAGAAGAAGAAAAATTATTTTCTGTGGTTGTAACTAAATGAGTTCTTGGTGTGAATGTTTTTTTAAAGACGAGGTGCCAGAGATTGAAGCTCAGTTGAGCACCTACCATGTACATAATGATACACTAGAGAGATGCTGGCAACATCTCTTTTGTGTGAAGACACTGTAGGGACGAAAGGTATCATCCTCCAATAGATTGCAAAGTCGATTTTGTAATTTGTCAACAAAAGAAAGAGTGTCTTGAGAAGCACCTCCCCATATATGACAGTAGTACTCCATCTTAGGACGAATCTGGCTCTTATACGAGTAGAGGTTTGCATCAGACGTGAGATACATTCTGAAGCGATAGAATGATCCAACCATTTTTCCAGCAACCTTAGCAACAGATTTGCTTAAAGTCTTCTATTTCAGGTCTAGAGTAAGTTGGAAAAAAGAATAGAAATCACTAAGAATGGTTAATTGGTGGAGTGTGTTAGATGCGAACATTTTATTATTCGGAATAATTATTGGGTTTTACGGCATGTCCGATGCAGTTTAGTGTCGTGCCAAAAACAAATTTTATCTAAATTCATGAATGCAAAATATTTTTTTCATTTATCACTCCTATATTACAATCAAAAACGGGTTACTGTTATTTAAATAAATAATACAAACTAGCATTTTGAAATACCGTATATATAGTACAGATGAAAAGCCCGAAAAGAGTCATTTGAATGCTCAATTGGCATAACTATTAAAAGCCGTTAATGATACCTTAGTATTTGCTGTTATTCATTTGGCATTTTATCGTCCTATTTATCCTATATATATATATATATATATATATATATATATATATATATATATATATATATATCCTATTTATCCTATATATATATATATATATATATATATATATATATATATATATATATATATATATATATATATGCAATAGCTTTGTCGATATTAACAGTAATTAATTAATTTGGTTTAATAAAAAAAAAGATAAATTACGAAAACATTTCTGAAAATAGTTGTTCGTGAATTTTCAAGAGAGGTAATTTAAGTTAAATTAACATCGCTGGCTAGAAATAAAGATTTCAGAGAGAGGAGAGAGGATTACTGTTTTTTCTTTTTCTCTCTCACACGCACAATAGCTCAAGTGAATTGTATTTCTTTTTTCTTTCCATTGCTGTACGCTTTTATTTAAAAGATAAATAAATTTGTATCAAAATAACGAATATATGATTATTTATCTATTACTGTGAATAAATGTTAATGTTTATCGATTTCATAAGCGAATGTTTATGTTTCGTGTTTACAAATAACTCATGAATAAAATGTGTATTATTTAAAACATTGTTTTGGAAAAAGATAGCGAGCTGGCAAATGTGATCCTGACAGTTATTAACACTCGAGCTTAGAGTGGACCTGGGAGTAATTTATTTTAATCATGAATTTCCACTTCATCTTATTAATGCTAAAGGTATGGTTGAATTGTCAGTTGAATGATGAAGATTGAAAAGTGATGAATCGAATGAACAAAGTTTGATTCTTTGGGGACCGTTTATGGCAAGTATTTATTGGCATTACGATAATGCTGTAGCCTGTAGTAACTAAAGGATGGCTCCATACTCCCCAAAGCTCCCAAATTGGGGGCTCGCGTAGTATAAAACATTAAGAGTTAAGATTCTTTCTATCACATGAACGGTGGCTGCCAAGGTGAGCACTTCCGGTTGGGTTTTGAAATAGGAGTACTGACAGTTTATGACATTGGAGACTGATTGCCCTTTTTCCGTGTGTCCAATGTTTTTATTGAAACACACACACACCGCATACAACTTCGATTTATTTTCGTTTGGTCGTTGACCATTTCCTTAGCGACTAAGATATTTGTTTTATTTCCTCATGTCAATGAATACTAAGTCCTCTATTGACATAGGGTGTTCAGCATTGTCTAACCTGTCATGACAGTCTCGAGCTCACTGTTCATTCCATAAACACGAAACTTATAATAAAGTCCGTGTACACTTTCAACTATATTAATAAAGTTATCAGACAAGTTGATGTCTGTAAGCATACATCGGCTGGCTCTATTATTCTGGCTTAGAGTTGAGGACCTGTGTTGCATAGAGAGGAATGATATAAGGATGATATGATGGGTGTATAATGTAAGTCTTAAAGAAAGGCTTAGATCTGATGACCTCAGAGGAAGATTAAGTCTGGACTGTACAGGAAGATGTGTATAGAACAGGAGAAGTCGCTTGTTTGGTCACATTGAAATAATAGATTAGAGTGATTGTGTTAGTAAATGAAGAACAGTTGAGGTAGCAGGGCTTATTAGAAGGTGAGAACCAAAGAAAATACATTGCAGGAAGTTACAACATGGATTTAAGAGAAAGATGGATAAATAAAGACCTGGGCAGGGATATATTAGTCTGAATGTCAATTTCTAAAAGCTGTCTAATACATACTGATATATATAACAGACACTAAACCGATGATGATGATGATGATGATGATGATGATGATGATGATGATGATGATGATGATGATGATGATGATGATGATGATGATGATGATGATCAATGTGGTGGTGGTGGTGGTGGTGGTATTGGTGGTATATCCTGTGTTCAATGGTTGTTGACATCTGCGGTCGGCATTGGATCAGAGAGATAGGGCCGTTATCCTGTTCAGGGCACCATCATTATTTTTGTTTGTTTTTTTACTTGAAAATTAATTGACTTTTTATTGAAATGAAAAAGCATTAAATGCAAAAGAAGATGATATCATTAGAATCCAATTTGGTGTTTACTTGTGTGATGGGGGTGGTACATTTTAACAGCAACAATGCAACATCTTGGGATTCACTGTTGGTTTCAGGAGATTCCTTAATCATTCCCGGTCAACGTCGGGTATTCCTTCTAGTTTTATATATTTATAACTGCGGAACTATACACAATATAATTCTTCTGTTAAAAAGTATGAGAAAAATATTAACATTAAATTTAAATATGTAATGGGATGTTTAATTGTTTTTTTAATTAATCGAATGTCTAATTTTCAAAATGTTATTAGATTTTAAATTTTCAAACTTTAATGGGATGTTTAATTTTTTATATTTAATGAGATGTTCCATTTTCTAAATTTAATGGAATGTTTCATTTTCAACATGCCCACGATCATAACGTCGACAAAGGGTAATAGGAAACGATGGTAAAGAATTTTTTAAATATAGTAATTCGGCGATACTAAAGGTATTCTGCGATAGGCAACTTAACACAATTGTTCTTGGCCTTTTGGCTAAGATCAAAGTGTAGTATCTGTTCTGATGGATACTGCACCCCATACTGGTATTGTCTTGTCCTTCGGGGCTTGACTTACGCCGGTCAATGGGTCTGTCCTGTGCAGTTCTAGGAGATCAGCCCTCCCAGGCTTTGCCTCCCCTCTTTGGGGAGGAGTAAGTTTATTGCTTACTTTCTGAGGCGCCCCTACCGGGGAATGCCGACAGGGCTGCCCAGGCAATTTTTAAACCCCACTTTCCTGACCCGACTTTGGGTCACATCTTACTTGTGGGAGTAAGATAAAAACTGGCCTTGTGCCTAACTCCTGGAGAGGAGTAAATCAATACTCATTTCACCCCATGTACAAAATAAAGAAAAATGTATGTGTGTACGTATGTATGTATACACTATGACTCGGGATATATTCGATCAATTCTGAGATTCAGAATAAAAGTCTACGCATCGGAACGGGTAAAATACGTGATACATATTTATCCTTTTAGTGATATTGGATCAACGGGTAACATTTTAAAAATAGAAAAACGTACTACACATATTTATAAATAAAATCATTAAAAAAAAAGAATAGTATTTGCCAACAGACGAAGTAATTATTTGTAGGGATTATTGTTAAAGAGGAAAAATTATAGGCTATTATAAGGCTAATTTTCATAAGTACGGAATGTTTCGAAACAAAAAAGATAAATATGTGAATGCTTAGCTTTCATTTCGCTTCAATGTATTTAGTAAATATCAGCATAATCGGAAAGCAATATTGTATGGATTTACAAAAATGAATGTCTTAAAATAAAACATATCAAGATTTCCAGAATATTATTCAACACATTCTCAACACATCAAACCAACACGCAGTGAAAACGGAGCCACGGCGCTGTTTATCTCTTGACGCGTGGAACTTGTGCATTCTTCTTCAATGCGACTGTGAACACACGAGATATTCTTAAACTAGAAGTTCCCCAGGGTAGAGTCAAGGATGTGGGGCACATTCTCTGTAATCCTTTCCATACCATTTTCTTTCTACGAATTCTTATTTTTTAAAAATCAAAGCGTTCTTTACGGGTACGGTGACCATGTGTGTCTCTGTAGTGTTTTGCTCTCGTATGACATGAGGAAGATATTTCGCAATGGTTACCACCGCGGAATTTCGTGTTATGTTAGCACTATATCGTGTTATGTTAACGCTATGAAAAAGGTATGAATCGATTTATCACCCTCTTAGATATGGGCAAAACGGTAGAGTAAACTAAACTCTTAAACATTGGCAGGGTAACTAGTGCCTATTTACTTGAATAACATAAATTAACAGTTCCAGTCCGTTATGAATGACAGAATGAGAACAATCTACCTCTGTGGATTGTATAAAGAGTTATGTTCTAAATTATTTATAGGTTACCGAGATTGAAATAAATATTTTTAAGTTCGGCTAAAAGTTTACCGAGTTCGAAAATATGCACCTGAAGAAGGTCGGAGATTACACCGGGCAAAACGTTATGAATATAACAACCAAGATGAGATTCTTTTCAAAAAATGTTTTTCTCTTGTTTTCATTTTTATTTTTGTTTTTCTTGCTGTACCTAGATTTCATTTATTTCGCCTTCTTCCTCTTTCGTTTAAGATTTCCTTTTCGCTTACAAACACAAACAAGCATTCTTGGATTGATTTTCTTTATTTGTTAAATGACGAATCTACTCTTGTGGGTTATCAAAGTGTAGTATCTGTTCCGATGGATACTTCACCCCATACTGGTGTTGTCTTGGCCTTCGGGTCTTGATTTACGCCGGTCTATGGGTCTGTCCTGTGCAGTTCTGGGAAATCCACCTTCCCAGGCTTTGCCTCCTCTCTTTGGGGAGGAGTAAGTTTATTGCTTACTGCCTGAGGCGCCCTTACCGGGGAATGCCGACGGGACTGCCCAGGCAATTTTTAAATCCCACTTTCCCGACCCGACCTTGGGTCACATCTTACTTGTGGGAGTAAGATAAAAAAAACTGGCCTTGTGCCTAACTCCTGGAGAGGAGTAAATCAATACTCTTGTGGGTTATATGATTTGATTAATCAAACAAATAAGTGCTCTTGTATTAATTATTGATTTTGAACTTAAACGTTGCTCCTGACTTTATAACCAACAAAGGAAGGGAGATAATTCTCTTATAAACTATACACGCAATTTTCTTTTTAATTTTTTTTTCTTTTTACTAAATACATAGTAATCTGAATACCCCAAATAATGCTTGTTGGTTAATCTACTTCCGTTAGTATTACATATCAGCTGAGGATAGCGTAATCTTGTAATGTAACCCACGAATGTCTGTTATTACTTCGGTGCTTCGGGTGAAGATTTATTTCGCTCTTCTTGGAAAACTGAGCCGTCTAACTTCCCCAGACAGCAGGCACCATTAATGCCTGCTCACTAAGCTTTGTGACCGTCGTCGTCACTGTGGTAGTTTTTTTTTAAGTTTTTTTTTAGTTTTTTTTTTATACCGCACATTGACCTTTTTAGCCC
Organism: Sepiola atlantica; assembly: GCA_963556195.1. Lineage (NCBI taxonomy): Eukaryota > Metazoa > Mollusca > Cephalopoda > Sepiida > Sepiolidae > Sepiola > Sepiola atlantica. The sequence goes on along the minus strand of OY744540.1, from coordinate 66,703,784 downwards.
CTCTCTCTCTCTCTCTCTCTCTCTCTCTTTCGACTGTTCCCCGTCTGGTCGCCGCACGAGTACGCATGCGTAGTCGGAATTAATTAGGAACGCACAGGAAATTACGTACCCTGATACTGGCAGCCATTGCAGGATGTCATTGTATCATGATGACGTCTAGGAAAACACAGCAGAAAAGTTCAGTGCTATTATCCCCCGCAAGGGTCCGGGGGGGGGGGAGAAGGGAGTTACTTAGCTTAGTAAAATGACTCTACAGGTTTGCGATAAACATCACCCGATGGCTTTTAACATAATCGTCGGTCTTTGGCCTTTCTAAAAAAGCATCCCTGCCTAACAATTGTCGCAACAGTTTCGTATTCTTCTTTCAGAAAATTTCGTAATTGCCAAATATTTACTGTAATTGTGCTCTTATATCGGAAAATAAAATGTTAAAAACAATGGCGTTGTGTTTGTGGTTTGCGTCTCCGAATACAATGGAGACAAAACAAAGAGCTTGAATACTACAATTACCATCTATCAAACAGACCAAAACATTTTTTAGTTTTAAATACGACCCCGCATCGCTATTGTAGCGAAAGCGGCGGCATACATGACGATGACCAGTCGTCCAGTGCACCACATATCCCGATAACAAGATAAAATCAAATCAGAGGATGACGTCAGATGAACGTGACGACAATAAAAAAAGAAAAACATATCGCCAACAAAATAGAAGCAGATGATGATGATGATGATGATGATGATGACGATGACGACGATGATGATGACGACGATGATGATGATGATGACGATGATGACGATGACGACGACGACGAGGACGATGACGATGACGATGACGATGATGATGATGATGATGATGATGATGATGATGACGACGACGACGACGACGACGACGATGATGATGATGATGATGATGATGATGATGATGATGATGATGATGATGATGATGATGATCGGGAACTGCTGCTAGTCATAGAGAATATATGATCGCGTCTGCTAGTTGTAGGCATTAAAAGGGAGATTATGATGTGTGCAAATTCGAAATCTGCTGATAGTCGTAGAAGGCAGGATCGCTGCTGTTATTGATAGACAGTAATTGAGAGTTAATGATGTATTGGAAAAATCGCCAACCCTTTTGTAAATGGATTTGAATGTTATCAGGTCTATCACACGTCTTTTATATATTTTATTGTTGTCGTACACTGGATTACTGCCCATCGCCATTCGTGCCACCGTTCATGCTACACAATAACTGTCTACATTCGTCGATCTTTTGGTACTATTTACCTGTCTGTTCACGTGATATTTTTTAAATTATTTTAGGGGCACTACTTATAAGGCCAAGAGCCACTCGATAAGAAGGGTTGATGAAATTGAGAGATTGTCAGTCCCAAAATGAGTAACAATCAGTTGAATTATCTTAATCTGCTTACTTAATGAGCAGTTTATGATAGGCATTTTTAACATTGGATTCGAAGACGACTATGTTGTTACTTGCAGGGAAGCAGTTCCGCTTTAATGTGTTCGACACGCCGGGAACCCTTGCAAAGAAGTTCTGTTCGTGAATGTGGGAAATTCAGCTCTTCCTAAAGAGAGCAGTCTGAATAGTTGTAAAAAGTGTTGTGGTTAGACCCGTCGGCATTCCATGGTGGGGGTGCCTCAGGCGACCCGCAATAAGCTATAAGAAGGATGTTCTGACTTAGAAGATGGCTTCCAGAGACCGAACAGAAACATACTCCACTGATATAGGCTCGAAGAAAAATAATGCCGGCAATCCTAGGCTTAACGTCGCCTAATTTCGGTGATTTTACGAGAACAGGTGTGTCAACGTGATCATAGCCATATTTTAATTGGTATACATGCGGTATTATAATCGTTGAAAGTATGACCGAGATGGATACACGGTTATACCAAATAGTATTATTAGTATGTATGCTCCACTAAAGGTGTCCATATGCACCCCCGAGCTACGAGGATAAAGTTAGATACACGGTCGATTTTTAATGCGGGGGAAGAGAGGCACTGGATGGGAATAAAAATAACTATACTGAACCAATTAGCATTCGCTCGCGTTCTCAAATGACAGGTAATAAACATATACCCTAAAAGTGGGAGGTAATTCTTAGGAGGATAGGTTCCTGAAACTTAACAGATAATACACTTTGATCCTAGTACGAAGGGGGACTTGGTTGTTTGGTTGTTGGGTATCATGTCGACAAGGAGCAAAGTGTAGTATCTGTTCTGATACTACACTTCGTCTTTTCTGTCTTCAGTCAGTGACGAAGAAATTCTTCTAGACTGAGGCAATTTTAATTTTTGTCCGAATCCAGAACACCCCTTTTAGAGGAGCTGTAATTTAACTCACATTAAAAATAGACCTTGTGTCTAACTCTGGCCTTGTGGGGAGTTAAGTAAATAGGGACCATTGTTGTATCCTTATTTACTTACCTCCTCGGAACGGCAGTGTTAGACACAAGGTCAGTTTTTAATGCGAATAAAACTCAGCTCCCCCCCCCAAAAAAAAAAGGAATTCTGCATTGGGACAAAAATTAATATTGCTTCAGTCTTGAAGGATTTCTCATTCACTGACCGAGGGCAGAAAATATAAAAATTTAGTATAAGAACGGATGCTACACTTTGCTCCTAGCCAAAAGGCCAATAATGCCGAAAGCGTACATATGCTTTCTATACGATTTTAATTTGTTTTGAAGGGCGATATTTTACAAACAAATAATCGGTAATCGATAATTTTAATTTGACCCATAGATGTGGACCTGCGAGGTACTACTACTTGGTGTCAGAGTGGACCTGAGAGTGAGGATAACTATAACCCATCGAAGCTCCCAAACTGAGAATCGCCACACGATTGGTCTGTAAATTACTTTGTTTTGGAAAGGGGTATATCTTGTAAAAAAATCATCTGTAACTAATAGTTTCTATTCAACCCATAGATCAGACCGTGAGAGGTACTATAACTACTCCGGGTTAGAGTGTTGCGTTTCAACCTTGTGTCATACACGCAGAAAATAAAGTTGCCGTAATCGTTACAGAAACATAAAAGTTCGCAAATTGTATTCATATCCTGTACGCGTTCTTATATGATCCTTCCAGGCGTCTTGATATCAAATCTTTTCATTTATACTTTCCAAAGGACAAAGTCGAGACAAAACTGATGTAAGACAGAGAAGGTTTATTCGATTTGTCTTCGTTCCAAATCACTGGTTAGTGGGAGGGCGAACAGAGAGAGAGAGAGAGAGAGAGAGAGAGAGAGAGAGAAGGAAAGCGATAATAACTGCTTAATTTTATTTTATTAGCCAATATCATTTTACATGTCCATGCGTTTCGCGCTCCTAAACGGACTGTGCTCTTCTACCCCACACTCTCCCCTTGAGTCATGTGACGTCATACCCGTTTCTATTAATTCCCACAGTTTAGCAATACTCACCTGTAATGAACAGATCCCCCACCCCCGACGTAAGCGATAACGAATCGCCTATGCCGTTCATGAAAGCCTAAGAAGGTAATTTGTATAACGGCCAGACGAACTGATAAAAGGGAGATAGTGTACACGCATGGGCCAGAACCAACTAGACGGGAAGATATGACGGTTTATTGTTAGTTTGTGAAAGAAATTGAACCGGCTATTGAAAGAATTGGAAAAACGGTGTTTACCGAGTGTCTGTACCCAGTTAGAAAATTGTCTTGGACTTTTTTTGTGTCCTTTCCTTTCATCACCTCGGTGTTCATCAAGTTGACTCGGGATGACTTTTCATATCTTGGTATTCTCAACTAACTATTTTATATACTAGTGTGTCTACTCGTAAAATATCTAACAAGTAATGGAAATTAACACGAGCCAAAGCTCTCAAACTGGGGCCTCCCCGATGGATGCACTTTAAGATTATGTGTAGGTCCTGCTTACTGACATTTCCAGTTAAGATTAAAATAGCCTGTTGAACACGACAAACGACTCATATCATTAGATTCGTGGCTTTGCGACTAATTATATATTTTCTTACAATAAATATAATACTTATGGCGGCTTATCTGACGTAGACGAATACTTCCGGTGCTAAATACTATTTATAACTATTTATAACATAAATGAGGAAATATTTTGAAAGCGGATGGAAGCAAAACTGCCGACTAGAATCAGACATCCGTTTGTACAGTGTATTTGCACTCTTCTCTCCATTGTAATCGAATTTTGCGCCGGACGTCCTTTTCGCCCACGCATGCGCAGGTCGGTGGAAAATGTTTGCATCGGGAGTTAGACACGCTAACAAGGGGAGGGGGGATGGCGGTTGAAGAACCAATAAAGAATTCGATAAAAAGAAGAGGGAAAAATTACAAACGATCAATAAATGTGAATCGAAGTAAAAAAAACAAAACAAAACTTAGTGTAACAGAAAAGAGAAACCGTTGTTAATCTCCTGCCCGAAAGAACAAGAAAGATGCGAGAAAAACAAGATTATAAACATTACTTAAATGAGTCATATACCGACAAGCATTTATTTGTCAAAATCTGACTTTTATAGGTACGGATGGTCAAAATAACCTATATTTTACTCAATTGCCATAGAACACACACACACATATATTATTTTATAAGGAGATATAATCTTTAATGTATCAATTTTCAGTATTTACTTCAACAGTGCTCAATACGTGAGTAAAGCTAGGTAGTAAGTTATGAAAATATATTTATGGCAATTAAGCTACACAGAGGCTTATGCGTTTCATCCTGATGACGATTCCCTACGAAGATGAAACGCAGAAGCCTCTGTGTAGCTTAATTGCCATAAATATATTTTCATAACTTACTACTACATATGTATATATATATATATATATATATATATATATATATGTATATATATATATATACGTATATATATATATATGTATATATATATGTATATATATATATATGTATATATATATATATATATATGTATATATATATGTATATATATATATATATTTATATATATATATATATATATATATATATATATATGTATATATATATATATATATGTATATATATATATATATTCCATGATAAATGCCAGTATACTGAAATCATATGCCCTTAATAGGGTTAAGATGAAAATTCATATACACTAAATGTACAAAAGCAAGGAAATTCCCAAATTTTGACACTTTTATTGTCATTAAGGGTATGCGAGCACAACAGGGCTATGTATTTTACTGGTAGGAATTTTTCTTCAGCGCACCTCACACACTTCATCCACTCATGCATAGAGATTTATACTGTAGTGATGTGATAATGAAATGGCTTGGTTGATATGTAGTCATACCCTTAATGACAATAAAAGTGTAAAAATATGTGAATTTCCTTGCTTTTGTACATGTAGTGTATATGAATTTTTATCTTAACTCTATTAAGGGCATATGATTTCAGTATACTGGCATTTTTCATGGAATGTTACTAATTTTGTAAAGGCTATGCTTCAAGACAATGGTAATTTGTAAGGGTTTTTTTATTTTCTGGAGAACTAAGGTATATGGTAAACTGAAATTAAAATGCCATCAACTAGACCCTAAAACCTCTATCTCTGCCAAACATCAGCTGAATCCATCAAATAGTTGATGATATACAGAGTGGCACACACGTACGTACGTACGTATACACGGATAACACAACATCACTCCTGACCTTTCTGGATCTCTGGGTTGCCTTGACTAATGATGCTGAAATTCGACACACTTATAGAACCTATCAAATAAAAATGTTGTGCAAAGTTTTAAATAATTTGGTTTATTGGTTTTTGAGTTATGACTGATCAAAGAAATGAGATTTTTAGCATATGTCGTTTTTGAAGTCTATTAAGGGATAGAGCGCTATCGCGCCTCCCTTGATAATAGAGAATAGTAGTTTGCTTGAAGCCTTGCGGGGAATAGTAGTAGTATGTTTAAGAAGTCTGAGAGCAAAGCAGAATGTCAGGTAGATTGTAAGCTGGAAGGAACAAAAATAATAAATCGAAGTGGGACTTACTATTTATGTTTTCTTAAAATCTTACATAACAGCAAGTATGGTGTTAGCTGTTTGTGTGTTGTCCGGATGATTATTAAAAATCATTTATCTAATATTTTGGGAAAATCTTCCCTTTGTCAAAAATAATAAACACCAAAGGAAAAATACGTCTGTGTAGAGAATTCACCAAAATGCATGCCAGAGAGTAGGGTTGGAGTACACCAGTCCCGCAGAGAATAGAAATTAATAAATTTTAAAATTATGTGTTGTATATAAATGTAGTGTTCAAAAATATGTGTGTAATATTCGATAAATGATAGTTATTGTATGGTGATGAATTAACTGTTAGTTTTCATAATATATTTTTTATTCTTTATTTTTTTCTACGCGTTTTTGTTTTATTTTCGTATATTTTGTTTTGATTTTAATATAAAGTAATTAATTAATCTCTTTTTATTATTATAAATTTTATTAAATTTTATTGGTTATCATATATTGAAAAATGATTATTAATTGTGTGTTTCATTAAATTAGTTTATCGAATTAATGTAATTTGTTATTTATAGGATTTTAAATTTAGTTGAGGCTGAATTGTATTTAGTTAAATTCGAGTTTTAACCGTAAGACAGCTTAAGGAGAATAACTCTGCCTGTTACTAAATTGGGTCTTGAATGAGAATTAATTCATAGATTCAGTCGGTAGAAGTCCGTGTATTAAGTTATATTATTTATATATATGTGTATTATTGCTTATTTATTTATTCGTTTTTTTCTCTTCTTGTTTTTATTTAATATTTGTTCATTTTTTAATTTTGTTTTTCTATATTTGCATTTTATTTGTATACATTATATATGTATTTAAATGTGGGATAATAGAGGCAAGTTGTTAAATTAGTTAATAATGCCAGGGTATTAAGTGAATTATTTTGGTGGGACAGTGAGAATAGGTAAATTATGTTTTTTTTGTTATTATGGGTTGTTATTTATATGTGACTGAGGGTGTGTTGAGATACATGTGTGTATGGGGAGGGGCCTACTTGATTATTTGGGTGTGTGGTGGTAGTAGTAGTGGATGGCTTAATATAGGAGTTAAGTAATGGTGAAATAGAGAGGGGAGGGGGCGTGAAATGGTGAAATTGGAATACAATGAGTGTTAGATATAAGGGTTGGTCAGTGGGTGAGAGGGTAAATTATTATAGAATGAACGGTGAGTGGAGCTCGTGACGTTGATTTAGTGAGGGGTTTAATCTGGAGATGAGGATCGATTCTGTGATTCTTAGGTCCCCAATGTTTTTGATAGAGGCAAGGATAGAGACATGAATGTCGCGTTGAGTAGTGTGGCATAGGGTTGTGTGCGTGTGAAAAGAGGATATACGGGCGTTCATATTCTCTTTGATGCGTAGGTGTAGCAGTCTTCTTGTATTTCTTATGTAGAATTTGTTGAATTTGGTGCACTATAATTTGTATACACAGTTGGTGCGCTGGTATGGATCACAGATATTTGAGTAGCTACATCACGAGATGATGTGAGGATAAGTATGTCATCTATGTATCTAGAGACGAATATATAGGAGAGGCAGATGCTCGTTGCTCTAGCCGGTTAATTTAGGTGATGGCTAAGAGACCGGAAAGGCTAGAACCCATGGGGAGGCCAGTGATTTGTTTAAATGTGTGTTGCCGGAAAGTGAAGTATGTGTTGTCGATGATGATGGATAAGAGTTTATGGATGTCAGTAGCTGTCATATATATATATATATATATCCCGAAACAGTTTTTCATGGTAAACAACTGATGATCCCTTAAAATAGTGTTAGAAACTAACTAATATAATAACTGTAAAAAATAAATTGACTTACATGAGTGATTTTCCACTAGAAGACTTGAGACTATAAGTTTTTTTTAATTTTTTTTTATATAGTTTTAATGGTTGAGAAACTTCCGAGACTATATATATATATATATATATATATATATATATATATATATATATATATATATATATATATATATATAGTGCGTGTGGTTGTTGTTTCTTAGATTTTAATCAAATGAAACTACGATTGTGATAAGATAAATAACAGATGAACATGATAACAGAATCAGCAGATAAACATAAAAATGTATTATAATATAAAGAACAAGATAGTCAGCCAGACATTCGCTTCCTTACCTTCTTTTTTCTCGCTTTTGCGTGTTACTTTTAAACGTTCATTTTTATTTAATATAGGAAGTTGAAAACAGATATTTCTGATTTGGATACAACGGTATGATTATGGTTTTTTTAATGTCTAAATCCATCATGGGTACATCGGGTTTGCAGTAAATTTTGTATGGCGCTTATCGCGTTTTAAAACAAAACAAATTTTCAAAACCCCTTAAAAATAGAGAAAATATCAAAATGTGTAAAAAATGATTATTGTATGTGATAGAGTGATGAAATGTAAATGCTATGGTAATGTTAACTATAAAAAAAATAATGGCGTTTATCGCGTTTTGCATTCGAACTCTTCATTCCTAATTAGCGTTAAAGCAATACTCTTCCATAAAAGATAAGTAAGTACCTTAGGTTATCAGTATCAAAAAATATATATACCACTTTCACTAGCAGTTTCGTAACACAGTATGTAGAACGGCGGACGCCAAACACTGGGGTCTTGTTACTTGGTCAAGCCACATTGATGAGTCGTAGAAACGACAACACACGTGTCTGTGAATAACTATATTATATATATACTCCCTTATGAGTGGAGCTCTCTAGTGGAGGAAATAATGATTTATACTTAGCGTCAAAGCAATATTCTTCCGTAAAAATATTGAGTACTTTTCGTTAGCAGTATCGTAAAAACAATACGTATATAAATAAATAAATAAATAAATAAATAAATAAATAAATAAATAAATAAATAAATAACATATTTCGCCTACTTCCTCTAGTAGTTTGGTAGTTGAGTTAGTAGGACACAGGACTACAGTCACTGTGGTTCCGGTTTCGAAACTAGCTTACTCTAACCTCACTGGTGAGTCAGAGAGACGCATAAACACGTGTCACTTGATATATATATATATATATATATATATATATATATATATATATATATATATATATATATATATATATATATATATATATATATTACAGAAGATTATAACAACATTGGAGCTGTAGATTTCAAATCAACAAGTGATTAACAAATGACTGCGCCTTGGTTACTCTCTTCGGCCGTTGTAGTGGATATATATATATATATATATATTCTAGTCATCGTTTGGAGAAACAATCCCATTAGCCTTTCAGTACATATATATATATATATATATATATATATATATATATATATATATATATATATATATGTGTGTGTGTGTGTGTAATGCTCAATAACAAATAGAATCGTACATTTATTTAATACATTTATATCTGTATATACATATGCAATATTATTTTTTGTTACCTATTATATCTATATGTATACGTATACAGAATTGTCTATGAATTTTTTAGATGAGGATTGATGCTTTATATAATTTGGATTATTTGGACTGCTGTTTTCATCTTGAGAGTTATTATCAAGAAGTCCACAAGGACCCTTGTCGTAACGGATAAAGTACTAAGTAATATTCAGTTCTATGTGCAGCCTTCTGAGGGTTAAAGGTTCAATCCTCAGTGCGGACGATACTAGGAATTTCGAATTACTGAAGACTTCTACCCGGTCATGGCTGACAGAACGAAAGCATGCTACCGCCGTGGATTAAATAAAGGGTCCTGTTCGGAATTCCGTGGAGATTCCCGATTTCGACAGATAGATCCTTGAGTTCGACAAAATACACCTGAAGTTACATCGGCTGAAACGTTATGAGAATAATACTTAAGATGAGAACAGTAGTCCGTATAATCCAAATAATACATATACAGCATTATTTTGTTGCATATTAAATCTCTCAATATACATAGACAATATTATTTTTTAATTCTTTGTATTGCAGTTTGAAATCTTTTGTTCGACAAAGACAAAATACGAAATGTAACTATATGTAATGGTATTGAATACCACACAATGCTGTTCCGCTTTCCCTTTCATTGGTTACATCATTGAACATAACTGTATTGTCGCTTTTGAAGAGTTATTACTGGTTCATTCGATTTCGTTCCGTTTTGTAATTCGTGTTTTTTTTTCTTTTGACTAACTGAAGGAGGAAAAATTGAGTCTGATTTACAAATCATTGGCTCACTGCGCATGCGTTAAGATCGCAATTTCCCAAACCCCTAACGTTAATGAGCAAACGAATAAGGCCAATCGAGAGAGATTGCGAATATTGAGCACACTTAACACCTAAGCTTCGCGCCAAAAACATCGCTTAAAATCAATCAAGCGCCATCTTTAAAATGGCGAACGGACAAAATGGCCGCTGTTAGGCATCAATGTCAGAGCGTCTCCTTGACGAGATATTTATCAGCGTTTCCGTTTTCCTGGATTGGGCCTATCTCGTACTGCTGTGACTGGAAAAGCAGTTCATTAGTTCGGGATTTCAAATCAAAGCCAACAGATTCTGATAATTGCGTTAATTAAATAACGTTCGATCAATTTATTTATTGAGTAATGGGAAAGTAGCAAAATAATAATAATACCCTAAATGTGATCACGTAGAGAGTTCTCAGACAAGGCCCATAAATACTCGATAAATCAGTGATCAGTGCGTTTGTAGTAACAATCAGCCGCCATTCTGGTTAGTTATTTCATACCCAAATCCGACCGGAAGTCTGGGTCATGCTGGTTATGGGCTGGTTCTCTGTCGGATTGAGGTATAGTCCTGTGCAGTTCTAGGAGGGCCACCCTCCCAGGCTTATAGGTATAGCAACAGAAGTTTCTCTGTTTTCCCTTCCCTTTGATTCGGTAATAGAATAACAATTAAAACAAAAACACCAAAAACGTTCTTGCTTTACGGCGCCATGTTTTTCGTTGCTTAATCAATTTGCAGTACTGCAAAATTGCATATTACCTAAGCCCCCCCCCTTCTCCACACCACGAAGAGGGGGTGAGCTTTGAAAAGGTCGCGTCAATCGATCCAGCTCGCCAACCAGATAGAAATATCTTGCTATCTTCTTTGCCACGTCTCACTCCGGACTTCCTCTCCATGACGTCATATCCTGACACGTATCTCTAATTGTAACTTTTTAACTTCTCGAATAAAATTTTCTGCTTTTCTACGTTATTCTAACCTAATGTGGAAAATTCCATTTTAAGACTATTTTAATAGACCCACGTACACTATTGGTATAAGAGTCCATGCTTTCATCGGTTTGAAGGATCTTCTCAAACAGTGAAGGTTACAACCTTACATTTTGATGCCGATCCAAATAAAATTGTAAGAATGTTATAAATTTTTATTTACATCTGCACCAAAATGTGAAGCATCTGCACCAAAAAAAAGGCAGTGAGTGTTACAAACTTTTATTTGAATCCGCGCTCAAAATATAATGAAACTTATCTTCAATCAATTCTACTCTTTTATATTCGTGAGAAATCTGTCCAATGTTTTTTTTGTTGCGTAATCTTGTTCACAACTCAATCCGTAAATGTAAAGGAATAAAATACAAATACGCCTCCATCATTTGCGTAGGTAAAAAACCAAAGCACTAACAAACCAAGGTCGTTCGATAGAAGAGGAATCGATCAAGTTCACAGGTGAAAGATTGAAAGTTAGGGACTGACTTCAACTCGGACGGATTCTGGAAGGTCATCCTGGAAATGTCACTGGGAGAAAAAATCTAAATAAACTGCAATCGCCGGAATCGAAATAACCTTTGGGACTGAGAATAAAATCACTGATGTTTATCGAAGGAATTAAGTTTGAAATAATTCCCAGGAAAACATTAAAGCGGCAATCGCCCTAAAGAAGGACGGGAAAAAAGCTATGTATATATATATATATATATATATATATATATATATATATATATATATATATATATAGATTAATATTTTATATTAACATTTGAAACCAAAACATCCATGTATATAAATATTTAATAGAAGAAAAGAAGCCTTTCCCTGAAGATGATGTATTTATCGAAAGTCTTAACCTAAAAAAATCATGTTTTATTTTTCAAATCTTAATATAAAATATTCATATAAATATAATTATTTAATAATAAATATTTAATTATTATCAACATGCGTATACATTTCATCCTAATGAAATCTTCAGTGTAGAAATAAATCTTCAACCCGGTAGCATGATTCGAACCCCGGAACAAGAATCACCTTTAACTAATGTTTCTGAATTTTTTAGATGAGGATTGATAATTTGTATAATTTCGATTATTCGGACTACTGTTCTCATCTTGAGTGTTATTATCACGACGTTTCGGCCGCTGTAACCTCTGGCCTTCTTCAAGTGTATCTTTTCGAACTCGGGAATATTTCTGTCGGACTCGGGAATCTGCACGGAATTTCGAACGGAACTCTTTATTTAATTCACGGGGGTAGCATACCCTCATTCTGTCAGCCATGATTTGGAGAAGTCTTCAGTAATTCTTACGTATCGACCGCACTGAGGATTGAACCTTCAACCTTCAGATGACTATCACATAGAACTGAAGTTTACTTAGTACTATATCCACCGCGCATTATGAGACGAATTAAAAATCATAGATAGAGAAGAACGGTGGAGAGTAAGACGACTCAAAGATACAACGCACATGTTGGGTAACAAAGACTTACTAAGCAGACCTAGTATAGAATTTAATATAATATGGGAACAATTAATTATAAATAATAGATAAGGTTATAATATATATATATATATATATATATATATATATATATATATATATATACATGTATTTGCAAAAAAAATGAAATAAATAAATGAACTTTTCATTTAAAATTGCACGATTGTTGATTTTCAATATATATATATATATATATATATATATATATATATATATATATATATATATATATATATATATAGTGATATGTAGTAATTAAAAACTGATATATAGTGGTAAGACTACACATTAAAAACAAGAATAAGTTTAAGCCTCCCAAAATTCATACTAGAACTGTCCGCGATGACCCATGGCGCAGTGGATATTGTACTAAGTAAAATTCAGTTCTAAATGATAGTCAACTGAAGGTTGAAGGTTAAGAGCTTATAATAAATTCTCTTAGTTTCTACTATGTTTATCCAAGGTAAATCACTTGAAATGCCTACAACTAATCCCATCTTTATCTCTTTGATTTAACAATTTCTTTATTTCTGGGAACGTAATAATCGCTAATTTTTCATTAAGACAGAGAAAACATGTAGTTTTATGTAATGTGGGAGTTGAAGCCTTCCTCAAAATGATCGATTCCATGGCAGGTACCTATTCTTCTTCTTTAGGAACTATATGTATTTGTATAATTAAGTATCATCCTTTTTCCCAGGTTGTTGAAAGATATTTATTGTTCCTATACCTTTTCTTAAAATCTGTGGTTGTCCCTTCCTCTTAACATATTTTCAGACTAAGATTATCTTCTAGGTACACTGTTCCCAAGTATACTATATTCTTGGTTAAACATTTTTTGTAGCGGACAATTATTTTTATTTCTTCAATTACACTCATTATTTCTGTTATCATTACTATATTTTGTATTATTAATTCTATTGTTGTTAGTATATCTATTATCTTGGTTTATTATAGCTTTAATTATTATTCTATGTTATTTGTACAACTATAGCTAAGTTTGATGTTATTTGTATTGAAGGTCTTATGTAGAAAATTATAGGCAGGGAAATGTCGAATTAAAAGATAAGAAACATATGCCCAATTTGAGATTTAACTTGCAGATTAAACAGGGGTGTAAACCGAATAATTTTCCGCTTTCTATATTTTCTTCTGATACCCTTATTATTTTTGCTATTATATTCAATTGTAGTGTTTTGTAAAGCCAGTAGGTCACTTAAGTTTCTTACAACAATTATTATGCGTCTTAAAAATACTTAAAAGGACAGCATGCACATGGTAGTTTGCCAAATGATAAACCAAGACTCCTGAAAAACCCGTGTATATTATTTCGAATCAGATTATTATTTTTCTTTATAACTGGATGTAATTATTTTAGTGTGATTGCCTTTTTCTTTATATTTTTTACGTTTGTTCACACTCAAACAAGGCATATTGCAACTGGGGCGTAAAGGTTTACCTTTATAGCGGCACGATTTATAAGGGATAACATGGTGGGAAGTTAGGCAGCCAGATTTTTGTTCACATTACATTTAATTTTACGAACGTTAGTGCGGCCGAGGAAACAGAAAGCAGGAAGGGAATTCCAGATGCAAGCGGTCTGAGGAGAAGCTAATTGAGTAGAAACTCTACCGGTATTTAGAGGTTTTCAAAGTGCAAAGGTGGGATTTTTTCTGTTAGTCGGGTAGGTCGGAGTTAGTTTAGTTACATTAAGGGGGTCCAAATACAGCCAGGTCATCGAAGCACATTCCGTTGAAGTACTTATAAAACAAGCTGAGGGATCGTTTCTTGAGCAATAACTCTTGATATATCAAAGCCATTCGACAAGGTCTAGTACAAAGGGTTGCTTCACAAGCTTGTTAACTATTGAATAACTGGAAACGGCATCTCAACCATCGAATAATTTCTCTCTGATAGGTCTAGAAAAGTAACTGTTGACGAGCAAATGTGGAAAACACATAGCACTAATGCCGGCGTGAGCCAAGTATCCATTCTAGACTCAACCATCTTCCTGATCTTGATCAATGATCTTCCTAATCATATTCTAAGATCATTCGTGTACATATATGCAGACGACACAACTATTTATGGCAACACATCGAAGAGCATCGAAGATCAAGATCTTGCTGACACTCACTCTCTCTCTCTCTCTCTCTCTCTCTCTCTCTCTCTATCTCTCTCTCTCTATCTCTCTATCTATCTCCCCCTCTCTCTCTCTGTGTCTCTCTCTCTCTTTCTTGCGATATGAGCACTTAGTGCATTTGGGAAGAAGTGGCTTGTTACTCTTAATGCCACTAAAACCAAGATTATATTTTTTTCACTACAAACGATCAGATACTGATTTCTCTCTAGTCGAAATAAATTGTTCTCTCCTCAAGGAAGCTCCCTTTTTTATAAGCTTCTAAGACCGACTTTCACCCCAGACCTAAAATGGAAGACTTACATCAAACCTGTTGCTAAGGGTGCTAAAAAAATGCTTAAATCATTCTACCGCTCAAGAAGGTACCTCACCCTTGACACAATCCTTACATGCTTGCCTTCAAGTCTGATATAAACAAATACTTGTTGAGCTTGGATAATCACTTCTCTTTAAGTAATCTTCTGCCATCCCACACATTTTTTCGATCCTGTCGTGGAGTCGAGTAAAGTCTAACTGACGATCTTTTTACCCCTTATCCCTGAGTGGCCCCAGTGCCTTTATAAGTTGTGACACATCAGTAAAAACAAATGCGACAATAGATGGAGCTTAGCAAACAGCACAGAACTCATTCGTTAGAAATTCTTTATTGCGCCCTGTACAAGACGGAGAGGTTAATGGTTGCGGCAACATTACCTCATGCACAGTAGTTGCTTTATAGAGATATAGGGAACTAGCAGATGTTTCTAGCCCGGTAGAGGGAGGTTACATTATTTGCAACAGACTTGACAACATCTTCGTTGCCTTTATTCCATTTAATTTTTTCTGAGAATGCCAGACCGAGGAATTTGGTTTAGCTTCCATTCTTTTATAAATGTACTTTATATAAGATGTGTACATCTTATGCATACATACATTTAAAGAATTAAGTCAAAGAGAAACAGTTTACTTGATGACGGCTTCCGGTTTTGGAATCGAAAATTGGCAAGTTCTTTTTATATAAAAGAAAAACAGTACTTCATCATTTAGATTCCACAGCCATCTACAGAAATTTCTGTAGCGTCGTCGAATAAAAGACAATTTTTGTAAAAATATTCTGTATTGGATATTTTATTGCTATGATACTTAATGCATTTAATATTTGTTAGAAAATAAAATAAAATATTTAATTTTTAAAAATAAAATAAAGCGTTTAAAAATATTTTCAATATTAACTGTTTCAAAAGTATTTTCAAACAAAAAATTCAAATTATTAAAATGATAAATAAAATATTTTAAAATCTCAAAATAAACTATTTGAAACATATATTCAAACAAAAAAAAGATTCCAATTATTTGTAATAAAAATGAAAAAACTCTAATTATAAAAACACGTTTGATTTTGTCATGTCAATAATAAAAAAAATGGTGAAAATAAATTATTAATTGCCTCCCTCCTAAAAAAATCATTCCTAAAAGGTAACAGTTTTTTTATAAACACCGCTTGTCTATTTCCGGAAGGTGTCACCAAGTAAACTATTTCTCTTTTACCAAGAATTTACATATTTCAAATATAGTTCGTCAGATATGTCAGTGTTTTGTTTTGCTGCATATCAACCCTTTTGTCTTATGTAATACCGTATTCAGTCATTTTTTTCTAAAGGACAGAAAAATATCTCAAATCCCTAATTTCAAATACTCGGGTTTCACCAAACAAAGATCGGCAAGAAAAATGCTGACGATCCTAATTTTGGTGAAACCTGGCTAATGATCGATTTTTATATTAAAACTGATCGAATTAACGTTTGTTTTCTAAAGGCTTTATTTTTTATACGTTTTAATGACACAAAATACATGTAAATATATTTTTAAGTTTTTGTGTTACATAGTGAAAGCCAGCAACTTGGGTGGAGGGATCTTCATGTCGAACTCGGGAAACTGTACGGAATTTTGAACTGAATAATTTATTTACTCTACGGAGGTAATTTAATTATTTATTTAATTATTTATTTAATCTACGTAGATAATATATTTAGTTAATTTATTTAATTATTTATTTAATATACGGAGGTAATTTATTTATTAATTTTATTTATTTGATTATTTATTAAATCTATGGAGGTAATTTATTTATTTATTTAATCAAATTTTTTATTTTATTTCATCAATGAAGGTAATTTATTAATTTATGTAATTTATTTAATTATTTATTTAATCTATTGAGATAATTTATTTATTAAATTTATTCAATTATTTATTTAATATACGGAGGAAATTTATTTATTTATTTAATTTATTCAATTATTTATATTATCTACGGAGGTAATTTATTTTTTTATTTAATTTATTTAATTATTTAATTATTTATTTAATATACGGAGGTAATTTATTTATTCATTTTATTTATTTGATTATTTATTAAATCTATGGAGGTAATTTATTTATTTATTTAATTTAATTAATTTTTTTATTATATCAATGAAGGTAATTTATTAATTGATTTAATTTATTGAATTATTTATTTAATCTATTGAGATAATTTATTTACTAAATTATTTAATTATTTATTTAATCTACGGAGGTAATTTAGTTTATTTATTCAATTATTTAGTTAATATACGGAGGTAATTTATTGATTTATTTAATTTATTTAATTATTTATTTCATCTACGGAGGTAATTTATTTATTCATTTAATTTATTTCATTATTTATTTAATCTACGGAGGTAATTTATTTAATTAATTTAATTATTAATTTAATCTATGGAGGCAATTTAATTATTTATTTAATTTATTTATATATTTACCTTATCTACGGAGGTAATTTATTTATTTATTTAATTAATTTAATTATTTATTTTATTTATTTAATTGTTTTTTTAATCTACGGAGGTAATTTATTTATTTATTTAAATTATTTAATTATTTATTTAATCGACAGAGGTAATTAATTTATTTATTTCACTATTTATTTCATCTATGAACGTAATTTATTTATTTATTCAATTTATTTAATTACTTATTTAATCTACGGAGGTAATTTATTTATTTATTTAATTTATTAAATTATTTATTTAATCTACGGAGGTAATTTATTTATTTCATTATTTATTTTATCTATGAACGTAATTTATTTATTTATTCAATTTATTTAATTTTTTTTTTATTTATTAAATCTACTTATATATTTATTTAATCTACGGAGGTTATTTATTTATTTATTTAATTTATGTAATTATTTCATCTATGGAGGTAATGTTTTTTATTTATTTAATTGTTTTTTTAATATACGGAGATAATTTATTTATTTATTTAATTCATTTAATTATTTATTTAATCTACGGAGGTAATTTATTTATTTATTTAATTAATTTAATTATTTATTTAATCTACGAGATAATTTATTAATTTATTTAATTTATTTACTTATTCATTTAATCTATGGATGTAATTGCTGACGCTGTTTCGTCAGCAATTACCGTAGAGGTTTAAAGTATATATTATGAACCCGTAGCGCAACGGATAACGTGCTAAGTTATAATCAGTTCATAATGATAGTTCTAAAAGTCTAATCGTTTCTATAATCGATATTAACTAAGAATATAACATATACTTCAGACGCACCTGAAGAAGGTCAGAGTTTATATCGGTCGAAATGTTGTGAGAATGAAATTCAAGATGAGAACAGTCGTCCGAATAATCCAAATAATTCAAATCATCAATTTTCATCTAAAAAAAAAAAATGCCGAAACAAAAAAGACTTAACGTTTCAAAATTGTGCTAATATTTTAGACGTGTGACGTCATTAAAACTAAGTTGGTCTTAAATTAATTCTTTTTTCAGTTGATGAATTAAAATAACCAGCGAAAGAATATAAAGACAAAAATCAAGGAAAATGTTATCGATTTTTCTTTTGATCAATATCACATTCAAAGAAACAAATGAAATCGATGCGTTTTGAATCGATGAGGATCGATTTGGGATTTGTCTACAATTGAAAGACCAGACAATATCATCAATATTGAAGATTTAAGTTTTACTGTCAGCAAAAATACTCACAGTAGAGACGTTGTCAGTCTTTCTCTACTCTAGCGTTATTTTCATGGAAAGTACTCGACTGAGCTCCAATATCTTGTTCCTCCCAGAAAGACATTCACAGCTAGAACTCGTCTTATTTCCACAACTGAAAACGACGTTCCCTTATTCCTCTGTGTGCCGACCGCCAGGCAGGATTTCCATGAACAGAGTGTCTTTCCAAGGACCCAACAAATGTGGAATGCACTACCACGGGACTGCCTCCTCACATACTACAACACGGTCATTTTTAAATCCAATTTTAACAAATACCTGTCATGAACGGTCACCATAAGACGTTGTCCCTTCCATTCATCACTTTCAATCCTCTCATAATATTCTTCAACAAGGCATAATCATGTTGAGACATCACGTTGACATTCCATTAGACCACAGTAGTTAAGCAACGTTTAGGCTGGTCAGTACTCAAATAGGTGACCATTTGAGAATACCAGGTGCTGTATGTGCTCTCCGCTTATTTCGGCGTTGTTTCCAATCGTCCTTAATTTCTCGTTGTCACTGGAATCAAGCAGTTCCGACTCACTGGATGTGTGAGCTGCAGATTGCGCAACCCTTGCTTCACAAGTATACGCGCAGGAAACCTTACAAACTGAACGGAGGCCATGATGAATATTCTTCATCATTCTTCTGACAATGGATCCATCTCGTTAACCCTTATCCTCAAGTGGCTTTTGGTCTTGATAAGTGATGACTCATTGGTAAATAGCAAAATTCTCTCTGTGTGTCTTATATAAGAAAATGAATCGGATGTCTATTTCAAATAATTTTCAATAGATAAAACGTGAATTTACCTTGATATTATTTATATCAATATAATAAATTCATAGTGGGTCATCGTAATTACGTATAATATTTAATCCGGATACATTATTTAATGTAACCTTCTTAGATTGAACAGTGCGCAAAGTTTCATCATTAATACATCTAGTCAAAGTAACATTTAAACAAATCGTCCGTGGCGAAGACCAGACTTATAATAGGCCGCCAGATCTGATATTTGAGGCATTTGACTGGAGGCAAGATTTCCAGTCAGGCAGCAGATATCTTATTACATGTTAACACTTCTACTCTCATTGCTTCGATAAAATTCCATTCTGAAAGGGAATCCTAACCCATCAAATTTATTTCAATTTTATGGGTCCAAATTCCTTTCTAGAACAATTTTTTTCTCAGCGCAATTAGAGTGAAATGTTAACAGCTAAAAGAGATCTGCTGACTGACTGTAAATCTCGCGTCCAGTAAAAGACCCAAAATGTTAGATCTCTCGGCCTGTTATAAGTATAGTCTTGCCTGTGGTTGATTGGTAGAGTTTTCGACTAACATGATCAAGGTAATTATTCGCTTGGACAGTTTGATATTTTTTAAAGATAATTAAATAAAATGATGTAGTATATAAAAAATACATAAAATTGAATACCATATATATGTGGCTTATGTTTTTTAATAACTTTAAGTAACAACGTTTCACTATGATGACCACTGCTTTGATCCCCACAGATTATCCGGATGACGGCAGTTCATCACGTAGACAGCTTGAGTCTTGTGTGTTGACAGCATGAAGCAGTAATTAATTTCCCTCCCTTCTTCCATAAACAGAAAAGTAAAAATTCACTTGGGTTTGAACAATGTCTTTAGAGTTTTATTTTTTCTCGGCAGTATACATGTATACACATATAATACTCTCTCTCTCTCTCTCTCTCTCTCTCTCTCTCTCTCTCTCTCTATCGATTCACTGAAAATAGTTTTTCTTTACTCTTTTACCACGCCACGCTAGCGACTTCCTGCCCCTGACGTAACCACCGGGAAACGTAGCTCTCACTCGTCTTCTAATGGAAAATTCCACTGTACTTAATTTTAACTTTACGTGTGAATTTACCATTCTGACTTTATTTTCACACATCAGCATCTAAATATAACTACAACACTTGGAATAATTGTTTCAACAAAACTTTCACAAAAATAATTCTGGAATTCCAAACATTTGAGAATGAATGGTGAGTCTCTAATCAAGGCGATATACCATTTTAAACGCAATTCCACAAATTAAGCGCACTCATTATCAACTTAAAGAAGCAATATACGATATTTAGAAATCACAGTATATCAAAGGCATATATGGTGCAGTTTGTCTAGAAGGAATGGTGAAAGGGTGCAGAAAAAGGAGTACATCACCGAGAAGATGATAACGTATGTTCCCTGACTTCTAAATCAATCAGTAAACTAAATAACGTTGTGAGAAACAAGGTGACTTTGAGACAGGTAATGCGTGATAGATCGTATTCTGTACAATGTCTAAAAAAGAATGGGTACCGAAAAAGAGGAAAGCCACGGAGAAGATGGCGTGATAACATATGTTCCAGGACTTCCAGATAAATCAGTCAAATAAACAAAGTAGTGAGAGACAACCCCATCCTCATGGGGGAATAAGCAGTTATCCAAAATCCCGACTGTTCTCTCTGCTGATTCAGTGAAGACAGAACGTTTTTTTTTCTTCTCATTTATCACGTTAAACTAACGACTTCCTGTCCGTGATGTAACTGCTGAGAAACATAGCACTTAAACGACTTCTAAGCGATCAATTAGTCAGCAATACAAAGTAATGAGAGACAGAATTCCTCGGAGACAGTTAATAACATGATAGATCGCATTCTGCAATATGCGAAATAAATGGATGATGATGATGATGATGATGATGATGATGATGATGATGATGATGATGATGATGATGATGATATTTTACGACATATCAACCCTTTTTGATGTTATACAATGCCGAAACACAATATCTATTTTTAACAATTGTTTTGGGGTGCTCTTCTAATATTTTATTAATCGATGTGTTTCTTTAACTGACTTATTATTAAACATCCTTCTAAAGTGTCGCACATAGTTTGACCCGAGAATTAGGATAGTGTACCAAATAGCCGCTTATTTTTCTCTATTGTTTTATGATATCCCTTTTCCGGGCCCCACCTTTGATTCAAGTAAGGGAATAAGTATAAACCCTACATCCGGTAATTTGCTGTCTCCCACCTCAAAGGAGGAGGGGGAGAAGAAGGAGTGAAAGAAAGAGAGAAGCGTGCTGTAGTCTCTGTTCATTTGCATGCGTTTTCCTATCAGCCGTGTCGTAAGCAAGGGAAATACTATACGATCTCGATCGTAACAATAGTAATTAAAAATATTAATTATTAAAATAATTATTTAATAACTCCTTTATGGCTGGGCACTTAAGGAGAAATAATAATGATCTTCCAAAAGTTAAAGCTAAATGCGAGTTCCGTCTCTTGTATTTGTCGAACACTTTTTGGCGGCTAACTATATGCTACTATGAGTTCGATCCTTGCTAGCGACTTCTTTGCTTGACAATTCCGCACTTTTCAAACATGCCAAGCAAAGACGTAGCAAGTCAGAGCCATTTCCACCGCTCAATCCTGGCTCAGAACCATCACGTTCGCCACAGAAATTTGAATAAATAGCATTAAAAAAAAAACCCGACTCAAATCGTGTAGATCAAAGACAAGAAGATTTTTTAAAAAGACTAAGACTAACACAATAACAGTTTGAGAATACATTTATCTTATATTTGACTGTAGTTTAAGCGCAAATCTATAGCGATGGCAAACGATTAAAGTAATTATGCTAGATGGTTAAGGCATATTGTATGAAGATATCGCGATTCGTATATACGGATGTTGAACAATATGATCTGAAGAATAAATAGCATTTTATGGATATTTTATGGAAATAATATACAGTGAAATAAAATATAGAAAATTAAATGAATGCGGAATGCAACACAGTTTTTTTTCTGTCTGGGGTGTTACCCTATTTTTTACGAGCACTGATGATTGTCTCTTAATCTAAAATAAATGGCTTACACATTTCGAACATATATCTTGGTGGAAGGCCTAAACAATTGTATGCAAATAAAAACCGATTTTGTGGTGAATTTGTGAGAATTTGTTCCCTACATTTTGTGTTATTTCTATAGTACATATATATATATATATATATATATATATATATATATATATATATATATATATATACTTTCGTATCGAGCACTGTTGAAGTAAATACTGAAAATTGATACATATAAAATTATATCTCCTTATAGAATTTTATGTGGATACATGAAATTATATATATATATATATATATATATATATTATACGTACATAAAAAGTAATCTATAGACACGTGTTTCTGGTTCACAGGGCGACTAATAATGCAATTTTCTGCATCTTAATCCCTTAGGAAGTGAGACAATCGAAGTAGTAGTGAGCAAAAGAACAACGAACGTTGCAATCAGCAAAAAAAATAATTACATTATATATATATATATATATATATATATATATATATATATATATATATATATATATATATATATATATCAAAACACTTTCTGAAAGGATAACAACAAATAATAAAACAAGAGAAGCCTCCAGAGTGCTGTTGAAGTAATTCCTTCGACTTATCTCAAGTAGGATCCCCTTCCTGTTTGTGCGGTTTTGAAGTAGTGTGAACCATATATAACAGTGGCAGTCGCATTGTTGTCTTATCATCGCTATTGCCTTATGGTTTTGCTACGACCATACGAAGCGACAAAATCGATTCGAAAAATGGAGATCTCCAGAAATAGTATAGGGTGAACATGGAAGTCGGACATCGCTGATCAAGTCTTGCATGATACACATATGAAATTTAATCTGCGTGACTGGGGCGAGAATAACAAAGAAGCGATATTGAAAAGATGATATAATGATGCGGGGAAAGTAATTTCGTCAGAAATAAATTATATATATATATATATATATATATAAGTAATTTCGTCAGAAATAAATTATATATATATATATATATATATATATATATATATATATATATATATATATATATATATATATTATCTTAAGCAACCTACAATTTATAATATTACGTATGAAACCAGCAACAACATTTCAAAATGCTTAACGTAATGCAATTTTATCCTGTGACGCTAATTTTGACGTCGTAGAATTTAAATTGTTAACGTCTTTCTTGGAAAAATCCGTTATCTTTTTTAAATTCTCTTCTTTTCCCTATTTTTGTTGTTCATTTGTGTTCGTCCGCTGAAGCTGATTAGACGAAGAATCAAAAACGTTCGTGATACATATGGAACATGCATTAATTTTTTTTGATTTTAACACAAAATAATAATCAGAATTTTTTTTTTAAAAAAGGTATAACTAGACAGAAGAATTATGTTATTTTTAACAATGTTTACTTAAATTAAAAAATGCTGCTTAAATACACACACAATAGATCTCATTATAATGGAGATTATGTATATGCCTGTCTGTTTGTCTGAAGCCGCAACTATATTATTAGTTTTGATCGCTCTCTTTTTATATCTACTTATCCGCTCCTATATACCCCAATTCCAAAACTCCCAAAACATAACGCGTCTTTCAAATTTACATAATTAATTTGTTTTAAAGCTTCTAATAAATTAATATTCGTAAATATACACTCATGATTGTTTTTCTCCAGATGCTCAGATGTATTTAAAATATTTTCCTCGATAATAATCTTAATAAAAATTATAAATAGAATCAATTAAAGACATTATTTATTTATATCTATATAATTGAGTTATGTAATTAAATTAGATTGTAATGGAATATGATGGAACAGCCGGCAGCCATTCCAACATTTGGTTACCAGCCTTCTGATTATTCGAACACACAGAAAGTTCTATTTAAAGAAAGAGAGAGAGAGAGAGAGAGAGAGAGCGAAAAAAAGAGAGAAAAAGAGAAAGAGAGAGAGAGCAATTAAATTAAACAACTAGCAAAAATATGCGACCGAGGTGAGAATATTTTAGCTAGTATATATATATATATATATATATATATATATATATATATATATGTATATATATATATATATGTATATATATATATATATATGTATATATATGTATATATATATATATATGTATATATAGATATATATGTATATGTATATATGTATATGTATATATATATATGTATATTTATATGTATATATGTATATGTATATATATATATATGTATATCTCTATATATATGTATATACATATATGTATATATATATGTATATACATATATGTATATATATAGGTATATACATATATGTATATATATATATGTGTATATATCTATATATGTATATATACATATATGTATATATATATGTATATATATATGTATATATATGTATATATATGTGTATATATATGTATATATATATGTGTATATATATGTATATATATATGTGTATATATATGTATATATATATGTATATATATGTGTATATATATGTATATATATGTGTATATATATATGTATATGTATGTGTATATATATATGTATATATATATATGTATATATATATATCTGTATATATATATATATATATATATATATATATATATATATATATATATGTATATATATATATATATATATATATATATATATATATATATATATATATATATATATATATAGGCAACATATTTTCATTTACGCAAACATTATTAAACAACACGGAGTTGTTTTGCTTCATAAGACTTTTCTTTATTTTTGCTTTTTACCGAATTATCCATTTTGTATTTCAGTCAAATTGGTGTATGTGAGTTCCGTGTTTTTTTTTTTTTCTTTTTTCATTTTTCTCTCTGTTTTCGCGAGTACTTTCGATTCAAATCATCAAATCATAATCAGGGGGTGTAAGTCTTGGTGTGTTTACAACTACGTCTTTACTGTTGAGTTTATTTAACTGCTAGTCATTCACATGATTGATGTGATTACGTGCTAAGCGCGCGCAACATTAAAAAGTATGATTGCTTAACGCCTACGAATTTGGCAATGTTAATTACTATGTTAGACACTTTAAAATGATGTAACTAGTTTCGTATTGTTGGATTTTTTTTATGTATGGGAGCTTCAATAATTTTTAATCATTTGGTGTTGGTATCGTGGTGTATTATTTTAGTATTATTAACTAGGATGTGTATTTATTGAGAAGGGGGCAGTCATCTTTTTTAGGCGTTGTCAAATGAATCTAGTGTCGAAAAGATGTAAGGTGAGTCTACAGGAAAGTGTTGTGGTGGTAAAATCGATGTAGCAATTAATTTTATTATTATTGTCAGACATACATTCCCCTATAGGGCATTGAAACCGATATATTACATTGCTACTTCTTAATGTGTTTCGGGTCTGAGAAGTGTTATTTTTACTACGTAGTTTGATGCTTTCAAGTTTAGTTTCGGTGGGAATCCTGTACATAGAAATATATAAACAAATAAACAATGTCTTACTTGGTGGCATGGCTAAGAAAAGAAAACACTAAAAAAATTAAAAACTTATCCCCCGCTATCTTTAACTCTACACATCCTCAACCACGTTACTTTTTAGCATCCCCCTGGCTGCCTCTCCTTGCTCTTTTCATTTATTAACCATGTGTTCACTATCCGTCAGCTGGATGGCCCTAATGTTCCCGCTAAGATTACGAGTAACAGGATATTACATCGTAAGAAAGAGCTGCCACCTGTTTGGCAGAATAATAACTTTTGACACCTGTAGCAAGACTAAGTATTCACCTACATAAAGCAGAAAGAAATACATTGGTTTGCTAAATAAACTATTATCAGCTGCAAGTTGCGTAAGCGTCATGCGGGAAACGGCGTGGCTACATTGAGTTGCGTAGGCGACATGCCAGAAGAGGCGTAACAATTTGAGGGTGTGTGGGTGTCTAAAATGCTATATTAACTTGTTTGACTAGATAATTAGAGATTCCCCCCCCCCTTCTCTCGGTGAACTCAAAACCTGCACGACTCACTGTTCTTTGATATTTTTGCTGGAATCAGTGTGTAGTACCTGTTTTGATACCACATCGATCTTTTCTGTCCTCCGTTATTGAAAGAAAACTTCTGTTTAGACTGAGGCCATTTTTTAATTTTTTTTTTCAATCCAGGATCTCCATTTTTGGGAGGAGCTGGATTTTTTTCACAGTAAAACCCGACCTTGCGTCTAATTTTACCCTCGTGAGGAGACAAGAAACCAGAGACTCTCACTTACTCTATTGTTTGTGGTCACCGGAACAATAAAGATATACCATTATATTTTATATACAAGTGTTCATCTCTTTCTTTTAAGCACATCATCAATATTTCATATTCGTTTAACACCCACATCTCTCTCTCTCTCTCTCTCTCTCTCTCTCTCTCTTTCTCTCTCTCTCTCTCTCTCTCTCTCTCTCTCTCTTACTAGTCACAGAAAGAAAAACTAAAATCGACAGTTTGACATAAATAAAAGTTTATATTCATAACAAATAAATGTTTTATTACGGCGTATTTTATGTAGTAAGTGTACAAAACTAATCTTTTTGTAATTCAATAATTTGTCATGTTACTAAACGTATTATACATTTAAAATGATTAAAATCGATGAATATTTAATTATCTTATCCATTTGTCGAAATTAAATGAAAACTTTTGAAAAAATGATTATTGAATTAAAATGTAAAAAAATGTAAATATTTCCGTTTTAGTCGACCATAATTTTTCGATACGTTATTACTTCGTAATTTTTCATTTGCAAAGTCGTTTGTTCATATAAACTTTAAGGCGATAATTCTTTTACCCGAACCTGACCGGGGTCATACTAAATCAGAATTTGTAAATGTATAAGTGCATCTGGTGTAGTGTTCGAGATTACGACGGACATAACCATAGATGGAAGAAGGGACTTTGCGTTTGCGTTATATAATAAACAGGAAAAGCCACCAGAATAAGGATTCTAGATATAAGGTTTCTTATCATTATATCTGGATTTTAATCTTGATAAGAGGACATCAAATTGATACATACATTTTACTGGTACATTAATTTTACCTGCCATGACACGGGTTAGGGTTTAGGTTAGGGTTACAAATTAAATAAAATATAGTAAAAATATGTATTGTCTTTCTATGGAGGTCTGTTGCAAACGCAAGCCTCACGATATTACTACAATCTTTTTGATCAAACTGAAATATACTTCTCCAGGTTGACTGTGTAATGTAGTTTCTAGAATATACATTGTTATGGGGGTCGAATTCCAAAACTCTAGAATGAACAAACACAAAGACAAATAGACGGGAAGCTTTTCATACTATCGATTTCTCGAAATCTATAAATATTCGTATTTCTGTTCGTTCTTTAATCTTTCGAGCTGAATAGTTGTAACTGCTTCTGAAATTTAAAAAAATTACAACAAATAACATTTATCAAACGCATGAAAATTTAATCTTGCATAGCTTTTCGGTTTTGACACTTTTTAAATGTTTTTTTTTTTTCGGATTTTATATCGTTGTCTCGGAGAATTGTAAAAAATAGACGGATTTAACATAGCGTCGTAATTTACTTGATGTGAAGGTTCGTTGTCGTCTGTTTTACAACAGGAAAATCTAAAATTAAACAAAAATGCAATTAATAACTCACCAATCGGTACAAAATTTTCGATTGGTCTTAACTTTAACTGTTTTATGTTAATCGTTTAGTAACATACTTTGCACCATACCGAAGATTTCGACCTGTGAAACGTTCGTAGGACGGAAAAAATATAAGTATTCACCGAAATAAAATAAATAAATATAAAATTATGACTGTGGTTTTTACCTGGTCAGTGGAATGCAAGGAATCAATATATATGCTCTGAAGCCAAAAACATACTTTAATCGAGCTTGTAATCTGAAACAATTGGGAGAATATAATAAAAGATATATACCCTAAAAATATATATTCTTTATAATATATATATAGATAGATACAGGGTAGGCAAAAATAAGGGTCCTATTTTAAAAAAATCATAACTTTTTTATTTATTGATTTTTTTTAATTTTTATTTTTAGAATAAGTAAAGGACCCCTTCCGAAGCAAGCATGAGCCGTATTAGCCCTAAGGAACGTACCCTCATTTAGAAAACATTATTTTTGCTTAAAAAACTCAAAACAGTGTAAAAAACAATACTTTAGTTTTTGTAAGTTTTAAGAAGTGTTTTTCGGCTAAAATTTGTTTTGTTTATTTCAAAAAATCTCGGAAGGGTCAGTCTACACACACATAAAGTTTGGTGAGTTTAACTTTTATTTTGTGGAAGTTATTCAAATTCAAGTTATTCAAATTTAAAGATAGGACCCTTATTTTGGCCCACCCTGTAGATATAAATGAATAAATGCGAAAGATTTTTCCATCTATCCTAACTATATTAACATCAAAACTGAGTAAGCTTATTTCATTCTAATGATACAAGAATATTTTTAAATATCGTATGTATAGGAATCTAAATATATCTATAAAAATCTCGATATTGCTCATTTGCATATTTATTTATTTTTTAGTTTCTACTGAATTAATATTTTCTAATATACATTACTAATTTCTATTGCCAAATTTCCTTCTGTACATGCAATCGTGTAATCTGTATTATTATAATTTTAATTATTAATAATATTATTTAAAGAGATTTTATTAAAAAAGGATAGAGTTTTAAAATTTTTTAGAGTTTCATTTTCAAGGGAGATAATTTATATGAAACTTCCGTCAAATGTCGATGAGATGTGGAGAACAAATACTACACTTTGATCTTAGCCAGAAGGTGAAGGAACCATAAAAAATAATGTTTTTGTGACTAGGCATTTTTAAATCAATGAAAGAAAAAACGTTATTTAATCGGAATATCTTTCAATGGGGTGGGTAGTGTAGTTATCGGCTCTTCTTTAAAAAGACCGTTCTCCCAGGAATCACCTCCTTTGTAAGAGCTCAAAATGTGTTCCTGAAAAATTATAAATATACATAGTCTGAAATTAAAATCTTTTTCATTTAAAATTAAATTTTATTGGTATGCATTTTGCAAATCAATAAAATTTAATTTTCTGTTTAAATTATAAGTTTTTTAAATTTAAACTGTACTTTCGCTTCTTAATAAATACTGTTATAAACACCCCCCCCCCCCTAAATAACTAATTAACAAAACAGGGTTTTCTTTTCTTATTTGAGGTTAATTTCTATTTTAGTCACGTAAACTATTAATGTGAAATAGGTTACGGTATTACTTATAAGCAACTAATGTATTTTTTAACGTAAACCATGTTTTAGTAAAAAACAACAACTTACGGTTTTTAAAGCATTTTTTGCTATGCCACGTTTCACCGTACACGTGAAACGGCGAAATAAAAATTAGATCAAAAAAATATAGTCGCCATCTAAACAAGTTGAGAAAGAAGTTTATAAGCATATTTTTTAACTAGAAAATTATTAAAGAAACTTATCGTTCTTCCTTAGTTAGCATAATTCTATTTGTTAATAAAGATGGCGACTATATTTTTCAGCCCAATTTTCATTTCGGCGTTTCACGTGTACTACGAAACTTGCTATTATATTTAATGTCACATAAATGAATAATATGCGAAAGATTTTTCAACAGAACCTAATTATATTAACATTAAAACGGTGTGTGCTGTTTTCATTCTGTGTAGTATATTTTTATTCGTCATGATATATTAATTCCAGGTATTACCTCCTTTTTTGGGAGGGGGTAGTTAGTATACGTTGATTCCTCACGATACCATCCTCCCAGGATAACCTTCTCTTTTCTTGAGGGGGGGTTAGTGTACTCTCTATTCTGTTGTCATGATATCATGCTCCCAGGCATTAACTCCTATTTATTTTTTAGGGTGGGGGCGTTCGTCGTGATATCATGCTCCCAGTCATTACCTTCTCCCTGGGGGTCAGTGTATGTAGTTCGTTCATCATTATATCATCCTCTCAGAATAAAAGAAACCTCCTCATCTAAGCTTATAAATTTATAAAAGCTTTATAAATTTATAAAAGCTTTATAAATTACAACAACAAAAATAGATTCATATCTTTTTTAGATTGTCATTAAGTTTTTGTATATTTCTGTCTTTAATAATAAAAGCGAAAAACATAATATAACTATGTTAAATTTCTCAGGCATATATGATTATTTTATTTTACCGATTGACTTTCCGCTTTTGACGATTGCCAAGAATAACCAATAGAAAGACAGGATGCGAAAAAATCAAATAGTCAACTAATAACTGTTACCAAAAGCAATAAAAATTACTTTCTACCTACCTGACTTATGTTTTAGTGTTTTCAAGTTTTATTTCAATTAAAAAGTTCGGCCAAATATATTACGTTATAGTCAACTAATAACTGTTACCAAAAGCAATAAAAATTACTTTCTACCTACCTGACTTATGTTTTAGTGTTTTCAAGTTTTATTTCAATTAAAAAGTTCGGCCAAATATATTACGTTATAGTCAACTAATAACTGTTACCAAAAGCAATAAAAATTACTTTCTACCTACCTGGCTTATGTTTAAGTGTTTTCAAGTTTTATTTCAATTAAAAGGTTCGGTCAAATATATTACGTTATAGTCAACTAATAACTGTTACCAAAAGCAATAAAAATTACTTTCTACCTACCTGACTTATGTTTAAGTGTTTTCAAGTTTTATTTCAATTAAAAAGTTCGGTCAAATATATTACGTTATAGTCAACTAATAACTGTTACCAAAAGCAATAAAAATTACTTTCTACCTACCTGACTTATGTTTAAGTGTTTTCAAGTTTTATTTCAATTAAAAAGTTCGGTCAAATATATTACGTTATAGTCAACTAATAACTGTTACCAAAAGCAATAAAAATTACTTTCTACCTACCTGACTTATGTTTTAGTGTTTTCAAGTTTTATTTCAATTAAAAAGTTCGGTCAAATATATTACGTTATAGTCAACTAATAACTGTTACCAAAAGCAATAAAAATTACTTTCTACCTACCTGACTTATGTTTAAGTGTTTTCAAGTTTTATTTCAATTAAAAAGTTCGGTCAAATATATTACGTTATAGTCAACTAATAACTGTTACCAAAAGCAATAAAAATTACTTTCTACCTACCTGACTTATGTTTTAGTGTTTTCAAGTTTTATTTCAATTAAAAAGTTCGGTCAAATATATTACGTTATAGTCAACTAATAACTGTTACCAAAAGCAATAAAAATTACTTTCTACCTACCTGACATATGTTTTAGTGTTTTCAAGTTTTATTTCAATTAAAAAGTTCGGTCAAATATATTACGTTGTAGTCAACTAATAACTGTTACCAAAAGCAATAAAAATTACTTTCAACCTACCTGACTTATGTTTAAGTGTTTTCAAGTTTTATTTCAATTAAAAAGTTCGGTCAAATATATTACGTTATAGTCAACTAATAACTGTTACCAAAAACAATAAAATTACTTTCTACCTACCTGACTTATGTTTTAGTGTTTTCAAGTTTTATTTCAATTAAAAGGTTCGGCCAAATATATTACGTTATAGTCAACTAATAACTGTTACCAAAAGCAATAAAAATTACTTTCTACCTACCTGACTTATGTTTTAGTGTTTTCAAGTTTTATTTCAATTAAAAAGTTCGGTCAAATATATTACGTTATAGTCAACAAATAACTGTTACCAAAAGCAATAAAAATTACTTTCTACCTACCTGACTTATGTTTTAGTGTTTTCAAGTTTTATTTCATTTTTTTAATTGTTCGATCAAATATATTACGTTATAGTCAACTAATAACTGTTACCAAAAGCAATAACAATTACTTTTCTACCTACATGCGCATTTTGTGTGTGTTTTAAAGTATTTTAAAGCGTTTATTTTTTACATTTCAATTAAAAAGTTCCGTCAAATAAATTATGTTAGACTAAAAAGTTGCATTCGTTCGCCGACCGTCTACGAAGTCTGGGTATTTTTTAATTGTATGTTTTTCTTTTGAATTAGTTTGAAAAGTAAATTTTAAAGCGTATGTAGCAGTTATTTATTTACTCGAAAAACAAATTTCGGAGACATCCACTAACGCCTTCTTGCCAATGGAACTGTAACGCGATCGGATTTTGACGAATTAGCAAAACGCTATCAAAACGCTTTAAAATACTTTAAGCACACATAAAAATAGGCAGGTAGGTAGAAAATAAACTTTATTGCCTTTGGTAACAGTTATTTATTAATTATTTGTTTTTGACCCCTTTTTTGTTGATTATTCTTGACAATCGCCCCGAATTTTCCGTTTATTCCTTTCATTATGGGCAATTGATTTTTATACTTAAACAAAATCAAATCTCAACATTGGAATATATCAAATAACACTATGACAATAAGCTTTTTGTTGTTTTTCTTCAAATTACCAAAATGTGAAAAGAATATTGTTTCTTTGTTTTTTCTGTAGATAAGGCTACAGCTAGATTAATTGCTGCCTCGGGTGTAGTTTTTGCTAGTATATATATATATATATATATATATATATATATATATATATATATATATATATATATATATATATAAAGTTAGACATATGTCTATATTTAGCTATTTGTATGTAAGATTTATTCCAAAACTAATCGTATTCTTTGATATTGTTATTAGTAGTAGTATTAGCATTTTTTATTATTAGTAGTAGTAGTAGTATTAATATTATTAGTATTATTATTAGTATTATTATTAGTAGTAGTAGTAGTAGTGTTTTTATTTCCTCTTATAGCTTTGAATTGTTCATTTTTTTAAATTATTTATTGGTGGTGAATGGCACTTTAATTCATTGCTTTAATCAAAATTACTTTTCGATGTCGTGACAACGACAAATTGCATTTATAAATAGGTACTTTAATGTCGAAGTTAGACGTCGTCATTTTCTCACTCCCTAATCGGCGCGAAAAAACAAAACAAAAACAATTTCGCCCCGTAACAGATTTGTCAATTTCTAACGTAAACCACATTCATTTCGTTTTTACGCCCAGATATTAACCTTTCCTGATGTACTGTTCTGAATAATTTTAATTTATTATGAGACTTTAACGTCTACTTCGCTCACATAACACGACACGTGTAGTGTATCAAACGGTGTAGAATGAACATAAATCCCCCTCTGAAATTGTATCCGGTAAATTGATCGAGAAATCATGTGCATTTAACGCCAATTTGATGCTTACTTTATTTTATTGTATGATCTTTAAAGGAGCTTGCAGACTTTCTGGATACACTCTCCTTCCATATTATTCGCTGCTTTGCTAATGTCTCCACCATTAGCAAAGGAAGTTCTACGCCGCTGCCGATCTGGTCAATGCAGCGCCTTGAAGACGTATCACAAGATCTTTTAGCGGAGAGTGGTCAACTGATGTAAATGCAGACACTTGTCGGCGCCGTTCAAAGGGGCAGCGTCTGGTATGCTGTGTGTAGGGGGCGAACCCGAAAACGCTCGCTGACGACAAAAAAGAAAGAGGTGTGGGAGGAGAAAGGCACCAGAAAGTCAAATAAGGTTTTTATTTGAAGATTCGGGACCGTGGCGCCGAGAGGGAGATTTATGCAAATTAAGTTGGTTTGCATGCGTCATTTTTTTTTAATAAGAGAAGGAAAAATGAACATTCGAGGAGAGATGTGGAGATCGTTCTTGAGTTGGTGATTAGTTTGGAAGCAGTTGACATTTGGAGTTGCTCAATCCTCGGATTACTTTTTTTTGTTGCGTTATTCCCCTTCAAAGATCGTTAAGTATTATTGTTACCATTGTTGAATTTCTTGTTGCTGTTGTTATCGCTGCCGTTATTGTTACTGTTGTTGTTTTTGAACTGACTTTTTCGTGGTGTAGCTTTTTTTTTTTTTTTCTTTTTTTTTTTACCACTGCTGTTTTTTTTTTTTTTTTTTTTTTTTGGTTATAAAGTTTTATAACCATAATGGCGACGGCTACTAGTAGCCCGAAGCCGGTTGACAAGATGAATATTACCGAGGAGCAGAAGGGGCCGGCCGAGGCTACTCCTGGATGTTCAGAATGGAGTAAGCCTCCTGAAATTATTATAAATGTCAACGATTTTATTCAGAAGGCGAAACAGTGCCTACATTTAGTGACCGATACTGGACTACTGGTGGATATTCCAAAGTTGGAGGAAATAAAAAAAAAAAGCATTATCATGTTTGTCGTTGACAAAAAGTCAAAAAAAGTTATACGATCGTCGTCAGATCTAATTACGAAACTACTTTTAACGGCAGGTTATAAACCTTTACGAATTATAAGATGTAAAGGTTACAACACTTGGAACACGTTGTTTCCAAATGAAGAAACTTGTGTCAAACTATCGCAGACGGAAATCATAACTAAGGATTACATTCTTCGGATGGAATATTTGGGAAAACGGAGAACAGCGGTGTCAGTTTTTAACGTCCCGTTCCATGTGGATGGGGAACATTTAGGTGCTTTCTTTTTGAAATATGGAGACATAACGTCCGTAACCTGGGATGAGCATGCAGGATTATGGTCATTCGAAATTCTTCTGGATAAAAAAGCATTTGACAGCATCCCTTATTATTTGATTGTAGGGGATGAAAAACTGCCGGTAATTGTGGCCGGACGAAGGCCTGTTTGTTGGGCGTGTAAGGAAGTCGGTCACCTCACCGTGGAATGCCCTCAAAGAAAGCCCACGACGATAAAGACAAGAGTCGGCCAACATTTAGGGGTACCAATGACAACAAGAGTGGGGATGCCCATCAATTCACCCTCTTCAAAATCTGATAACGACGACTACCCAGTACTTCCTGATCTGAGTAAACAGGAGGACAGAGAGAAAAAAGAGTGGCTTCTTGTTCCTGGGAAAAAGACACCTGGTCGTCAATCACTGGATGAAATGCGGGAGCAGGAAATGTTAACAAAGGATCCTGGCAGAGATAAATACCTTGAAGTCCGGGACCTTAAAAATAAATTGGACAGAAATAAAGTATCGGAAAGCCCTAAATCTCCCTCCCAAAATATTAGTTCACAGTCCCCCGCCAAATATCCCGCTCAAAAACCAAGCCCTCAGCTCTCCCCTAAAACAAAGTCAACCTCCGAAACTCACAGTCTTACGAAGCCACGTTCCCCCCCAAAAGTTATGCCCCCTCTAATCACCACTCCTTTGAAAAACAGGGAATACAAATTAATCCCTCTAAGCCCAGTTAAAAAAAGCAAAGTCGTCTCCTCTCCCAAACCTTCCCCTTTACTCACCCCACAAAACACTCCCCAAAATACTCCCCCTCCATCCCCTGCAAAACAGCTCGCTCCCGCCTCTCCCTTTCTTGAAAACAGAAACACAACCCCTTCCCACTCCCCAATGAAAGAAGACATGCCACCTCCACCTCCACCCTCATCTCAAAAAAGGCACAGAAGCCCTTCTCTGGAGAAAAGAAGGAAAAAGACTGCGTTTCTCCCAGGAATAAACTTATGCGTAACAAATGAAGTGCAAGAAGAGACAGTGAAAAATTACAAAGTTGCAGACCTTAAAAAACTTTTAGAGTTTAGGGAGGTGGGAAACATGTCCGTTGAGGAACCCTTAAACTTCCCTAACGCTACCAGAGTTCTGACTGTAATTAGAAAACCTGAAGAAGCTAAGGGGCTCTGGCTAATGATAAGGGAAGCAAATAATACCTTTAAATTATCTCAGCCCATGGCTATCCTTAAAAATGAATTTTTGAAATGTCTACGAAAGGATTGTGTTGGGAGGGTCCCTGTTTATTTGCATCCCTCCCTGTATAGGATAGCCAAACTAACCTACCCCTTGGATGTTGGCGGCATCTCCCATGATGGTCAAATCAGCATTCAGATGGGCACACAGTCTTTTGGGAGAGCCGTCGGCATCCTGACGTCATCGATGTTCGTTTCTGGAACCCAACCCTAAGAACTCTCAATGGCTCTCTATCTAGCAAGCTTAAATGTACATGGGCTGAGGGCCGACTCTCGTAAATTTCGAGTTGCTACAGACCTTCAGCACCTTGGAGTGAATGTATGTTGTATGCAGGAGACCCACTTAATTTCAGGTGACTATTTGGGTGCGCTGACTAGGAGTTTTTGCGTCTACTCAGCGTACTTTAATTCTCGCTCAAGGGATGTTTCCTGGCTAGTAAATAAGTCTTTAGATGCGTCGTGTGACCCTTGTTTCATGGATCCGGAAGGTAGGCTGTGCGTTTTGGATATTACCATAAAAGATAAGGCATTTCGACTGATTGGGGTTTATGCGCCCAATATCCATTCTGAGCTTACTCCTTTCTTTCGACGGATCGAGCAGTTCATGAGTACAACTCGGACGGTCATCTTAGCGGGAGACTGGAACGCGGTCCTGGATCCCGATATAGATCGTAATCAGGGTAGGGGAACTAACAATGATCGGGATGCTAAGGCATTTCGGGATTTTGTCGATAAGTTTGATCTTATCGATAAGTTCCGGAATGAAAAGCCCCGTGATAGCGTATGGACTTGGACAGCTAGGCGCGGCTCCGGAGCGGTACAACTTTCGAGTTATATCGACCGGTTCTTAATTAGGAGAGTCGACGTAGAATTATTAGAATGTCCAAGTTTTCATAATATAGTTTACTCGGATCATAGACTTGTTCGGGTTCGAGTAAACTTAGATAGACCTAAGCCTAGATTGGCTGGCTACTGGAAGCTCAACACTTCGTTGTTCGATGTGAAGGACTACCAGGAACAGCTATTACTAACCTTACAGCGGGAATTGACGGGGGCTGTAATTGGGAATAGGAAGTGGGTTCACTTTAAGAAGGTAATTAGGTCCTTTTCTGCTGATTTTAGCCGACGACTCAATCTAACAACTAGAGCAGCTAAAGTGGCACTAGATTCTAGATTAGATCGGGCGGTGGAGGCGGGGGATAGTGCTAAAGTTACTATAATTAAGGCAAAGCTTGCGTCTGTTGCTATGCATCAGCACCAAGCTCTAGCGATTAGGGCTAGGTTAAAGAGAATGCCTCAAGAAGCAACAAATATGGCCGCTGAATTGCGTGCAGAGGAACGTCGACAAGCTGCTGATCGGCATATCGCACGTGTCTCATTGCCGGATGGGCGTCTCGTGACCACAAACGAAGGTATTCTGGAGGCGTTTCGTTCTCATTTCCAGGATCTTTTTACCAAGGAACCCGGTCTGTCATTAATACATTTCGACCCCTATTTAGCTGACTTTTCTCGTCTCGAGGCGACCGAAGCAGCTAGGTGCGAAGGTTGCATAACGGAGGAAGAAGTTCAGGAAGCCTTGAGGTGGGTTGGCCTTAACAAGTCTCCCGGTGTTGACGGTTTGCCCTACGAGGTGTATTTGAGGATGTCGCACATTTTTGTTCCCTTGCTGACAGTTTTATTTAACTCGTGGTTTAGGAATGGGACTATTCCCGAGTACTTGACCATGGGTATAGTGAAGTTGTTACGCAAAAGCAAAAATGGTGGGGATGGGTTAGATAATTTCCGGCCCTTAACGATGCTAAATGCTGAGTTAAAGATTTTGGCCAAGATCTTAGCTAATCGACTGCAGCTTGTTTTGGCTGGTCTAATTAGCCCTGAACAGACTTGTGCTGTAAAGGGTCGGACCATTCAAGATAATTTGCACTCGATACGCCTGATCATAGATAAAGTCGACACAGAAGCCGCGCTGATCAATTTAGATCAGTCCAAAGCATTCGATAGGGTGGACCATCGGTACTTGGAGGCTGTTTTGTCTGCGGCCGGTTTCGGTCCGCAGTTTCGCTCTTGGATTCGTCTCCTGTATGCGAACCCCGGTGTGCGGGTAGAGGTGAATGGTGTGATGTCTAAGCCCTTCAGATTATCCAGATCTCTTCGTCAGGGATGTCCGCTTTCACCGATGCTTTATGTGCTTGTGTTGGAGCCCTTCCTTCACAGGCTAAAGGTGAATCCGGTCCTTAATGGGATTACTTTGGCAGGTGCTTGCACCAAGTTGAAGTACTCCGCCTTTGCAGATGACTTGACTGTGCTTGTAACGAGCAGTGCCGAGATTAGTGTTGTCGACAGAGAAATCAGAATGTATGAAACGATAACAGGGGCCAAAATTAACTGCGACAAGTCTGTTGGCTTGCGCATTGGTGCCTGGAGGGGTGTACCCCTGCAGGGGCCCTTTAGCTGGACGGACGGGCCTTGCAAGCTACTCGGCGTCTGGTTCGGTCCTGATCTGCAGCTGGAGAAAAATTGGTCGGAAGTATTGAAAGCGATTCGGGCCGCAGCTGGTCTGTGGATCCGTAGAAATCTTTCGTTAAAGGGGAGAGCGGAGGTGTGTTGCTCTCACATTTATCCGATCATCCTATATCGACTATCAGTGCTTCCTCTCCCGTCGGATACACTGCTTGAGATGCAGCGGGCTCTTTTCAAGTTCTTGTGGCTTGGCAAGGCCCCTATGGTCTGTCGCGAGATTTGTTATCTCCATCCTTCTGAGGGCGGTCTAGGTATGCCAAATGTCGAGATTCGTCGTCATACACTTCGGCTTTTTTATCTAGATCGGATGAGTTCACAAACTGAGGGAAACGGTGTCTTCTGGAAGGAAGACACTAAGAAAGCCTTTCCGGCTTTTAAAAGTGTGCACTTGGATGAGGGGGAGGCACACAGGTTGCCCCGAGGCGAGTGCTCCTTTTATCGCGAATGCAGACACGCTTTGAAGTTCTTAAGGGTGAAAGAAAGATTCTCTGACACCCTACTGTTGTCCCGAAAGGCATTATATCGGGTTATGGTGAGGGGGACTGTTCGAGATGACAGGATTGAGGGGCTCGCTTTGGCGAGGGGGGAGCTACGCTCAATCTGGCCTTGGGCGCATGGGTTACGGTGCTTTGATAATGACGAGGCAACGCTAACCTGGCTGATGATAAGAAATGCTCTCTGGGTCGGTAAGAAGCTTCATTCAGCTGGCTTGGTGAGTTCACCGACTTGTGTTAGATGCGGCGATGAAGACGTGACCGTGAGTCACGCCTTCTTTTATTGCCGCATCGTTGTGCCGCTGATTAGGCTTGTTGCAGGTCTCATGGTTCGCATACTTAACGTATCGTCTTTTGACCTGGAACCTATCAATGTATGTAGCAACTGGGTTCCGACAACAGATAGGCTGAGACGTTTTGTGTTCTTAAGCATACTAGCCGTTATGAGAGACGCGATATGGAAAACTCGTATGAAGGCAGTCTACGGAGCTGAGACCTTCACTTCTCTCGACCTTGTTACGATTTTCAAATATTACATGAAAGCTCGCATTAAGGCCGAGAGGGTGAAACTCTCTCCGGCAGATTTTGGTGAAAGGTGGGTGAGATGTGCGCGACTGTGTAGAGTGACAGGAGCTAGAATAGAGTGGTATTTAGACGTGCCTTAGGTATAGGATTTTGGGTTACAAAAACGAACTTCGATTATGACCCAGTTATAAGTTAGCTAAAAGACATGTTTCTGTTAATTTAAGTTCATAATTTAGCTAGTGTGTGAATGAGTTCATTATGGCCCCTTTTATTTTTGTCCTTCTCCCTCCCCCCCTTTTTTTTCACCCTTATTTAGTTCCTAACTCCCCATCTCATCCCCAACTAGGTGACAGAGCGCTTGATTTGTCAGGATGCAGGTCACCTTTCGATATTTTCGAAGGTGGTGTTATTAAATAAAGCGTTGGGGCATGCATCAACCTCCTTTTATTCGATTTTCGATTTCGACTGGCAAATCTGCGCATCTGCCACAGTTTAGTAATGGGGTTTTTTTTTACTAACTTCAATTTTTTCATTGTAAATATTCATATATATATTTTGTACATATTATTTTTATTACCATACCCCCCTGTTGCATATTTTACATATATGGGTTTTAAGTAGGACTTCACGGTGCGAATTCTTTTGGTGATTGGGGAAGGATGTATAGTATAAATGCGGTATTTTGGTGAATGATGGTCCCGAATGAAGCTAGCTAAATTAGACTAGTTTAATTTGTTAGCGAAGACCTAACCTTTCCCATCCCCATTTTCGGCCTTGTGCCACATTTTGTACATTTTTATGTATAAATAAATACTGATGTGGAGATCGTTCTGAACGTGAGATCGTAAAGCGAATGAAAGAGAATAGTGCTGGATTTTTTTATGTTGGACTGAACGACGTTTTTTTTACACTGGAGAGAGATATTGACTTTCATTTGGACTTGATCTTGGCGATACCTCTGTTTAACTGTTCCGATACTATTTCTTTATTTTATCTACAGTTTTCAAGACATCTTCTGACGATGTGACCAAACCAGTTCATTCTTCCTTTCTTGATAACCTTCATGATATAATTTCGAAACCTAAGAGTTTCTTTGATTTAGGTCATCTGCCAGCGATCCAGGCTCATTTTGCTAACCGTGATTCTAAAATTTTCGGATAAAAAAAGCCTGCGCTCATCTTCTGCCTTCAACTTTCAAGTTTTAGAAGCATATTTAGCTATCGAAACGACGAGTGCATTGTAGAGTCTGAGTTTCAAAGCATAAAAAATCTGTGTGTAATATAGAGTCACAGTCATCAAGGCCCGAAGGCCACTCGAGGATAAGGGTAAACGGTCTGTGTAAGGTTGATGGTAGAACCAACATCTTCAGGATTACAGAGCATGGTTGGATCTGGGCTCTTAATGTGACGGCTCAACAAGAATGTTTTTTTAATTAGATTTGAAAACTACAATGCTGTAGTCATCTGGAAAGCAGCCCTGTGGTATTTCGTTCCACAGACGGACAATTCTCGGAAAGAAACTCTGCTCATGGAAGTTCCGTTTGGATTTAGGGACATAGAGGAAAAACAGAAAATTATTTTCAGTGGTTTTGCCGTGAATGTTTTAATTGGGAGAACCAGAGATTGTAGCTCAGTCGAGTACCTACAATGAAAATAACGATAGAGTATTGATTTACTCCTCTCCAGGAGTTAAGCACAAGGCCAGTTTTTATCTTACTCCCACAAGTAAGATGTGAACCAAGGTTGGGTCGGGAAAGTTGGGTTTAAAAATTGCCTGGGCAGCCCCGTCGGCATTCCCCGGTAGGTGCGCCCCAGGCAGTAAGCAATAAACGTACTCCTCCTCAAAGAGGGGAGGCGAAGCCTGGGATGGTGGACCTCCTAGAACTGCACAGGACAGACCCATAGACCGGCGTAAATCAAGCCCCGAAGGCCAAGACAATACCAGTCTATGGGGTGCAGTATCCATCGGAACAGATACTACACTTTGATCTTAGCCAAAAGTAGAGTAGAGAAAGACTAGCAACGTCTATTCTATGATGATACTGCAGAGAAGAGAAGAGGGAACCTGCGCCAGATTCTGAAGCCGATTTTGTACTCTGTCAAAGCAAGAGAGGGTGTTCTGTGCGTCACTTCTCCAGATGTGGCAACGGTACTCCATTTTGGGCCGTATCTGGTTCACATACAGGTAGATGATTACATCAGGAGTGAGATATTTTCTGGGGCAGTTGAAAGGTCCAACCATTTTTCCAGAGACCTTAGCCACAGACCTGATGTAATTTTTCTACTTTAAATCCGGGGTGAACGTCAGTCCTAGAAGTGTATCAAAACAAGGGGGCCTCCTCAATGGGAGCTCTATTCATTTACACTATGCCAAATTGAGGATCCGAGTGTTGGTGGTGGAAGGAAAGACGCCTGGTTTTCGACGTATTAAATATAACCAGCTACTTTTTCTTCGTTGCACAACAGGTTCCAAGTCAGAAAAAAAGAGAATCAGAAAAAATCTTTACCATTTATGCTCTTCGAAGTGCTCCCATAGACGGTTAAGTCAGTTGTATAAATATCAACGAATACTCCAGATAGTTTTCTTTAGTATGACAAAGCCAGTGGGGGTTAGGATTAGGGTTAGAGTTAGGGTAGTGTTTATGTAGTTTGATACATTGTGAACTGAAGATCCGAGAAAAAACGAAATTATTGATATTTTCTTGTTGATTTTGATGTCACTATTGAGTTTATCAGTCATTATTTTTGGATTGTGTTGCATTCATATTTACTCCTTATTCGGAGTACGCTTTTCTTCAGTCGATCATTGGAGCAATTTGATAGATCTACGTTATCTTTCTTTAGATGATTAACATAATTACTATCAGCAATTTTAACTTTTAAAATGGCCACGTGGATTGCATGATACGGTGGATACTGAAAATATCCCTCCACTATTAAATTTTAACCGGTAGTCGAAGCGAAACATCATTTGTGTTTTTCTTCAATTTTCTATGTTAGTTTTCTTCGAATACTTACTATTAACTAATTGTATCCAACTGCTACTCGTTTGGCCTTTTGGCTAAGATCAAAGTGTAGTATCTGTTTCCATGGATACTGCACTTCATATATCGGTATTGTCTTGGCCTTCGGGGCTTGATTTCCGCCGGTCTATGGGTCTGATCTGTCCTGTGCAGTTCTAAGAGGTCCACCCTCCCAGGCTTTACCTCCCCTCTTTGGGGAGGTGTAAGTTAATTGCTTACTGCCTGAGGCGCCTCTACCGGGGAATGCCGAC
Source organism: Sepiola atlantica (assembly GCA_963556195.1). NCBI lineage: Eukaryota > Metazoa > Mollusca > Cephalopoda > Sepiida > Sepiolidae > Sepiola > Sepiola atlantica. Next base: position 66,660,465 of record OY744540.1, on the reverse strand, counting down.
GGGGCTGCCCAGGCAATTTTTAATGGCCAGAGTGCTCAGCTTCTCGAGCGCTGGCTTTTCAAATCCCACTTTCCGACATTGTGTCACATATTCCTATTGTGGGTAGGGGTTAAATAACGCCTTTTGGCTAAGATCAAAGTGTAGTATCTGTTCCGATGGATACTGCACCCCATAGACTGGTATTGTCTTGGCCTTCGGGGCTTGACTTACCCCGGTCTATGGGTCGGTCCTGTGCAATTCTAAGAGTTCCATCTTCTCAGGCTTTGTCTCCCCTCTTTGGGTAGGAGTAAGTTTATTGCTTACTGCCTGGGGCGCCCCTACCGGGGAATGCCGACGGGGCTGCCCAGGCAATTTTTAATGGCCAGAGTACTCACTTTCTCGAGCGCTGGCTTTTCAAATCCCACTTTCCCGACCCGACCTTGGGTCACATCTTACTTATGGGAGTAAGATAAAACTGGCCTTGTGCCTAACCTCCTGGAGAGGAGGTAAATAAATACTCGGCACGATAATCATCATCACCACAGCAGCTTTGGTCAATTCCGGTGTTTCATGAAGTTAGACGTAATCTTATTTTTAAAGAAAAAATGTCACTCACTACTACAGGCGATAAATTGTCCTTTTCAGGACGTTTATTTCCCAAACTACTATAAAGGACAATCTGTCCTTTTCAAGCTTAATTTAGTCCTCAACTTACTACATGCAATAAACTGGCATTCTAAGAAGAATATAAACCAATGATTATAAAAGTTGTTGTAATAAGTACTAGAAAATAGGTAGACCAACTTATTTCTGTTCGTATCAATCGCCTAATAGTGACTTTGTTGCTATCTGACAAAGGTTTTATTCTGTTTAGTATCCGGAGGTCCACCCTCTCAGGCTTTACCTTCTCTTTTAGAAGAGGTTAGTTTATCGCTAATTGCATGAGTCTCCCTTATCAGGGAATGCCGACGGGGCTGCTAAGGCATTTTTAAAGGCCAGAGTGCGCTAATGCTAGTGCACTGGCTTTTTTTTAACTTATCCCATGACCTTGTGTCTAACCTCCTAGATAAGTAACTAAAATAAGTACGCGAACTATGTTATCGAATTCAGGCCAGCAAGAGAAGTTGCCGAGAATAAATTTAACGGTTTTTACGTAAACCATTCGACTCTGTTTCTCTTTGTTTGTTTTTTGTTTTTTTTGTAGTTAATAACTTTAATTTATTTTTGGTTTGATCAACTCATCGGTCCTGACATTCTCGTTACCACAAATCAATATTGCGTTTCCGAAAAGATAAATTGACAACTTTAGCCATTAATCAAATCTTGATAGTACGGTGTTGCGACTATAACTAGCTATCTATTCGATAATCTATTAACCAATAATTAAGATCAATCAATAACTCCATAATTCTATCCTGCGCGAAACAGTTGGGTCTTTGCTAATCTATATCTATAAAATTATGTCAGTCGTATTTTTACAGTTGCACCTAAATAGCATTTCAGCTGACAAATCAGACTTTGTTTCTGACTAGCCAATTTTCATCTTTTATTGTTGTACCATTTTATTTTTTTATGGAAATCGCTCCAGACAAGGCATGACGCCACTTGATGTAAACAGCTAACAAGAACGAAAGATGATTATCGCAAAGACGGGAGATGCCTTGAAACGGTCAAGGCTATAACTAGGAGGAAAACAGTTGGCAGGAAGAGAGTTCCACAAGCTTGCAGCTCTTAGAAAATAAGCTACTGGAATAGGAAACCATATTGCAATGAGATATCAAAACTAGGACCACTAGACCAACGAGTCAAACGAGCTTGAAGAAAGGAAGCAGGGAATAGATCACACAATTCCGGAAAACACATGCCATAATAGTATTTATAGAAAAGACTGAGACTAGCAACATCACGTCTGTGAGAGAGAGAGAGAGAGAGCAGAGAATAAAGGATAGAGCCAATCAAATTACAGATACGTTTCTGCACTTTATCAAGAACCCTCAAATGGAGATTCATCAGCCCATATATGAAAACATACATAGTCTGATCGTAAATGTGTAGAGATAGAGAATAGACTCAGGCGTGAGAAAGTGTTTGGAGCGATAGACCGAACTAACTTTACGAGAAACAGAAAGAGCAATGGATCTAATGTATAAACTCCAATAAAGATATGATGAGAAAAAAAAGAACCCTAACCTCAAGAGCAGAGCCATCCATGAGAATCTCAGGAAAAAAATATTGGCAATACTATAACGTATTTCGCTACAGTTTATTTTTTAAAATACTCAGTCCGGCCCAGACAATGTATATTATGAAATATTTTTAGTTAATCACCTAAAAATTCAAAATTAGCAAGGGCAATAACTCAAATTTGTCTATCTTGTATATAACTCTTTTGAGTACAGAGTTGCAACTAATATTTATTTTTTTCTGTCGAAACAAAAATCAAGATTACAGACTAAAATGATTTCACTTCATCCCGGGCAACGCCGGGTAGGTATGTAACGTTGTAAGGTAGGACGAACAAGAACAATGAGCATATCTTTATTTAAATGTGATAGTGATGATGAGAAAGAGGAATAAAAAGCTACACATTTGTAAATAAAATTCTGACACAAATTGTTTTAGATTTACGGTTTTTAACCCAAAATCGAGGTCAGATCTTTAATCGAATTTGAATGTTGACGGGAAAGAATTCGATTCGATAGAAATCGAACAAAAACAATAAATTTCTGGTTGGTCAAATATCTAACGAATGTAATAAAGTGTTATTTTATTGCTGTTGGAATTTGCAAAACTAATTTACTGGAAAACAAAGGAAAAATTACTGGTAAATGTTTATATAAGAAGGGAAGAAAATTAATAGACAGTGAGACTGGGACAGAGAAAGAGAGGAGTTTTAGTTTAGTCGCGTTCGACACAAGCAAATTACACCATCACAGACGCTTTTGGGCCAAATCCACCGCAATCCACTCCACAACCACAGATACGCACACACAAACTCACACACGCGCGCACGCACACTAGTTGGGCACACGTTCGCTCAAGTGAATGCTCATCACAATAAGCGCCAAGAAGGTTAGAATCAAATAAAAAATATAATTTGTAAATTGCTTTTCTTTTTGTGTATTTTGCTGTTAACTCTCCCACGGGCACCACTACGACAGCGGGATGAACACCTCAACAAAAGAAGAAACAAAGAAGAGAATCTACGTAGAAAGAAAATTTAACAACAAATCTCTTTTGATTCAGGGCGCGTTAAATTCACTAGACCAACTCGACAATCAACTAAATCCCATGCGTTCGCTGTGGAGGTCTCCAGATGCCGGAGAGCTTTCTTACTCAAATAGCTTCTTTCCCTGTGCTGCTGGCCTCTGGAACTCCCTCCCTGGCCCCTGTTTTCCACGACGGTACTGACATGCAGAAATTTAAAAGTAATGTAAATAGACATCTCGCTGCGCAGATCCCAATTTAGGTTGAGCCCACCCTCCCAAAAAAAACCTTCTCCCTTTTTTTCTCAGTAGCGGCCTGCCTTGTTTGGGGTGAACTATGTTATTTTAAAATAGATATAGCTTGTAAACGATGTGAAAACGCCAGTTAGTTATACCGCCAACAAAGCAAGAATAAGTAGTTCGTTTACCAACCTGTTACAAAATAGTTCGTTCGCTGTTTTCTCATTTAATAGAGCATTCATTTATTCCTCTCCAGGAGTTAGGCACAAGTACAGTTTTATCTTACTCCCACAAGTAAGATGTGACCCAAGGTCGGGTCGGGAAAGTGGGGTTTGAAAAGCCAGCGCCCGAGAGGTGAGCACTCTGGCCATTAAGAATTGCCTGGGCAGCTCCGTCGGCATTCCCCGGTAGGGGCGCCTCAGGCAGTAAGCAATAAACTTACTCCTCCCCAAAGAGTGGAGGCGAAGCCTGGGAGGGTGGCTCTCCTAGAACTGCACAGGACAAACCCATAGACCGGCGGAATGAAGCCCCGAAGCCCAAGACAATACCAGTCTACGGGGTGCAATATCCATCGGAACAGATACTACACTTTGATCTTAGCCAAAAGACCAAGAAATCGGGTAGAATCGAACACAAACATAGGAATATTGGCACTTGGTTGTAATTCTAGTAGACACGTTGCTCTTGCCTCTGATTGGTCAGAAAGGAAACAGTTATCATTTCCAGTCTTAGTTCCAACACTTTACACCGTGAGATCAAATTAAGGCAACGTTTATCAAATCGTCTTCACTTTACGTACATCAACGTGATGAGCACATGACGAAACTCTCTTCGGTAATTCACTACGATAAGCTTTTGAAACACGGAGCAGTGTTGTCGGTACACCTGTCAGGCAGACACCAACATTTGCTAAACATCGTCTATGAGATTAGCCTGCATCGTGACATCAGCTTCATATGTATTCGTGGGCAGATGTGTGTTGCTAAATCAATTCCGTGCTGACCAAGATGGATACACGACTCAGGAAGTAGACTAATGAAACACTCTTATGACCAGACTTCGATTCATACGCGAATATACATGTAGATGCATATGTAAGGCTAAGAGAATATGGCATATTCTAGCTGCAGCGTTTTAGGTGACCACGTGTTTTTTTTAGTTTTTTTAGTTTTGTCAAGACAAGCTGTCCTTATTTTGTGTTTTATTGAGTATTTATTTACTCCTCTCCAGGAGTTAGGCATAAGGCCAGTTTTATCTTACTCCCACAAGTAAGATGTGACCCAAGGTCGGGAAAGTGGGGTTTGAAAAGCTAGGGGTCGAGAGGTGAGCACTCAGGCCATTAAAAATTGTATGGGCAGCTCCGTCGGCATTCCCCGGTAGGGGCGCCTCAGGCAGTAAGCAATAAACTTACTCCTCCCCAAAGAGGGGAGGCGAAGCCGGGGAGGGTGGCCGTCTTAGAACTGCACAGGACAGACCCATAGACAGGCGTAAATCAAGCCCCGAAGGCCAAGACAATACCAGTCTATGGGGTGCAGTATCCATCGGAACAGTTACTACACTTTGATCTTAGCCAAAAGGACACGCGAGGATCAGAATAATGAAAAATAGTAATAATTTTAAAAAAGCTCAAATGCATTTTCGTCTGACGATTCCCTCCGGGGATGAAACGCTAAAGCCTCTGTGTAGCTTCATTGCCATGAATATATTTTTCATAACTTACTATATATATATATATATATATATATATATATATATATATATATATATATAGTAAGTTATGAAAAATATATATATATATATATATATATATATATATATATATGTGTGTGTGTGTGTGTGTGTGTGTGTGTGTGTGTGTGTGTGTGTGTGTGTGTGTGTGTAAGTGGAGTATTAACACAGCATGACGTCGCTAGCTATAAATATATCGTTCCTTTCATTAAGTTGGACGCTCTTATGACGTCAAGCCGCCGAAATAAGTGTTAAAATTATCACTGTTTATCTAGCTATTAAGCGGTGGCCGTGTGGGTCTAGTTACTAGGATTTGAGTTGTAACATACTCGGAACCCGAGGGTTCGAATCACGCAACCAGTAGTGAATAGTAATATCTCTGTACTGACGAGTCCCGATTAAAAGGAGCGAAACGTATACATACATAGGTAATAAAAAAAAAATATTTATTTTATATATATATATATATATATTGTTAATTTTCAAATCGATATCTTAACAGTTAGGCCATTCAAATAAGTTTTAGTAAGGGTTACATTTTTAACAGAATCTAAAGACATTATTAAAATTTTCCTTCGATTTCATCTGGAGTCACTAGGGGAAATTATCGACTAGGTCCATAAAATAACTGAACGATATTAGAAGGTAAAAAAACGAAATTTATTTTAAAAAATAATTTTTCTTCGTTTCATAAAAAATAAATTAAACAAAGAACACCTCAGTGTAGAATGTTTTAAAAAAGGTGGAAACATATAAATACTTTATTTTTATTTGCATTTTGAAGATTTGAAATGATTGACTATTTATAAAAATAATTCGAATTCGTTAAATCTATTTGTCGTTTTAAAGCTGTCTGTAAGCAACATAGGTTTTTTTAGTAATACCACTGCGCTAACGGATATTTTATTGCTTGACCTTATATCACAAATGTTACTTTTTAGTAGTTTTTAGAACACCACAGCGCTAACAGTTTTATATTACCTGACCTCATATTACAAATGTTATTTTTAACTTTTCTTTCAAGGTAACAATTGTAAACATTATCATATTTGAAATTTATTTTTTTCTAAAAAACTTCTGACTAGCAATATAAAGGCTGGTCAAGAAGTCACCGAGGAGTTTTAACTTGAATAGATTATTTATTTTTGTTAGTACCTCAATGGCCTTTTAAAATAGTATGACGTAGATAATGGATATTTGTTTGCAGAAAAGAACAAAAATGAAAAAGAAAATGGCAATGTCAACTGGCCTTCACTTTCCCCAGACTTGACTAGCCCTGACTTTTTCTTATTGAAAATAGTTTACATCAACAAACCGGAAACGCTACAGGAATGAAGGAGAACATCAAGAATGAATTCAGGGAACTAATTCTTAATCGAGTGATCGTGCAATCCGTCATGGATAATGTTTTGGAAAAGGCACGAATTTGTAGTAGAAACCATTTAAAAAATGTTATTTTTCATAAATAAATTATTTGTCATTTTTGTTCTTTTTTGCAAAACTATTGTTTTCGGTATATTATGTTAAAATTTCATTAAGATATCATGCAAAATAAAGAATCTTTTCAAGTTTAAAAAAAAAAATTTCATTAAGATATCATGCGAAATAAAGAATCTTTTCAAGTTTAAAAAAAAAATTCACTAAGATATCATGCGAAATAAAGAATCTTTTCAAGTTTAAAAAAAAAATTTCATTAAGATATCATGCGAAATAAAGAATCTTTCCAAGTTTAAAAAAAAATTTCAATTAGATATCATGCGAAATAAAGAATCTTTTCAAGTTTAAAAAAAAATTTCATTAAGATATCATGCGAAATAAAGAATCTTTTCAAGTTTAAAAAAAAATTTCATTAAGATATCATGCGAAATAAAGAATCTTTTCAAGTTTTAAAAAAAAATTTCATTAAGATATCATGCGAAATAAAGAATCTTTTCAAGTTTTAAAAAAAAATTCACTAAGATATCATGCGAAATAAAGAATCTTTTCAAGTTTAAAAAAAAAATTTCATTAAGATATCATGCGAAATAAAGAATCTTTTCAAGTTTAAAGAAAAATTTCAATTAGATATCATGCGAAATAAAGAATCTTTTCAAGTTTTAAAAAAAATTTCATTAAGATATCATGCGAAATAAAGAATCTTTTCAAGTTTAAAAAAAAATTTAATTAAGATATCATGCGAAATAAAGAATCTTTTCAAGTTTTAAAAAAAATTTCATTAAGATATCATGCGAAATAAAGAATCTTTTCAAGTTTAAAAAAAAATTTCATTAAGATATCATGCGAAATAAAGAATCTTTTCAAGTTTAAAAAAAAAATTTCATTAAGATATCATGCGAAATAAAGAATCTTTTCAAGTTTAAAAAAAAAATTTCATTAAAATATCATGCGAAATAAAGAATCTTTTCAAGTTTTAAAAAAAAATTTCATTAAGATATCATGCGAAATAAAGAATCTTTTCAAGTTTTAAAAAAAAATTTCATTAAGATATCATGCGAAATAAAGAATCTTTTCAAGTTTAAAAAAAAAATTTCATTAAGATATCATGCGAAATAAAGAATCTTTTCAAGTTTAAAAAAAAATTTCATTAAGATATCATGCGAAATAAAGAATCTTTCTAAGTTTAAAAAAAAAATTTCATTAAAATATCATGCGAAATAAAGAATCTTTTCAAGTTTTAAAAAAAAATTTCATTAAGATATCATGCGAAATAAAGAATCTTTTCAAGTTTTAAAAAAAAATTTCATTAAGATATCATGCGAAATAAAGAATCTTTTCAAGTTTAAAAAAAAAATTTCATTAAGATATCATGCGAAATAAAGAATCTTTTCAAGTTTAAAAATCCCTCAGTGACTTTTTGCTCATCCTGTATATCAACACGGGCAACGTCTAGTGTTTTTTTTTTTTTCATTTTTTTTTTACAATAAGGTCACCGCTTATCTAGGCCCAAAGGCCACTCGAGGATAAGAGTTAAAGAGACAACCATATTATAGTCGGCTAGGAAGCAGTCTCGTGGCACTGTGTTCCACAGACGGGCAGTTCTATGAAAGAAACTCTTCCCATGGAAGATTCGTTTCGTCTTGTGCACGCAGAGGGGGGAAGGGAAATCATTTACAGTGGTAGTAGCTAGGCGGGTTCTAGTTGTAAATGTTTTACAAGGAGGGACCATAGATTTGAGCTCAGTCGAGCACCTGCCATGAAAATAACGGTAGAGCAAAGAAAGACTAGCCACATTTCCTCTTGTGAGAGAGTGACTGTAGGGTAGAGGACATCCCCCACTAGATTTCGAAGTTGGTCTTGGACTCTGTCAATGCAGAAAAGGGTGCTCTAAGAATACCGCTAGTTATTGATAATTAACAAAGAATCAGCAAGACAAACTACCTCTGAAGAATCTTCATGATACTTGTCCACTGTCCAGTCCAGCTGGACAGTGGACACAACCCGACTAAGTAAGTTTTATCTTTTAATCTCTTTATCTCAATAATCAGCATCATGGTATCGCCGGCGAAGCAATTGAGTGAGTAAACAACATATCGAGATCCCAACTCTTTTTAAATGTATTATTTCAGAAAGGGTAATCATTAAAAAATAATACCGATTCTGAGCAAAGTAGCTGCCTTTGTTTACGTTACTAACTGACTAAACAAATATGACTACTTTGCTCAGAATCGGTATTTAACGCAAATAGGTCACAAATGACTAGGTAAAGTAAAATAAATTGTTTTGGATTTATTTCCCAACTGTATTTCTTTAAAAATGATTCATGTCGGTAATAGTGATGATTACCTGACAAATATATACGTTCTATCTTCTATGGTAGCTACGTCATACCAAAGCGTTTTCTTTTTTTTACTAATGATTCATCACGTATCCAGACTAAAAGCCACTCGAATATAAGGTTTAACGAAGTGGATAGATTGTCAGTTGAACGATGAAAAATATTATGAGAGGATTGAAAATGATAAGTAGAATGAACTAAAGTTGATTAATTATAAGGACGGTTTATGACAAGGAGTTGTTGATATTTGGTTTAAAGACGACCGTGTTGTTCCCCACATGGAAGCGATACCGTGGTAACGTGTTCCATAGATGAGAAGTTCTTGGAAAGAAACTCTGTTCATGGAAATTCCGTTTGGTGTTAGACGCATGATGAAAGCAAGGACATTTCTCTGCAGTTGTGGTAGTAACTAATATTTCTACTAGTATAGATATCCAACTGTTAACAGCCGAGGTTAACAGGTACATAATCTGCACCTGACTGACCTTTAGCTTTTAACATCAGTTTGCATTACTCTAACTGATTAATCCTAATTATGACTAAGTTAATCCTACTGCACACTTGAGTAAGTTAATTTTATAACTCATTCGCGGGGAGACCCGACATTGCCCGGGATCCAATAAGAAACACTATATCCTTTTTGCTTATTCTCATGACACCATATCCCTTTCTTTTCTTTTTTGTTACTCTGACACCCGTATCGCCCCCTAATATAGTCATAAGAAACTGAGATTTTGAAAACCTCTCTCAATTAGTGTCTTATACATAGAGATAAAATTTAATTAAAATCGGATATACATATTTGACATTTTAAGGGGGTCTACCCCCATCGCTTCTTTAGAGAGAGAGAGAGAGGGGGGGGGGAGAACAGAGTTTCAGAACATTGACGGGACGTAGAGATTCGGAACCACTTCCATTGTCTTCCAAAAAAAATGTTATACACATGTTTAAAATTTCATCAGAATAGGATATATTTAAAGTTGTAAGTTCACTTAGCGGGGCGACACTTATCTTATCCGGAAATCGTTAAATATGAATACGCTTTTAGTTTGTATGTAGATTCTCTAACATTTATTTCTATAGGGAATAGGGAACACACAGCCATTGTATATATATATATATATATATATATATATATATATATATATATATATATATATATATATATGAAAACGACAAAACGAAAAACACATTAAACACAGAAAGAAATCATATAAAAACGAGAGATTATTTACTTAAAGGATAACTTCTGTTTTCTTTTTCATACATCTTGTCTCCATGGCATTTCATTGTATCGTATATTTTATACTTGTATATTAGCAAAAAAAAATGCTCCCTTTCGGTCGCATTTTTTTTTTTTTGCTAGGCTATCGCGTCAACTGGTGTACACCTGTTTCAAAAGAATCGAAATTTTACGACCGCGTCTCTGGTGTACAAAAGAATCGAAAGTTTATGGACGCGCCTCTGGCGTACAAAATAATCGAAAGGTTACATACGCGCCTTTGGTGTACAAAAGAATTGAAATTTTACGACCGCGTCTCTGGTGTACAAAAGAATCGAAAGTTTATGGACGTGCCTCTGGCGTACAAAAGAATCGAAAGGTTACATACGCGCCTTTGGTGTACAAAAGAATCGAAATTTTACGACCGCGTCTCTGGTGTACAAAAGAATCGTAGTTTATCGAAAGTTTCCGGACGCGACTCTGTGTTCAAAAGAATCGAAAGTTTATCTACACAATGAAATAAGCATAAACTGAAATAAAAATAAACAATCACGATGTCCCCCCTGCTTCCCTCTCACGATGACATCATTTCCGGAAGAATAAGTTTTTAAAATTAATTTATAGTCTTTAAAACATAAATTAGAATTTTATTTCAGGATAAACCATACAATTTAAGACTAATTAAAAATGTTATCTCAAATTTGTGCGAAAATACAAACAAAATAAGCGAACAAACACTCTACCCACCCCAAAAGGGTAGGAGTTAATGCCTGGGGGCATGACATCATGACAACAGAATATTTAGTTGACTACCCCTATATAAAAAAGAAGGTACTCCTGGGAGAATGATATCGTAAGAGAAACGAACATATATTATAATGCACTCTCTCCCGGAAAGTAGAGGAATGCTTGGGAGGAATGTATCATGACGAATGAAAATATACTACACAGAATTAATAAGCCCGATTTAATCGAGTTATTTTTAATGAAAAAGTAGGAGGTAATGTCTGGGAGCATGATATAATGACAGCAGAATATCTAGTAAACTACCCCTCTATAAAAGGGAGAAGGTAATTATGGGAGAATGTTATCGTGAGGAACGAACGTATATTATAATACCCCTCCCTCGGAAAGTAGAAGTAATGCCTGGGAGGAATTTATCATGCCGAATAAAAATATACTACACTGAATTATTAGACCCGATTAAATCGTCTTTTATTATCTTCGGGAGTTTAGCTCAGTTAGTAGAGCGATATACTAAAGACATCAGGTGTGGCTGAAGAGATCTAGGTGCGAGTTGGAATCACGCTCTCGGCATCCAAAAGGGCAGATTTAGACATCTTTAGTAAATCTCCGTGCCCAGTGAAATCATCAGCAAGCTGAAACGATTGTAGTCACGCCCGAGAGGGAATGGTGTGACTACAATCGTTTCAGCTTGCCGATGATTCCACTGGGCACGGAGATTTACTAAATCTGTACTTTTTGATGAAACCGCGGTACATTGCTGAAATATGTAATCTACAGTATCTAAATAAATTATATTAGCTCTCTTATATGATCGAGCACTTTATTTGATTTCTTTTCATATACAACTTGACAAACTATATATATACATATATATATATATATATATATATATATATATATATATATATATATATATATATATATATATATATATATAAATGTAATTGTAGTTTACTGGTAAACAAGAAAGTATGAAGTTGAGAATTCCTAGGCAGGAGCAATACAATGCAATGTTGAAAACCGGAAAGTGGAATATGTGATCAACAAAAATAAATGACAGAAGAGTGTATAAATCTTGGATCAATTTATTTATATTTTTTCTAAAAAAATTAAATATAAAACAGTAAAATGCGGGACTTACTGCTAAATATTTATAGGTTCAGAACGGTACAAACTTTAATCATTTCGAGAGTTCCTCATCCGACTTGTCCGGTCCAATTTTTTGTCTTCTTTTTGAAAGAAAAGATTTTGTTACTCTCGAAATGATTAAAGTTTCTTCCGTTCCGGGCCTTTAAATATTTAGCAGTAAGGCCCCATTTTACAATTTACTGTCTTTATATTTAATTTTTTTTTTAAATATAAATAAATTGATTCGAGATTGATACACTTATACCGTCTCTTGTCATATTTTTTTGTTTATCCCATATTCCACCTTCCGGTTTTAACATTGCATTGCTCTTGCCTCGGAATTCGGAGTAAATATCCTCGCTTTTCTGATTGGCTGAAAGAAACTACCGATGTTAGTTTTTGTCCAATCGAGAGTCGATACGTACTATCAACATCATTCACCCCACTGCTACTTTGAACAAATCACGATGGGTTCGCTTAAGTTCTCTACTTTAAGATATATAAACTTTCTTCAAGTTATTTAAAGCTGAAATTCAAATCCCTAATGTAAACGGTCTGTCTCGCTTTCTCTGTCTGTCTGTCTGTCTGTCTGTCTGTCTCTCTCTCTCTCTATCTCTCTCTCTCTCTCTCTCTCTCTCTCTATATATATATATATATATATATATATATATATATATATGTATAGTTCATTAGGTAAAACTAATTCGAGCTCCCGGCACTTGCAATGTTTACATTGAGATATTACTTACATTCAGTGAGTGTCGTATGATAGCATAGGGGTAGGAGCGCCGACTGTCAGCTCGATGGTTGAGTTTCAATCCCGGATTGAGGCACTAACTGGTCTAGCCGCACTGAATAGCTGTGATACAGCGAAGCAGTCTGTATGTGGATGACTATATATATTTTATAACCAGCAGGCGTACACAACTGCAGATATTGACCTTTAGTTTGACTCGAAGCCCTAAACATACATTTATTTTAAATCTAAACTCGTTCGTCTTCACCACTTACCGTGTTAATTACTAATTAATCCTAATTAAAACCAAATTAATACCGCCGTTAATTTTTTTTTATCTGCCAACAGACAAAAGAGGGCACATTTCTACGAGTTGATTGTCTCACACTAAGCACTACGTAGGGTATGGATTGTTGGTTTAAAGGATACTCTCACAGACTTTGAGATCAACTATCCCACGTAAAAACTAGCTATGAAGAAGTAAGTAACGTTTTCATTTAATCGCCTACATGCGATCGTTTACATTAGAGATTTGAATTCCGGCTTTAAATAACTAAAAGAGAGTTGATATAGCTTAAAGTAGAGGCCCTAAGCGAAACCTTCGTGATGTGTTCAACGTAGCAGTGGTCGTGAATAATGTTGTACCGTCTCTCGATTGGACGAAAGCTAAACTCGGCAGTTTCTTTCAGCCAATCAGAAAAGCGAGGATATTTACTCCGAATTCCAGCGCGTACTATAAAAACTCAACCACAGCTTTCTTTCTCTTACTTTCTTTACTTTCACTAACAACCCAGGTACGTACGTCACAATCCAGCCTGCCCCCCTCTGGAATCCAAAAGAGACGTTCGCGAACTACTGTACGGTCAGCGAAGCACACCCACGCCGCTGGGCGAACACGCATGTTTATAGACGCACACACTCTTTCGCTCACAAAGCTGACACGCTAGTGTACACACACAATCTTCATGCCTATTCCATTTACACACACGTAAACGTTGATTCCGTTGAACCTACAGCGTATCACAAGTTATGAGTACATTAGCAATTTGTGTTAAATCAATTGTACGTTTGGGGGACACTTTTTAAGGGTTTAGTTTTAGGGGTCAATCTTTGGGAAGCGACAGTTTTAGAGAAAGACTTTTAAAGGAAAAAGTTATAGGTAATACACAAATGTGAGAGAGAGTGAGAGAAATGTTATACAATAAACACAAACAAAATAATGAGTACAAAAGCATATGTTCACAAAAGAGATATTTTATATGTTGATAAGTGAAGTCTACATAGATAGGAAAACATAGAATGTTTGTTCATATTTTCAGAGTCCTTGCAGAACAAGGGGTATTTATTAACTGAGATATCGAGGAAGTCTGAGTTGAATTATCCACAGGTCAGAAAATCATAATCAAAAATTTCCAACTCAGTTATAAAATTTACATTTGATTAAAAGTTATTAATAAAAATGATTTTCATTTGATGCGTATGGTATTAATTTAGAAAAGTTCAGTGAAAAATGTTATGAGCGTTAAAATTAACAAGTTTATACATTTGTTTACAATCAGCGTAATTCAGCAGACGACACTGAAAGGAGGCCCATGTAGTGTGTGTGCATCGCTTTTTGTAAGCGTGCGGTTGCGTATGATAGTGTGTGGTTGGCTGTGTTGGGAATTGTAGCAACTAATGGGGTGATGAAAAAGGAGTGTTATATGAATGTAAGCACTGTCTTGATTTTTTTGTCTCAATTGTTTATTAAAGGAAAAATCTGGATTCTTATGAGGTCGAGGTGGATCAAAAAGGCGATCCCGAGAAATTCAGGAAACTCCTCTGATTGGTTAAAAAATATTGTTATTTGTTTTTATTAATTCAGGTGGATGTATGCGCGAAACCGTGTGCGCAGAAACGATTTTGAGCACTTTCATTTTGGGTACCGAAGGGTAAACTTCGCCGCTACATACACACATATTCCGGCCTTTTGGTCGGGATCAAAGTGTAGTATCTGTTCCGATGGATACTGCACCCCATAGACTGGTATTGTCTTGGCATTCGGAGCTTGATTTACGCCGGTCTATGGGTATGTCCTGTGCAGTTCTAGGAAGTCCACCCTCCCAGGCTTTGCCTCCCCTCTTTGGAGAGGAGTAAGTTTATTGCTTACTGTCTGAGGCGACCCTACCGGGGAATGCCGACGGGGCTGCCCAGGCAATTGTTTATGGCCAGAGGGCTCACTTCTCGGGCGCGGGCTTTTCAAGCCCCACTTTCCCGACCTTGGGTCACATCTTACCTTGTGGAAGTAAGATAAAACTGGCCTTGTGCCTAACTCCTGGAGAGGAGTAAATAAATACATACACACATGAATATTTAAAACTCAGTGTACGCTGCTTTATGATTGGTATGAGTTTTATGTCTGCGTCATTCGGGAATAGCCAGAAATGCGGATAGACGGGTTGGCGGACAGTGTTTGTTTGTATATATATATATATATATATATATATATATATAGAGAGAGAGAGAGAGAGAGAGAGAGAGAGAGAGAGAGAGAGAGAGAAGAGAGAGAGAGAGATAGAGAGAGAGAGAGAGAGAAATTATAAGATAAATAAGAGCAATTAAGACCAACTGCCCAATTATAGTTTAGTAATCCGTTTCTTCTTGGTTATTAAATTATTGCAATTAGCATCATTAAAAGACTTTTTATGTTCTCATTACGTCCAAGAATTTACAAAATCAATTTCATTTTCAAAAATATCCTAACGGTAAATGTACATCGACCAATTATACTGTAGATCTATTAGTTTTATCGATCTGTTTACCTGTCCAATAATTTATAGTTCCTTTTAAATGACAGACTTGATTACAAGATTCGCACTGGAGTCGTTAATCGATATAATAGTACTGACAGTACTGTATTAACTTATGGTAGAGCATCTAGACTTCGAGCTTCTTTCGGCACTTCGACACCCACGAATACCGGATTATGAAAGCAAAAAATATTCTCTCTTGCCTTTTCATAAAATAATTGTCATTATTAGCTAAATATTCATTAAATAAATAAAACAAATGTTACTTTCAAAAAAATTTTTTTATTTATTTAAACTAGTAAACAAATTTTTTTTTTTAAACTAGTAAAAAAATTTTTTATCATTTAAACTCGTAAAAAATTTTTTTTTTTTTAAACTAGAAAAAATTTTTTTTATTTAAACTAGTAAAAAATTTTTTTTTTTAAACTAGAAAAAAAATTTTTTATTTAAACTAGTAAAAAACTTTTTTTATTTAAACTAGTAAAAAAAATTTTTTATTATTTAACCTAGTAAAAAAATTCTTTTTTTAAACTAGAAAAATTTTTTTTTATTAAAACTAGTAAAAAAATTTCTTTTTATTAAAACTAGTCAAAATTTTTTTTTTTAATTTGAACTAGTAAAAATTAGACGTATTAAATTAAGAGAAAAATACAAAAAACAATGCAAAAGAGAAATTCAAATATAAATGAACTTAAAACCAATTATAATATATAGTTATTCCATAATAAATACTTTTTGTTTCGGAATTTTTTAGATGATGGTTGATAATTTGTAGAATTTGGTATATTTGGACTACTGTTCTTATCTTGGGTGTTTTTATCACAACGTTTCAGCCGATGTAACCTCCAACCTTCTTCAGGTGTACCATGCCGAACTAGGGAAATCTTTCTGTCGAACTCGGGAATCTGGACGGAATTATCTATTTCTTAAACAAAAATGTATTTCATATATATATATATATATATATATATATATATATATATATATATATATATATATATATATATATTCATGCGAATTCCATCCATTGGATTAGTTGAACAACTATATGTCGGCTTACTATATGTCCGCTTGAAAAAATAATAGCATTTTCTCTTTAATCCGCGTAGATTTTAATTTCGCTATGACAAATAAGATGTTCGCATTTGAGTTAAAATGGGACTCGCTTCCTAGGTTCGAATAGTGCAACCGGCAGACCAGTTATCTATAATGATAATAAAAAGTATTTAGTAGAATTTGGTATATTCGAACTACTGTTCTTCGGTGTTTTTATCACAACGTTTCGACCGATGTAACCTCCGACCTTATTGTCGAACTCGGGAAATCTTTCTGCCGAACTCGGGAATCTGGACTGAAATTTGGAACGGAACCCATTATTAAATCCACGGGGTAGCATGCTCTCGTTACATCTGCCATGACTGGGAAGAACTCTTCAGTAATTATAAATAATATTAATAAAGATGATGGTTATAAATACCATTATAAATAATATTAATAAAGATAATGGTTATAAATACCGTTATAAATAATATTAATAAAGATGATGGTTATGAATACCATTATCAATAATATTAATAAAAATAATATTGATAAATACCGTTATAAATAATATTAATAAAGATAATGGTTATAAATACCATTATAAATAATATTAATATATATATATAATGGTTATAAATACCGCTATAAATAATATTAATAAAGATGATATGTATAAATATTATTATAAATAATATTAATAAAAATGATGGTTATAAATACCATTATAAATAATATGAATAAAGAAAATGGTTATGAATACAATTATAAATAATATTAATAAAGATGATGGTTATAAATACTATTATAAATAACATTAATAAAGATAAGGGTTATAAATATTATTATACATAATATTAATACAGATAATGGTTATAAATACCGTTATAAATAATATTATTAAAGATGATGGTTATAAATACCATTATAAATAATATTAATGAAAATAATGGTTATAAATACCATTATAAATAATATTAATACAGATAACGGTTATAAATAGCATTATAAATAATATTAATACAGATGATATATATAAATATTATTATAAATAATATTAATAAAGATAATATGTATAAATATTATTATAAATAATATTAATAAAGATCATAGTTATAAGTACCGTTATAAATAATATTAATATATATTATAGTAGTAAATACCATTATAAATAGTATAAATACAGATAATGGTTATAAATACCGTTATAAGTAATATTAATAAAGGTAATGGTTACAAATATACTATAAATAATATTAATAAAGATGATATGTACGAATATTATTATAAATAATATTAATAAAGATGATGGTTATAAATACCATTATAAATAATATTAATACAGATAATGGTTATAAATAACATTATAAATAATATTAATAAAGGTAATGGTTACAAATATATTATAAATAATATTAATAAAGATGATATGTATGAACATTATTATAAACAATGTTAATACAGATGATGCTTATAAATACCGTTAAAATGATCGTTATAAATACCATTATAAAAAATATTAATAAAGAAAATGGTTATTTATACCGTTCTAAATAATATTAATAAAGATAAAAGTTATAAATACCATTATTAATAATATTAATACAGATAATGGTTATAAATACCGTTATAAATAATATTAATACAGATAATGGTTATAAATACCGTTATAAATAATATTAATTAAGATAATTGTTATAAACACTTTTATAAATAATATTAATAAAGATGATATATATGAATATTATTATAAATGATATAAATTAAGATGATGGTTATAAATACAATCATGAATTATATTAATAAAGATGATGGTTATAAATATTATTATAAATAATATTAATAAAGATTATGGTTATAAATATTATTATAAATAATATTAATAAAGATGATGTTTATAAATATTATAATAAATAATATTAATAAAGATGATGGTTATAAATATTATTATAAATAACATTTATAAAGATGATGGTTATACATATTATAATAAATAATATTAATAAAGATGATGTTTATAAATATTATTATGAATAATATTAATAAAGATGATGGTTATAAATATTATTATAAATAATATTAATAAAGATGATGGTTATAAATATTATTATAAACAATATCAATTAAGATGATGGTTATAAATATTATTATAAATAATATTAATAAAGATGATGGTTATAAATATTATTATAAACAATATTAATAAAGATGATGGTTATAAATATTATTATAAATAATATTAATAAAGATGATGGTTATAAATATTATTATAAATAATATTAATAAAGATGATGGTTATAAATATTAGTATAAATAAGATTTATAAAGATGATGGTTATAGATATTATTATAAATAATATTAATAAAGATTATGGTTATAAATATTTTTATAAATAATATTAATAAAGATTATGGTTATAAATATTAGTATAAATAATATTAATAAAGATTATGGTTATAAATATTATTATAAATAATATTAATAAAGATGATGGTTATAAATATTATTATAAATAATATTAATAAAGATGATGGTTATAAATATTATTATAAATAATATTAATAAAGATGATGGTTATAAATATTAGTATAAATAATATTTATAAAGATGATGGTTATAAATATTATTATAAATAATATTAATAAAGATTATGGTTATAAATATTATTATAAATAATATTAATAAAGATTATGGTTATAAATATTATTATAAATAATATTAATAAAGATTATGGTTATTAATATTATTATAAATAATATTAATAAAGATTATGGTTATAAATATTATTATAAATAATATTAATAAAGATGATGGTTATAAATATTATTATAAATAATATTAATAAAGATGATGGTTATAAATATTATTATAAATAATATTAATAAAGATGATGGTTATAAATATTATTATAAATAATATTAATAAAGATGATGGTTATAAATATTATTATAAATAATATTTATAAAGATGATGGTTATAAATATTAGTATAAATAATATTTATAAAGATGATGGTTATAAATATTATTATAAATAATATTAATAAAGATTATGGTTATAAATATTATTATAAATAATATTTATAAAGATGATGGTTATAAATATTATTATAAATAATATTAATAAAGATTATGGTTATAAATATTAGTATAAATAATATTTATAAAGATGATGGTTATAAATATTATTATAAATAATATTAATAAAGATTATGGTTATAAATATTATTATAAATAATATTTATAAAGATGATGGTTATAAATATTATTATAAATAATATTAATAAAGATGATGGTTATAAATATTAGTATAAATAATATTTATAAAGATGATGGTTATAAATATTATTATAAATAATATTAATAAAGATTATGGTTATAAATATTATTATAAATAATATTTATAAAGATGATGGTTATAAATATTATTATAAATAATATTAATAAAGATTATGGTTATAAATATTATTATAAATAATATTAATAAAGATGATGGTTATAAATATTATTATAAATAATATTAATAAAGATGATGGTTATAAATATTATTATAAATAATATTAATAAAGATGATGGTTATAAACATCAGTATAAATAATATTACAAATTAAAGGAAAGAAATAAAGTGAACATTTTCCAACAGAAAAGTTTACAGAAAAACACCTTTCATTAATTCAAAAATAATCAAAATTAAAAATGTGTAAAAATATTTAATTTAATAAAACTCTATATATTATAAACTCTTATGCTTTAAACAAGAAAGAAGGAGGCATCCGCAATAAGATTAAACTTGTTAATGGGACATGGTACATGCGGGGTTGTGGATAAGCAAAATGGATAAACCGTGTAGTTTATTGGACCCCTAATCAAATTGGGGATCAAATGAGAATAAAAAGAAAAATAATACAAATAAATGAAGACGGTTTAGTCTGCTTGGTGTTGGGGGGGCGATTTATACTTGTCGAAGGACTGGAAGTTTGAAATACGTGGAGATATTTCATATGTATGATAGGAAGGAATGCGACAGACGTGTAGAATGGCTTTTATTCGAACATAACTACAAAAACATATCCGTCACAATGAATGCACCCCCACCCCGCCGCTGGTAGAAGAAAGGGTCCAGCTATACGGTCAATAAAAGGTATTTCTATGAATCTATGGTTATTCATTCTTTGTAGCTATGAACAAGTCATTGCAGGTGTCCCCAGTAATGGGAGGAAAAACGACGACGTGGTTATGATGATGAGAAGCACGCGCAAAATGATATGAATCTAGAACAACTTAATAAAATGAGAAGATGTCAAATTTAAATTCCGATATTTTACTATTATTATTAGTAGTAGTAGTACTACTACTACTAACACTACTACTACTACTGCCAATAATAATAATAATAATAATAATAAATACTAGAGAAGACCAATTGACGCTGCCAGCGAGAAATAAAGGTAAGCGGCTGTTGCGATAACACAAAATCATTTGCAATTGTTATCGAAAGAGTTGAAGAGTATTGGAAATCTGGAAAGACTTGTATTCATTTAGACTTCAGGGAACACCACCGATTATTATCAGTGAGCAATCACTGATGATGACCTGTGTGAGAACTCTTTGTGTGTACGTAATAATCATATATATTCATTCATTTTGTATGAATGAGATGATTATTTTGTTGGTATCGGTTTCCCCGATATCTTTCTAGTTAGAATTATTTCTGGAAAGACATCGGGTACTTACAGGAGGGACTATGTGAAGGTTGCCGACATCTTAAGTTAAAATGTTTCTATGGATTCGAACTTGCACACCCAGGTTGTCAGTCTCTGTCCTTAACAATAATATATATATATATATATATATATATATATATATATATATATATATATATATATATATATATATATATATATATATATATATATACATATCTTCTGTAAATAGATACCTATCGTACGTATTTACTCAATCATACTTAAAATATTTTAAACAACAGTCAGGAATTTAAAACAGTCCTTCCTCTCTCTTTCTCTCTCTCTCTGTCTCTCTCTCTCTCTCTCTGAATGTATGTCTGTCAGTCTGCCTCTCTCTCTCACGCTGAATGTATGTCTGTCAGTCTGCCTCTCTCTCTCTCTCTCTCTCTCTCTCTCTCTCTCTCTCTCATCGTGAAAGGGAACAGATAATAAAACTAATATAAAAAGTAAAAAGAAATGTAAAAGAAGAATTACCAACTCATTTTAATTTTATTTTATTTCAGGTAAAAATCAATAAATTCAAGTACTTTCATTAAAACTACGATGCATGACGATCATTCAAGAATACGCACACACACACACATTTCAACTGTTTTTATTTTATTTTTATAATTAAATTAAATTGCCATTGACATTTCACTCCGTGTTTGTTTTTTGTCACTCGTTCGTTTGTTTGTATGGTTCAAGCCCAACAGAATATTTTTTAATCCGTAGAATATTTTTATATTATTGCATCATGTTATACACAGATACAGATACAGATACAGATACAGATATATATATATATATATATATATATATACATATATATATATATATATATATATATGTATATATGTATATATATATATATATATATATATATATATATATCCAGGTAAAGTTGACATTTTCAGGATAAGTGTAGGTTTGTAATCCGAAGCTGGAGCAATGTGATATAGGACCGGGAGGTGGAAAGGTGAACAAAAACAAACGAGAAGAGAAAACAAGAATGAAATCTCAAATAAATTTATTAATATTTCTGGTAAAACAGATTAAACACCAGAACAGTAAAAAGGTTACTGTCAGGCAATTAAACGTTCCGGAATAATGTAATCTTAAATTTTCGAAAGAAAAACTTTCATTATCAAAAGACCAAAAATTAAAGACCGAATGGTCGAAAAACGGAGATGTTGGTCCACTAGCCAATGTAGATAGGAAAAGAATATCGTCCAAAATAACCAAGCCAGTCTACAGTTAAAGACACATTTGATATCTGCCATCGGCAGCGAAAAAAACGAAATTTCAACTGAAATTTATAGGTGGCATTTAACAACAAAAAAACTAAGTGTCTAAATTATTTTATTCTGGAATCCTTTTCTTAAATAATCCATGTATTAACATGCAATGAGTATCTAGCTAAATAATCTTTTTTCCAGGTTCTTGATTTCTTGACTGTTCAAAAAATCTGTATCTTGTCTTTCTTTACTTTCCTTGCTAACAGGTTATAAGGGGTCATTTCGTTCAGGTTTGAAAAGGGGCTGGGTGGGTGGGTGGGTGTTGGTAGTCCACTAGCGAATGTAGATAGGAAAAGAATATCGTCCAAACTAACCACGCCAGTGTACAGTTAGAGACACATTTGATATCTGCCTCGACAGTGAAGAGACCGAAATTTGCGTTCGGGGTTTAAAGGGGGGGGGGGTGAAACCTATCTTCAACTTAATGTCCCCTCCGTACTTAGAATAAGTTCAATTGCATACTATATATATATATATATATATATATATATATATATATATATATATATATATATATATATATATATATATATATTATATGAAAGTTTTTTTTGGTTTTTTTTACCTGCGGGGGCTAGGAAATGCCCGACTAGTACACGGGCGCAGGCTATTTTTACCCCTCTCGGAGTGTTGGACCCGTAAGACCTCGCTATCCATCTAAGAGAATGAAATCTCTGACAAAAAAAACTTGCTACCAGCTACTTACGCCGTGGCAGTAAACCGTTGGGGAGGGAGGCTTCCTTAGTCCTGATCGACAACCTTCCTAGAGTTGGAATCTCGAACAAAATATCCGGTTTGCAAACCTACAATTGCTTAAGGAGTAGATAGGTTCTACCTATCGCCGGCCCTTGCACTCCTTCTTTGTTTATTAGTCAGGCGCAGAGCTAACAGCGCTGGGACGCCTCTAAACACTCAGTGCCTAGCCTTGTTTCCTTACTAGGACAATGAACGCCGTTGTCTTTCTCTCTGTTTGGGAAACTTGGGGAAAGTGTTTTCGTTACTAATTCTTACATGACCAGTCCGGGTCTCTCTTGTTCCGACAGGTTTAGTGTACAGGTTAGACAGCTTGTCTGGCTGCTCTTTCCGACTGATAGGAAGGAGCCCAAACTCTTGGGTAGCGCCAAGAATGGCTGCTCCATCATAAGTTGCATAATACCGTGGGTAGTTGTATGTTCCATGTCGCGCATGGAAAGGAACCCTGCAATTATCTCTGGTGGGCTTTCCCGAGGCCACAACCCCCATGGACCAGGTCGTGACTAATGGACTGGTTGTGTGAGCTTATTGGCACCAAACAAGTACCCACCTTGGCCAACCCACTCTATAATCAAATCAAACATGTCATTACAAAGAAATAAAAGCAAACCTAAACCAGACACCCAAAAAACACTTTCGCCGCCGCCCTTGAGGCTTGCATTCTCAAATATCCGGGTACTTAGAACCAACATCAACGACGTAGAAACCTTTCTCCTGACAAACTCCCCGGATATACTAGCTCTTAGTGAAACTTATCTTCAATCCTCAATCTCCTCTCACCACTTTGACATGACTGACTACCTCCCACTCTACCGTAAAAACTCTGACAAACACATGCACGGGCTAGGAGTTTATGTTCGGAACACCCTCCCCCTGACTAGAGAACATAGGTTAGAATCAGATGACTACTACATGTGCTTTAGATTGACTTTACATCACAACGTCAGTTACTTATATTTCTTATACCGCTCCCCGTCGACCCAGGACTGTACTCTGCTAAACTCTGTCTCTGAAAGCATAGATAGAGCACTCGTAATTGACTCGAATGCCCAGATACATGTATTTGGGGATTTTAATGCCCACCACCGCGACTGGTTGAGGTTTCCTCAGCCTTACTGACGCAGTCGGCAACTCTACGTATAATTTCTCCTTAGCTCACTCCCTCTCTCAGACTGTCGATTTTCCGACCCGCATCCCCGATCGAGTAGACCAACAAGCCTCACTTCTAGACCTCTTCTTGACCTCAATACCCGAGGCTTGTGTGACGAAAGCTCATAGCCCACTTGGGAATGCTGATCACATTGTGCTAATGATATATATCACCCTAAAAAGTCGTCCAAAAGCTGATGAACCGTTGCTCAAAACTACTACGAGCGGGCTGATTTTAAGTCAATCAGAGATCACATCAGTGACGCCCCATGGAGGGAAACCTTCTCACTCCCTGCCAACCAGTGTAAAGGTAAAGGTAAAGGTCGCATAGCCTGGACGCGCACGAGTGTCGTTACCGACATCGCACACTGCCCATGGCCGTAGCGGCGGTGATTTGTTAAGAATCACCGTGTCTAGGGCACAGCATATGGAAGGCGGAGCCCATCCCTCTCCTCCCGCTGCCTTGAACCTTCCCTGAGTTTTAGTCAGGTACCCATTTACTGCTGGGTGGACAGAGGGAGTTTTCAGACCCGAACATTCGCATGCCGTGAGTGGGATCGAACCCGGGTCGTCCAGCCCAAAGACAAGTGCTATAACCACTCGTCCACAGGCCCCCCCAACCAGTGTGCAAACGAATTAACTGAATGGGTCAAAGCAGGCATTGAAGCCTATGTCCCCATGTGAAAATTCTTTAGCAAGCCCCACTCTCCTCAATGGTTCACTTCGGAATGTGCTGCTGCCATTTCTGAGAGGCAACAAGCATTCCGTAAATTCGGCCGCCATAAGTCAGCTACTAATAGGCATAAATTTATAGAGTCAAGAAATAATTGCAAGGCCGTGATAGGCGAAGCGAAGAGAAGGTATAATGAGTTAACAAAAAACGCACTCAGTCACAGAAACTAGGTACTCGCGATTTCTGAAAAATCTACAATAGTGTAGTGAATAATGGTCAATCTACGATTCCCCCACTTTCAAACCACAATGATGTCGTTTGCACGGCCACTAATAAGGCTGAACTACTTGCACAGCGTTACGCTTCTAACTCTACTTTAGACTCAGATAACCACCCTCTCCCTGAATTCCCTTTGCGGACCGAAGCCACTCTTGATAACCTAGTCATCACCCCATCCCAGGTCAGAGACATCATAAAAAAACCTTGACACCTCTAAAGCTTGTGGGCCTGATCTTATACCTGCAATAGTAATAAAGAAATGCTCTGCTGAACTGGCCCCTGTACTCTCCAAACTCTACAATAAATGCCTTGCCGAATCTTGCTTCCCCAATAGCTGGAAAATTGCCTCTGTGGTACCAGTCTACAAGAGTTCTGGAAATAGAACCGACCCTCAGAACTACCGCCCAATCAGTCTACTGCCGATCTTTGTCAAAATCTTTGAATCCTTAATCAATCTAGCGATAGTACGGCACTTAGTTAATACTAAACTTCTATCTGACCGCCAGTATGGATTTAGACAAGCACGATCTACTGCAGACATCCTAACGGTCATCTCTGAACGCATGTATCATACACTCGACAAGGCAGGTGAAGCTAGGGCAGTAGCGCTTGATATATGCAAGGCCTTTGACAAGGTATGGCATAAAGGGCTTCTCCTGAAAATACGCTCATCCGGTATTACTGGGCAACTACTTAATATAATTAGATCCTTCCTAAACAAAAGAAAAATCCAAGTTGTCCTCGATGGCCGTTCATCTAAGTAACATGACATCAATGCTGGTGTACCCCAGGGATCTATCCTTGGACCTTTGTTGTTCCTGATCTATATAAACGATCTCCCTGATGATATAGAGTCTGAGATTGGTTTATTTGCTGACGACACCATGCTTTACTCTCGCCATGTTGGCAAAACAGACGCGATCATATCCGAGGCAATGGCTGAATCCTTAGAAAATGACCTCCAGCCTGTAGTGGATTGGGGTCATAAATGGTTGGTTACTTTTAATGCCGCAAAGACAAAGCTCCTTTCCTTCAATAACTACAAGAAGCTTCTCCAACCACCGATTGTCATGGCAAATAACACCCTACCTGAGAGTTCATCATTCAAACTCCTCGGCCTAACCTTCACAGGTAACATGAATTGGAACAAATACATTGAAGACATTGCCAAGGCTGCCACAAAGAAGGTTGGCTCCCTCTACCGTGCTAGTAAACTCCTTACACCTGACATTATCCTGCATCTCTACAAAGCCACCATTCGCCCATGCATGGAGTATTGTTGCCACATCTGGGCTGGTACATGATCTACTAGTCTCTCCCTCCTTGACAAGGTCCAAAAAAGAGTCGCCAACCTAATAGGTCCCTCACTGTCAGCTAAGCTCCAGTCCCTGACCCATCGCCGCAATGTAGCATCCTTATGTTTGTTTTACAAATACTTCAATGGATTATGCTCCGATGAGTTGGCTACTCTGGTGCCCCCTCGACGTAAATTCACTAGACTAACTCGACAATCAACAAAATCTTATTCATT
>OY744540.1:66623471-66628471 GCA_963556195.1 Sepiola atlantica | reverse complement strand
AGGAACAGAAACAGAAGAAACGCGGATAACCCTGAGGAAAATGGCAAACAGGAAAGCGCCAGGTCACGGTGGACTAAATGGATACTGGTTTAAAATATTCACTACTTTACATGAAAGACTACCGTCAAAACAGAGAATATATCTACAAAACAGATGTACCAGAATGGATGACTAAAGGAAGAACTACGTTTATACAAGAACACGCCAAAAAAGAGAACGATCCTAAGGAGCTACAGACCAATAACCTGCCTACCAACTATATGGAAAATCCTAACGGCACAACTGACAGAACAGATCCACCACTCCCTTAACAATCGTGGACTAATTCCAGAGGAAGAAAAAGGATACCGGAAAGGAATAAGAAAGGCGCCCGACCTGTTATACATAGATTAAAATATCCTGAAGAAGGTAAAAAGGAAAGAAAAAAACATAGCCATGGTATTGATTAACTACCAGAAAGCCTACGACAGAATCCCTCAATTAAATGCTTAAGAATCTACAAGATATCCGACAAGATTATTAAGAAAGCAATGGGAACATGAAGACTGAAACTGATAGCTAGAGGCAAACACCTAACTGAGAGAAGATTACAGAGAAGCATCTTCCAGGGAGACTCTCTATCACCACTATTGTTTATTATAGCCACGATGCCACTCAACTACATACTTAGGAAAGGTGATGCCGGATACAAGTTTACAAACGCAGAACAAAGAATAAACCGCCTCATGTATATTGGCGATCTGTAGATATTTGCAAAACGCAAAAAAGGAATTGGAAAAGCTTATAAATACAACCAGAAAATTAAATCATGACATTCAAATGGAATTCGGAATGAAAAAAGTGTGCATCGCCAGAGATAAAAAGCAGAAAACAGGAGACGTTGTAGGGTATGGAATTGCCTAACCAAGAAGAGATGATGGCGCTTAGCGAACATGCTCCCTACAAATATATGGGAGTCCTGGAAGCAGACACCATAAAATCTACAGAAATTAAAGAGAAGATTGGAAAAGGAAGAACAAGGAAACTCTTTGAAATAAAACTATATAGTAGAAATCTAGTTAAAGAAATAAACACCTGGTCAGATTCACTAATAAGATACCCTGGACCATTCATAGACTGGACCAAAGAACTTAGTCATCTTGAAAAATAGACGAGGAAACTTTAGTCCATGCACAATGCACTACACACAAAAGATGCTACTGATCGACTCCTCTACGTGAAAAGGAAATAAGGGGGAAGAGGACTGGTAAGTAGAGAAGACAGTGTGGAAGACACAAAAAAAGAACTGGAAAAATGCATAACTCAGAACACAGAAAGACTGATCACAGCAGCAATAGACACTGTAAAAATGAACAATACAGGAAACAGCGAAACCATAAACAAAAAGACAAGAAAAATGGGAAAAGTAAAAGCTACATGAATAATTAATAAGAATGACAAGAGAAGAAAATCACGAAAACACCTAGACAAGTTTACTAACACTTAAACAGAGAAACGGAATTGCTACTGACAGCTGCACAGAACAATGCGATTAGAACTAACTATATCAAAACTAAAATAGATTAAACCACACGAAAACATAAATGTAGACTCTGTGGCCAAAGAGACGAAACGGTAAATCACATAATAAGTGAATGCAGAAAATTAGCCCAAAAAGAATACAAGAACAGACACGACTGCGTGGGGAAAGCAATACACCAGGAACTATGCAAACGACTGCATTTTGAACATGCAGACAAATTGTGCAGACACAAATCGGAGACACTACTGGAAAACGAAAACCACAAAATCCTCTGGACATGGAGTTACAAACAGATAAACTCATCCAAGCAAGGAGACTGGACGTCATATTGTTAACAAGAAGGAAAAAACTGCCAAATTGTAGATTTTGCCGTCCCAGCAAATCACAAAGTAAAGATAAAATAGCTGGAAAAACGAAGCAAATAAACGGAGCTTGTCAGAGAAGTGAAAGGAATATGAAACATGAAGAAAGTCAACATAATACCAATAATTACCGGAGCACTAGGAACAGTCCCGACAAAACCCTGGAAAAAATACTATAAGAAATAAAAAGGGAAGACTGAGACTATACAACAGACAGCAATGATGAAAACAGCTGAAATATTATAGAAAATCCAGTAATGCGGAAACCAACCCACATAAACTACAAACACTAATCAGCCACATGGAAACTGCAACAGAATTAAAACCAAAAACATGGAAGTAACACCACATGAAACCAAGGGGACCGAAACTGTAAAAAAAGGTTATAAACTGCTCCCCCCTACCCCCCTACCCCCCACCCCCCAAAAAATGGTATCAGCCTTGACTGACACAACACAAAATAATTGTAACGGGTCGAGGAGGATGGAAGGACCGAGGAAGGGAGCACAAACCAGACCTCCATTGCGACCTTGGGGAGGCTTATTGCAACCCCAAATCCTAGAGAAGATCAATTGTCGTTGCCAGCGAAAAATCAATAGTAAGCGGCTGTTGCGATAACGCAAAGTCATCAGCAATAGTTATCGAAAGATGTGGAGAGTACTGGAAATCTTGGATAACTTATTGTTATGCAGACTATAGGGAACACCACCAGTTATTATCAGTGTGTCAGTATTGTAAATGACCTGTGTAAGATCTCCTAGTGAATAATAATAATAATAATAATAATAATAATAATAATAATAATAATAATAATAATAATAATAATAATAATAATAGCGCAGAAACTGAGAGGATGTATCCACAAAACAGACATACCAATGTGGATGACCAAAGGAAGGACAACGCTTATACAAAAAGATGCCAAAAAAGGAACAACTCCAAGCAACTACAGACCAATTACCTGTTTACCAACAATGTGGAAAATCCTGATGGCACAACTGAGAGGACAAATCTACCAGTCCCTAAACAAACGTGGACTACTCCCTGAAGTACAAAAAGGATGCCGTAAAGGGAAAAGAGGGGCGCATGATATCCTATACATCGATCAAAAGATACTGAAGGAGGTAAAAAACAGGAAAAAGAACATATCCATGGCATGGATTGACTACAAAAAAGCTTACGACAGAATCCCTCAAGCATGGATAATTGAATGTTTGAAAATATACAAAATACATGAAAGGATGATTAATCTTATTAAGAAAGCAATGGAAACATGGAGACTGGAACTGGCAGCTAGAGGACAACAGCTGACTGAGATAAAGATACAGAGAGGCATCTTCCAAGGAGACTCCCTATCACCACTACTGTTCATAATAGCTATGATGCCACTTAACTACGTACTCAGAAAATGTGATGCCGGATACAAGTTTACAGACACAGAACTAAGAGTAAACCACCTGATGTACATGGATGACCTAAAACTATTTGCAAAAAGCAAAAGGGAACTGGAAAAACTGATAAATATGACCAGAATCTTCAGCCAGGACATCCAAATGGAATTCGGAATGGAAAAGTGTGCACTACTAGAAATAAAAAACGAAAACTGGAGACAACAGAGAACATAGAACTCCCCACCCAAGATAAAATGAGGGCGCTAGACGAACAGGATAGTTACAAATATCTTGGAGTTCTGGAGGCAGACGCCATCAAATCTACGGAAATGAAAGAGAAGATTGGAAAAGAATATTTACGAAGAACAAGAAAACTCCTAGAAACGAAATTATATAGCAGGAATCTAGTAAAAGGAATAAACACCTGGGCAGTAGCACTAATAAGATACTCTGGACCATTCATAGGCTGGACCAAAGAGGAACTCAGGCACCTGGACCAGAGGACTAGAAAATTAATGACCATGCCCAATGCACTACACCCAAAAGACGATACGGACAGACTCTACATGAAAAGAAACGAAGGGGGAAGAGGACTCGTAAATATAGAAGAGTGTGTGGAAGACAAAAAAAGAGCTGGAAAAATACATAACTCAACACAGGGAAATCCTTATCACTGCAGCAAGAGACACCAATCCAACGAACAACTCGGGATGCACCGAAACCAGAAACAAAACGGCAAGAAAAGAAAAGTGGGAAATAAAAATACTACACGGACACTTCAGAAACTGACAAGAGAAGAAACCAACGAAAACAACTGGACACGGCTAAGAAAAGGACACTTGAACAGAGAAACGGAATCTCTACTGATGGCTGCACAGAACAATGCAATTAGGACAGACTACATTAAAGCTAAAATAGATAAAACTCAGGAAAACAGTAAATGCAGACTTTGTGGACAAAGAGACGAAACAATGAATCATATAATAAGTGAATGTAACAAACTAGCCCATAACGAGTATAAGAACAGACATGACTGTGTAGTGAAAGCAGTACATCGGGAACTGTGCAAACAATTGAATTTCAAATACGCAGACAAATGGTACAAACATAAGCCAGAAACAGTACTGGAAAATGAAAAACACAAAATCATCTGAGATATGGATATACAAACAGACAAACTCATACAAACAAGGAGACCGGATGTTATAATAATCAACAAGAAGGAAAAATATTGCAAAATCGTAGACTTCGCCGTTCCAGCAGGCCACAGAGTTAAAAGCAAAGAAACAGAAAAACGAAGCAAATACACAAAACTAGCCAGAGAACTGAAAGGAATATGGAGCATGAAGAAAGTCAGTATAATACCAATAATCGTAGGAGCACTAGGAACAATCCCCAAAAACCTGGAAAAACGACTGGGAGAAATTGGGATCAAAGGAATCATTGGAACTATACAAAGGACTGCAATAATAAATAAATAAATAAAAAATAATCAGCTCCCCTCAAAAAATAAATAAATAAAAAATAATCAGCTCCCCCCCCAAAAAAAAAATAAATAAAATATATTTAAAAAAATAAATAAATAAATAAAATAAATTAAAATTTAAAAAAATAATAATAAAATTTTTTTTTTTTAAATAATATTAAAAAAAAGAATATATATATATATATAATTAAAAAAAATGGTACCAGTCTAGGCTGACACCACACAAAATATTTGCATAG
>OY744540.1:66593471-66615971 GCA_963556195.1 Sepiola atlantica | reverse complement strand
TTCCCTGTCTTTCTCGGCCTTTTGGCTAAGATCAAAGTGTAGTATCTGTTCCGATGGATACTGCACCCCATAAACTGGTATTATCTTGGCCTTCGGGGCTTGATTTACGCCGGTCTATGGGTTTGTCCTGTGCAGTTCCAGGAGGTCCACCCTCCCAAGCTTTGCCTTCCCTCTTTGGGGAGGAGTAATTTTATTGCTTACTACCTGAGGCGCCCCAACCGGGGAATGCTGACGGGGCTGCTCAGGCATTTTTGTAGGCCAGAGTGCTCACCTTCTCGGGCGCTGGCTTTTCAAATCCCACTTTCCGACCTTGTGTCACATATTCCTATTGTGGGTAGGACTTGTATAACTCTTTCCCTGTCTTGCTTTCATTTCCATCTAATTCTTTCCCTCTTTCTCTATTAATATCTTCTCCCTTCTCACCAAATCACCTACTCTTACTTATTCCACTTTGATTTCATTAGAAAATTCATTAATTGACATATCTTTTAAGGCATTCTTCTTATATTACCAAAGATAAGCCTCTTTTTCTTTCTATATTGTCCTTATTACTAGAAATAATATACTCCCCCATCCATTCACATATTTTTGTTAGTATATATAATGTAAGTGTTAAGTTTGCTAATGAACAGACGATTCTGACATTTTCTTGTTGACGTACTCTACCCCCTCCCTCAAACGGAGGTGATAATACATAAGAGGATGGTTTCATGACAACAGAACAGATACGACACTACCCCCCAATTGAGCATTGAAATCTACTACAATAGTATATCAATAAAATTAATATTACAGTTTCGGCTTCAGATACCAAATCTCCATTAGTAATAGATATTAAAGTATTATATATATTTATTCCTATACAGGAGTAAAGAGATTTACTATTTCGCCATCTAATTAACATGTGTGTTTATGGTGCGTACAGACGCAACGAAAGTCATTCTTTAAGAGATATTAAGTCTGTTGTTTAACTAAATGTGTTAGAGTGTGACATAGTGGTAGGCAGTGAACCACAAAGACGAGGAAGAAAAGACAAGAATCAATGAGGAAAAATTAATACGCGTACACGAGGCACGAACTTTATTGCGAACTAAATATAAAACAGTTGAATCTCTTTTAGCGCCTAATTTGGCACTATTTACATGTCACGTGGTCGTTCTTGTAGCGTAGTGATTTCATCACGTAACATTAAGATTAGAGTCACTGACCTCGTCACTACTTGGTCAGGTAGAACTATATTCAGTTGATTAAACTTAACATCTGTTCATGTCTATTTTTGCGGAAGAATGTGTCTTTAGAAGCACTGACCCCCCACCCCACTTTCCGGCCTTCTGACATTATTTTTCTCTCTATTTTTCTCTCTTTTTATTTTTTATATTACTAGCAACATGTCTATGATAGAAATTTATCCTCAATAAATCTCATATCAATGAAGCTTAAAATATAATATTTTGGCAAAACTCAAACATGATACCTCGCTGTTGCTAAAAAAATCACGTCTCAACCTAGCCCCACAAATCACATCTTGATGTAGATCCGAAAATCACATCTGGATATAGTTCAGTAAATCACTTCTCGGTGTAACTCAATAATCACATTTTGACATAGCTCAACGAATCACATCTCGATGCAGTTCAGCAAATCACAGATCAACATATCTCAGCAAATGGCATCTCGATGCAGTTCAGCAAATCACAGATCAACATATCTCAGCAAATGGCATCTCGATGCAGTTCAGCAAATCACAGATCAACATAGCTCAGCAAATTGCATCTCGATGCAGATCAGCTAATTACAGATCAACATAGCTCAATGAATCACATCTCGATGCAGTTCAGCAAATCACAGATCAACATAGCTCAGCAAATTGCATCTCGATGAACTTTTGCAACTCACATCTTGGTGTATCTCAACAAATCACACCTCGACATAGCTCAAGAAATTATATCTCGACATAGCTCAGTGAATCACACCTCAATATAGCTCAGAAAATCGCATCTCAACAGCTTAGAAAATCACATCGCGACATAGCTCAGCAAATCTCAACTTAAAATAGCTCAGTAAATCACATCACCATATAGCTCATAAACTCAAATAGCGACATAGCTTAACAAATCACATCTCAATATAGCTCAGCAAATCACGTCTCGATGTTGCTCAACTAATTGTATCTCGATTAAGCTCAACATTATCCAGCTCAGCGTAACTCAGCAAATCATCACTTTGTCCAACAATAAGTAAAATCACATCCTTTGAACTTTGCCATATTTAAAAAAAACTGCAATAGGTGCTCAACTGGTCCAATGGCATCAGTCACGGACTATGAAATTGGTTGCGTTGAATTAAAATAGCAACGGATTTATCATGGTCAATTACACACTAATATCCCAGAAACAATTGCCTCCACGTTTGAGCCAAATAGCCACTTAGGTTTAGTGAATCATAGGAATCGATTAGAACAAGTACTATGTTTGGTATCAAATCGTACTGAATGTGCTGATATATCGTAAAACAGACATAAAATGGACTACTGCTGTCAAATATGGGGAAGTGCCGCTCAAAGCAGTCTTCTTTTTGCCTTGACAGAGTTCAAAATCGACTTCACCATCTCGACATCCATAGTATTTTTTTAGTCTATCTTTAGTGACTCGATTGAGCGCTATCACAACTATAAAGTTCAGTGCCTGACCCAAAACTGTCTTGATTTTATTTATTTCCCTCTCACGGCGGGAAGATTAAACACAAGGTCAGGGAAAATGGGATTTGAAAAGCCAGCGACCTAAAAGAAGAGCACTCTGGCCTAACATAAATTAACAGTGAACTAACTCCTTCTTAAAGACCGAGACGGTAAAGCCTGGGAAAGTGGACCTCCTAGAACTGACTTAGGACGATACCCCAGACCAACAGATAACAAGCCATCCTCAAAATATGGCCAACACTCCGTGTTACACCGGCCGTTCTTACACAGGAGAAACTGCACCGGTTGTCACTATAAATAGTGCGAGTCACCAGAGACACAGGGAAGACAAAGCACAGTCTTGTAACTGTCTAGCCAAGTGCTAGTCACTTTCTTACTTTGTTAATACACTTGTTAAACCAACCCTCGACTTGACTTCCTTTATTTATTATTTACTGTTGGACAACTTCACAACACTCCGTGAATAAACACTCTTATTACGCTTCATAACGAAGACTACTGTCAGTAGGCTTCTGATCTCGCCTTCTTAATTAACTAGGCAATCACTCAGTTATTAGTTGAAAGTTAAATACCAAGGTTTGCGGCGATTTGACGCTGATTAAGTAAACCTTCGCATTAATCTGACAATTTTAATGTTTCTTTTGTCTTTTGTTCCCTGTCATGTGAAGTGATGTTATTTGATAGATATACTGATATCTGAAATATAGAAAATGTCACTTAGTATAAAATTGCCACGGTCGCTGGAAAAATGGTTTGATCCTACTACCGCTCCAAATAGTATCTCACTCCTGACGCTATCTTCGACCTATATAAGAGTCGAATACGCCCTAAGATGGATTAGTGTTGCCACATCTGGGGAGGTGCCGCCTAGAGAAACTTCTTCTGCCTTGACAGAGTACAAAACCGATATCGAAATGCATTGAGCAATGTCATCTTCTCCACCCTACAGCCCCTTTCTCACAGAAGAGACGTTGCTAGTCTTTCTCTACTCTATCGTTATTTTTTCAATCTATGGACCCCCTGTAAAATATTCAATACTAAAATTCGTCTAACTACAACTACTGTCAGTAAATTCCCTTTCAACCTCTGTGTACCTAGAACTAAGCGGAACTTTCACGGGCAAAGTTTCTTTCTTAGAACTGCCCGTCTGTGGAACACAGTATCACGGGGCCGCTTCCCAGCTGACTATAACATTGCCGTTTTCAAGTCCAATGTGAACAAATTCTTTTTGAGCCGTCCTCTTAAATAATCAATTTCAGACCAGTTACAACCGTCGTTGCTAAACCCCCTTGGTGTTTTACCGTCAATCTGGCAAACTCAAGGACGGTAAATTAAATGAAAATTATTAGTTCATTAAAATTACAATTCTCGACCCACCCGAATCACACCCGAATCACACCCGAATCACACCCGAATCATAATCGATTTGCCGACCCATCCGACCTTCGCGAATCACAGCTTTTCACTTTAAGATGTTCAACTCTAATAGATTTTCTTTCGTCGGGTCGGTTGCCTTCGGAATTCTCTTCCTGCTCCCGGTTTCCTCGGCCGTACAAGCATGCATACATTTCAATGTAATGTGAACAAGCATATTGCTGCTCAATTCCCTACCCAGGTTGCCCTCCACTAAATCTGGCCCCTATCACAGTAGCTCCTTACGCTCTAGTGGCAATATGCCTTGTTCGGGGTGAAGAAAATTTAATTTTAAATGTGTGTATATATATATATATATATACAATAGATATAAATTGCAATAGATTGATGTGTACGTTTGTATATAGATATGTAGTGTAAGTTATACATTTAAAAATAATACTTAGTGTTCCGGATTAATAGCTTCCGGATGGCGGGTAGTATTTTACTAATATATTATAAAGTTTCAAATCTCTAAAATTTTAAATTGAGAAATAAGAAAGTCGCACGATACGCATATATATATACAGGGTGAGCCAAAAGTTGGTGGACAGTAAAAAACATTTATTTAGAGATCACTTATACGTACAATTACATGTAATAAAACAATTATATTAATGAAAATTAAATGTTATTTATCAACACAAGTGTTCAAACTGTTTTCCTTCTTGATTTAACCAGCTTTGAAGTCTGCCTCTTACGCTTCGACAAAAAAATGTTTTTTACTTGCCACCTACTTTTAGCTCACCCTGTATATATATATATATATATATATATATATATATATATATATATATATATATATATATATATATATATATATATATATATATATATATATGAAGAGTTCGAACGCAAAACGCGATAAATCCAATTTGTTTAAATTGAAATTTTAAACAATAAAAACACTAATATGTTAAAGTTGATTTTAATTGAAATCAAAAAGTAATTATTTCGGTATCATATTATGTAACACATAGTTTTGGGGTCTCGTCAAGTGTTAAAATGCAACACTTTTTGTAGGGACAGTTTCGTAATTTTGAAAATGGCGTTTATCTTGTTTTGCATTCGAACTCTTCAATATAGTGTTTTATTTCCTTTTTTTCTGTTTTGTATTTTCCTTCTTTCTGTCATGCTTTCCTTTTTCTACTCGCTTACACCCAGTTGAAACCCCCCTCCGCCCCCTCTCTCCCCCCTCTCTCTCTATGTATATCTCTCTCTATATATATATATCTGTTATAACTCCCACCTGTTTTTTCTTCATACCTCTCACTGTTCCCCACTCTCATCGCACATTTACGTCTCATTTTCCGAGCCAGGTTGTGAGCTGGAAATGCGCACTTGATTCGTCGTTCGATATTTTATTTTGCTATAAATAGCATCACTACACTTGATACATAGACTTCAACACAGTCTCTCTCCTCCTCATCACAGATTTCAATGTATTTCGTCTATCTTCATCTATTCTTATCTATATGTCGCCGTCTATTTCTCTTCATCTATCTAGTCATCAATCTATTTATATAACTCTCTCTCCCCTCTCTCCCCTCTCTCCCCTCTCTCCCCTCTCTCCCTCTCCTTCTCTCTTTCTCTCTCCCTCCCTCCCTCCCTCGCTCTGTCTATCTATGTATCTATCAATTTATCTATCTAAATATATATCCTTCACTCTATAATTAATTCACAGGAGCTTTTCATCAAACTCAATGTGTATTTATTTGTGTATAAATATATGTACTTCCATCTCGTCACGCACACATTAACGAATAAAATACGCGCCTATTTCTAGCCCAAATTGCGAGGGTAAGAGAGAAAACAGCTAGCAAGTCTGAGGTCTGACTTGCCCCGCCGCCTGAAATTTCTTTATTCCATTGCAGGACTGGGATTAAACAAAGAATAAAAAATTTAAAAAATGTAGAGCCGTACGTGATTCGAACCTGCGTCCCCAAAAAGGGAAAACCTAGTTCTTTTTCTGTGGCACAGGTTTGAATTCTGTACAAGTCTATTTGTTCACATTGTGGTATAGTTTGTTCATTTCCAGCTCTGCACACTATAAATAAATCATTTTTCTAGTTATATTATCCGCACTAACAAAAACATTCTTAACAGACAAGCAGCATAAAACAACATACAAAATTTGATTTTTTTTTATATTCTTTAATTTCAGAATTATTGGGAGTATTTAATAGCGGTAAAGTGCAACAAATAGCTGTTTCTGTATACTACTAGTGAGTTTGATAGTTGAGGGCCATGGACGACTGTAAAACACGAGAATGTTGGAAGAGAACGATCCGCATCTTGATGGTTCGCGGTGGATTAAAAAATTCTGAAATCTTAGCTGCAGCTCAGTGATCTATGAAAGCCGTGAGATGTTAGCAGGAGATTTTCGACGGAGAAGCAGAAAGGATCCTAGCAGACACCTCTGACAATTACAACATGATCCGTCGAGAAGCTGCAAAGAAGGTGCGGCAAGACTCCGGCTAGTTAGTGACACGTATGAAGGAAGCGCTGAATAAGGATCTTCGCTACTTTCATACAAGGGCCACAAGGGGCAACCACTAACTATGAAAGCTCAAGGTAACCGCCTTACGAAAGCAATGACACACATCGACAAACTCAAACACTCAGCCGAGCCGTGGATCGTCTGGTTGTGCCCAGGATCTGTTGCACAACGCGCAGAAAAAAACAGGTAACTCGCCTACAGTTCACACAAAGTTCTGCATATCATGAAGACCAAATTCCCTAAAACTGTAATACTCTTTGAGTGTGTGGTTTCAGCTAAATTTCGGGAATTCTTATAAACTGATGTCTAATACCTATTGTTAAAATTTAACACAAATCGGAGGTAGTTTGATTTTCACAAGGGTTTTCAACTCCGTTTAGCCTCTTTGCCGAAAAAAATTAAACTAAATATAGTCCACATTACCCACCTTTACGCCTTTCAGCTGTGTTCCAAAATGCATAATAATAAGTTCATTTCG
Source organism: Sepiola atlantica (assembly GCA_963556195.1). Classification (NCBI taxonomy): domain Eukaryota; kingdom Metazoa; phylum Mollusca; class Cephalopoda; order Sepiida; family Sepiolidae; genus Sepiola; species Sepiola atlantica. Next base: position 66,608,882 of record OY744540.1, on the reverse strand, counting down.
GAGTTAATCCTGTACAACGAAATCTCTCTCATATATATATATATATATATATATATATATATATATATATATATATATATATATATATATATATATATATATATATATTGGTAGAATACCTGTCCCAGGACGGTTATAAGCAAAAAATATTGCATTAGTTTTTAATTTGAATTTTTTATTTTCTTTGGGAGGAGTATGGTATTGTTTGGTTGCCTCTTAAATGGTATAGTAAAAAAGTAATCACCCTGTTGCCTAGAATGCATATTCCATAATTCATAATGATAAGTTAAATAGTTTGGAATTTTACCAAGTACTTACATATATTTTAGTCCCGCGTGCGTATTACTTAATATAATTAAAAATTTGATGTAGAGCTATTCTTTTATGTATCAATTTTTTTATACCTAACTCATTTTTTATATCTTTGATTTTGGGTGGACACAGCCTCTAAACTGTAATTTTTTACAAAAAGATGATGTGCGAACGTTACTCACCGGCTTGTCCAGAATATATATCCATGCATTCATAATAAATAAATCAATATTTATATCTATATTTATATTTATGCACCCGTAAAATCTTAAGATTTGCAAGAAAAATAATGTGTCCATGTTGCTAATCGTATTTCTTAGAATATATATTCAAAAATTCATAATGATTTGTCCATAAGTTTAGGAGAGTAATCTATATGCATATATATATATATATATATATATATATATATATATATATATATATAGAGAGAGAGAGAGAGAGAGAGATAGATAGATAGATAGATAGATAGATACAGGGTGAGTCAAAAGTAGGTGGACAGTAAAAAACATTTATTTAGAGATCACCTATACGTACAATTACATGTAATAAAACAATTATATTAATGACAATTAAATGTTATTTATCAACGCAAGTGTTCAAACTGTTTTTCTTTCTTGATTTACACAGCTTTGAAGTCTGCCTCTTACGCTTCGACAAAAAATGTTTTTTACTTGCCACCTACTTTTGGCTCACCCTGTATATATACCTAACTTGATAAATATTGAGATGTACACATAAAAAAAAAGAATTTCTTTGCTTTGTAAAAATATTTTTGTGAATTGAAAAATTAAAAAAAATTAAAATTAAATGATTTCCAGAATGTTTTGGAAACCACCGTACGCCATAATAGACTTGTTGTTCTAATTCTTTGAACAATTGGAATGTTCTGATTCATTAAATCATCTTATATATATATATATATATATATATATATATATATATATATATATATATATATATATATGTGTGTGTGTGTGTGTGTGTGTGTGTGTGTGTGTGCGTGTGTGTGTGTGTGTCGGGGGGGGTGCATATGTAACATTATAAAAATAATTAAATGAATTCTACACGCATTGGCTGCAATCAAACCCAAATCTAGTCAGTATAGATTTGATTAGAGAAACGATAGATAGATAGATAGATAGATAGATAGATAGATAGATAGATAGATAGATAGATAGATAGAAATAGGAGGTTGTGAGCGTCGGCGTTGTCACAATTATCTATGAGTAAAATTTAGTAATTAGAAAACAGAATTGAGGAAAGCATGAAGTATACGTAAAATGATTATCCCCGCATCTCTTTGCAGGAATGGACGATAGGACAATACTAATGCTGCTGGTGCTAATAGCGATGACCACCGAACCCAGAATACGGTTTTCAAGAAGACCAGTGAGGCGAATCATAACCAGACCAAAGAGATTGATAAACCTGATGATCGATCTGAAACCTTATTGTTAGATAAGATGAAAGAATATGTAATTAAGCTGAGACAATTCCGTGTTCGAGAAGCACACATGTGTAAGATGAAAGCTATGTCAGGTCATGGAATTTCTTAGGGCGGGAGACAATATTTATTGAATATCAGTGAGAGAAAATTAAAACATATTTGAAGAGTGTGGAATTATTTCAGACCAGGCATAAAAGTGGTGTAGCCTTCATAGTAGGAATAGCGTTGAGCATAATATTCGATTTAATTCAAAAGGTCATATTCTTTTTATTTGAATGACAACCAAAAACATCGTTGTAGATTAGGAAGAACGAAATTAGCATAAAAGGAACTTATCATAAATGTAAGGCTTTTAGAGAATTATTTCAGACCAGGCATAAAAGAGTTGTAGCCTTCATAGTAGGAAAAGCGTTAAGCATAATTCAAAAGGTCATATTCTTTTTATTTGAATGACAACCAAAAACATCGTTGTAGATTAGGAAGAACGAAATTAGCATAAAAGGAACTTATCATAAATGTAAGGCTTTTAGAGAATTATTTCAGACCAGGCATAAAAGAGTTGTAGCCTTCATAGTAGGAAAAGCGTTAAGCATAATTCAAAAGGTCATATTCTTTTTATTTGAATGACAACCAAAAACATCGTTGTAGATTAGGAAGAACGAAATTAGCATAAAAGGAACTTATCATAAATGTAAGGCTTTGAGAGAGGAACTGATGAATGTTTTGTCCCGTAATATTTCCATATAGTGCTTATTATTAACTAGTTACGCCATACGCGTCAATCCGCGATAACATTGTTCTGACATGTAAAGACGCATATGGATATGATGTCGCTTGGACACGTGATCCCGACTATCATGATCACAGAAATTTATAAGAATTGCTATTTAAAATACAGACTGAATTGCCTCATCATTTCTATAAGACAATCCTCGAACATCGTCGGTGCTTCCATCAAAGGGCAGTCATCGGTTTCATTGATTTCGCTGCTGCATTCGATCGTAGAATCCCCTTTAATATTCTTCTGCCTAAACCTCTCAGTCTCCTAAAAGAATAATAATGATCAAAACGATCCCACATACGCATGTATGGTGAGGTTTCGAAACCCTTGTTCGATAATGACGTGTTCTTTCGCCAATACTTTTCAATTACACCATTTACTGGGTGATCTCGGATGCATTTAAAGAGCTTCCCAGTGTCACAGTTAGTCACAACTTAGCCATCAAGGACTTGGATTACGCAAATAGTATCGGGCTACTCGCCTTTTGGCTAAGCTCAAAGTGTAGTATCTGTTCCGATGGATACTGCACCCCATAGACTGGTATTGTCTTGGCCTTCGGGGCTTGATTTACGCCAGTCTATGGGTCTATCCTGTGCAGTTCTAGGAGGTCCACCCTCCCAGGTTTCGCCTCCCCTCTTTGGGGAGGAGAAAGTTTATTGTTTACTGCCTGAGGCGCCCCTACCGGGGAATGCCGACAGGGCTACCCAGGCAATTTTTAAACCCCACTTTCCCGACCCGACCTTGGGTCACATCTTACTTGTGGGAGTAAGATTAAAACTGGCCTTGTGCCTAACTCCTGGAGAGGAGTAAATCAATACTCGGTGAGTTTCTTTATCATTTGAAATTGCCGGGGAACCCGACTGGGTAACTATGGAAGTATTATAGTGCGATGGATTGTGTTATTTTGTTATAGGGCAGAAAGTCTTAGTATTGATGTCTGTCCCCCTATTAGAAAAGAATAGTACTCTTAAAATATATCAAGTGATAAAATTGTTCATTACAATGCGAAATCTTAGATTAAAAAAAAGGTCATTTATTTTAACACACAAATTGTTATGGTATTCTCAACATCAAAAATTAATACTTTTGCGAAACAATGGTTTATAATATGTCTACCCTTTTCTACTGATTAAAATCAGCTTACAGACATACCGGATTGTTCTTTCTGACCCGGAAGTCCACTATATATATATATATATATATATATATATATATATATATATATATATATATATATATATATAATGTATATACATTATATATGTATCTATATTATATATATATATAAATTATATATGTATATAATATATATGTATATGTATACATTATACATATATACATTATATATATATACATTTTATGATACATTATATATATGTATATATATATATATACATTTTTTATATATATATATATATATATATTCATTATACATATATACATTATATATATATACATTATATATACATATATATATATATACATTATACACATATATACATATTTATATATACATATATTATATATATAGATATTATACATATGAATGGACTCTCTCCCGTCAATTTTCGACGTATAAGTGCCCCGCGCGTGAATTTATAATTGCAAGGGTTGCGCAATCTCCAACAAAAGCTATCCTGAGTTGGAATCGCTTGATTCCAATGGCAAGTAGTAATACAGGACGACTGGAAACAATGCCAAGATAAGCAGAGAGCACACATACAGCACCTGGTATTCCCAAATGGTCACCCATTTAGTACTGGCTCGGCTCGACGTCGCTTAACTTCGGTGTGTCAACGTGATTGTGCCGTATATATTATACATATAGACATATATATATATGTATAATGTATATATTTATGTATAACGTATATATATACATTATACATATATATATACATATATATATATATACATTATACATATATATATATACATATATACATTATACACATATACATGTATAATATACATATAATGTATATATATAATGTATATATATATACATTATACATATATATATATATATATATATATATATATATACATTATACACATATATATATATACATTATACATATATATATATATATATTACACATATATATATATGTATAATATATATATATATATATATATATATATAGTGTGTGTGTGTGTCAGGTTGTATATGAAAAGAAAAGAAATCAAATAAAGTGCTCATATAAGATATCTAAATCTGCCCTTTTGGATGAAACCGCGGTAAATTGCTGAGATATGTAATATACAGTATCTAAATAAATTATATATATATATATATATATATATATATATATATATATATATATATATATATATCGGCTTAACGAATTAATCTTTTTCCAACCTCCATATTACGCCGACTTTGCTGCTATTTTCTGCCGAGCGTTTTTATTCACGCAGACTAATCATCTCTTGGGGCGGTTTTCAGTTGGGAATGACAATAAAAAGAGCATAAGCGCGGTTCATCCATTTATAAATGGTATTTTTTCATATCTATCTCTCTCTCTCTTTCTCTCTCTCTCTCTCCTTCCCTCTCTCTCTCTCTCTCTCTCTCTTTCACTCACCCTTTTTTCCTTCTCTCTTATATATATATATATATATATATTTCATTTTTTTTCTCGTCGAAGTTATTAGAAATCAAGGGACCCCTTCTGGGGCTAACACTTGATCACTATATAAGATACATGGATATTCTAATATTCAGTCAAAGTCTCATTTACCTGTTAAACATTGAGTTAATAAAGAAGTAAAGAACATTAATTTTCCTCTCCCGAATTGACTAGTTTACTACGTTAGAGTATATCTTTCCTGTAGTCTTTTCGTCTTACCGGATTCCAAGACAAGAATTCATCTTGTCTGGTGGAGTATCCGGCTAAATGCTGTTACTTGAGGTAACATTACTTATAGAAGGTGCACAATTCTTCGTATGAACAAGCGTATAGCCGTGTCGTGGGGATCATATTTGGGCCTCGAATACTATGTTATTTTGAATATTTGATCAAGGCTTACTTGTAGGGTAAAGTATCCTCATGTCAGATTCGTGACAAACCCTTGTACAGAGAGACCGAACACACTCGAGGATGGTGTTTAGTAGGTAATTGAAACTATATATATATATATATGAAAAATATTTGTTGTTGTTTATTATCTACGGACGTATACGTTTCGTCTCTTTTCAATCAAGACTCTTCAGCGTAGAAGTATGACTATTCACTACTGGTCACACGATTCGAAACCCTGGATTATAAGTATTTTTCAACTTCAATCCAACGTCTTAAACCTCGCGGCCAATATTTGAACAGCTGATAAACTGTGGTAGTTTAAATACATTTATAAGCGGCGATGGCGACACAGGCAGTCTACTTGTATTAAGGAATGATGCATTATAAAGCAAATGACGTCGCGCTGTATTTGCACTACTACTAAAGTGCTCTACTAATTATTAAGGAGCGACAAATATGAAATATATATATATATATATATATATATATATATATATATATATATATATATATATATATATGTGTGTGTGTGTGTGTGTGTGTTAAAAATGTATTTGTTAAAAACAATAATTATTAAGCTCCGATAAGTTGCGGCCATTAGGATAGATGAAATTTAAATTTAGCCACGTTGCGAGGTTCTCTCCTTTTAGAAGATTGGAATGCTGTCTGAATGAAATTTATTGTGTTTTGCATTTTCAAACCGTGCTCGTCACGACAGCGTAACGGTTCGAAGCTGGGGTTTATAATAGTTAGAATCGCGGTTCGAATCGTCTGACAGGCAGTCCGGTTACGTCACTCATACTAACGAGTGTAAGGAAAACGAAACATATATATGTCTATGGATATTAAAATATTTATTTATATAAAAAATATTATATATATATATATATATATATATATATATATATATATATATATATATAAAGAAGCTTTTTCAGTTATTTTAAACAAAAAGAAAGAAAAAAAAGAAAAATGCAGTTTAAATTCCCAGAGAAACTAACTAAATTCAAAATATAGAAGATTTAACATTCGTTGGAAAATTCATAAATAAATAAAAATATATAATAGTAAGTAAATAAATTAAAAGGGGGATTAAGTATCTAACAGTGAAAAAAAACAGGAGACCTTAACGTAAGCATCTAATATTAACACGGGGATCATCAGCTGTTTACCATGTAACTGTTTCGGAGATTTAAAAACAGGACAGTTATAATATGCATGGCTCTTCAATGGTACTGATTAAACTACCATTTCCCCAATAATTAAGTGTCGAAATAATTCAGCTTAAAATTCCACTTATATATACACTAACCTAGGTAAGTTTACGTACACAGGGTGAACATCCAGTGAATCCTTACTGTGTTTGTATAAGTGTTTAATAATGAATAAGGCAATTTATTTGGTACATTTTTATAAGCGTATATTATTTGGCTACACATTTGCAGACATGTTTCGATCAATGAATAGAAAACCTATTCGGGCCAAATATTTTTCTACGGCTGTGAGAAGTAGGATAACACAATATTTCTTTCTGTAAATGAACATGTGATCAACCCATGAAGACAATTCAAATTGCATAAAATATTCGTTTTGCTTTCATAAGATTTGAAAATAATACTTTTAAATTTGTATTTATTTATTATTTTTTAATTTTAAAGGAAATTCGGTCAGACAATGTGACCTCAGTTATCGAGTCGCGTTTTATATAAGACACAGGCGCGTACACTTTCACCGCCCATACACCAATGAATACACACATAAAACCGCAACACGTACTTTACATGTGCATAACACGGAAATTGCTACGAGAACACACTTTAGCTAGCATTTCATACAAACACACATACACACACACGCAGACTAGCAAACAAAGTCTAGGCAGCAAAACAGACAAAATATAAAATATATCAAAAATAAAATATATGTAAAATTGGAAAAAAATTCAAAAAGCATAATAACGAAATACTAAAAAAAAATTTTAAAATTCAAAAAGCAAAATAACGAAATACTAAAAAAAATTAAAAATTCAAAAAGCATAATAACGAAATACTAAAAGAAAAAATTAAAAATTCAAAAAGCATAATAACGAAATACTAAAAGAAAAATTCAAAAATTCAAAAAGCATAATAACGAAATACTGAAAAAAAATTTTAAAATTCAAAAAGCATAATAACGAAATACTAAAAAAAAATTCAAAAATTATAAAAGCATAATAACGAAATACTAAAAAAATTTTAAAAATTCAAAAAGCATAATAACGAAATACTAAAAAACAATACTAGACATAATAACTCGTCAAGAAGAAGCCTTAACTTAAACAGAACAAAGAGTACTGTAAATAATATGCTTTTAAATGTAACAAATGAATGTCCCTACAACAAAAATGCGTATGATCCTTGCAACTATTACAACTAAAGAACACCCAAGAGATCATAGATTTTGCATGGGTAGTGCATGAAATACATTTAAAGAACGATACTATAATCACTAATATTCTTTCACGCATAGAAATTATAAAAGCGAACCATCTCTCATTGTTCAATATTTTCGTCTTTAATCGATAATAATAAAACGTCAGTAGTTAAATTAAATTAATTAGTAAATCTAGAACATGCAGATCTCAGTAGAAACATTGTAATCTTAGCTTTAATGAGAAATTAGAAATCGTTAGAGTTATTTACATACAGAAAACTTCTTAACAAAGAATAAGAAATCTCTATTAATTGTAAACACTATAAAGTACACATAATTAACAACTTCACATAACGCCATAGATCTGACGAATGTGCTTTTTATCGAGTTGAAGTAATAATCCGTAAGTACATGTGTATGTATATATATGTGTATATATATATATATATATATATATATATATATATTTGTTTGAATAGATAGTATAAGTATATGCTTGTACATGCATGCATGTAGTTGTGTATGTATTTATTGAAATATACATGGTTACATGTGCATAATTCGTTTTAATTGCTTTGTCTTTTAGTACCTTAGTGCATTAAATAAAAGAGTGTATATATTTGTATGTACTAGGATAGACATGTCAATACTTATATGCTAATATGTTTTGTATATGTGCATATATATATAGAGAGAGATTTAGATTTTTCACTTAGAAGATTGTTTATTCAGTGCAGATTAGGCCAATACAAATAAGCTCGATGATACTCGATTACAGGGTACATGGAATTTATATGTGATTTTTTGAAGGCTTACCAAACCATTCCGTTCAGGAGATCATTCATCACCACAAAAGACTTTTTCTTTCAAAGCTTATTCATTTATCATATATATCCAAATAAATGATATATATATATATGTGTGTGTGTGTGTGTGTGTATGCTTATATGTTTTCTATGTGAATATATGTATGTATATATACATGGGCGTATTATCTTTGTGTATTAGTATATAATTTAACGCAGGCATATCGAGTTTGTATTTGGTTTAACTTGACAAGAGTTACGTTTTGCTTTTGTAAATGTGTGAACTTTTTCAGCATTGTACAGACAGATATTTATATACTCGTATGCATTTAGGAGTATGCATGTGTGTATATATTTATATACTCGTATGTATTTAGGAGTAAGTATGTGTGCATATATTTATATACTTGTATGTATTTAGGAGTATGCATGTGTGTATATATTTATATACTCGTATGTATTTAGGAGTATGCATGTGTGTATATATTTATATACTCATATGTATTTAGGAGTATGTATGTGTGTATATATTTATATACTCGTATGTATTTAGAGGTATATGCATGTGTGTATATATTTATATACTCATATGTATTTAGGAGTATGCATGTGTGTATATATTTACATACTCGTATGTATTTAGGAGTATGCATGTGTGTATATATTTACATACTCGTATGTATTTAGGAGTATGCATGTGTGTATATATTTATATACTCGTATGTATTTAGGAGTATGCATGTGTGTATATATTTATATACTCGTATGTATTTAGGAGTATGCATGTGTGTATATATTTATATACTCGTATGCATTTAAGAGTATGCATGTGTGTGTATATTTATATACTCGTATGTATTTAGGAGTATGCATGTGTGTATATATTTATATACTCGTATGCATTTATAAGTATGCATGTGTGTATATATTTATATACTCGTATGTATTTAGGAGTAAGTATGGGTGTATATATTTATATACTCGTATTCATTTAGGAGTATGTAAATGTGTATATGTTTATATTCTCGTATGTATTTAGGAGTATGCATGTGTGTATATATTTATATACTCGTATGTATTTAGGAGTATGCATGTGTGTATATATTTATATACTCGTATGTATTTAGGAGTATATGCATGTGTGTATATATTTATATACTCGTATGTATTTAGGAGTATGCATGTGTGTATATATTTATATACTCGTATGTATTTAGGAGTATGCATGTGTGTATATATTTATATACTCGTATGTATTTAGGAGTATGCATGTGTGTATATATTTATATACTCGTATGTATTTAGGAGTATGCATGTGTGTATATATTTATATACTCGTATGTATTTAGGAGTATGCATGTGTGTATATATTTATATACTCGTATGCATTTAAGAGTATGCATGTGTGTGTATATTTATATACTCGTATGTATTTAGGAGTATGCATGTGTGTATATATTTATATACTCGTATGCATTTAGGAGTATGCATGTGTGTATATATTTATATACTCGTATGTATTTAGGAGTAAGTATGGGTGTATATATTTATATACTCGTATTCATTTAGGAGTATGTAAATGTGTATATGTTTATATTCTCGTATGTATTTAGGAGTATGCATGTGTGTATATATTTATATACTCGTATGTATTTAGGAGTATGCATGTGTGTATATATTTATATACTCGTATGTATTTAGGAGTATATGCATGTGTGTATATATTTATATACTCGTATGTATTTAGGAGTATGTATGTGTGTATATATTTATATACTCGTATGTATTTAGGAGTATGCATGTGTGTATATATTTATATACTCGTATGTATTTAGGAGTATGCATGTGTGTATATATTTATATACTCGTATGCATTTAGGAGTATGCATGTGGTTGTATATTTATATACTCGTATGTATTTAGGAGTATGCATGTGTGTATATATTTATATACTCGTATGCATTTAGGAGTATGCATGTGTGTATATATTTATATACTCGTATGTATTTAGGAGTATGCATGTGTGTATATATTTATATACTCGTATGTATTGAGGAGTATGCATGTGTGTATATATTTATATACTCGTATGCATTTAGGAGTATGCATGTGTGTGTATATTTATATACTCGTATGTATTTAGGAGTATGCATGTGTGTATATATTTATATACTCGTATGCATTTAGGAGTATGCATGTGTGTATATATTTATGTACTCGTATGTATTTAGGAGTAAGTATGGGTGTATATATTTATATACTCGTATTCATTTAGGAGTATGCAAATGTGTATATGTTTATATTCTCGTATGTATTTAGGAGTAGTCATGTGTGTATATATTTATATACTCGTATGTATTTAGGAGTATGCATGTGTGTATATATTTATATACTCGTATGTATTTAGGAGTATATGCATGTGTGTATATATTTATATACTCATATGTATTTAGGAGTATGCAGATGTGTATATATTTATATACTTGTATGTATTTAGGAGTATGAATGTGTGTATATATTTATATACTCGTATGTATTTAGGAGTATGCATGTGTGTATATATTTATATACTCGTATGTATTTAGGAGTATGCATGTGTGTATATATTTATGTATATGAGTGTCTACGTCTGGACAATGGTGTATGGATATGCATGTATTTTTATTCGTCGGTTTGCAAATTTCATGTATGTACAAATATGTATGCGCCTACTTGTGCACGTCTGTGTGTGATTTTGTTTGTAGTTAAGTTTATATCTATCCTGTTTTAAATATGTACAATATATTTTTGAATTTTTAAATTTTAATTAATTAATTACGTCCACATATATATTTCTGTGAGCTCCAGAATAGCATCAATTAGCAAACCTGGTACCTGGTAACATTCACCCTGGTCGGGTTGAGCCGGCTTCCCTCGAAAGAGGAAGTCTCTAGGGAATTACATATACAAGCGACCCCCAGTCATGTGTATATCCCGGCCAAGAGAAATAACGACGTGTTTTTTTTCATAGCGTTTGGTATGCCCAAATAGTTACCCATCTTGCACTAACCAGGCTCAACGTCGCTCACCGGCGGTGATCTAACGCGAACTGGTGTATCAACTGATGTATCAACTGGTGTATCAACGTGGTTATGCCGTAGAAGCAACCAAATATAAGTCATTGATATGTGATAAGGAAAGCCTCGAATTGAGTCAATTGTCTAAGCGACAGACAAGAATAACTAGGGGATGAGTTCATCTGAACAATGTTTTAAGCGGCGCAGAAAAGAAATACATCTACTTAAATTATTTTTGTCGAATTAAATGCCATGCCAACGAAAAGCGATTCTGGTTCTGTGTTATTGTCGGAAATAATGGAGTAAAAAGAAAAGAAAAAAACAGCAGTAAAAATAAATGCTCACGCGCAGTTTGTACTTCCTGGGTGACGTAAAAGCTATCGCAAGTCGGGGTTCTGAAATTGAATTAGGTTATATATATATATATATATATATATATATATATATATATATATATATATATATATATATAATATTTGTTTATTATCTATGTATGTATACGTTTCGTCCTTTTTAATCGGGACATATATATATATATATATATATATATATATATATATATATATATATATATATATATATATATATATATATATATATGTGATTTTATGAAGGCTTACCAAAGCATTCCTTTCAAGACACCAATGATCACCATTAAAGATATTTTTTCTTACAAATACTATTTATTCAAATTAAATGTTTTTTCCTACACGTGTTTCACTACCAAGCAGTTACTTGCTTGGCAGATCATCAGGGAAATTAAATGTCTGGAATACTGGTTTCAACTGCCGACAAAACACAATGTGGCGTTGTAATAGTTGAGGTCACTATTACAACGCCACATTGTGTTTTGTCGGCAGTTGAAACCAGTATTCCAGACATTTAATTTCCCTGATGATCTGCCAAGCAAGTAACTGCTTGGTAGTGAAACACGTGTAGGAAAAAACATTTAATTTGAATAAATAGTATTTGTAAGAAAAAATATCTTTAATGGTGATCATTGGTGTCTTGAAAGGAATGCTTTGGTAAGCCTTCATAAAATCACATATAAATGCTCTGTACTCTGTAATCGAGTATCATCGAGCTTGTTTTTTATTGGAACAACCCCGGTCTTCACTGAATGATCTATTTTATAAGTGAAAAATCTAAATCTATATATATATATATATATATATATATATATATATATATATATATATATATATATATAGCTGGAGTATCCGACAATCGTTGTCATGTACATCCCTGAAGAAGAGCCGAGCAGGTTCTGAAACGATTGTCGGATACTCCAGCTATGTTTATTTTAATATAAAAGCTCTAATGTATATTGATCACTTTTGAAAAGTAATGGTTTTGTTCATTTAGTTAATATTTGAACTTAATTAATTAATATATATATATATATATATATATATATATATATATATATATATATATACTAGTAAATATATGCTCTCTCCGGTCGCATATTTTTTGCTAGCCTGAGAAAAGATGATACTATGACGCCCCCCCCCCTCGCACACACACAAAGTCGTAGTTAATGACTGAGCGCATGATATCATGACAACAGAATGGATAGAACACTACCCCCACAAATAAGGAGAAGGGTATCCTGAGACGATTTGTACCGTGAGTAACGAACGTATACTATACTGCCTCCCCTTCAAAAGAGGGTATAATGCCTCCGAGGAATATATCGTAACGAATGAAAATATACTACACAGAATTAAATAAGCATACACCGTCTTAATGTTAATATAGTTAGGATATGTGGAAAATAGCTCCGCATTTATTAATTTAGATAACACTAAAAACAATGGCAAGTGTTATTATCGCCGTCAAACGCTGAAATGAAAATTGGGCGAAAAAATATAGTCGCCATCTTTATAAAAAAGAGAAACGGGCTGGTTAAGAAAAAACGATAACTTCTTTTCATAATTTTCTAGTTAAAAAGACATGTTCATAAACTTAAGTTATCGTTTATTCCTTATCTAGCCTTTTTCTCGACTTGTTTAGATGGCGAATATGATTTTCCGACCTAACATTTATTTCGGCGTTTCACGTGTACGATGAAACTTGGGATAGCAAAAACAACCCTAAGTTGTTGTTTTTACTAAAACATTGTTTAAGTTTATAAAATATGAGTTGTTTATGAGTAATGCAAAAACCTATTTCACTCTAAATAATTTACGTGACTGAAATAGTAATTAATATCAAATAAAAAGAGTACTTTCATACTCCTATTTCAGTCGTGCAAATTGAACGAAAATAAAAGAAAAAAGGCTAGCATGGCTGTTTTTTAATTCTTTATTTATTGAGGGGTGGATATTGATAAGAATTTATTAAGAAGTGAAAGAAAACTTTAAATAAAATAACTTACAATTTAAACAGAAAATTCAATGTTATCAGTTTGCATTTTAAGTGAAAAAAGTTTTTATTTCAGACTGTGTATATTTATAATTTTTCAGGAAAAAATGTTGAGCTCTTACGGAGGAGGTAATTCTTTGGAGGACGGTTTTATGGAAACAGACCCCCCCCCCTCCATTAAAAGATATTCCGATTAAATCGATTTTTTTTTCGTTCATTTAAAAATGTCTAGTCACAAAAAAACATTACTTTTTTTAGTGTTCCTTGGTCTTTTGGCTAAGATCAAAGTGTAGTATCTGTTCTCCACATATCAGCGATATTTGACGTTTTACTAATGCCTGAAAAAATTATCTCCCTCGAAAAAGAAATCCCCAAAAGTTTTTAAAACGCTATTCTTTTATAAAATCTCTTTATGTTATTGTATTAATGATTATAATAATAATACTATTGATAAAATGCTTGCGTATATAGAAAAATATTGGGCAATACAAATTAAAAGTATATATAACAGAATATTAATTTATTAGAAACTTAAAAATAAATAAATATGCAAATGAGTAATATCGAATTTGTTTGGGGGAGTATGGATATGACTATATATACCGTATTTAACAAAATCATCTTATGTGTTTAGAATTAAATAGCCATCACTGCTTTTGATGTTAAAATAGATATGATAGATAGAAAAAACTTTTCATTTAGATATATATATATATATAGAAAGAGGGAGAGAGAAAAAAGTGGTAGTTTGTTTTGTTGTCCGGATGATGATTAAGAATTATGTGTCTCTTTTTGACAAAGTTTTTCCCGAAATATTAAATATATATATATAAAATCTTTAGGTACGTAAAAGTTATTATCGCCAGTAAAAACAAATACCAATCACGCCAGGAATGAATATACTATGACTCCGTTATTTTTTCGTTTTGAAAGCGCAAATATATAAACATATACATAGAATTAACTTTATAAGGATAGGGACATAGATATTCATGAAACTTCATATTCTCATAGTCTTTTCTGCCTATCCCCATACTGCAATTTTTAGGCGTAATTATTTCGTAAAACTTTACTTTGAAAAAATGTAAGCCAAAATGGCGCCTATGGTTTTATATATTTTTAAAAGATTTTTAGTACAACCTTATTTATTTAAAATCGTAGCTTCTCATTGTTCAAATTCATACATTATTTTTCCATCATACGT
>OY744540.1:66515971-66588471 GCA_963556195.1 Sepiola atlantica | reverse complement strand
CTTCCTCTTATTCGGTAACCTTTTGTGACTTTCAAGCTGAAACCTTTATTTTATCCATTGGGTAGACGTTTAGGTATCTACTAATAATTTAAACAGCAATAGATCATTAAAATAATCTAAATGAATAAATGCGAAATAATTTTCTATTTATTCTTACTATGTTTATATCAAAACACGTTACGCTTATTAAATTCAATTATACCTCTAAGTATTTTCAAATACATTATATATATACCCAACAGAACACTGCGTAACCACATTCATCCCGATGCTTTATTAGCATAATAAGTTTATAAACACCTAATAAATTAATATTCTGAACAATCAATTTCTATTTTCGTTTTACAGTTTTCTTATATATATTCAAAAGTATACATGCTATCAAGGGAGGCGCGAGAGCTCTCTATCCCTTAATAAACTCAAGAATGGCCTATGCTGGAAATCTCATTTCTTTGATCAATCATAACTCAAAAACCAATAAACCAAATTAGTTAAAACTTTGCACAACATTTTTATTTGAAAGGTTCTATAAGTGTGTAGAATTTCAGCATCATTAGTCAAGGCAACCCAGAGATCCAGAAAGTTCAATCATGTTATCTGTGTGTACGTACGTACGTACGTACGTACGTACGTATGTTCCACCCTGTATCTCATCAACTATTTGATAGATTCAGCTGATTTTTGGCAGAGATAGAGGTTCTAGGATTTAGTTGATGGCATTTTAATTTCAGTTTACCATATACCTTAGTTTTCCAGAAAATTCCAAAAAACCTTAAAAATTACCATTGTATTGAGGCATATCCTTTACAAAAGTAGTGACATTCCATGAAAAATGCCAGTATACTGAAATCATATGCCCTTAATAGGGTTAAGATTAAAATTCATATACACTAAATGTACAAAAGCAAGGAAATTCCCAAATGTGTACACTTTTATTGTCATTAAGGGTATGCGAGCACAACAGGGCTATGTATTTTACTGGTAGGAATTTTTCTTCAGCGCACCTCACACACTTCATTCACTCATGCATAGAGATTTATACTGTAGTGATGTGATAATGAAATGGTTTGGTTGATATGTAGTCATACCCTTAATTAATGACAATAAAAGTGTGGAAATTTGGGAATTTCCTTGCTTTTGTACATTTAGTGTATATGAATTTTCATTTTAACCCTATTATGGGCATATGATTTCAGTATACTGCCATTTATCATGGAATTATTATTGGTAGTAGTAATATTAATTCCAATGATTTTATGTAAAACATTTTACGTTTAAAATGATTATTTTGAAATTCGAATAACTTCCGGTCACGTTTGACGCATGCGTATGTTTACACGAACCAACAACTTAGATTACTTGGACTAATTTATTTTTTTTTAAATTTCACTCCGCATTGAACGCAATAACTAACAAAGTTTTTCTTTATACATATATTTTATCTTTAAAACATAATTTGTTGTTGTTTTCGACCACGACTATTGAATAAGATTATATTTGCTATAATAAAGAAAATAAAAATTCCTAACCCCTCTCAGCTTTTTAAATAATAAAAAAAATAGATTCATATTTTTAAAACTTTTTTTTTCTGTCTTCTAAATGAATAAACGCGAAAGTTTTTTTTTCTCCATTTATCCAAACTATATTTACATTAAAACCCCAATTAATTGTGGATGGGTATAGTTAAGATAATGTTTTTACTCAGAGACTTACATAATTTTAAACAACAAACTCTGATAAATTTGTAGATTAACGCCCTCAGCTAAATTTAAACAATGTGATTCATCTTTTTAGCGTCATTCTAACTTATTAGGTCAGTTAACTAACCACACGTAATCGTCTAAAAGAGTGGACCCCTGCCCCCCTCCCAAATAACGCACAGAATTTATTTCCCATAACAAAAAACAAAATGGTTGACTGCGATAAAAAACATTGGATGGACCGGATATGGAGGATCATTTTAAGTTAAGTTTACATGCGACACTGATGGCCAACTTTAAATTCTAAAATATGTTTTTGTTGTTTTCTATTGCCGCCAGGACTTTCTGGGTATCCACACGCAATCGCCTAAAAAAGTAGAATCATATTTTTTTGGGGGGGGGGGGTAGCTGAGGGTGTTAAACTACAATTATACCAAAACGTTTAATATTTTTTATTTATAATTTTAAAGAAGCTATTTAATTTTCACGCGAAAAAATAACACAACTAAACTCAATTGCTTGAAATTAAAATAAAAAGGGACGTACAGTTAAAAAAAAAAACATAAGATTTAAAAAATAAAATATGGGTAAATTTGCAGATTAACACACTCCGCTACCCCCCCCCCCTCATCCAATAAATATATTCTGCTTTTTTATGCGATTACGCGTGAACACCGTGGAAAACGGAAAGAAGGAAAACATATTTTAGAATTTAGAGTGATGGAACAGTTTCAGATATATTTAACGTAAAGTGTGCGTTATTCTGTGCGTTACTTCTTTTCGGCGGGGCACTCTTTTTGGCGATACGTACCAGTCGGACTTAGGGTTAGTGTTATAAATATATTAGTTAACTATACCCCCAATTAATTGCTTCCGGGGAGGTAGGTTTTGCTAGTATAAAATAAAAGCGGAACCCCCGTGGAAAATCCACGGTGATTTCTACATCAATCTGTATAATGTATTATTATTAATAATATTCCCTTTGAAATAGTAAACGTCTGCCAGTGTTAATACTTATAAAAACAAACGTCTCTTTCTTCTTCCGTAAAAATAATTGTCATTGTCAGGTAAATATTTTTTTAAATAAATAAAACGAATAGGTTTTTTATTTATTTATTTATTTATTTATTAATTTATTCATTTATTTATTTATTTATTTATTTAAAATTCGAGCAAATTAATTCTTTTGGAAACAATAAATATTCTCTCTCTTCTTACCGTAAAATCATTGTCAGCTAAACATTTTTTTTCAAATCAATAAAACGAATGTCACTTTTTAAAAATGTATTCATTTACAATTGTACTGTTTTATTCGATTAGATGACATAATTCGATTTTGGAACAATTCATTTTAAAATGCGTAAAGTCGGAATTCTTTTTTTGTTGTTTTTTTATCATATTTCACCCTAACCAAGGCAGGCCACCACTGTAAACGTAAGGGGCTACTGAGAAAAAAGGGTGATTATTATTGTTTTTATATAATTAAAATGCATTAAAATTTGCTGGAATAATTTTTTAAATGAAAATTAAATATCAATTAAAAATGGATTTTTAACTTGATTACTAAAAACCATCAAATAATTCGAATTAAAAAAATCTATTTTTTATAATGTAATTATTTTTAGCGTGCAATCATTTATATCGGTTTTGAACAGTCAAAATTAAATTTAAAATGTTTATGACCTTTGGTACAAGAGAAATGGCGTCCCACAGTCACGAATTCGGAAGAGCGGCATGTGAGCAAAAAAATTCCATATAGCCGAATATTTAACTGACAATGACAATTATTTTATGGGAGAAGAAAGGATTTTTTTTTTTTTAAAATATTATTGACCCTGGCGGATATTTATTATTTCAAAAGTAATATCATTATAAACAGTAAATTATACAAGTTGAAGTGGAAAACACTGTGGAATTTCCACAGGGTCCCGCTAGTATCAAAGTAATAAAGTAAATCAGCTGAGGATTCATATTAATTACAGACAATACAATTTGTGGTTATATTTACTCCTCCCCAGGAGTTAGGCACAAGGCCAGTTTTATCTTACTCCCACAAGTAAGATGTGACCCAAGATCGGGTCGAGAAAGTGGGGTTTGAAAAGCCAGCGCTCGAGAGGTGAGCACTCTGGCCATTTAAAAATTGCCTGGGCAGCCCCGTCGGCATTCCCCGGTAGGGGCGCCTCAGACAGTAAGCAATAAACTTACTCCTCCCCAAAGAGGGGAGGCAAAGCCTGGGAGGGTGGACCTCCTAGAACTGCACAGGACAGGCGTGCATTATCCATCGGAACAGATACTACACTTTGATCTTAGCCAAAAGGCCAAGAAGCCCAATTTATTTAGGCAGTACAATTTGTGGTTATTCCAAAAAAGAGTCGGTTGTAGAATAAAAGGAATCAGACCCAGGTTTTAAATCTACGTGCTAAGTTTAGCCTAAATCAAGAGAAATCTTCAAGAAATCGTATTAAATATTGTTCCCGGGTTATTTGTGATCGACGAAAACGACTTTTAAAGTGAATGAGTAATCCAGCCAAACAGATTAGAATGTTTTAGCCCCCCCCTCCGCACCCGCGCTTATTTGTCTCAACAGACACAAATACCAATTCCATTTCTTCTCTTTTAATATTATTTTTTATTTCTTTTTTTTTAGGCCTGCTGCTGCTGCTTTTAATGCGGCCTCGGTTTGAACGGCTGCCCATTTTAAAAATACATTTCATCTGCGAGTTATTGTCCTTCCCAAAATACTTCACAAGCGACATTCAAATGGAGCCAACAAATGATGATGATGATGATGATGATGATGATGCTGATGATGATGATGATCTCGTTAAACGAACACATTCAGAGAAAACAAAGATGAATGACAAAATGCCAAGCGCAATCTTTTTGTGAAAATAAATAATATATAGCCGTCATCGTGGCTTAACGCATGTTCCTTTCAATAGTTGAACACTTTGAAGACGGCTGCCTTTAAATAGGTTTAGTCTTTCGCTGATTTACCGGGTTGTAGGTAACGGCCGTGTGAGCTAAGACGTTGAAATATGACTCGTGTTCCGGGGTTCGGGACCGACAACCGGTATTCATAATTAATTTCTACACTGACGATTCCCGAAAGATGAAACGTATATATATGTAAATGAAAGAAATACTGATAATTATATATATATATATATATATATATATATATATATATATATATATATATATATATATATATATATTTACTCCAGTGGTAGTGTGAACTTCTGAGGTTGTTGGCCCTTGTTTAATAGCGTTACTTCTAAAGATTGACACTTAAAAGATGCTTCTTACGAAACGGAGTTGCGTATATCCTACCGGCGATGGAGCGAGATAACAGCTAATGCTGAACAAGTTGTGAAGCACGACAAGATCATTCAACTGATAATGAGTTGATTAATTTAGTTTAATTAATTATGGAATAATTAATTAATTGAAATGGAGTCCATAAACTTTGGGACAACAAATATCGCCATCTTTTATTAAACGAACGATTTTATTCAAAAAGTCATACTTTTTATATTTGAGTGACAATCCAACGCATCGCTTTTAATTATGAAGAACAACAGTTGAAATAGTCATGCTCAAATCGTAATTTTGAAAGTATCTAGTTAACAGCCGAAAACAAAATACTTAAACTAAATGTTGTTATATTTCAAATCCCAATTTTGAAAGGTTAGGTTTCTGGTTGATTTGACAACAACAACTGAAATCATTTGTTTGAACTTAACGTAATTATCAAGAAATGCTGGCAAATTGAAAAGGTAACGACAGTGCACCAGTCATTTATCACAAATATACTTACCCGTCAACGGATATTAAGTCGTGCTATTCTTGAAATAACTTGAACTTAAGGTGCTACTGAGAAAAAAGGGTGAAACAAAGGCTCTCATTGCTCTACCAATTGTAAGAGAGCAGAAAATACGACTCGATTTGTGATTAGTGAATCACCAAACGTGTATGAAGTAAAAGTTTTCAATTAAAAAACAAACTGATACTTGGAAGGCTCACCAGATAACAGCAAATTAGTCCGATAGACAGACTGAGAAAGGGACCGGAGTCAACAACCGATCGTAAAACAGAAATTCAAAAGACTGAGAAACATTATTTTAAAATACGACCTCCTCCAAAGGACAAAATCACGTAATGAATTTCAAAGTCGGCTAACCAAGACTTAACACCGGTCAAATTTCTCAACTTGTCTTTTCTCGCCAACAAGAAGAGTCACATAACGTTTTGCTTTTTATTGTTTTCACATCTGTATTCGAATAGATATTCATTTTTCTTGTTCTGGGGTTGTCAACAGAACCAACTCCTTATCCAAGTTGCCGACTAAGTTGCACAGCACTAACGTTCTGCACTTCTCTACAACAGGGCGTGGGCATAGAGCGATTGACAGATTGTAACTAATCACCTTTATCTGTTGCGTCATGTCATGGCTGACTGAACGAGAACAATCTACCCCGTTAATTAAGTTTCAAATTTCATATAGATTCCTGAGCTCGACAAGATACATCCGAAGAAGTTCGGAGGTTACATCGGTCGAAACGTTGTGGGAATAACATCCAATATGGGATTAGCAGTCCGAATAATCCGAATAATACAAATTATCAATACATATCTTAAAACTTCCGAAATAAAACATCGATGTTTAAAAACTTTTCCTACTGCTTTGTATGGCTCCGAGTGTTGACTGTCGACGAAGGAAGCCAAAAGAAAACTATCGGTCATAGAGACAAATGTGTATGAAATTAAATATGTATAAACTAATTTGTATGGGGTGTCTATTTACTTCTCTCATGTCTGTATATATATATATATATATATATATATATATATATATATATATATATAAGGTTAATACAACAAAAGATATGAGAGGCAACTAATATCTTTAATCAACCTCTTTTTTTAATCAACCTCTTTGACATCTTTCTTGAAGCTGCTTTAAACTTTATGACTTGGATGAATTGTATAAGTTTTAACAAAAAAGTGTGTTTTGGGCCGATATATTTGATGTTTTATATACTTTTATGTATTTTATATATATTTTTTATATCTTTTCAAAGTTTAATTTTATTACTTGCAGTAATCTCATTGCGGTAATAGTCCTCCGAGGAGAAGATTTTCTTTGAAAACTCAAGAGTTAAGGACTTTAAAGTACTTTGCTTGAACTTTG
This sequence comes from Sepiola atlantica, assembly GCA_963556195.1. Taxonomy (NCBI): domain Eukaryota; kingdom Metazoa; phylum Mollusca; class Cephalopoda; order Sepiida; family Sepiolidae; genus Sepiola; species Sepiola atlantica. Next base: position 66,581,577 of record OY744540.1, on the reverse strand, counting down.
AATTCTAATAAAATTTGATTCGCACCTTATTTTATTCTTTCACTTTATCTAGTGCTATATATATATATATATATATATATATATATATATATATATATATATATATATATATTTATATAAAGTAGAGACGTTTTTTTCCCTGTACCTTCTCGGAGTATAGGAAAATAACCACATGCATCATAGGCTACTAAACTATCCACTATACTACACTTAATCACTCGAGCGTGTTTTAGTAAATTTGTTATTATTTTTTTCGACATAACACTAAATATTACATTTGGCCCACCATCTACGACTCTCTGCCAAACCAACTCCATATAAGTGGTAGCAAAAACTTTTCTCCCTAACAATTGTGTACTGTCACTCTACTCATCGACACCGGGAAGTAATAAGCACAGTTTAATTTTCACAAAACACCCAGTTCTTATTTATTATTTGCCTGGTATTAATTTATTACATAATATAAAGCAATACGCAAAGACTTAATGACCCCTCCTATTCAATCCGATGATTTTCCGCGAATATCAGATTACGTTATTACATTTTCCACCTATGACTTCTACATTTATATTTATTCCGGAATTAAGCGAATGAAATTAACGAACACAGTTCCTGTAACATTTATTGATTCAACATGGCGGCTACAATTTCTGACTCGAATCGACATCCTATTTAATTCTATAAGCACCAAAATACTGGTAGACCCCGATACATTTACATTTTCAAAATCATAAACCTTTAACATGCATATTATAGAAAACTTGCCCAAATCCAGTCATTTTCATCATCTACAAATGACATAAACCGTGTCATTGCTAAATCTTAACATAACACAAATGCCCAATAATCAAGCTTAGCTTAATTGACGTATTTTCACATCTATTTCTAACTCGAAACGGTAGCTCAGTGGTTAGGAAAGCTGGTTTCATGACAGCCAGTTTCACCGTTCGATCCCATTCTACTATACCACTTTTTTCTTTTTTTTAAATTTATAGTATTTGCAAACACGGTAGAGGGGGGGGGGGAATAAACAATACGTCGTTTCTTTTTTTATTCGACGTCATGCAATAGTTAGTACTTTCTCCCGTGCAACGCCGGGCGACGGGTTCAGCTAGTATATTATAAAATACAGAAAAGTTCAATAAAAAAAAAAATAGTTTTCTTTACGAAAAGACATTGGGAATATTCAAATTACCGTCTAATAATGTTTTATTGTTCGCTTGATTAATGGGGACCCAAATAATAATTAATCAATAGAATGTCCTTTTTCGAAACAAATATGCAAGTATCAGGAAAGTTTATATCGGATGTCCTGCTGGCTTGACAGGCCGAGAGCAGGTTCAAGGCGTTTCCACGAATATTGGCGATGTAGAGGTGCTCGTAAATTCACGATGATCTTCGGGGGCGTGTTATTAACAGACAAAGGCGGTTGAGGAAGTTGCGCGTGGCGGGGCCCATCGCTCCACTCGTCTCGATGGCGATCAGTTGGAACACACATCCGTCGAGAAGACCGGAATATTTTGATTGCTTGCGGTTCTCCGCTGACGCTGTTGCATGTCCAGGGTTTGTTGCCGATTCTGTCACTGATAAGGGCGCAAAAGTGTCGACAGGAGTCGCATCTTATACAAGTGACTTGCTGTCTGCAAAGGGAAACACAGTTGGGCCATCGGGCCGTTTGCTATCCCCTCTGTCGAGGCCAACTGGTTCGAGGATCGACGGCAAGCCAGCGATGTCGGATGTTATCATTAAAAGCGCTGTACCGGGGGAATCTACCAGCGTTTCGTCTACACGAAAGGGTGTGTAAATTTTAGACAAACTTTTTTATTTGAAAAGAAGAATGCTTTGGTAGTATGAATTCTTCTCCAGGAAATCATTTTCGTGTATAAATCTTTCTTTGCGGGGGTCAACTGAGTTGGACATCGATTTATTTTCCCTTGCGATTCTGTCAGATTTACTTGCGTGCTCTTCGTGCAGCCTCGCGCAATTTGATGTTAGAAATGTTATCGAACGACAAACACGTCGATAGAACGTCGTATCCAAAAGAATCCATACATATGGTCATCAGAGGTGTATTCTCTCTGTTAGAAATCGAAATGGGGACTGAAATATGTAAAGCTGTGATTGGTTGAACCATATCGCATGAGATTAAAGAGAGAGAGAGAGAGAGACGATGATGATGATGCTGGTAGAAATTATCCAGAATGTGCTTATTTAAGAGGAGGACTCAACAAGAACTCGTGAGCGGACTTGAAAACGACCATGTTTTAGTCAACCGGGAAGCAGCCCCGCGATATAGTGTTCCACAAATGGGTTGTTCTAGGAAAAAAACTTTGCTCGTGAATGTTTCGTTTCATTTTCGGCAGAGAGAGAGAGAAGGGGAAATTATTAACAGTGGTTGATTTTATGGAAATTCCGGCAGTTTCAATTCCTTTTGGCTCGTGTGATTTTTTTGTTGTTTTTTTTTCATTTCTATTTACTTGTGACTGGTAAACATTACTTCTGTTGCATGCTCAACCTTTTGGTATAAACTCAGAAACCAACTCGCCGTCATCATTACAGAAACATTGAAGTTCATAATATTTATTCATAGCTTATTTGCTCCCAGCCCGATTAAATTCCTATCATGTAATTAAAGTCTCTTATTTATAACTTTTCAAAAGACGTACTCGGCGCAAATCGGATGGAAGAAAGCAAGCACTGTATTCGGCGTGATTACTGACTAGTGGAAGGAGGGGGGACAGAAAGAAGAGATCGAAATCAATAATTACTTATATACTGTCAGCCCATATCACTCTACATCCGACACATTGCGTGCTTCATAACCGATTGCGCTTGCTATCATCCTTTCGCTTTGTACCAATGACGTCACATCCGTTTATAATACATTCTCACAGCCTAAGTAATTTTCAACCCAAAGGGGAGGACAGTGTGTCGACCTCTACTGACCCTCGGTTGTCACATTTCATGTTATTCTCAACTAACTAAATTATATACTAGATAATCTACCCGTTCAATATTTAACAGTTGGTTGTGTAGGTTGGTTTCCGCATTCGATGGTTTTTCATTAATATGTAGGCTATTTTCATCATTGCCGTGAGTATTATTATTATTATTATTATTATTATTATTATTATTATTATTTCTGCTCACTAGGAGTTATCACACAAGTCATCGTCAATGATTGCTCATCGACAACAACCGGTGGTGTTCCCTGGAGCCTGAGTGACAACAAGCCTCCCAGTGGAGGTCTGGTTAGTGCTCTCCTTCCTCAGTCTTTTCATCTTCCTTGACCCTTCACAACTATTTTGTGTGGTGTCAGCCGAGGCTGATGCCATCACTTTTTTCTTCCGTGTATTTGTTTCGTTTTTTCTGGCTCCTTGATCATCATTCTGTTGTCTGCTGGAACGGCGAAGTCTACGATTTGGAAGAATTTTTTTCATTTTTTGTCGATTATTATAACATTTGGTCTCCTTGCTTGTATGAGTCTATTTGTTTTTACATCCATATCCAAGAGAATTTGGTGTGTGTTTCGTTTGCCAGTACTGCCATTGGTTTATGTTGGTACCACTTGTCTGCGTGTTCGAAATGCAGTCGTTTGCATAGTTCCCAGTGTACGGCTTTTCCCGACGCAATTGTGTTTTTTCTTTTTCTTTATATTCTTTGTGGGCTAGTTTGCTGCATTTACTTATTATGTGATTCACTGGTTCGTTTCTTTGTCCACACAATCTGTATTTACTGTTTACCTGTATTTTATCTATTTTAGCTTTAATGTACTTGGTCTTAATCGCATTGTTCCGTGCAGCTGTCAGTAGAGATTCTGTTTCTCTTTTCAGGTGTCCTTTTTTAGCCATGCCAAGGAATGTTGGTTGGGTGGTCTCTTCTCTGGTCATTCTTATGAAACGTCCATGTAGCTGTTTTTTCGTTCACACTTTTATTTTCTTGTCATTTGTTTCTGATTTCGGTGCTTCCTCAATTGTTCATTGCGGCGCTTATCAGCCTTTTTGTGTTTTGTGTCTTCCACGCAGTCTTCTATACTTACAAGTCCTCTTCCACCTTCGCTTCTTTTCACATAGAGTCTGTCCGTGTCGTCTTTTGGGTGTAGCGGCTGTGCATGGTCATTAATTCTCTAGTGTTCTGGTCAAGATTCATAAATTCTTCTTTAGTCCAGCCTATGAATGGTCCAGAGTTTCTCATTAGTGATACTGCCCAGGTTTTTATTCCTTTTACTAGGTGTCTGCTATATAACTTCGTTTCTAAGAGTTTTCTTATTCTTCTCAGGTATTTTTTTTTTCAATCTTCTCTTTCATTTCTGTAGATTTTATGGTGTCTGCTTCCAGAACTCCTAAATATTTATAGCTATCCTGTTCGCTTAGTGCCCTCATCTTGATTGCTTGGGCAGTTCCATGCCCTTTGTCGTCTCCAGCTTTCCCTTTTCATCTCTAGCAGTGCGCACTTTTCCATTCCAAATTCCATTTGAATGTCGTGGCTGAGGATTCTGGTCGCCTTTATCAGCTGTACCAGTTCTTTTTTTTTCTTTTTACAATTAGCTTCAGGTCGTCCATGTACATGAGGTTATTTATTTTATGTCCTGTGTCTGTAAACTTGTATCCGGCATCACATTTCCTGAGTGTAGTTGAGTGGCATCATGGTTATAATAAATAATACTGGTGATAGGGAGTCTCCTTGGAAAATGCCTCTCTGTATTTTTTATCTCAGTCAAAGGTTGTTCTCCAGCCCTCAGTTCTAGTCTCCATGTTCCCATTGCTTGCTAAATGAGATTAATAATCCTGTCGGGTAACTTGTACATTTTTAAGCATTGAATTATACATGCTTGAGAGGGTCCTGTCGAAGGCTTTCTTGTAGTAATTATTATTATTATTATTATTGTGATTATTATTATTATTATTATTATTATTATTATTATTATTATTATTATTATTATTATTATTATTGTTATTAATTATTACTGTCATTGTTATTATTATTATTATTATTATTATTATTATTATTATTATTATTATTATTTTTATTTATTATTATTATTTGTAATTGTTATTATTGTTATTATTGTCATTATTATTATTGTTATTGTAATTATTGTTATTGTTCCTGTTGTTGCTGCTGCTGCTGCTGCTGTTGTTGTTGTTGCTGCTGTTCTTGATAAATGTCTGACGTTGATAACAAAAATAAATGTCCTTGCTATAAGCGCATTCACTCATACAAGAGAAAAAATAATAGTTGTTTCTACATTGGAATATATAAGCACAGTTTTCTTTTACTAGAGAAATATTTGTGCGCTTGAAGTCGAACAAAAAATGTCGAGATATTAATGCGCTTATACTTAAAATTCGTGAATTTTCTCTAAAATCATCTTATTTCTATCGACTTTTAAACTTTGTCAATTCATTTCAGATTTTACTTAAGATTGTCTAACATTAATCGGTGCAAGCGGTTATATTTATTTATATAAAAAAACTCGAAAGAATTCGAAAATTAATTCCGTGAACAAAACAGTTTTGCACCACTTTTATGTCCCATTACGAAACTCAAATCAAGAGATCATGCAACTAAAACTTATGTCGAGAATCTTTATTCTTATTTTGATCAAAATCAATTACATAATTTTGGAAATGTCAAAAATTGAAGACTTAAGCTTTAGGATCTTCAGAAAGAATTAAAATTTAGAGAATCTTGCGTAATTATTGTCTAATGAAAATCTTAAATATTTTAATATCTAAATTCGAATTCTGTCTATCTTATGGCCCCCAAAAACCCCTTTAAAATACCCCAAAGAAACCGAAATTGGGAAAGTACTAATTGATGTCTGATATCTATTGAAAAACTTTTTTAAATCAAAGATATGTGAATCTTTACAAAGAGCATCCACCACCTTTTCCCCCTTTGAATAAAAGTAAATCAAACTAAACATAGCCCATTTTAAGACTCCCTTACGTCTAGCAGCTGTGTTCCAAAATTCATAATGATCGATTAATTAGTTTAGGAGTGAATCCTGTGCATAAAATATAAAAACATATACATATTCCTAACTTTATATATAGATATTTATACTGAGCGAACCAAAAGTGTTTGCAACAAGCAAAATGGGGTATATACACATTTGAAAATAAGGCAATCTGAAAATGTTGATATTTTGTATTTGTTGATGATCACAATATTGTTTTGCCATATTTGATAAATAATAAATAATTGTAAATTATATATATATATAATAAGTTATAAAAATATATTTATGGCAATTAAGCTACACAGAGGCCCCCGCGGGCAATCTTCAGGCTAAAATGCATTTTAGCCTGAAAGTTTTCCCGGGGATGAAACGCGAGAGCCTCTGTGTTGCTTAATTGCCATAAATATATTTTCATAACTTACTACCTAGCTCTACTCACGAGCACTGTTGAAATAAATACTGAAAATTGATACATAAAAAATTATATCCCCATATAAAATTTTATGTGGGTACATGAAATAGTAATTATATATATATATATATATATATATATATATATATATATATATATATATATACATATACATATATATATACATATACATATATATATACATATATATATACATACATATATATATATACATATACATACATATATATATATACATATACATATATATATACATATATATACATACATATATATATACATATACATATATATATACATATATATACATACATATATATATACATATACATATATATATACATATATATATATACATATACATATATATATACATATATATATATATACATATACATATATATATACATATATATATACATATATATATACATATACATATATATATACATATATATATATATACATATATATATACATATATATATATATACATATATATATACATATATATATACATATACATATATATATACATATATATATACATATATATATATATATACATATACATATATATATACATATATATATACATACATATATATATACATATACATATATATATACATATATATATATACATATACATATATATATACATATATATATGTATATATATACATATACATATATATATATACATATATATATATATACATATACATATATATATATGTGTATATACATATACATATATATATACATATACATATATACATATACATATATATATACATATATATGAATATACAAAGTATTTATTTAAAAACTATATGCTACATATTTCAGAGACGTACCATGATTTCATTGACATCGGCTGATCTTTTATTTTCTTTGAAAAGGTCGTTAGAGCCATATTCAAATCATCAGCGACTCACGAAATGAAAACAAATCGAAGAATGGAATTCAAAGATCACCGTAACGTCTTCTGGTGAATTTACTCAAGTGTCCCTTTTGAAGAAAATACCGAACCAATAGGGTGGACTGTACATTTAAACCTTCATGGTTCGGACTACTGTTCTCATGATGGCTTTTATTTTTAACAACGTTTCGGCGAGTGTAACCTCCGGCCTCCTTCGGATTTACCTTTTCAAACTTGGGAATTATTATGTTGAACTGTGCACCTGTACGGAATTTCGCACTGAATGACCGGGTAGAAGGAGAGTAGAAAGTGGGCATTGGATTTACTTTCGACAACTTCGTCACTCTTGCTTTCCTCATTTAGTCCTTTAGTCCTCACATTCTATGAGCGATCTTACTGACAAAGGGGGAACAATTGATGTTTTCTGGGTTGCAATCTATCCATCTAATTTATCGTTGGTTAGATTTTGATCTTGAAGTAGTATGTTTTAGCTCCTTATATCAAGTGGCTTCATGCCTTGTCTGGAGCGATTATCATTTTTAAACATGATGTTATTCGTAGTTATTATCACATATAGTAAATATTGAACCTTCAACCTCCAGAAGAGAGTCACTTAGAACCGATTGCTAATCAACACCGTTGTGACAAGGGTTAATCTTGCAAATGCTTGTATGAATCTTGTGAGCTTTAAACCTAATCTTGTCTAGATGTGTGGTTACGGTATAATCACGTTGACACACCGGTTCCCGTTATATCACCGAGGTTAAGCAACGTTGAGCTTGGCCAGTACTAAATGGATGACCATTTGGGAACACCAGGTGATGTATGTGGCCTGGAGAGGATATGGGCACTACAAGGTTCTATCATGCCCACAGAAAAGTTAGCACAGATAGACGTCCTGGGAAAAAAAAAGAAGTTAGGTATGTGTATATGTTCATATATTTTTATGTACATGATTCACTCCGAAACTACCTCACCGATCGTTATGAATTTCTGAGCACATGGGCTATATTGAGTTTAATTTGGTTTCATGCAAATATGGTTATTTCTTATTAAGACACCTTAAATTTAAGACATTTTCCAGAATCAAAATGATCTAAAGTGATTTTGATAAAAAAAGATGGAATAAGGATTCTAGATATAAGGTTTAGTAATATTATGTCTTGATTTTAAACTTCGTAAGGGGACATAAAAGTAGTACAAAACTGTTCTGTTCGGGGAATTAATTTTACTCGTCCTAGGACGGGTATTGCTCTTGTATTGTAATAACATACGAAAACGCACGAAAATCCCTCGCAACTGTAATGTGTGTGTAATGGATTCTTCATTAAAATGCATTGTGTTCAAAAGGTTCGTCTTCCGTAAAACAGATAAACCAAAACACATGATTGCTTCCTTTCACACTGCAGGAGAATGTGACACAAGGCCGGTATGTTGGAGCAAAAGCTAGAGCTTCAGAAGCCGCACCCTGGTTGAGTACAAAATAGCCATGGAAAAACATTCAGCATTCCCCGGTACGGGCGCCATATGCGATTGGCAATAAACCAACTCCACCGCAAAGACAGACCGTAATTCCTAGAAGGGTGCATCTCTTGAGCTGTTGAGGATAGAACATTATCAAAAGAAAAAAATAACAAACAACGAAATATAAAGATATTATATTTCTGAATTTTTTAGATAAGGATTGATAATTTGTATAATTTTGGTTATTCGGACTACATTTCTCATCTTGAGTATTTTCATCACAACGTTTCGATACACCTGAAGAAGGCCGGGGTTTACAGCGGCCGAAGCGTTGTGATGATAACACTCAAGATGAGAAATGTAGTCCAAATAACCAAAATTATACGAAATATAAAGAGTTTGTAGAATACAAATGGGAGGTTTTTTTCTTCTTTTGATCCGTTCTAAGTTCCTCATTGGTTTACTGGTTTCGAGCTGAAACTGGCCGATGTATTTTCCGTACTCGTGTTGGACCCTAGTATTTTAAGACCCATCTGGATCAATCCTCAGAAGTGGTTCCCGCCAAAACTACAAACAAATACTTTTTAAAATACACGTACTTTATTTGATAACCACAGAGAAAGAGAGAGAGAGAGAGATAGAGAGAGAGACAGACAGACAGACAGACAGACAGACAGAAAGGTATGTGTATGTTTTTATATATTTGTATGTACAAGATTCACTCCTAAACCAATTAACCTGTTGGAGAAATAGCATTATCAAAGGAAAGAATGGCAAAAATAAAAATGCAAAATAATTCAGAATACGAATGTTCAAAGAGTCCAAAGAACGTTCTGGCGAAAGAAGAGTTATTTTGTCGGTAAGAAAATCTTAGGTATACATGTTTGTTTCGGCTGGCGTCACATGCGTTTACCTGTGTGTAAATGGAATAGGAATGAAGATGTATGTGTATTAGGTTTGGTTGGTTTGGTCGTTTTGTTTTACGGCATATCAACTCTTTTCGGGTTATTTAATGCCGAATCTGGTCATTTTGATAAAAGTTTTTTTGCTTCAAGTTCTTTATATCTTCAAATGTCTATTCATGTTTTTTTTGTTTGGTTGTTTTGTTTTACGGCATATCAACCTTTTTCGGGGTATTTAATGCTGAATCAGGTCATTTTGGTAAAATTTGATTGTTTTGTTTTATGGCATATCAACCCTTTTCAGGTTATTTAATGCTGAATCCGGTCATTTTGGTGAAGGTTTTTTATGCTTCAAGTTCATCAAGGGAAAGAAAATTGTTGTTTTTTGTTTGAGATTTTACAGAACATGATTGAGTTTTGCAAAGAAAAAAAACAATAAAACATCAATGTTTGGTGCATTTTGAGTCAGGAAGTCAATAACTTTATCCAGCCTGATTTGGTAGCACCAGTAGATTCTATTTGACCCATAGATTGGGCCCTTACAGGTATTACCAATTCGAGCAAGACTGGACCTGGGAGCAATGGTAACTAAGGGGCAACTCCACATTCCCCATGGCTCCCAAATAGAGGCCTCGCCACTGAATGTCTTTTAAGGACCGTGTGTATTAGTGTGCCTGTTTTGTTAGTGAGAGAGTGTACTAAATTGTGTGCAAGAGTAATCGGTTAACAGCGTGTATATGCTGACGCTGTATTTCGTAGTTTGTGAAAGTCTCTCGTTGAGTGTGCTGCTTACCGAGGAGCCATTAGCCTTAAGCGGTCTAGGCAGGATTATATCGTGCATATAGCTGTTGTTTAGGGTTTAATAGTATGCACGGGGTTTCGGCAGTAAATATCTCTTGTGTTCTGAATGGTTGAAACGTAATAACAACATTCGCAGCTGCCTCGAAGACCATACCTCACCCCAACAGAAGAGGGCATGGAGCCATCACAACCGTCCCTGGTCTATCGGAGTGGGTGCCGAGTACGAATCCTCGGCTAGCATGAAAAGGCCGCGTAAATAGTTTACTACATGTATTATTTACCTGTTTAATTTATAATGTTTTTCTTATCAGGGGAAACAATTCTGCTACACTTTGTTGGGGCAAAAATAAGTCAATGCTCAGAAGTCAATTGATCAACATTTACTTTTTTTCTTTATTCATGTCTTTTAATTGTTTATTTTTGTCGTTAACACATAAAATAAAAACGTGTAATCTATCCGAACAGTTACGCCAGCTCATTAGCAGTTTTGTTATCGATGTGTTTAACAGCTCATAAATATACACGAACATCGCCAATATCCGGTTTTATTAATCCGACAAAAACAAAATGGCGACTTGTTTCTGACGAAACTTCAGTAAAAAGGATATTATCACAAATAGAACAACTATTTCCTGTTCGCGTTTTGATAAAAAAAAGTTCAAAGCAAAACAAAAATAAATCTATTTATATTTTGTACTACGTCGTTCTAATGGTGGCAGGGGTCTGAATAGCATAATAACTTCATGTATACTAGCATGAATACGTGATGTTGCCTGGCACGCTAGGAAGTAAGTGTAGTATCTGTTCCGATGGATACTGCACCCCATAGACCGGTATTGTCTTGTCCTTCGGGGCTTGATTTACGCCGGTCTATGGGTTTGTCCTGTGCAGTTCTAGGAGGTCCACCCTCCCAGGCTTCGCCTCCCCTCTTTGGGGAGGAGTAAGTTTATTGCTTACTGCCCGAGGCGCCCCTACCGGGGAATGCCGACGGGGCTGCCCAGGCAATTTTTAATGGCCAGAGTGCTCACTTTATCGGGCGCTGGCTTTTCAAACCCCACTTACTCGACCCAAGCTGTGGTCACATCTTACTTGTGGGAGTAAGATAAAACTGGCCTTGTGCCTAACTCCTGCAGAGGAGTAAATAAATATACGTGATATTGCCTGGTAAAGTGAACTTTGAAAAATGGTGATTTGAGCGGATCTTTGAACTTTCTTGGCTGTAGCAATTTCGTTTCTGTTAATTTAGGGTTTTGTATAACCTATACCTACGGTGTTACGTTATTTTTTTACCTTAAAAAAAACATGAGACCGCAACGAGAAAGATGGGTTTTTTGCACATTTGTAGATTTACACCCTTCGCTGTCCCCGCATCTCCACACACACCCACGCCCACGGTAAAGGTAAAGTTTTGGATTAGGTTCGATGTTTTGAAAAATAATTGATTGGAGAAATAATGGTTTGAAAAATAGTTTATTAGAATATTTTGAAAAAGAATTTATGTTTTGAAAAAAAATATTGGGGGGGGGGTGAAATGCAGTTGAATCACTGTAAATTCGATCGAAAGTGTCCCTGATTTTATAAGCTTGTTGTCACAGATAGAGTTAAAGATATCAGCCACAAAATTGACATAACATCGGTAAGAGGAGACAATACAAAACCCAAATTAACCGGAATGAAATTGCTACAGTCAAGAAAGCTCCTATTTTTGCACAATATGTACTTTTTTAATACACAAGAACTCACGAAATGAAAAACGTTTACGTATTACGTAATAATAACTGATGATAATAATAAAGAATAGAAAGAATAATCACGTGTGCAAATTAAATTTTTATGGGCAAAGAAGGTTAGGCTTAATCTTAATAATAACTGATGGTAATAATAAAGAACGGAAAGAATAATCGCGTATGCAAATTTAATTTTTATGGGCAAAGTAGGTGAGACTTAATCTTAATAATAACTGATGATAATAATAAAGAATAGAAAGAATAATCACGTATGTAAATTTAATTTTTATGAGCAAGGGAGTGCAATCTTAATAACTAATATTTTTTATTATTTTTTTAATAAAAGAGAGAATTTATTTTACTGTCAATAGACACAAAAGATTTTCCCCTTGTTTTTAATACTTTCTTACTAAAATAGGAATTAATCTAGGGACAGAGAGATGCTTTACTTACAGATTCAGGAGAAAAAGAAAGATCACTTTTTTATTAAATAAAACTTACTTCGCGTATTTTTTATTTAATTTTTTTTTTTTTACTTTACCCGCGTATTTTTTTATTTTTTATTTATTTTTTTAACTTTACCCGCGTATTTTTTACTTTTTATTTTTCATTTATTTTTTAACTTTACTCGCGTATTTTTAATTTTTTATTTATTTTTTTAACTTTACCCACGTATTTTTTTATTATTATTTTTCATTTATTTTTTAAACTTTACCCGCGTATTTTTCATTTTTTATCTTTCATTTATTTTTTTAACTTTACCCGCGTATTTTTTATTTTTTATTTATTTTTTTAACTTTACCCGCGTATTTTTTATTTTTTGTTTTTCATTTATTTTTTTAACTTTACCAGCGTATATTTTATTTTTTTATTTTTTTTTTTAACTTTACCCGCGTATTTTTTATTTTTTATTTTTTATTTATTTTTTTAACTTTACCCGCGTATTTTTTTTTTTAACTTTACCCGCATTTTTTTTTTTTTTAACTTTACCCGCGTATTTTTTATTTTTTATTAATTTTTAAAAAATTTACCCGCGTATTTTTTATTTTAACTTAACCCGCGTATTTTTTTTTTTAAACTTTACCCGCGTATTTTTTATTTTAACTTAACCCGCGTATTTTTTAACAAAACTTTACCCGCGTATTTAAAAAAAAAAATTGATTTTTTAAACTTTACCCGCGTAGTTGTTCTTCAAGTAATATTTAACTCGTGTATTTGTTGCTTTGGGTTGTATGCGTTTTTTTGTTGTTTTTTTTTTAGTTTTATCTCGATAAGTCACGTATGACGCCAATAGGAAATCATTTGTTATTGATCAAAAATAAACTACGTACTACTCACCCGGGCAACGCCGGGTAGCCCTGCTAGTTGAAAATAAAAACTTTTAAAAATAGTATCGTGAAGTCTGCGTTCTCGCCTGATCTCTACAAGAAGCAAAGACAACGAGTTATTTTATTTAAAAATTGAAAATAAAAATGTATTTTCACAAATATATCGTCGAGTCTGCGTTCTCGTCGGATATCAATAAACAGAAAATATAACGTTTCATTTTATTTATTAATTGAAAATATAATTTTTTTTCTATAATAATAGCGTGGATCTCCATGCTCGCCTGACACCCTCAAACAGCAAAAACAACTTTTTATTTAATTTTATTTATGGATTGAAAATGGAAAGGGAAGTTTTACAAATATACCGTAGGGTTTGCGTTCTCGCTGGGCATCCATGAACAGAAAACGCAATGTTATACTTTTGTGATGAAAAGAGAACTCTTCTACCCCCTTCTATGCTTCGGAAGTGAATTACTTCCCTTGATCACTCTTTCTTTTTTAGTCAGCCATTGTTTCTCGTAGAGACTAGATCCCTGCATAGATCTTTGTCGAATAAAGCTTCTTCAAGCAAACTCAGTCTTCTTAAACTCATTCTATTCTATCCTTTTGAACAACTCATTACAACTTTTATTTTATTTTATTTATAAATGCAAAATATAAGTTTGTTTTTTAATAATAATTGAATGGCGTCTCCGTTCTCGCCTGTAAGCCACACACGGCAAAGACATTTTTTTTTATCTCATCTAATTTTATTTATAACTTTACACTTGAAAATTATGAAAAAATAAAGAAATAATAATAGTAATGGTATATGGGGTCTACGGCTGAAAGCAGGAGACCATATGGGTCCTCATTTATTTTCTGGCAACACGAATGTGCGTGCTAGTGGTCGATAAACGTCATTGTCAACTTGGATCGATTCTTAGAACTCGCATCTAATGACCTGCCACACGACCAAATACAACACAAGTCCTAAGTCTCTTAAGAAGTCCTAATTACAAGCTGTGACTGCTCGCGAGGTGTTGCCAACCTTACAGCTGAATGACGTATTGACCTTAATATATAATAATATAAAATAACTATATATTACTAGCCGGTCCTACCTGGCGTTGTCCGGGACAGTACCGGCGGGACAGTTATAAAAGTATGTGGGGGGGGCGGTTAAACACATGCATATATAACTTCATTATTGATGACCGTAAAGTGGGGGGGGGGGCAAGTCAAAAAGTGGAGGTGCTTGCGCACCACCACCCTGCCCCCCCCCCCCCGGTGCCGCCGTCCATGCAGGAGTCTCTTTACTTTCGTTTAACCTTAATAAGAGTTTACCTCCTTCCCTAAAACAGAACAAAAAAAGATTTAGCTTAGGACGTAGGAAAGATTTTATTTATCTCCCCCCCCACGGCGGGAAGATTAGACACAAGGTCGAAAAGTGGGATTTGAAAAGCCAGCGATCTAGATGAAGAGCACTCTCGCCGACAAAAATTGCCTGGGTAACCCCGTCGGCATTGCTCAGTAGATTCCCCTTATGCGATTAGTAATAAACTAATCCCCTTTTCTCAAAGGGAGAGAAGGTAAAGCCTGGGAAGGTGGACCCCCTAGAATTGCATAAGACCCTACCTCAGACCGACAAAGAACAAGACCATAGCATCCATAGCATGTTCAAAACACTGTCGGTCTGATTTTTTGTTAGAAATAGCCATCCCGTAGGGCAGATGGATAAGAGAGATATATTAGATTTAACAGCTAAAAGCTAATTATATGTTACGTTTAACAGGTAATAGGAAGTGCGCGTTAAAAAAGGGTTTAGCGCGCGTAATAAAATCATAATTCGTTAAAAACAAATAAAAACGTCATGTTATTAAAGCCAACATACGCAAACCGACTGTTATTATAATTATCAAAATGTACGTAGACAAATTACGAGATGTGAAGTTCAAATTAGTACGCCTTAGAAAGAAAAGCGTAAAAGTGAGAATAAAAAAAAAGAAGAAAAACGCCATACGAGTAAAACAAACGATCGCAAGGCAACTCTAATAATAGGAGTTCTCCAAACGTACGTAAAGAAACTTCCAAGTCTTACGTTCAAGTATGTGCGTGTGTGTGTAGAGATCGTTCCTTGACGTGCACCGGAAGATGTTGGACACCACTTGGTTATTGGTCCCCCGATTTATAAAATCGGGGAACTTATGTTTTGAGGCATGTCCGTCTGTCCGGATTTTTCTCCGCAACCATCCATTGAATTTCTCTGAAATTTTGCATGAAGTTGTAACTTTGGTCAGGTTAGAAAGTGACATTCTCCGATTTTTGAAAAAATATCTGGTTAGTCCTCCAGGGGGTCGAAAGACCCCGAAATGGCAAAAAATGATATTTTTTTACCCATAACTTTTCATCCATCCATTCAATATCTCTGAAACATGGCCAAAATGTGGAGGTAATTGTTCCTAATAGAAAATTAGTATCGCTGACCTTGGAAAAAATCTGGTTTGCGCCCCCAGGGGGTCAAAAGCAACCAAAATGGCAAAAAATGACCCTTTTCTCCCATAACGTTTGATCCATCTATTCAATTTTTCTTAAACTGGGCCAAAATGTAGAGGCAATTGTTCTGGATATAAAACGAGCATCCTTGACCTCAGAAAAATGCTGGTTCGCGCCCCAGGGGGTCAAAGAGGGGTCAAAATGCCCCAAATTTATTGCATTTTACACTCGCCACATCGAGTCACATACAGAGGGGGACCACTCACGCGAGGCTTGTTCCCGTTGGTTTTACCCGAAAAACGTCAGTGAGTAAAAGGGAATCCATCACACTGCCAGTGTCCTACGAACTTTCCACAGAATGAAGGCTATCTGGCTTGTTCAGATATCGTTAACCGGTTAATGATGAGTTCGTAGGTGTAAAGAGTTTCTTCAAAAATGTGAATAAAATTAAGCGATAATGTATATCCATATATATTTAACGATTATGACATTACGAACGTTTTGGAGTGAAAACCAATTTAGTATTACGTAGTAATAAGGCAAAAAATAACGTTTTAATACTTTTTTCGTCTTGAGCGATACAAAAAAACAACATGGCGCCATGAGCTAAATGCACTACTTCCGGGGTTTTTTTGTAATAATCTCGATTATTCTAGCATATTTACAGATTTCAAACGTGTTTTTTTTTTCTTCTTCAGATTACATGCGTAATACTAACTAGATTTTAACTCGAAATGGTTCTTCATTTAATAATATTTAAAAAAAAAAAAAGCAACATAAAACCATTTTTATCGCCATGCACAATTGTTTTTAACGCATTCTGTTTACACCTTCGAACTCATTATTTGACCTTTAAACCACCTTGGTAGAGAGATAATTACAACTACCCGTGAGTAAAATCTCATATAATTTACGTTTTGCATGATTTGGGTTTTCATGTGTCGATAAGACAGCTTTCATAGAAATAAAATTCTGATAAAAAAAACTAACAATTTTCACACGTTAACGTTTTCATGCATGATTTCTTACAACAATTCTACGTACCTGATCTAACTTGTTCTTAAACTACATGCCTTCAAGTTGAGCTGAGTTGTTCTTGGACCATATGCCTTCAAGTGGAGCTTACTTGTTCTTGAACCACGTGCCTTCAAGTTGAGCTGACTTGTTCTTGAACCACATGCCTTCAAGTTGATCTAAATTATTCTTGAACCACGTGCCTTAAAGTTGAGCTGACTTGTTCTTGTACCACGTGCCTTCAAGTTAAGCTGACTTGTTCTTGAACCACGTGCCTTCAAGTTGAGCTGACTTGTTCTTGAACCACATGTCTTCAAGTTGATCTAACTTGTTCTTGAACCACATGTCTTCAAGTTGATCTAACTTGTTCTTGAACCACTGCCTTCAAGTTGAGCTGACTTGTTTTTGAACAACATGCCTTCAAGTTGAGCTGACTTGTTCTTGAACCATGTGCCTTCAAGTTGAGCTGACTTGTTCTTGTACCATGTGCCTTCGAGTTGAGCTGACTTGTTCTTGAACCACATGCCTTCAAGTTGATCTAAATTATTCTTGAACCACGTGCCTTCAAGTTGAGCTGACTTGTTTTTGAACAACATGCCTTCAAGTTAAGCTGACTTGTTCTTGAACCACGTGCCTTCGAGTTGAGCTGACTTGTTCTTGAACCATGTGTCTTCAAGTTGAGCTGACTTGTTCTTGAACCACATGCCTTCAAGTTGATCTAAATTATTCTTGAACCACGTGCCTTAAAGTTGAGCTGACTTGTTCTTGTACCATGTGCCTTCAAGTTAAGCTGACTTGTTCTTGAACCACGTGCCTTCAAGTTGAGCTGACTTGTTCTTGAACCACATGTCTTCAAGTTGATCTAACTTGTTCTTGAACCACATGTCTTCAAGTTGATCTAACTTGTTCTTGAACCACTGCCTTCAAGTTGAGCTGACTTGTTTTTGAACAACATGCCTTCAAGTTAAGCTGACTTGTTCTTGAACCATGTGCCTTCAAGTTGAGCTGACTTGTTCTTGTACCATGTGCCTTCGAGTTGAGCTGACTTGTTCTTGAACCACATGCCTTCAAGTTGATGTAAATTATTCTTGAACCACGTGCCTTCAAGTTGAGCTGACTTGTTTTTGAACAACATGCCTTCAAGTTAAGCTGACTTGTTCTTGAACCACGTTCCATTCGAGTTGAGCTGACTTGTTCTTGAACCATGTGTCTTCAAGTTGAGCTGACTTGTTTTTGAACCACATGCCTTCAAGTTGATCTAAATTATTCTTGAACCACGTGCCTTAAAGTTGAGCTGACTTGTTCTTGTACCACGTGCCTTCAAGTTAAGCTGACTTGTTCTTGAACCACGTGCCTTCAAGTTGAGCTGACTTGTTCTTGAACCACATGTCTTCAAGTTGATCTAACTTGTTCTTGAACCACTGCCTTTCAGGTGGAGCTGACTTGTTTTTGAACAACATGCCTTCAAGTTGAGCTGACTTGTTCTTGAACCATGTGCCTTCAAGTTGAGCTGACTTGTTCTTGAACTACATGCCTTCAAGTTGAGCTGACTTGTCCTGTAACCACATGCCTTCAAGTTGATCTAACTTTTTCTTGAACCACGTGCCTTCAAGTTGAGCTGACTTGTTCTTGAACCACATGCCTTTAAGTTAAACTGACTTGTTCTTGAACCACGTGCCTTCAAGTTGACCTGACTTTTTCTTGAACAACATGCCTTCAATTTGATCAAACTTGTTCTATAACCACATGCCTTCAAGATGAGCTGATTTGTTTTGTAACCACGTGCCTTCAAGTTGAGCTGACTTGTTCTAGAACCACGTGCCTTCAAGTTGAGCTTATTTGTTCTTGAACAACTTGCATTCAAGTTGAGCTGACTTGTTCTTGAACCACGTGCCTTCAAGTTGATTTAACTTGTTCTTGAACCACATGCCTTTAAGTTGAGCTGACTTGTTCTTGAACCATGTGCCTTCAAGTTGAGCTGACTTGTTCTTGAACCACATGCCTTCAAGTTGATCTAACTTGTTCTTGAACCACGTGCCTTCAAGTTGAGCTGACTTGTTTTTGAACAACATGCCTTCAAGTTGAGCTGACTTGTTCTTGAACCATGTGCCTTCAAGTTGAGCTGACTTGTTCTTGAACAACATGCCTTCAATTTGATCAAACTTGTTCTATAACCACATGCCTTCAAGATGAGCTGATTTGTTTTGTAACCACGTGCCTTCAAGTTGAGCTGACTTGTTCTAGAACCACGTGCCTTCAAGTTGAGCTTATTTGTTCTTGAACAACTTGCATTCAAGTTGAGCTGACTTGTTCTTGAACCACGTGCCTTCAAGTTGATTTAACTTGTTCTTGAACCACATGCCTTTAAGTTGAGCTGACTTGTTCTTGAACCATGTGCCTTCAAGTTGAGCTGACTTGTTCTTGAACCACGTGCCTTCAAGTTGAGCTGACTTGTTCTTGAACCACGTGCCTTCAAGTTGAGCTGACTTGTTCTTGAACCACATGCCTTTAAGTTGATCTAACTTGTTCTTGAACCACGTGCCTTCAAGTTGAGCTGACTTGTTTTTGAATAACATGCCTTCAAGTTGAGCTGACTTGTTCTTGAACCATGTGCCTTCAAGTGGAGCTGACTTGTTCTTGAACTACATGCCTTCAAGTTGAGCTGACTTGTCCTGTAACCACATGCCTTCAAGTTGATCTAACTTTTTCTTGAACCACGTGCCTTCAAGTTGAGCTGACTTGTTCTTGAACCACATGCCTTCAAGTTGAGCTGACTTGTTCTTGAACCACGTGCCTTCAAGTTGACCTGACTTTTTCTTGAACAACATGCCTTCAAGTTGATCTAACTTGTTCTATAACCACATGCCTTCAAGTTGAGCTGACTTGTTCTTGAACCACGTGCCTTCAAGTTGACCTGATTGTTCTTGAACTACGTGCCTTCAAGTTGAGCTGACTTATTCTTGAACCACATGCCTTCAAGTTGATCTAACTTGTTCTTGAACCACGTGCCTTCAAGTTGAGCTGACTTGTTCTTGAACCAGTGCCTTCAAGTTGAGCTGACTTGTTCTTGAACCACATGCCTTTAAGTTGAGCTGACTTGTTCTTGAACCACGTGCCTTTAAGTTGAGCTGACTTGTTCTTGAACCACGTGACTTCAAGTTGAGCTGACTTGTTCTTGAACCACATGCTATCAAGTTGAGCTGACTTGTTCTTGAACAACGTGCCTTCAAGTTGAGCTGACTTGTTCTTGAACCACATGCCTTCAAGTTGATCTAACTTGTTCTTGAACAACGTGCCTTCAAGTTCAGCTGACTTGTTCTTGAACCAGATGCCTTCAAGTTGAGCTGACTTGTTCTTGAACCACGTGCCTTCAAGTTGATCTAACTTGTTCTTAAACCATGTGCCTTCAAGTTGAGCTGACTTGTTCTTGAACGAAACGTATTCCTCAACGTCCCTGACTTTCGCAAAAACAAATATAATTGATCAATTCTAAATCTATGATAATTTATGACAAATTTTCCATTGCATGTTGTGGTTTGACAGTATGCATGTAAGGATTAAAAGTATACAGGTCGGTAGAAAATGTAATTCTGCTGCGTTTGTTACAAATTATTTGCTGCCTTATTGTTTGTTTACGAGTTCTCGACTGTTAACTATTCTGTACTTTTACCAACCACATATTATTAAAAGCAACAACCACAAACCAATTTCGCATGGTGAATCGTAAATAAGGAAAATAATTATTCAGTTGGCAACTAGACACACACAAACAGAATAGTCTTTTTATTGGTCCAGTTACAGTTTAGAGGTTTATAATGCGACGGGGCGTGTGTGAAATTTTTTTTGTGTGTGTATGTGCGTTCGTTTTATACATGTATTTCTAATATAGGAACGTAATGATTTAGGGTAATCTCCCTGGCCATGTGTTGTATTTTCAAAGTGATGCTTCAAATAAGAATTTAGAAAGCTACCATCAAATTAATTTTTTTTCTAATGAAAACATAAATGTTAATGAAAACTATATTCTGTAACTGTAGTTCCTATTTACTTGCCTCCTCACGAGGACAGAGTTAGACACAGGGTCGGTTTATAATGTGTGAAAATCCGGCCTTCCAAAATGAGGCACTCTGTATTGGGACGAAAATAAAGATTGCTTCAGTCTAGAATGATCTCTCATTCAATTACTAAGTACAGAACAGATGCTAAACTTTGATCCCAGTCCGGTTTGTCGTTTTGTATTGAGTTTTTTTTAGAAATAGCAGAAAACGCAGGTTTGGGCGTGACAGTATTTTTGTCTACGGAATAGGTCTGATAAAGGCAGTATGATAAAAAAATATTATTATAAATTATTATTATCTAAAATTATGACAATCAAATTAAATTATATATTATTTGTTTTCAAATGAAAAAGAAAAATGTCTTTTGATCTTAGTTTTTCTACTGCTGAATAAAAGGAGTAGAAACATGTGCCTCTTACTAAATATTTGAATACGGTGATCCAGGTTGCAGTAAGAGGATATTTGATTAAGAGGGCGTTACTCCTCGGAGTAAATATAAATAGTAAACAATCGATTGAAAATACAAATGTTCTGTTTTAGAACACACACAAACAATTGTCCTATTTTTGTGATCATTTTTTTCTTGCTTTTGTTTTGAAATGTTCTTTTTTTTCTCAAGTTTTTTAATCATTGTCTTCTCATCTGAAGAAAATTCGACAAAGAATCGAAGGTACTCGTCCGTGATAAATATTGACTATTTATTAATCATTTTAATTTTGAAAAAAAAAGTGTGATTAGAAAAATTAAGAAAGTCAAAAGCGGTATTATTAGACAGGAGAATGATGTTGTGTTTAACAATGTTTGCATAAATGAAAGAATACTGCCAAAATAAACACACACAATGTATATATATATATATATATATATATATATATATATATATATATATATATATATATAATGTCGTTATTTTTGTTGTCATTGTGAGCAATAAATGGCTGTGCTACAGCTTCTGGTACTTATTGCTCCCTGAGCATTTGAGAGTTTTCTCCCTTACATACGCAATGTCGTTCCATGTTTAGGGGCGTATATATATATATATAATATATATATATATATATATATATATATAAAATATATATATATATATATAATATATATATATATATATAAAATATATATATATATATATATATATATATATAAAATATATATATATATATAAAATATATATATATACATATAAAATATATATATACATATAAAATATATATATATACATATAAAATATATATATATATATATAAAATATATATATATATATAAAATATATATATATATATAAAATATATATATATATATATAAAATATATATATATATATAAAATATATATATATATATAAAATATATATATATATATAATATATATATATATATATACATATGTATATATATATATTATGTGTGTGGGTGTGTGTTTTGTTTTTCTATATTAATAGATAAAATAGTTATTCAACGACACGTGTTTCGCCGTTTCTGAGGCTCATCAGCATGACTGACTATGGCAGATTTTGAACCCTCGATATATATATATATATATATATATATATATATATATATATATATATATATATATATATATATGATAATTATGGAATTAATAATCCAACGTAATAAAAAATTAAAGAAGGAAAACCGAACATTGTTATGTTCATTGACATTTCGTCTTTATACAAAGATTTTCTAAAATTGAAAACAAAAAAGACCATCAGAAAAATTGAAAAAATAAAAACAGATATTATTAGAGAGACGAATTCTGTTATTTTTAACAATGTTTGCATATATATATATATATATATATTTATATATATATATATATATATATATATATATATATATATATATATATATATATATATATATATATATTTATATATATATATATATATATATATATATATATATGTATGTCAAGGTTTTAAATATAATGGCGATATTCAATCTCCCTGTTTTTTGGGTTTTTGGGGGTTTTTCTCCACGTTACTCTTTTCCCCGTTTTAAGCGATATTCGCCGACGTTTCCCTTGAAAATGTGTCGGTTGAAAGGTACCTTGGAGTTTAGTCTGTTAATTTTAGTCGATCTGCTTTATTCTTTTTAAAAGTTTTTAATCGAATGTCTTCCGACGATTACATATATTTCTATAAATTTCTCATCTGTTTTTACTTGTGATATTGTCCTCGACTCGCTATGACTCCGTTCATCCTATTTAAAACCTTGATAAAATTCTGTACCACAAAAAAATTTGTTCATATATATATATATATATATATATATATATAGTCTCGGAAGTTTCTCAACCATTAAAACTATATAAAAAAATTTTTTTTTTAATTTTTACAAAAATTAAAAAAAAATTAGTCTCAAGTCTTCCAGTGGAAAATCACTCATGTAAGTCAATTTATTTTTTACAGTTATTATATTAGTTAGTTTCTAACACTATTTTAAGGGATCATCAGTTGTTTACCATGAAAAACTGTTTCGGGAATTTATATATATATATATGTATGTGTGTGTGTGTGTGTGTGTGTGTCAACCTTTTTTGTTATGTGTTACCCAATTTTATTCCCTCGTGTAAATGGCCGTGTCACCGGTGATTTTCATCGACCTTGACAAAAGTTGTCCTTCACCATTTGTAACATATTTGCTGGCATGACGTTTGATTTATTAGCCATTCGACTGGTCTCTACTACGCATGCGTGGGGAAAATAAGAAAAGGAACTCCAACGTTTTTGTTAGCATAACATTGGAAATCAATACCAATTGAAGGTGTGAGGAAACATAGACGAAAGATATCATAATCTATATAGATATAGATATGACAATGAGTAATATAGCTTATTCTTTATCATTGTTATAACGATCTATTTGAAAATATATTGAATCTTTTATATGTATAACATTTTCTGTATTAATGTGTCCATGTTTAGGAATTCACATATTATTTTGAGCAGCTAACTCTTTTCTTCTATTATATTTTATATCTATATAATAAAGTAGAGCCGGTATATATCTCGACTTTGGTCATCGATAGATACCTTCCTACATAATCAATATTTCAATCTGAATAGCAAATTTTCTTGTGGACCATGGTAAAATGCTCTTCGGAACAATAAAATGTAATTCGATTTAATTCCTTTCAGAAAATACTTTATTCATCTAGGAATATTGTTCAGATAGATACCATCATCAGAAAATGTAACTAATAATAGTCAATACTACTATAAATACATTACTGCATTTATTATTAATAAATAGCAGTTAAATAATATATTTTTATTTATATAGAAACTGCATGAATTACTATTTTCTAAAATAAAATAACTATTCACATAGAAATGATTCATAAATAAATTCTGTAAAATTTGTGTGTATATATATATATATATATATATATATATATATATATATATATAATGCGCCAAACAGTAAGCATATTCTAAGCAATATTCGTAGAGTATTCTATCAAATTATTGATAAAACATATCCAGAAATAGAGGATTCAGTGAAAATTATTAATAAAAACACTTTAAAATTATCATGCTCAACATTAATCAACTTAACTTCAACTATTATAGCTTCCAATAATACAAAACTAAATCTGAAAATAAATGTTGAAGAATAGAATAATTATCCAAACTCCAATTAAAAAGACTATGTAATTGTAAATATGTTAATGAATTGGGAGGAACATATTTAACCTCAAACGTAGTTTATTAATGTAATGTTATAGCTGGAAATAATACTAGGGTATACATAGAATCTACCAGTTGTGATTTTAAATCAAGGTATAGAAATAACGTATCCTTATTTTAAATAAGATCAAATATATACCATAATGATAAACCAACATCATTAGCTAAATAGGTTAGAGAACTACAAAATAATAACGTACCATACGAATTGAAATGGTTCATCATTGGTTGTGCAAATAAATAAACCCCTGGTAAATTAAAAGAATATAACCTTTTTATTGTTGACTCTTACCATTTATAACGTCTAAGGATAACTTAATTAACATAAACATGAAATTCTTCGAAATTGTATGCATCGTTCAAAATTAAAACTTTCGCGATTTAGTCCGAATTAGCAATCAAAAATAATATCTTAAAAGTGAACTCGTAACATTTATATTTAAAGTAGTATTTTGGGGTGATTATAGAAAGTAAAATATTAAAATATTAAAGAATATAAATACTTCACATAATAACTAACAGAGTACAAAAATACATAATTATTAGTGTTATGGTACCTTAACTATAAGGAATACTTTAACTCTTCCACTCACCATGAATACTAGGAGCATCTGCTTCTTAGTGTCAGAATTATACTAGTCTTAACTGGCAGTCAAGAGAGACGTACAACCACACTTGTTTTCTGTTGTAGCATACCTTTTTCAATATACTTTTTTTCTCTACACTCCGAGTGTGTGTTTTCCTTTCGGACGCTTTACAGTCCCACAGCAGTTATAATAATACTAATACTAAGAATAATATATAGTTTAGGTGTAAATAAATATATAGGCTCTAGATTTACGATACTGACATTTAATTGTTGACTTTCACATTTTGTTGCGGTTTAGGGGTATTCAATATATTAATTAAATGGATATTAAAATAGTAGATTTTTATAATTAAATTAAGTATTTATATATTTTTTAAATTAATTAATTATAAGGGAATTATGAGGAAATATACCCTCGTATTAGATATAATTAGAGGAAATTTTAATAAGGGGAGATAAATCTTAATTTAAAAAATGTGAAGGTTTGCTTCCCTTGAATTTCAAATTAAATTCCTTTTTTCATTTAACAACTATAAGAAACCTTCTCAACTACCGATTTCCATAGCAAATAACACCCTACCTGAGAGTCCATCATTTAAACTCCTTAGTTTAACATTCACAGGTAACATGAATTGGAACAAATACATAGAAGACATTGCCAAGGCTGTTGCAAGCAGAGTTGGCTCCCTCTACCGTGCTAGAAAACTTATCACACCTGCCAGTATGCTATATCCTTACAAAGCCATTACTAGCCCAAATATGGAGTATTATTGTCACATCTTGGCAGGTGGACTAACTACTAGCCTCTCCCTCTTAGATAAAGTCGATAGAAGAGGCTCTAATCTAAAAGGCCCCACACTATCTACCTAGCCTTAGCCCCTGTTCCATCGCCGCAATCTTGCATTCCTGTGCTTGTTTTACAACTACTTTCATGGGATGTGCTCCGACTAACTTGCTGCACTGGTGCCCCCTCAACGTAAATACCTCCAACCGACCTACCAATCAGTAAGGTCCCACCACTTTTCTGTAGAGGCCCCCGGACGCAAGAGAGTTTCTTTCTCTAATAGCTTCTTTACTCGTACTGCTCGCCTTTGGAATTCCCTCCCTGCTCATTGTTTCCAAGACCTGTTCCAATATGCATAAATGTAAATGTTATGTAAACAAACATCTCGCTCCACAATTCACCACTTAGGATTCCCCTCTAGGTATGGCCCCTATATCAGAGTAACCCCTTACGTCTCAGTGGCAGTGTGCCTGGTTTGGGCTGAATAAAAGTAAAATTCGGAAGTAATTTTTTGATAATACGAAATTTTTTCGTATTATTTTTTAATTATTTTTTCCGTTTCTTCTATAAATCTTTTTCTCTTTTCTCTGTTTTACTCTTTTTAGTTTATGTTCATTTTCATGAATGGACGCCATATTGCATGCTAACAGAGCTAGCAAAAATACGTACACCTTTCCTAAACATTGCAATACTAGTTTACATTTCCTCTCTAATTGTATTAGTTTTTACGATTTAATTTAGTATTGCAGTGTTTAGGAAAGGTGTACGTATTTTTTCTAGCTCTGTTAGCATGAAATATGGCGTCCATTCATGAAAATGAACATAAACTTTTGTTCCTAATTAACATAAATATATATATAAATGCTTTAATAATGTGTTTTTTAATTTTTTCTGATGTTTTTGGTACACTGGTTTGAATCTTCCTTCTGATGGGTCACACCCATAGAAAATCTAAATCTATAATTCTGTATTTTGGTTGTCTAAGTGATGACGAAACGGTTCGTTTAGAACTGGATCTTTTTAAAAACGAATAAAGACATGTGTGGGGACGTGGCCCCCTTTATGTAGCAGCGCGGACCTTAGATTGTTAAGATATTTTGTCTTAGTGAAAATGCTAAGGTCCACGCTTGCATTTAGATTGTGTAAAGTTTTCTTTAAAAGAGTAAAAACAGATAAAACATGGAAAAACATCCGGTAAATTTTATTATATTAAAATTTACAACATCGTCCGATTAAGATTAAATTAGTTTATATTAGACTTCTAACTGTTACCGTTTATTGATTAAAGTTAGTTGGATATTAAACATTTGATATCATGACATGTTGTAGGGAAAAGAATATTTCTCTGTCTATGAGATATTGTGGGAAGGAGAATATATCTCTGGCGAATAAAATCGCACATGTATTTTATTATTTGGGGAGAAAAGTAACTAATTACATCAAACACTTATATATATTTTTTAATAATTTAGTTAAATTAATAATTTAATAATAATAATGATAATTATATATATATATATATATATATATATATATATATATATATATATATATATAATCCAGGAAAAGTAAACATCCATAGGATAGGAATCCAAAATATTTCAACCGGGCTCATAACAAGTGCTCAATATCAAATAGAGCTTTTATATATGATTATTTTTATTTACACAGAAATTTACAAAATCTGCAACACTGGCATGTCGATGTTATCGATCCACAGCTCCTATAAACTGAAGTTTTATCAAGCAGAGTTAAAATCCGATCCTAATCTTTGATCATATTTGGGAAGAAACTCAGTTTATAACAGCTGTTGACCGATAATATCGACATGCCAGTGTCGCAGATTTTGTACATGTCTGTGTAAATAAAAATAATCATTCATATATATATATATATATATATATATATATATATATATATATATATATATACACATATATATATATATATATATATATATCTATATAAATAAATATATATATATATAAATATATATCTATATAAATATATATCTATATAAATATATATATATATATATATATATATATATATATATATATATATATATATATATATATATATATAGAGAGAGAGAGAGAGAGAGAGAGAGAGAGGATGATTTTGTTGCTTTTTTGTTGATGCTGTTATTAGCGCGAGTGATATTACTAAACAAATGATGTGTTAAGTCAGCCGGGCTGGATATAAACATAGAATACCACAAAGTAAAAATGAAACTCGTACAGGATTTTTCACTTACTTACAGGGTATTACTGCTTGAAAACAGTACTCTATAAAACCACCATTCCTTGGCAGTGGTAATGTTTTTGTTCTCATCGCGAATTATCTTCAGTATCGATTTGGGAAGAAAATAAAAAGGAGGAAAACGGTTTTGATATTTAGAAGAATCAGATTGAATAATACACTTGGGGATGAACTTATATATACTAGGGCATGACGTGACTATCCGATTGGTCGGATCGGGCTCTCCTATCTCCTGTCTAGCCGAGGTAAGAACCGAAGTGGAAGAATAGCTCAGCCACCAGGATCCCGTCCTAAGGCATCACGGGTCGCCACACACGGCCTACAGATTACCCCGCTTTCGGGGGTATTTCATCCCTTTGCAGTCAGCGAATCCGTGGCCCCACCGACAACTAATTTGCGTGTATAGAAACTAATTAAAGTTTAAAAGCAGAGGATAATGACACTAAACTTTATGCCGAGAATCCTTATTCAAATTTTGAGCAAAATTCATTACTAATGGATACTAGAAGGCGGTGGCTGAGGGTCAATCGTGATGAGAACAAAAAACATTACCACTGCCAGGGAATGGTGTTTTTAAAGAGTACTGTTTTCAAGAAGTAACCCTACTATTTTGTAAAATTTTGTTCTGGGAGTTATGTATCCTGCGAGCAATGTATTATAGGAATAAAAAATAATTATCCTACTTATAGAAGTACATTCGATAACTTTATGAGGTATGAAATACCCCATAGATGGTGTATATACTGTAAAACAAACGAAGCCAAACCAAACATCCAACTATAAAAATCTGCCATTATGAACACAATTTATTTTCTGTCTGTCCTACACGCGAAATATCTAATTGGCTTTGAAGTTGGTAAGTGTGTATTTTTCGTCTCTATTGCTACCTGTGTTATTATCTAGATAACTAGACGATAAAACAATGGTCTCAATTCCCAACAAATAATAACAAGTTTTCACTCTAATATTCATTAGTTCCAGAACATTACGTTACCATTTTAAAACGCGTACGTGATACATCTAACTGCATCAATTCTATACTGTGGATTCTTTTCGTAGCAATGGAGTGATAAATGTCGGCTGCCAGACAAATACAATTATTAAAAAAAAAACTAAGAATAAAGATGAGCAAAGGTAACTGTGTATAGAATTCCTTCCAGAAACGGCCACGTACATTTTTTTAGATAAATTCTCAGATAACGTTGGATTATTTCCTCCAACTATTTTACTCGAAATAAAACGGTGACTGTATTATTTAACGCTTTTTCTTATCTACTTTATGGCATAGTAAACCTAACCCTAACCCTAACCTAAACCAAACCCTAACCCTAACCTAAACCTAACCCTAACCCTAACCTAAACCTAACACTTACCCTACCCCTAAACTTAACTCTAATCCTAAACCCTAAACCCTAACCCTAAACCTTAACCCTAAACCCTAACCCTAACCCTAACATAAACCCTAACCCTAAGCCTGAAACCTTAAACCCTAACCCTTACCCTAACTCTAACACTCTAACCCTAACCCTACAGCTAACACTAAACACTAACCCTTACCCTTACCCTAACCCTGACACTGACCCTAACCCTAAGCCCCTAACCCCCTAACCCTAACCCTCTAACGCTTTTTTACTTCATTTAAAATGTCATTCTTTTATATATTTTACTTTAATTTTACTCCTTTTACGAAGATTAAAATCAAAATATTATGACTCCTAAAATCTGTCGGGGGAGGCATAATATGATCACAACTTTCCATTTGAAAATTCAAATATTTCAGATTTGCATTAAATTTGATCCATAGTAACTAGACATAAATTAATCAAGCTCCGCTTAAGATCAAGTTCTTCCTAAGACCCCTTAAGCTTCAGCCGTAAAATTGTTTATATTTTCTAGAATCAAACCCCTGTATTGGATTTTGATCAAAATAGAATAAGATTCTAATAATAAGGAGTATAAGCATTACCTTGATTTTAACCTTTGTAAAGGGACATAAAAGTGGTGCGAAACCGTTCGGTTTAGTAAATTAATTGTACCCCTACTGTGATGGGCATATATATATATATATATATATATATATATATATATATATATATATATATATATGGGGTATTGTCAGTTGTTGAGGCCAATATCTTAGATGTGTATCTCCCCTGATAAACTGCCTAGCAAGGTGCTTGCTAGGTAGCGAAACACGTGTAGGGAACTATAGCTTTACAAAATAAATAAATAAATAATAAAATAAAAAATCTTTTCGTTGTGATGAATCTTCTCTAGAAGAAAGGGAAAATGTATTGGTAAACTCTCTAAATATACATATATACATATACATATACATATATATATATATATATATATATACATATATATATATATATATACATATATATATATATATACATATATATATATATATATATATATATACATATATATATATATATATATATAGACATATATATATATATATATATATATATATATATATATATATATATATATACATATATATATATATATATATATATATATATAGAGAGAGAGAGAGAGAGAGAGAGAGAGAGAGAGAGAAAGAGAGAAAATCGCAGATAAAATAAACAAATAAATGTCATCTATATAGGTTTACCTTAATTTGTCCTTTAGTCCTCGCACACCATGAGCGATGTTTCTGACAAAGGTGGAATAATTGCTGTTTTCTGGATCGGAATCTATCCATCTAACACTTATCATTGGCTAGTTTTTACCTTGAATTATTATTTTTTAGTTCCTTACATCAATTGGCTTCATACATTGTCTAAAGCGATTTCCATAATATATATATATATATATATATATATATATATATATATATATATATATATATATATATATATATATATATAAATTATGTTATTTTAATGCTATACCTTACAGTGTCCGTTGGGAATGCTCGTGTTTCATCAATCTGGTCATCCTGGATTTAGAATAAAATCCGGCTGGTCATCGCAGAGAGATCCGTCAGTCTCTATGATCGAGCACTTGTATTTTTTTCAACAGTGATACATGCTATATATATATATATATATAATAAATTAGCTGCTTACAAATGTTCGTGACACGTTCAAATCCAACTGTGGCTTAACGTTTTCGCAGTTTTTTGGGCGTTTTTTTTTGCTTTTTATTTGGGTAGTTTTCCATTTTGTTTTCTTTTTTGTTTTTCTATCTCATTCAATCAACATTTGTAGAAATCCAAACGAATGCCGGTTCTACAGAAAAAAAAAATGGCCGACTCTGACGACAAGAAAAGGGGGACATGAGATGAAAAAAGATGGACGATAATGAGCAGAAAAAAAACTCCTGGTAATCCATCTCCATGGAAAGAAATACATTTTTTTAAATGTATTATCACTTATAAAAGCGATTTTATTTCTTTTAGTATCGCTTATGGAAAAGAAAAAAAGCTTACGATCATATCACGTTAAAACAGCGGTTATCCTCGAATCAGCAAAGTTTAAAAAAAAAAAAACGTTGAACCGGGTCAGTTTAAAGAATAGTGACACAACTAATAAAAAATAATAAAAGATTGTTATAATTCGCCAAAATTCTGTCTGAATTTCTTTTTCACCATTATTGCTGCATTCATCTAATTCCACTTGAAAATGTCTGGCAACATTGCTCTTCTTAATTTGACCCGACAACTGGTTCGACAAATGTATTATTCTATAAGAAAAAAAAACTCATTGGTTAATAGATTTAGTTTTTTTTTGTTAATTTGCCCTGGTAATAATCAAGAAGAATATTCAAATGATATCAACAAAAAATAAAAATATAAAAGAAAAACTCTGTGTTTACTGTATTATTTATTAAACTTAAATAGATTATTACAATGTAACTTGAGTGAATGTAAGAACCGGCGTCGCACTCACTTTAACATTAATGTAACACTTAATTTAATACTAATATAAAATGGCCAACTCTGGCGACAGAAAAGAGGAATAAGAGACTAACAAAAGGGTCCATAAAGCCACTAATCTACCAGGTACCAGACTGTCTAACAAGCCCCAATCCCTGTCCCATCGCCACAATGTTACATCCCTGTGCTTCTTTTACAAGTACTTCAATGCGATGTTACTGCACTTGTGCTTTTTCGACGTAAATATCCCCAACAAACCCGTCAAACAACAAACTCCCACCCCTTCACTGTACAGGTCCTCAAATGCCGGAAAGCTTTCTACTCGAGTAGCTTTTTACCTTGAACTGCTTGCCTTTGAAATTCTCACACTTCTCCCTGTTTCCCCGATTGTACCAACATGCAGAGATGTAAGCTACACAATTTCCCCACTTAGAATTCCCGTATTGAATCTGGCTTCTAATGTACAGTAGCCCCTTACGTCTCAGTGTCAATATGCTTTGTTTAAAGTGATTGAAGTAAAAAAAATATATGAAGCAAATAGATACAAGCCGCGCATGCGTGGCCCCCCTCTGTATGTGACTCGATGTTGCGAGTGTAAAATGCAATAAATTTGGGCAATTTAGGTCATTTTTTACCCCCCTTTGACCCCCTGGGGGCGAGAACCAGATTTTTTCTGAGGTCAAGGATGCTCATTTTATATCCAGAACAATTGCCTCTACATTTTAGCCAAGTTTCAGAAAAATTGAATGTATGGATCAAACGTTATGGGAGGAAAGGGTAATTTTTTGCCATTTTAGGGGGCTTTTGACCCCCTGGGGTGCGAACCAGATTTTTTCCAAGGTCAGCGATACTTAGTTTCTATTAGGAACAATTGTCTCCACATTTTGGTCAAGTTTCAAAGAAATTGAATGGATGGATGAAAAGTTATGGGGCAAAAAATGCCATTTTTGCCATTTGGGGGCCTTTTGACTCCCTGGGGGGCTAACCAGATTTTTCAAAAAGCGGAGAATGTAACTTTCTAACGTGACCAAAGTTACAACTTCATGCAAAATTTCAGAGAAATTCAATGGATGGTTGCGGAGAAAAATTCGCACGGACGGACGGACGGACACACGGACACACGGACGGAAATGCCTCAAAACATAGGTCTCCCGATTTTATAAATCGGGGGACCAATAAGTAAAGTATAAAAAATGATTAATACGAAAGTGTGAAGTAGAATATCTATTGATCACATTTCGAATTGAATTAAGAAATGCACCAATGAATCGTCATCAAAAAGTCTGTTGGACATCTGAATAAATGAATACAAATGTCCGCTACATGAATACCATTTCCTCTAATCAACGCTTCGCATTAAAAAGATTATTTATTATATAGTTCTTGTTCAATGTTATGTCTGCGAGACTTATTCAACAATTCAGAAATATTACTACGTCCTTAGATAACATAGGAAACATGAGACTAAATTTTTTTTTCCATATATACGCGATAAAATATTGTAAGATTGGGGAGGTCTAACAATGTCTTATATTAATTTCCGGTCTGAATAATATGTGTATATTTAATGTCATCCACATTAGAACTTTTTCTTTTCATGTATAAACGAGTCACTACTTATCAAGGCCCATAGGCCACTCGAGGATAAAATTTGACGAGTTTGTAGGTCGACGTTAAGGAAACAGCGTGGGGATTAGTTACAATGTTTGAGACTGGCTAGAAATTAGTTAATTAAATCGTCATCTAAAAAGATGATTTATTATATAGTTCTTGTTCAATGTTATGTCTGCGAGACCTATTCAACAATTCAGAAATCTTACTGCGTTCTTAGATAACATAATATTTACAAGTGAAAATAAAAACAAAACTTTAATTGTATATACTTTCTTATGTATTTTGATTAAGTAGATTTAACGTTAGTGTAACACTTAATGCAGTATTTTTGTAATATTTACAAGTGAAAAAAATAAGGAAGAAGCAAGTCCTTCAAAAGGTGAACACTTCTCAAGCATATTTCAGATGATTAAAAGAGAAGAAGAGATTTTAAAACCAGATGGGCGTCAATTAGCAAAAAAAAAAAGAACCCCGGTAAACTATGTCCATGGTAGAAATACTTTTTAATCACTTATAGAAGCGATTTTATTTCTTTTATTATTAATTAGAGAAAAGAAAAAAACTTACGGTTATATAGCGGTAAAGCACCGGTTATTATCGGATTACCAACGTTTTAAAAATTTTACCGGGTCAGTATAAAGAAGTGTGACAAAAGAGTAAACGATTTCGACAATTCCTCAAATACGGTCGGAATGCCCTTTTTATCATTATTTCTACATTCATCTAATTCCACCCTAAAATGCTCTACGCCATTGCCCATCTAAATCTGATGCGACAACTGGTTCCAAAAATGTATTACTCTATTTAAAAAAAATTTGCTTAATCAAGAGAGGCGCTAGAGCGCTGTATCCCGTAATAGACCACAAGAATGGCCTATGCTGGAAACTCATTTCTTTGATCAATCATAACTCAAAAACCAATAAACCAAATTAGTTAAAACTTTGCACACAATTTTTATTTGATAGGTTCGAACAAGCAACGTTTTAAACACCGAACTACTAAACACAGCGCCAGCATATACACGCTGCTAACCGAACTTTCTCTCTCGCACACAGGTTCGTACATACACTTCACTATTGGTCAACGCCAGTTTTAAGGAAAAAAAATCGTAAATAAGATTCTTCTTATTTTTCGTGGCGCAACGGATAAAAATGCTAGGTAATAATCAGTTCGAAGTGACATGTTAAATCCTCAGTACAGGCGACATTAAAATATAATTAGGAATTAGTTAAGATTTCTACTCGGTAATGGCTTACGGGACGAGTGCAAGTTAATCCCATGGATTAAATAATGGGTTCCGTTCGAAATTCCGTACAGATTCCCGAGTTCGACGAGACGCACCTGAAGAAGATCGAACGTTACATCGGTTGAAACGTTGTCATTCAGGATGAGAACAGTAGTTACAAAGAATCCAAATGATTGTGTTGGGTATTATTTTTTCATATTATATAGTCGAAATAGCAAGACCGACTCCATATAATCCGACTCCATATAATACGACTCCATATAATCCGACTCGGGCATGGAAGTAAGTATGGATCAATTATTGGTTCCGTGAAACCTTATCTAGTTACGTGTTTCCAATTATTCCCGATTTGTCTTTCTGTCTAGAAGCTGATTGTCGCACATACGCTTGCCGCAAATTAAATAAAGAGAAGTCGTTCGTCTGCTTTCGCCGGCACGTTGTAAAAAAAAAACGTAATCACGCATGCGCGGACGCCATTAATATCTTCGCCTTTCAGAGGCCAATGATTACACTTTCCTGCGGGCTATAGGAAATACCTCAATTAAAACAGTCTAGAAAGCCGGTAATCCGAAAGTGTTTATTTATTTAGTATTTCTTTCCACCATCTCTTATAGTAATCAATAATCGAATCTTAACTTTCACTGAACCAAAATCTTTCCGAGTATCTATTATTATACTAAAACAGAGTTAATCAACATTTGTTTCTCTAAGACT
Organism: Sepiola atlantica; assembly: GCA_963556195.1. Lineage (NCBI taxonomy): Eukaryota > Metazoa > Mollusca > Cephalopoda > Sepiida > Sepiolidae > Sepiola > Sepiola atlantica. The sequence goes on along the minus strand of OY744540.1, from coordinate 66,545,691 downwards.
TTATGGAAAGCAGGCAGCGGCCGCGATTATTGTTTTTGTTTTTTTTACGTTACGACTCTCGATTGAAAAAAAACTTCAAATTAGCAGTTTCTTTTAACCAAAAACAAGCACAAGGATAGTCACCCATTAATTTTGCGCATAATATAAAAACCTAAACACAGAGCTTTCTATTATTATTAAAGTTATTTTTCTTGTTAACTCTACTACACAATCGACAATATATCAAAACGAGCCCTTCGTTTCTAAAAGCTGAGTATATCAACATTTGTTTCCCTAAGACAGGGGCGGGCAACCTCCAGCCCGCGGGCCACATCCGGCCCGCGAAGGCTTAGCGTCCGGCCCACTACCCTGCTAGGCTTTATTATTGCAATACGGCCCGCGGACCTCCCAATAAAACTCATATCATTTTGTGACATAGACGTAAAAGTAGGTTTCAATTAAGATTTACAGTGGGATAAAAATGTATAAATATCAGTGAACGATGATGCATATATATTTCATTTTTCTTTAACTATTAATTTCAAATCTTTGAAAAAAGAAAGAGAGAGGCAAAGAGGAAACAGGAGACAAGGAAAGGGCATGACACATAGAACTTATGTGAGGTGTGTCAGAACGAATGCTGGATCAACTTGCTACTTCCCCCGTCCCTTTATTTATGATTCAAAAATGTCACTTCGTCGGCACCTTTTATAACATCACATACAGAAGTCTCTTGAGAAAAATATCAGATTTGTAGAGTGTTCAATGCAATTTTTGTACAATTTATTCATGTAAACAAAGTATAGTAATTCTGAGATTTCGTTTTTCGCTTCGGCCCGCGATCTCCTTCCAAAAGTCTCATCTGGTCCTCACTCTGAAAAGGTTGCCCGCCCCTGCTCTAAGACTTTATAAGAAGCAGGCAGCGGCCGCAAAATATATTTTTTTAAGTTACGACTCTCGATTGAACAAAACTTCAAATAAACCCGTTTCTTTTTAACCAACAACAGGCGCAAGGATAGTCACCTCCTAATTTTGCGCATAATATAAAAACCAAATCACAGAGTTTTCTTCCTTTCTTTCCGTTTGTTTTTCATTTCGTGAGAAAGCTATTCAAAATGGCGTCGATCTCTTCGTCGATGGCAAGTAGCACACATATGGCGAAAGAACAATCCGAACAGTAAAAGTCTTTTTTTCTTGTCAACTATACAACACAATCGACAATATAACAAAACGAGCCCTTCGTTTCTAAATGAAATGCAAAGTTTCGTCCAAGGCAAGCGCAGTCAAATACCACTGGTTCCAAAGAGAAGACACCGCTTCAACTCAACCTCTTAAATCTGCACATGCATGAATGCGGCGATGATAGCAGAAATAAACTGAGAGGCATAATAACAATACATTATTATATTAAGTATGAGTCAATCAACGTTTGTTTTCCCGAGCCCTTTTCCCTATATTCTGATTTAATTGTTCTAATTAGCCCCAATTTATAATGATCTGAACAAGCCACTCACCTTACTCTAAACTAGCTATCTCTTTTTAACCTGGCCATCTAATTTACATAGTGCGTCTGTACATACCACAAACACGTATGTAAATTAGATGACAAAATAATAAATCTTTTTTTTTATTTCTATAATAAATCGGTTTTATTATTCTTTATTATAATAAAGAATAATAAAACCGATTTATCACAGTTTATGACTTTACGAATGAAATCAAAGTAGAATAAATAGTAGTAGCGGTTGTGACCCAACGGGTCACGAGTACGTCTTGTAATTTAATAGAAATGCTACAAAAATACCCGTCCCATGCAATAAATATAAATGTTAATGTTTTTTTTCCTGGGGAGGGGAGGGTACGGTTTCAGTGCAACACCCCTAAATGGTAAAATGTACAACAACAAAAATAATAATGTGTCCACTTTAACTATCCTGTTGCCTAAAATACATATTCCATAATTTATAATGATAAATTCAATAGTTTAGGATTTTACTAAGCACATAGGTTAGAGGGCACCTCTTAAATAATAAAGTTTAGAAAAAATATAATGTGCTCATGTTATTCACCAGGTGACTGAGAATATATATTCCAAAATCAATAATGATCGGTTAATAAAAAATTATTTTTAAAAATTAAGTTATATATAGCACCTCTTAAATGTTAACATTTTCAATAAAATAATAATGTGCCTATGTAACTCGCCGTACGTTTTAGAATATATATTCAAAAATTGATCATGACCCGTTCATTAATTTAAAAGATAACCCTACACACACACACACACACACACACACACACAGGCAGCATCTTCTCTTGCAGGCAAGTATTGTCGAATATAAGAGATTAAATGTCCTTTGGGAGACTGTGTCTCCGACAACCAAGAAAGAAACCTTATACATAGGTTTGACTACCACGACTTTGTCGAGAAGATTGACGATGTATTTGTCTGATACTAGCGCCATAGCCCAACACTTAACTAAGAACCATTCCTGTCCCCGACCGGAATTCAGAAAACTCTTAGTAGAAAATACAAACATCTTAGAATATAGTACTAACAAACAAAAACTCCATATATTAGAAACCCTATATATAAAAACCAAAAAAAAACTAATTAATAGAATTAACTTTAATATCAGTAATAATATACTAAAATGTCTATAATTCTTACTATAGTCTCGTACTTATTACATAATTCCTGCCCAAACCTTCTATAATACTAACATATGATCTGTACCTGATTAACCTTATTCCACTGCAGATGGACTCGGATGGGTCTGAAAGTACTTGGGACACAAATCTAAACTATGGCAAATTCATCAGTCAATTCCCCTCCGAAACTAAGATCCTGATTCGGACTATTGAAAGGATCTACCAAAGGATATCTAGATATCAGTTGTCTCTTATATTCAACAATATATATATATATATATATATATATATATATATATATATATATATAAATAAATATTTATATATATATATATATAAATGTATATATATATATATATATATATATATATATAAGAAAGGGTATTTAGACATATTTTTTAAACCATTGTTTCTTAATAGTATTTTTTTTTTGAAAAACCATAACAATGGTGGTGTAAAATAAATACAATTTATTTTAATCTTAGCTTTCGAGAATATACTTCTCATTTTCAACGAATGTTTTTCTTTTCTTCTTTTTTTTTCATCGTCCGATGGAAATGGACTTTTTGTATGTCTGCAGGCGAGGTGACGCCGGTTTGAATAAGAAAGGGTATTTAGACATATTTTTTAAACCATTGTTTCGTAATAGTATTATATTTTTTTAATTGAAAAACCACAACAATGGTGGTGTAAAGACATAACGTGCAGACATAACGTGAATTTCTGACCAAAAAGTCTATTTCCATCGGACGATGAAAAAAAAAAGAAGAAAAGAAAAACACTCTTTGAAAATGAGAATTATATTCTCGAAAGATAAGATTAAAATAAATTTTATTTATTTTACACCACCATTGTTATGGTTTTTCAAAAAAAAAAATGATACTATTACGAAACAATGGTTTAAAAAATATGTCTAAATACCCTTTCTTATTCAAACCGGCGTCACCTCGCCTGCAGACATAACGTGATTTTCTGACCAAAAAGTCCATTTCCATCGGACGATGAAAAAAAAAGAAGAAAAGAAGAAAAGAAAAACACTCTTTGAAAAGGAGAAGTATATTCTCGAAAGCTAAGATTAAAATAAATTTTATTTATTTTACACCAGCATTGTTATGGTTTTTAAAAAAATATATATATATATATATATATATATATATATATATATATATATATATATATATATATATATGAAGAAAAGTGGGGATAAAATAATCCGACGAAATATCAAATGAAAAAAAGAAAGCCAAAAACTAGGTGATGTATGTATTCATCAACGTTTCGTCTTTATTGAAAGACTTCATCAGGATGTACAAAAATCATACATAACATTAACTTTGATTTGTCAGAAAGTGTCCAGACTTCGGCATGGTTGTTGACGTGAACAAGCAGAAAATGAAAATCAGTATTTTTGTTATAGCGTTATCAGCAGTGGCCTGTCTCCTTCAAAGGACGCGAAATGGATAGGATTGGTGGCTTTGACTAATTAGTTTATGTCTACTTTAGCTAGGAAGGTAATCTGGGTCAAAATATGTCACAGCCAAACTTGATTGGCAGTGGATGTGGGGACGGGGAGGGAGAGGAAATATATATATAGATGTGTGAAAATATGTGTTTTTGTATATACTTTCTATCCGTTGTATATACCAACGTTTTTAAAGTGCAAGCTCGATGATTGTCAGCATATAACAGAGCATATGTAAATAAACAACATGTTGCTACATTCCAAAGACCAAGATTTTATTCACCTTACCAATCATTTTTTCAAACAAAAAAAACTCGGTACAATTACGGATCCGTTTTATTCAAAATAATATTGTATACAAGATGGCTGTTTTTTTCTGGGTAGCGATTTCTAAATATATTTCTCAATAGAGATGAATTCAATGTGAGTTGTTTGGTTTTTTATGTTTGTTTACTGCATCCCTATCTATATTTTTTTATTAAGAACTTTCTGGTTTCTGATGAGTCCATAGAATAAACATTGGTTGTTCTTCTGTGAACGAAACGGATCCGTAATTGTACCAAGTCTTTCGTTTTGAAAAATGATTGGTAAGGTAAATTAAATCTTGGCTTTTTGGAATATAGCAAAATGTTGTGTGTATATATATATATATATATATATATATATATATATATATATATATATATATATATATATATATAATTGAATATTTGTATATAATATATATAAATATATATATATATATATATATATATATATATAATTTGATATTTAATTTGATAAATAGTTTTATAAGCTCCGTTAAGAAAATTAAAGTTGGGCCCTGTTCGGGGAGTTAAAGATAGACTGTCACGTAGCTATATGCCATGTTCCGACAACTTTCGTTGAACACTCTCGATAGTCTACTGTCTGTGCCTAAGCACATATGGAACTTAATTCCTTTTCTTTATGTAGTAATTTCTCGTGGCCGTTTGGAGTCTAGGATGATTCTTTAACTGGGTTCAAATTTGAAAGACCGTCTGAAATTATCATCTCCTACATTGATGATAGCGTAAGCTTGAAACGTCGGCGTATGTAGGTAAAAATAATTTATAATTTACTTTAATATATATATATATATATATATATATATATATATATATATATATATATATATATATATATATATATATACCTTACTTTAGAGATTGCGTCAAACCCATAAAGAAGCTGCTCGAGTTCGAAATTCTCATCGCTAAACGCATAGATTCAATGGCAGCATTTTGAGAATATAAATTATTGTTTCTTTGTTTTGTTCATCTTTTTATTTTTATTTTTATTTATTATACTTTCCTACTTTTTTGCTGATTCGTTGTCCCTTTTTTATCTTACTATATTTTCCTACTTTTTTTGCTGATTCGTTGTCCCTTTTTTATCTTACTATATTTTCCTACTTTTTTGCTGATTCGTTGTCCCTTTTTTATCTTACTATATTTTCCTACTTTTTTTGCTGATTCGTTGTCCCTTTTTTATCTTACTATATTTTCCTACTTTTTTTGCTGATTCGTTGTCCCTTTTTTATCTTACTATATTTTCCTACTTTTTTTGCTGATTTGTTGTCCCTTTTTTATCTTACTATATTTTCCTACTTTTTTTGCTGATTCGTTTTCCTTTTTTTATCTTACTATTTTTCCCTACTTTTTTGCTGATTCGTTGTCCCTTTTTTATCTTACTATTTTTTCCTACTTTTGTTACTGATTCGTTGTCCCTTTTTTATCTTACTATATTTTCCTACTTTTTGTTGATTCGTTGTTCCTTTTTTATGTTACTATCTTTTCCTATTTATTTGCTGATTCGTTTTCCCTTTTTTATCTAACTGTATTTTCCTACTATTTTTGCTGATTCGTTGTCCCTTTTTATTTACTAGTTTTTCCTACTTTTTGCTGATTCGTTGTCCTATTTTGATCTTACTATCTTTTCCTACTTTTTTTGCTGATTCGTTTTCCCTTTTTTATCTTACTATCTTTTCCATACTTTTTTGCTGATTCGTTGTCCCTTTTTTACCTTACTATCTTTTCCTACTTTTTTTGCTGATTCGTTGTCCCTTTTTTATCTTACTATTTTTTCCATACTTTTTTGCTGATTCGTTGTCCTTTTTTTATCTTACTACCTTTTCCATACTTTTTTGCTGATTCGTTGTCCCTTTTTTCTTCTCTTTCTTATTTTCTCTTTTCTTCTCTTTCTTCTTTTACTTGTCTGCTTTCGTTTTTCTATTTCTTTTTTCCTTTCTTTTTCTTTTTTGCGTTTTTTCTCTTCTTCCTTTGTTTCTCTCCCTTTTCTTCTAATTTCTCGTTTCCTTTTTTCTTTGCGTTGCTTTTCTTTACTTTTCTTTTATTTTTATTTCTTCTTTTGTATTTCTCTTTTCTTCTCTTTATCTCCTTTTTTTCGTATGCTTTTTTTTATTTCTATTCATTTTTTTCTTCTATTTCATCTGTTTTCCTTTTCTTTTATTCTTTTCTCCTATCTACTCTTTTCTGTCTTATATTTCAATTTCTCTTCCTCTTTCTCTTTTATTATTTTTTTTAATGATTTTATTCAGTGTCCTTTTGTCTTCGTTTTTTTTCTTCTGTTGTTATTTTTCTCTTTTTTCTCATCTCATTTCTCTTTTGTCTATCATCTCTTTACACCCATCTTTTTTTTTACATATTTTCTTTGTCTTTGTTAAAAATTCAATAACGCAAAATAATTCAAACAAGAAATGGACGCCATTTTTTATGCAGATTGCATTTTCATAAATTCAAAATTCTCACCGGACAACGACTCCCGGTGTCTTTTTCTTATTTGTTTAACTCATAGCTTCAGTCGAAGGGATCATGTTTTATCTTAGTCTGTCTGATTGTTTGTCCGCCTGTTAGAGACTGCACCCCTTAAAGTCCAACCTTTTCTTACCGTAGCAACGTAATAGAATTAGCGCTATGCCGTCTGGAACTCTAGTTCCTGGTAGGGTCACTTATGGCAAAAGGTTTGACACCAAACCATATAACGGTCACAAACCGGCTAACAATGGTCTGCTGAAAATCCAAGTCGGTACCAGGCTCCGTCGTTGTCTGGTCGTCTCTCCCTCCGTGTGCGGCAAGCAAAGACGTGTCATGTTCAAAACAGAAAATTAATTAATTGAGAGTAATATCGTTGCTTTTGCACCATTCTTTTGTATGCTCTGAGCCAAACCTTCATCGACTTCGTATGCCACCGCTGTATCTTACTCCTTTTATATTTGGAACAAAATAGTGTTGTTTTGTACGTGATACAGCGGAAATTAGTGATTTATTTCCATTGAATTACGTCTATTTCGTGATTAATTGTAAGTTTTTCTACATATAATAAATGGGGTAAGTTGTACGATAAGTCATGAAAATGAAATGCTGTGGTAGACAAAATGTGTGAACAAAGACAAACGGAAAACAGATTAAAATGCAGGAGAAAAACAAAAACAAGAGATTTGACCGGTTTCGTTCGTATCAACTTTTTCTGAAGACGGTCAAATCTCTTGTTTTTGTTTTTCTCCTGCATTTTAACTTGTTTTCCGTTTGTCTTTTTTCAGACATATAATAAATCTAAAAAGCGTTGTTGTATGAATTGGTTCTAATAATATAACATATTTGGATTTTCGTGTCTAATAGTTGGAAGTTTTCAGAGGTCTGTGCTCTTCTCTTTATTGTACACCATTATATCAATGGTAGTTTTTAAGCAAAACAGAAGATTTGATCATTTGACGTTTTAGTTTTGATCGAAGCGAAATATTCTAAATATTTTAAATATTTTAAATATTCTAAATATTTTAAATATTCTAAATATTTTAAATATTTTAAATATTTTAAATATTCTAAATATTTTAAATATTTTAAATATTTTAAATATTCTAAATATTTTTAATATTTCAAATATTCTACATATTCTAAATATACTAAATATTTTAAATATTTTAAATATTTTAAATATTTTTAATATTCTAAATATTTTAAATATTTTAAATCCGATCATGCAAAAATATTCACGTGAGTTTTAGTTTTCTCTTTGTTTCGTCTTTCGATTTGTTATGTGAACGAAACGGCTGATAAGAAAATATTTCCAAAATTGTTGGACAATATATACACTAGTGTACACACTCCTTTTAAAGTGATGAAAAAAATGATGCCTCGCCAGTGTTCACACTCGCTATTTATTTAGATACCTTACTGAAATATTTATATAAAATCATAGAATTACGTCAGTAATTTAATTTTCCATCTGAGAAGACATTTACAGATATTCCATAGCTAGAAAGCTTGTGGAGCAAACCTTTGTGCAAAGACCCGTCAAAAGCCTTTTATATTCCAAGAGCTATTGGTTTAGAAACGAAGCCTTTGTCAATAAATTCACTGGCTTTGTTTGATATTGGAGTCATCACATCAGTTGTTGATCTTGCAGGACAAAATCCATATTGCTTGTCACTGAGTAGATTGATTTTACTGAAGTGGTTGACGAATTCTTGATTTATCACAGATTCAAACAACTTGCTCTTGGCGTACAAGAAGTTGATTTGTCTGCACTAAGATACAGAAGACTGACCTCCTGTATTTAACAATTCTGGGTAGACTGACGAAGTTTCCAAAAGTGATGTGAAGCATTTTTCTTTTAAGCAACAATTGAACAACTTTGTATGAATAGGAGCTAGTTCCAGTTTCAGCTTCTTACAAACTATGATTGGAAGGTATCAGGGCCAGTTGCCTTGTTAGCATTAAGACTTTTGATAAGTTTAGCAACATCCCGGACAGATATATGAGGGTCGCTCAGGGTGTTTACAGGCATAGGGAGGATTCAGGGGGTAGGCTGCCCCGATCGGAAAGGTGGATTTGTATGCAGATTTTTTCTGCGAAAAGTTGAAGTAGAGGTCTTCAAGACTCTATTTGTTGTTCGCCAAAACTTGTGAGTAACAAATCTCTGCTCAGCTTCTCTGGATTTAACGCATTGGACGTATGACTCTTTCGTGTTTCTATTTGTATTTGCAGTAACTGCAGCTTTGGTTTCAGTGTATCTATTTAGTTGAAAGCAATTAAAATAGTGATTTCTGTGAAGAATGGCAGTGCCACATTTGGGGGTGTTCCACGGCTGGCTGTTTTGTTTCTGTTGGAATTCTTGGCGGAGTATGGTGCTTTCAATACCAGCGATTAACCAATCAGTTATATAGGATGCGATACACAACACATTCTTTTTGAGAATGAAATATAGAGGAAGTTTCGATATAAAAGATCTGAGGCTGTCAGCCCTCGAGTATCGATACACTCTACGAGGGAAAGCAACATCAGGGGTCCTAGTGAACTGTGTATTGATCTTAATTGAGACAACTGAGTGATCGAGAGATTCCAGCGTAGACAGAATAATGACTGATCACTGTTCAGGACAAGTTGTCAGTAAAAAATCAAAGAGGCTCGCAAGATATTCTTCAGTATAAACTACGCGAGTAGGTTGGTCAACAATCTGTGTAAGATCATAAGCAAGGGTAAAATCGTGAAAAGATCACTCTTCTTCACTGGTCTTGTTTGCTCACAGAGACATTAGGATATACTAAAGAGCGATTGGATCAACATAGAGTGAGAGGTGGTGACACAAATATAGGTAGCTGAGAGGGAAAGAGAGATGGTTAACTTGTTTACTTAATTATAAATTAGGGAACAATTAAAACATTTTTTTTCTTCACAAACATAACTCAGTCTCAGAATTACGGTATATATTAGCATGCAGTTTGTGTTATTAAAGTATATATGAAAAAAAATGCCATAGGGAAACAGATGTTCATTTACCCAGCTTTAATATCATAATATATAAATAGCATTTCCAATGGGGGTTCAGGTAGAAACTATCAGAGAGAGAGAGAGAGAATCGTCAACGCAAGCTTCGAGTGGCCATCGACATCCGTATTCTTTAACGAAAAACTACACTAACTTTTAAATCAGTCACAAAATTTCGCCTGTTCCGATGGATACTGCACCCTATAGACCGGTAACATCTTGGCCTTCGGGACTTGATTCCGCCGGTCTGTGGGTTTGTCCTGTGCAGTTCTAGGAGGTGCACCCTCCCAGGCTTTGCCTCCCCCTCTTTGGGGAGGAGTAAGTTTATTGCTTACTGCCTGAGGCGCCCCTACCGGGGAATGCTGACGGGGCTGCCCAGGCAATTTTTAATGGCCAGAGTGCTCACCTTCTCGGGCGCTGGCTTTTCAAATCCCACTTTCCGATCTTGTGTCACATCTTACCGCTGTGGGAGGTAGATAAATAACTTCACCTGTTGTAAGTACAGCATAAATATCGTTGGTTCCCCGCAGAACAGGTGGTCTTTACGGACACTCCCTCCCTACCCACACAACACAACAAACACACACGCACACATTCTCCTTCAACCTATTAATTCTTCACATTCGTGAACTCACGACCGGATGTCCACAAATGTAAAACTTGCGGTACAACAAGAATAACGAAATGGAAAATGTTGGACCAAAGAAATTATTAATAGACGAATTCTAAAAATGCTTTCTTTGTCTTTAGATCTGTCCACGCATCTCTATAAGGGCCCTGTCCGTCTGTCAGTGTGTTCGCCACGCTTAAGGTTTAAATAGTATTTTCAGATGTGTCCACGCATCTTCATAAGAAGCACTGCCTGTCGTTGGTTGTTAAGTTTGAAATAACATTTTTAGACTCGTCCACGTATCTTTATAAAAGTCCCTGATGTAAAAATAAAATTGAGCTATTTTTTTTTTTTTGTTCTTAATTTCGCTTACTTGTGGCTTGTGACGAATGGGTAGAAACGCTAACTGTCAATTAGATGGCGCGAGTTTCGATTCTGGCTTGAGGCACATGCCTGTTTAACCGCATCGGAGAGCTGTGATACAGCGAAACGGTCAATCTGTAGATGACAGTATGGTGCTTATATAGTTTGCGGACGTGACTTTCTTTTTAGATTAGGATTTTCAAGTTAATTCAATTTTTACGGTATAATTTGTTTACTAAATTGTTAGGTGGAAGTAAAGAATTGTTAATCACCCCCACCTCCCCATCTTTAGAATGGGTTTCTAAATCATAACGTTATTATTTCAGCACGGTCCGTAAACTGCATAATACCGGCAATATATATATATATATATATATATATATATATATATATATATATATATATATATATTGCCGGTATTATGCAGTATATATATATATATATATATATATGGGAAATGAAAAAGGAAAAACCATAAAGGAAGTTTTTATGTGTTCATCAACGTTTCGTCTTTATTTGTAAGACTTCTTCAGGATGATAATATAAATAAAAATGTCATGCAAGTACGTGGACATATAGGGTAGACATGATGGGTTGAAGGGAGGAAATAGTAGCCACTACTGGAAAACAGTAGGGCCGACATCTCTCTCATAGACAGACCCCTTTTCTTACCCACGCATTCCAATAACACATCCATATGCAACACGCTTAACAAACTAGGCATTCCAACAGTACAAACCACATCACGATCCATAAAACAAATATTAAACACATCAAGACATTTTTTAAAAAAAACACACATCCCATGCCGGCTTATACACTGTCCCATGCAACGACTGCCATCAAATTTACGTGGGAGAAACACAACGTGATTTTAAAAAAAGATTGAATGAACACAAAAGGGACATATAAAATAATAACCCTCTCAGTGCACTTTTCTCTCATGCACTAGAGCACGGTCATGCCTTCAAATTTGAAAAGGCCGAAATCACCAAATACATCCACAACAAAGCTCGGCGAAGACTACTGGAAACTGCACTCATCACTGCCTCCAACACCATCAAGCAACGAAATGGCTTTTTTTATTAGAAATCTTACTTCCGTTAAATGTCATTCGATGTTGGAGTAGTATAAAATAATATTCCGAGAAAAGTCTCTTCTTCAGATAATGCCGAATGCGAATTCTGAACTCGGTTATAAAAAATATCGAAAGATATATATATATATATATATATATATATATATATATATATATATATATATAACAGATATTTATTATATTCCAATAACCATGGTTAGTTTTATTACTTTTATTTTATTTTTTATTTTTTTCACATTTCCAAAAATTCCAAATTTCTGTGAGATATATTTAACGGTCCGTTTCATTTGTTTTGTGCCAAACAACATTTGTATGTCAATATCGTCTCTGCAACACTACAAAATCATCAGAAAAAGTTCACAAATAATAAAAGAGTTCTTAGATTAGAGTGTCTTGAAAAAACACCCACATCATACATCAGTTTCATTTTAAGGTGAAAATAAACAAAAGAACAAACGAAAATTACAGAGCAGAACACTCACGTGTGTACTATCAAGTTAATCAGCCATTTTGATTTTTACTTTTTTAATTTTTTATTTTTTATTTTTATTTTCGTTCAAAGCTAGTATCTCCCCAAAAAAAATTGTGCGATTCGTTTAAAAACTTTAATTCGGTAATATTTGCTAAATATTTAATATGTACTATAATTTATTTATAAAGTTCCAATTTATTTGAAGATAATTTATTTATTATTAAAGTTACCTGAATGTTATATATATATATATATATATATATATATATATATATATATATATATATATATACATACATATATATATATATATATATTCACACACTGAAACGCCTGTGATACAGCGAAACAGTCTGTGCGGATGACTATATAGACCACCCTTGTCGTTAATGATATCGCCTGCTGCTAATTTAGCGTAATGCAAAGCTTTTTGTAAATAGAGCACTGTCAAGTGGAGGTCACTGTTTATATCAAAACATTGACATTGCAAATATCATTTGCTAACAGCGCCTTTCCAGTGGCCTATTTGTTAGCGCTACTGACTATCGACTAGATGGTCGTTGGTTCGATCCCTGGATTGAGATAGATGCAGATCTGGTTGCACTGAAGAGCTATAGCACATCTGTGAATGATTATATATATATATATATATATATATATATATATATATATAATATATATATATATATATAATATATATATATATATATATATATATACTACATACAATGCTTTAAGCAAACTACATTAACTTCGTATGTATTGAGTGGAAAGAAATTAATAAATTTCGTTTTTTTACAAGTATAACCACATAGAATGCTTGTTCGTTGTCAAAGAAATAATCTGTCATTTTTTTTTACCTGGGATCAAAGTGTAGTATCTGTTCTGTACTCAGAATTGACTCGGGCAATATTTATTCTGGTCCTATCCAGGGTGTCCCATTTAAAGGAGCTAGATATCCCCCACATATAAAAAGGACCTTGTGTCTAACTTTGTCCTCATGGGGAGGCAAATAAATAGGGATAATTCGAGGCTCCGAGTTTTGCTATACAACCCATAAGAACAGAAGCAGGTTTTGTTAAAGCAAAGAACAGCCACAATTGTGAGAAAAGTTACGTGAAGCTTGTCCAACGTGTTGGACAATGTGCAACGCGCGTAGTAAAGCCAATCACTAAAAAACGGTTTTCCTGTCAGACAAGACAAAGATAATGGTCAGGATCACGAAGCTACGACCATATCTTAAATCAAGGTTACAGCATCGACCTTGACACAAGATTAGTCAGTATGCAATACCCACGGACGAGACGAATAATTCGAAGAACTACCATTTAGTTGCATACAATTATGCTCTGATTCAACCAGGGGTTTTTAACCCGCCTAATAAACCGGTATCGTCTGGGCCTTCGGGTCTGGATTTACGCCGGTCTATTGGTTATCGGTCCTGTGCAGTTCTAGGAGGTGCACCCTCCCAGGATTTGCCTCCCCTCTTTGGGGAGGAGTAAGTTTATTGCTTACTGTCTGAGGCGCCCCTACCGGGGAATGCAGACGGGGCTGCCCAGGCAATTTTTAAACAACTAGAGTGCTCAAATTCTCGAGCGCTGGTTCTTTCCCACTTTCCCGACCTTGTGTCACATCCCTCCTTGTGGGAGGAAGATAAATAGATGCTCTATTTCTCATCAGAAAGATGAAGCCTCGCATATTTTAAGATAAGATTGGCCAACAAGCGGATTCTATAGATTGCGCCTAAAAATATACACAGGTGCCCCAGGAAATACGCCACAAGTCACTACGTTTCGTAGACGGTTTTCCAAAATAAAAAAAAAAGAAACAGAAAGAGAACATACAAAGGCGCTTCTATAAAATACCATTTTAACATCAACATTCCGTACAAATACAAAAGTTCAAACTGGCATAACCGCATCTTCTTCATCATGGCTGTACAATGGACCAGCAGTTCTAGGAATAACATCGCTAAACCAGCGGTTTCTGATATTTCCTTCCCACCGAGGAAAATGTGGCAGAAGCCCAAAATCTCCCGATAGCGCAATCTGGTTTTGTAAAAATAACCATGAACAGACCAGTCGGCATTCCTCGGTAGTGACACCTCAGGCAATCGGCAATACACGGAACAAGCATCAAAGAGAGAAGGTAATATCTGAGAGGTTACACATTCTAGGAGTGAGACTGACCATACTTCACTCCAACAGAAGAGGGCCTAAAGTGGCCTGGTCTGTCGGATGATTTTTTTTGGCGGGGGGGGGGGGGTTATAAACAAGTAGGTTTTATACATCGGGCTCTCGAAGATTATTGTGCTTCAGGATTGTCTGGTCTGAATAAAGTATTCTTCGTTAATCTAAGCTAATCGTTTAACCTGTAATATTAGTCGATTCCATCCTCAACACCTATAGTAGCAAGGCTAATCGGTTGTAGGCGAAGTCGGGGAAGGTTTAGTCTAGAACTCTCACGTCCATTGATTTGCGGTTCCGCGCCTGATGCGTCTTTGCTTGCTACACGCAGAGACAGAACTGAGCAGAGGACGTCGGATCCTGATGTGGACTCCGTCTGGATTTTTACCAGAGCCCTGTTAGCTGCCGTAATACTACTTGGTGTGAAACCTGTCCGTCATGGGTGACCCTAACCCTAACCCTAACTCTAACCCCAACCCTAACCCTAACCCTAACCCCAACCCTAACCCTAACCCTAACCCTAACCCTAACCCTAACCCTAACCCCAACCCCAACCCCAACCCCAACCCTAACCCTAACCCTAACCCCAACCCTAACCCTAACCCCAACCCTAACCCTAACCCTAACCCCAACCCTAACCCAACCCTAACCCTAACCCTAACCCTAACCCTAACCCTAACCCTAACCCTAGTTTCAGACGGCATAACTCTGATACTATCACGTTTTCAACGTCTCTACTACGGTGAGAAAAGGTTGGATTTTGGGGGTACCTATCAGATCGATTGCTGAGGCGAACCTAGGCGATTATGATAGTCGCTGGTGCAGCATAAATAATGACTTTATTTGCATGATAAAGAATGAAAATACACAAGAAACATCTGTGTGAACACAGATAAATACAATTGAAAATGTAATACATATGTATCCAGATCGCTTTGAGACTCTCTGTCAACGAGAACCTGCAACCGCATATGAAAGCTCATAGAAACACAAAAATTGCGTTAATCTCTCTCTCTCTCTCCCTCTCTCTCTCTCTCTCTCTCTCTCTCCCTATATATATATATATATATATATATATATATATATATATATATATATATATATATATATATATATACTTTATTTTAAAACTATATGTTACATATTTCAGAAACGTACCGCGGTTTTCATCATAACATATAGTTTTCAAATAAATTATATTAGCTCTCACTCCTCTGCGATCGAGCACTATCCATTTCTTTTCAATATAACCTGACACTATATATATATATATATAATGTCAACGTGATTATGTCGTAGACTTTTATTTTATGTATATATATATATATATATATATATATATATATATATATAGAGAGAGAGAGAGAGAGAGAGAGAGAGAGAGAGAGATAGATAGATAGATAGATAGATAGATAGATAGATAGATAGATAGATAGATAGATAATATATACGAGGGGTGTTCAATAAGTAATGCCCCTGAACCACTTCTAGTTGTCTGATCTAGATGAAATTTTGCATGTGTAATGATTTGTATCTGTATGGGTTATGTTGTAAAAAACAGCTCTGAACTAATTGTGGTTTTAGATTTAAATGTGTTTTAATTGAGCCAGGTGTGAAATGGAGCCAGTTGAGTGTCGCGCAGTGATCCGGTTTTTGTATTTGAAAGGACGCACACCAAAAGAGACTTTTGATGAAATGAAAGAAACTGATAGTGATGATGACCTTGTAAAACGCTGGCATCTTGAATTTAAACATGGCCGGAAGTCTGTGGAAACAGCTCCCAGACCTGGTCGTCCCTCTTCTGCTATTGAGTTGAGGCTGCCATTTTTGAAGATCGACGCATTACTATTCGCCAAATATCCCAAGAGGTCAAGATTAGTACGGGGTCTCTGGAAACTATCATTGATGACCATTTGCATATGCATAAAGTATCTGCCAGATGGATTCCCACGTTTCTCACACCTTTCCAGAAGCAAGAACGATGAATTTGGAGATATGCCAAGAAGATGAATCAAAGTTTTTCAAAAGACTGATTACACAGGATGAAACTTGAGTCCATCACTATGATCCAGAGACCAAAGCCCAGTCAATGCAGTGGAAGCACTTGGACTCACCACCTCCAAAGAAGGCAAGTGTGCAGCCCTCCGCTGGCAAGGTCATGCTCACAGTCTTCTGGGACCAGGACGGAGTAGTGATGACAGATTTCCTGGCAAAGGGTACCACAATTACAGGAGCCTATTACGCTTCACTTTTGATGAAATTAAGAGTAGCTATCAAAATCAAGAGGCGGGGCAAGATCAGCAAAAGTATCCTCCTCCTGCAGGACAACGCTCCGGTCCACAACTCGCATGTAGCCAAATCAGAAGCACAGGCGTGTGGCTATGAAATCCGCCCTCATCCCCCTTACTCTTCTGACATTGCACCCTCTGACTTTCATCTCTTCCCAGCCATGAAGTTGTTTTTGAAAGGAAAGCGTTTCCCAGATGATGCAGCCTTGTATTCTGAAGTTACGACGTGGTGGGAGGACCAACCTGGTGGGTTCTACAAAAACGGTGTCCAGAGCTGCATCAAACAATGAGAGAAATGCATAACCATGGATGGTAGAGAAAGACTAATAACTGTGCAAAGTTTCATTAATCTACTGCCATGGGAAATGGGTCAGGGACATTACTTATTGAACGCCCCTCGTATATATATTTATATTTAAGTTTACGAAACAATCACGTTGACACACAGATTCCCATTAGATAACCGAAATTAAGCGACGTTGTGCTTGGCCAGTACAAGATGGGTGACCATTTGGAAATACTAGGCGTTATATGCCATTTCTCTTAATCGGGCTATACATGCTGACTGGGGATCGCATGTGAATTTGTATTCCCCATAAAATTTCACTTTCAGTTGAGGACAGAATGCCCGACGCTGGGCGAATGCCACAAAAAGTTATATTACCAGTTATTCGATATATAAAAGTCAATGCTTGTTTTTATGTGTGTTATAGAAATCAATATGTTTACAGAACATTCAAATAAGTTTTAAGGGTTAAATTTTGCAAAAATTCTAAAGACACCATTAACCTTTTTCGTTCGATTACATCTACAGTCACGATGAAAAAATATCGATTAGGTTCATAAAATCGCCGCCAACTGTATCATCTACCAGATAATGCCGTTGTATCGTTCGCATTGACCATTGCCCTGGGGGTCCTACGATATTTTTCAGTTTACAGTTATTCTTTCACGAGTTTTTTTACATAAAAGTGTGACAAAGTATCTGGCCCCAGAAAAGTGAATTTTGAAAGATCGGGGCGAAAGTATATATTGTGAGACTCGCGCAGGGTAGGTTAAGAAAAAATGACAGTCGTAAATTCTAAATGCACTGAAAAATATTGTTTATTATTTGAACATTTCCTGTTTCCTGGTAGATCGAAAGCACAATAAACTTCTTGGGGTTAGAGGTCAGTCACTGTCACCTGCCATCATTGTTCTAGAACTACATCAAGCTAGCAAATCCTGGCATTTAGCGAATTATGCTGTGGGCGCTGATGGAAAGCCGCAGAGTAAGGCCCTGTTTGATCACGGACTAAATTGCGACCGGGCTTGCAGAAGCGGGTAGTGGCGTAATTGACAGGAGAAACCACCAGGGGCGGGTATTCGGTAAGGTAAGTGAACCAATAGAAACGGTTATTAGCGAGGGAGGTGGAATCTGGCCCAAGTATGTTGAGAATTTTTTGTCGAGTTTTCTGTACATAGCTTGCTTAAAATGTATGTCTCATCCCTCAGTTGACGTCCATTTCTCTGATCAACACCGGTCCTTGACTTCGGATCAATGGAAGAAATCCAATCCGGTACACGAAGACGTTACAACACCACCATTCTTTTCTAAGGAAGCGGGAACTTTTCGTCAACACTAGCGTCCTGAGAACACGGCTAAAATCGGCGACGCCACATCTACCAACACAAGAGGCATTAGCCCCTGACACAAGTGGAAGTGACCGAGCGTTGAGGGCTACATTATTAGTGTTCTGAGAAACAATGAGGGTAGGAGAATTACAACATTACTGATATCCTGGGCGAGGATTGAGATGACAATGACAGTTTCCCTATCCGAAGATAGCAGGAATCGATCAGAGACACTTAATCTACGTTGTCACTAGGATGTCAATATTTCACAATACGCACTCATTCCTTGTTTCTGCCGAGATTGGTTCATTGAAGTTCCGAGCGTCTTTCGAAACCCGGTGGCTTTTATCGTCGTCTTGATTCAAGCTTAGAGAACCAAGGTTTTAGCTCAACACTTATTCGGTGAGCTCTTATAGCCGATTTTGCGTGTCAAGCCGAGAAAAATAAGTTTCTAATTCGATCATATAGAACATTATCGGCACATCTTGAAGGACTAGATCTTCTATGTGGGTAGTTTCGCTGCACACAATAAGAAGGCCGTCGACCGCAACCTTTTCTTTGTCTGAGCGATTAATTAAATCCAATTAGAAGGAAAAGGGGTGCATCCTTCAATTTGCTTTTTAGTTCTTGTGTTTCGTCTCGCTCGATATTGTAGGATTTAATATTAACGAGTCAGACTTCTGACCGCTATTCGACTTGAACTTGATCCGTCGACAATGGCGCATGCCTTGTCTAGTGTCGCCACTCAAACCGCGATAATTCTATTTATCTTCCTCCCACAAGGTAAGATGTGACACAAGGTTGGGAAAGTGGGAAAGAACCAGCGCTCGAGAATTTGAGCACTCTGGCCATTTAAAAATTGCCTGGGCAGCTCCGTCGGCATTCCCCGGTAGGGGCGCCTCAGGCGACCAGCAATAAGCCAACCCCCTCTCAAAGGGTGAGAAGGCAAAGCCTGGGAGGGCGCACCTCCTAACCGATAGACCGGCGTAAATCCAGTAAGAAAAAGAATTATAACTGTCTTTCAGCTTGCCTTTGGCACAGTCCGATACGTAGGTCTCAACTAAGAAGGGTGCAGATGCGTTTACGGCTCGAACAGTGGCTTTTGCAATGTCTTTTTAGGCCTATAAACGCATTGACGACGAGAGGAGGAAGCAGAAATGATGGAAGATATTATTAATGTAGCATCATTGTATCCACTTCTTTTATCACCGCTGATTATCTGAACGGCAGCTCGTCACGTTGACAGCTTGAGTCTTGTTGGTAGATGGCACGCAAATGTAATTCATTTCCTCTTCTCTTCTCTCTGATCGTAGACATCTTCTCTTTAATAACAGTTTTTGTAAACGTTATTAATAACAGCACAAATGCAATTGGGTTGTTACAGTCGTTTGCTCATTCGCCACGTCACACTAGCGACTTCCTGTCTGTAAAGTAACTGCCGAGACACATAGCTCTTACTCTACTTCTAACGGAGAATTTCCTATTCTAACCTTATTTTTACACATCCGCATTTAAAATAGTGCTACATTAATGGGTGTAGCTTATAAGAGAATTAAGATATCTAGTGTCCGTAGTGTGCAAACATCCCCAGCGCCCGTCGAAAAACGAGTAAATTATTCGATATCGTCATTATAAAGAATAGACTTAGACGCTTTGGATCCGGTCTCGTTTTATCTCTACTAACAGCATATCCGAGTAATTTAATATCTCTTTGTAGAAAGAAACATTTATCATTGTTTAGAGTTCGGTCATAAATGGTCTGAGATTCCTTGCGTGCTCGAGCTTGTCACGGCCGCATAGAGTTGTATTGTCTACTAAAAAATACCCGTCCCAGGACAGGTAAAATTAATCCCACCCCCCGAACAGAGGTTTATTTTATGTCCCCTTATGACGATTAAAAGTTAGATATAATGCTACTTATCCTTATGCCTAGAATCCTTATTCCAACGTTGATCAAAATCCATTACATGATTTTGATTTTAGAAAATGTCTCAAATTTAAGGCTTAAGGTCAAAGGGGTCTTAAGAAGAAATTAAAATTCAGGAAATCTTGCTTAATTGGTGTCCAATGACTATGGATCAAATTCAGTGCAAATCTGAAATAGTATAATTTTCAAATGAGAGATTATGACCATATAATGCCTCCTAAAAACTCTTTAAAATATTCTCAAAGAAACTGAAATCTGAGGAATATCTATTGATTGATGTCTAATACTTATTGTAAAATTTCACAAAAATCAGAGGCATCTGAATTTTCACAAAAGGGCTTCCACACCTTTTTTTAATCTCCTTTGCATATAACTAAATAAACTAAATATAGCCCACATTACGACCACTTACGCTTATCAGGTGTGTTCCAAAATTAATAATGATCGGTTAAGTTAGTTTAGGAGTTGATTCTGCATCTACAAATATATAAACATATACACATACGTAACATACGTATATATATATATATATATATATATATATATATATATATATATATATATATATATGCAAATGTGCCCTTTAAATATTGTATATACAGTTCTTCGAGAACCGAACAAGTTGTTTGTCACACAGAAAGAAATTCCATAAAAATGCTACGGTTCATCTCTTTCCTCGAGGACCGTATAGATTTCGTCACTTTGTTTTATTGCGACCTAGTGATAGGTATTTGGAAAGCTTAAATTCATATTTAACGATTGCGTTTATCTAGCTGTCAATAAGTGTTAGAATATATGGTAATATTGTAGCGGTTAGCTTCCAAAATTGCTGCTAAATTTTATCCACTAGTTTTGTCTGATTTTCTAAGCGGTAACAGGACAAATTAATCCACCGTATTAATTTGTTGTTTGATTTTTGGCGGATTTCATTTGTTTTTTCTTTTCAAATATTAACTTTTTTTTTTATTTTCACGGAATAATTTTTCAAATAAATATTAACTTGTTTTCATAAACATTAATTTATTGTCACCCGGACTGGTGGTAGGTTTAAGGGACGGCATATTCTGTTTTGTCAGAAACAAATAATAAAATCAAACCGTTTTTATTAAAAATGAAATTGAAATATATTACAAATTAAACATCACAATAATGGCGTATCAAATATAGAATATTGCCGAAAAAATTGTCTTTTATACGACGTCGTCAGAGGAATTCCTAAAGATTGACTTTTCTAAATTAAAAAAATCAGAAAACAAATTAATATTTGCAAAAGAAAATTTTTTTTAAAAAACCTGCAAAAAATCACAAAAATTAATACGGTTGAACAATTTTCCCTTTAACCGCTTGGAAAATAAATCAATCGCCAAAATCTGTCAGTCATTTACGAAACTAACTCTTTCGGTATAACCGAATTTATTTCTAACAAATATGCAAATACATATTTTGTATATAGTTATAATGTTCCCGTTTTGATTTTTTTTTTTTCGTGTTATTCCTTAGTTTTGTATTTTTATTTTTATACGAAACCTCGTATAACCCGAGATGCTAGCTCAGTGGAACTGATGTCAGAATCATGCTTAAGTAGATTCATGGTACGTAGATTGCAATGTCAGTGTAGATATCATGCCAAAGTAGATTCATTGTACATAGATTGAAATGTCAGTGTAGATATCATGCCAAAGTAGATTCATTGTACGTAGATTGCAATCTAAGTGTAGATATTACGCAAAAATAGATCCATGGTACGTAGATACGATGGGCGTTCAATAAGTAAGGCCCCCTGACCCATTTCCCATAGAAGTAGATTAATGAAACTTGGCACAGTTATTAGTATTTCTCTACATAGGAACCACCCATCGTTTGATGCAGCTCTGGACACCGTTTTTGTAGAACACCCCAGGTTGGTCCCCCAACCACGTCGTAACTTCAGAAATCAAGGCCGCATCATCCGGGAAACGCTTTCCTTTCGAAAACAACTTCATGGCTGGGGAGAGATGAAAGTCAGAGGGTGCAAGCTCAGCAGAGTAAGAGGGTGTGGGAGGATTTCATAGCCAGACGCCCGTGCTTCTGATCTGGCGACATGCGAGTTGTGGACCGGAGCGTTGTCCTGCAGGAGGAGGATACCTTTGCTGATCTTGCCCCGCCTCTTGATTTTGATAGCTTCTCTCAATTTAATCAAAAGTGAAGCGTAATAGGCTCCTGTAATTGTGGTACCCTTTGCCAAGAAATCTACCATCACTACTCCGTCCTAGTCCCAGAAGACTAAGCATGACCTTGCCAGCGGAGGGCTGAACTCTTGTCTTCTTTGGAGGTGGTGAGTGCAAAGGCTTCCACTGCATTGACTAGGCTTTGGTCTCTGGATCATAGTGATTGACCCAAGTTTCATCCTGTGTAATTAGTCTTTTGAAGAACTTTGACTCATCTTCTTGGCACATCTTCAAATTCATCCTCGAGCACTCGACACGTTCTTGCTTCTGGAAAGGTGTGAGAAACCTGGGAATCCATCTGGCAGACACCTTATGCATATACAAATGGTCATGAATGATAGTTTCCACGGACCCTGTACAAATATTGACCTCTTGGGCTATTTGGCGAATAGTAATCCGTCGATCTTCCAAAATGGCAGCCTCAACTTGACGGACAGATGCCTTATCAATGGCAGAAGAGGGGTGACCAGGTCTGGGAGCTGTTTCCACAGACTTCCGGCCATGTTTAAATTCACGATGCTAGCGTTTTACAAAGTCATATCATGGGGCATCATCACAATAAGTTTCTTTCATTTCATCTTTGGTGTGCGTCCTTTCAAATACAAAAACAGGATCACTGTGCGACACTCAACTGGCTCTATTTCACACCTGACCCATTTCAAATACCTGTAAATCAGAAACCACAATTAGTTCAGAGCTGTTTTTTGCGACATAACTCATACAGATATAAATCATTACACATGCAAAATTTCATCTAGATCAGACAACTGGAAGTGGGTCAGAGGCATTACTTATTGAACGCCCCTCGTAACAATCCAAATGACACCAACGTCTTTGTCTCTGCGTGTAGCAAGCAAATACGTGTCAGGCACGAAACCGCAAGTCAATAGAGTGGGTGTAATGACGTTACTTTTGTGCTATTTCTTTTGTGTGTTCTGGGTCAAACCTTCCCCGACTTAGCATGCGACCGGTGATCCTTTCTGTTTTCAGTGTTTGAAGTAAAAGCCTGAAATATTGCAGGTTAACGAATAGCTACCACCGACATAGAGGACTTCATGCAGACCAGACAATCTTCTCATGAGCTGTAAGATAAACTAACTGCAGCATGGTTATTTTATTTTTGCCAAATGTATTGAATTGAATTGACCAATGAGAATGTCTTCCATGGGGCACCATCTTATTGATCTCTATGCAGAATTCCGACGACTCGCTTAACAAACAAACAAACACGCGACAGCAATAACAACAATAGGAAAAAGAAGAAGCTAGACAAATCTTTAGACGAGTTTCATTTCGCGATAGCAGCGTCAACGAAATTGTTTTCTATGGGCAACAGAATTATACCTATTAGAATACAGAGAGAACTGAAATTTTATTTTATTGTAACAAAATGGCCGCTTTTTAGCATAAAAGAGCAGTCATTTTCTTTCACTGATCATGACGACTGAACACCTCCCCTCCTCTCACGCACAGAAGAAACACGTGTTGTTTCTGGTGATTCTCACTTCTGGAGGGGAAAGAAATCAAAGGAGATTTTTCTGGCTATAGCTGTAGAACTTGCGTTATACAGTATACATATATAATACTCCGTGGCATTTTCCTCTCCATATGAGGAGGGAGCAACTATCTCAAACACGACTGCTTTCCTACGCCGTTCAGAAAAAAGAAGAATATTTCATCAGCTTGTTCGCTACGTGTCACTGGAGACTTCCTGTCTGTGACGTAACATCCTGAGCACGTTGTTCTAATTCTAAAGTTAAACTTCTAATGGAATTTTCAAATTTGTCTACGTCATTCTAATCTTATGTGGAAAATTTCGTTTTTAAGGTAATCTTCTTGCAACAGTATGAAAGTGTCTGAATTGCGATCAGGTCAGATATTCTTGCTTGATCGTAAGATTAAGTGGGAGTAAGATTTGTATTTTCTAGTTAATCGAAACAAAATATATAATTAAAAAATATTTTTTGTATCCGCCTAGATTGAACATAAGTCGCTATTTTGCTCATAGCTCGGAGATTTGTGGGAGTTTATAGCTTATATATGTTATGTATCATGCTGCTTTTTGTTGATGTAAATGTTTGCTAATGTTTGTTGATGTAAATATTTACTAATATTTGTCGATTCAAATATTTGCTAATGTTTATTAATGTTAATGTTTGCTAATGTTTATTAATGCTAATGTTTGCTAATGTTTGTTGATGCTATTGCTTGCTAATGATTGTTAAGGCTTATGTTTGCTAATGTTTTATGCAAATGTTTGCTAATGTTTTTTATGTTAATGTTAAATAATGTGTATCGATGCTAATATTTGCTAATGTGTGTTGATGTTACTGTTTGCTAATGTTTGTTGATGCTATTGTTTGCTAATGTTTCTTGATGCTATTGTTTGCTAATGTTTGTTGATGCTAATGTTTGTTGATGTTCATATTTCTTAATGTTTGTTGATGCTAATGTTTGCTAATGTTTGTTGATGTTTATATTTGATATTTTTGTTGATGCTAATGTTTGCTAATGTTTGTTGATGTTTATATTTCTTAATGTTTGTTGATGCTAATGTTTGCTAATGTTTGTTGATGTTTATATTTGCTATTTTTGTTGATGCTAATGTTTGCTAATTTTTGTTGATATTTATATTTCTTAATGTTTGTGGATACTAATGTTTGCCAATGTTTGTTGATGTTTATATTTGCTATTTTTTGTTGATGCTAATGTTTGCTAATTTTTGTTGATATTTATATTTCTTAATGTTTGTTGATGCTAATGTTTGCCAATGTTTGTTGATGTTTATATTTGCTAGTTTTTGTTGATGCTAATGTTTGCTAATGTTTGTTGATATTTATATTTCTTAATGTTTCTTGATGCTAATGTTTGCTAATGTTTGTTGATATTTATATTTCTTAATGTTTGTGTATGCTAATGTTTGCGAGGCCGTCGTCTTATACCTCTTGACCACCGAGCCAGTACGTCTAAGACGACACTTGCGTTATATGATACCCCTTCTGAAATTTGAATACTGCGCTAGTCTCATTTTTCACTTCATTGTATCTTTTCTTTATCCACCATCCACGCGGACTATAAGAAATCGTTAGTTTAGTGATATCACAGTGCGAAGATTAGCATCAACAAAAAGCAGGATAATACATAATATACTGTCGAAAATAAATTCCAATATTAAAGCATATAACTTTACATATATCAGGTTAGAAAAAAAATTATTTTGTATTTTTTACTTCATCACTTTGCAGCTTCTTAAGTTGTACACAGTTCTAGATTTTTTGGTGAATTGGTGTCTTAATATCTTGCTTTGCCTTTCACATATATTAATTAGTTAGAAAATATTAAGTTTAACGGTCTCAGCCGTCAAAAAATGGATATTAGTGAGGAGCATCTGAGACATTGTATGCTCTATGAATTCAAAAAAGGAAACTCAGCTGCAGAAGCTACAAGGAATATTGGAACTGTCTATGGGATAAATGTTCTGAATGATCGAAAATGTCAATGGTGGTTTGCAAAAATTTCATTTGGAGACTTTAACTTGTCAGATTGGCGACGTTGGGGAAGGCCAAAATCAATTGATAAAGACGCCTTTAAAGACGCTGTGGAGGCCAATCCAAACTTAACCAGATGGGAATTAGCTCAACAATTCAATACAATGCATACCACAATTATTTCATGCGTTCACGAGTTAGGAAAAGTTTCAAAACTGGAATCTTGGTTCCCTACGATTTGACTGACGCCCAATGAAATCAAAAATTGACTGTTTGCACATTTTTGCTTTCCAGGAATAATCGGGAACCATTTTCTCAAAGAATTGTGACTGGAGATGAAAAATGGTTTCTCTCCAAGAATACCCAATGCAAAAGACAATGGTTAGACCAAAACCAAAGTCCACAGCCTGTTCCAAAACAAGGACTACACCCAAAGAAGGTTATGCTCTTTTTATGGTGGGACATAAGAGGACTGATTCATTATGAGTTACTAGAGCCTAATCAACAATCACAGTAGTCAAATATAATTCGCAGCTGGATGATCCAAGAATTGCTCTATCAAAAAAACGACCAGCATTATTACATAGGAAGGGTGTAGTGGTTCAGCATGATATCGCGAAACCTCATACAGCAAAACTCACTCAAAAAAGGGTCGAGGGCGATCAGGATGTTCCCTTTTCGTTGACTACTACACTGAGATGTACTGGAGTATGTCACATCTTTCTCTGGATTGTTCCTACTCTTCATCTTTATCTTATAATGCTAAATATTCAGCAAGGCGGCATCAAGTACGATTATTTTTATCTTTGGTATGACTCGATCGAGGACTGAACCCCGATTTCCTCGCCAATTAACAAACGTTCTAACCATTATACTAAATTGGCTAATAAATATCTTTATACCTAACTTAGCTTTATCAATTAATAAATGACCTCAATAGATCTAACAGAATTTTTACTCGGCATGGCCTATTAATAAGCCACGCATGTATCTACTGAGTCAATCACGCATTCCCATGATCGATATGAGCGTGTTATTGCAAGGTGGTTTCGTATAACATGATAGATCGATATATTTGCATAACAAAATGTGTATGTTCAGATCACAAGATATATAGGGATATTTGCATAACATGATGGATAGATTAGCTTTAACTCTTGTGACCCTGGACAAGGCAAAGCTTAACTTTGTAAATGAATATCGTGAATTACTTATAAAATGTATTTTTATTCGTACCGAATTTCGGTGTTCATGTCCGTTTGACCTCTTGTGCTCTTGCTCCCTACTTTCTCTCTCTCTCTCTCTCTCTCTCTCTCTCTCTCTCTCTCTATATATATATATATATATATATATATATATATATATATATATATATATATATATATATATATATATATAACAAAACTTAGATTTAGTATACGGAACGTTTATGTTTTTGCCTTTTAAGGGAAGTGGGGTCTGATCAACTCTGCTGGGAAGCCATGAAATTAAATACTATCTTGTTTTTAAATTCCCGAAAAAGTTTTTCATGGAAAACAACTGATGATCCCTTAAATAATGTAAGAAGCAAACTAATATAATAACTGTAAAAACTAAATTGACTTATATGAGTGATTTTCCACTGAACGACTTGGGACTTAAGGGTTTTTTTTGTTTTTTTTTTGTTTTTTTAATGGTTGATAAACTTCCGAGACTATATATATATTACGATAAATATTATTACATGCGTTTCATCCTTTTTTACCGGTAATCAACAGTGTTGAGAAGGATTACTCTGCTGGTCACACGATTCGAAACCCTCAGACTCAAGTCAACATTTTAAACTTTTGTCTGAAATCTTTGAACGATGTGGCAACCAAAAACAACCACTTTGAAAGAACAGAATTAAGATTAATTCATGCTTAAGTCATGGGACACATATAGAAGGCTGACAGCAACAGTGTTAAACAACACGTTGGTCGAAACTTAGCATTACTCATTACTCTAATTTTATGATTCTCTTAAATCGCCTGTCTTAGTATTAAAGGGGCTAAAAGAATACGATAAATGTTATTAGATTCTTGTCCACAGACACATGTGTTTCATCATCCGTTTTACCGGGAATCATCAGTGTGGAAGATAATTGCTCTATCGTTCACACGATTCGAAACCCTCAGACCCATATATATATATATATATATATATATATATATATATATATATATATATATATTTATATCGCCGGGTTCTACTCCGACAAAGAGCAACAGACCGCAACTGAGGTTGAGGATGGTGTACAAAGGGCAGTCACGTGCTGTTCTCCTTTGTTGAATTCGAAACTGACGGTACCAATGTGTTCTGATCTTTTGTAATACATATATAAGTAAATATTACGCTCTTATTTTCTAACTTTCTTAATAATAGAGCACATTGCTGGGGTTCTCTCCCACTGATCTTACAAATACATATATATATATATATATATATATATATATATATATATATATATTCGAGATATATGTAAACTTTTGATGTGAGTTTTTTCATGCCTTTTAACTTGCAATTGGTTTATTAAGCCTTCTTGGGCTTTTCTCACATTCCTTTTTTCTGTTTTGGATTGATATGGTTTTTCCATTACTAATAAATGAACAATTTCTCTGATGATCAGCGACGTTAAAATAAAAACTATAGTTTTCTTGACTAACCTGCTAGACGCTGGTAAGATATAAAAAAATTAAATTAAGTTCTGTTTGTAAAACAAAGGAAAAAAATATTCGTCGAAATCGGAAAATTATGAAATTGAGAAAAATAAATAAATAAAAATTATGGTAATAGATTGATTTTTTCTTTGATCATTGGGTATGTAACTAAAAGGTGTATATGCTCTGTTGAGCTTGCCTTTTTATCAACAATTTCGGTGATTTTAAAGAGTGGATACCTAAATATATATTTTTTCATAAAAACTCATATATATATATATATATATATATATATATATATATATATATATATATATATATATATATATATATATTAATACATATATATATCTATATATATCTATATATATATATATATATACAGAGATTAAATAAATAAAGAGAGAGAGAGAGAGAGATTAAGCTGAGACAAAGAAATCTTAAACATTATTTATTTAAGATCCTAGAATTCAAGATCAAAAATGATTATACGTACGATCGACGGTTGGCATTTTTTTAATTTTCCTTTTTTTTACTTTTTAATTCAAATATGTGTCTTTTTTGTGCCTTTTACAAAAGATTACAAATACAAATAAAGCAGAAAGCATCAACATTTTCTTCTTAAACATATATATATATATATATATATATATATATATATATATCAAAAAATTCTTACAAGTAAAAAGAAAAAAACATGTAAATAGATTTATAATACTTCTACTACTACTACTACTACTACTGCTGCTGCTACTACTACTTTTATTGCTACTACTACTACTACTACTACTACTAATAATAATAATAATAATAAAATCAAATAAATAATGAGAAATATATAAAATCTAACTTTACCTTTATTTTTATAATTTAGTAGATGTCATTTTC